>OU452312.1:24534423-25784423 GCA_911728475.2 Pterostichus madidus
TCAATTTCCTTTTTAGTTACGGAGTGTAGAGCGACGTGAATTGGTGCTTGACGTTTATGGGAAGTTTTTGTGAAATGAATTTCAAATGACGCACCTGTTATTTTATGGATTAGTCAGACAGCGTGATATGACGATTTGAAGGATTACCTACTTGGATATGTCTTATTTGGATTGTACTAAGAAATATGTACGAATAAAGTTGCTATAGATTAGAAAATATTTAGTTTATATATAATGAACGAGGTTATGATACCTTAAAAGGATAGGAACAAGAAACTAACTGCAGTTAGAAATATTCTACTTTAAAAAAGATGTTATCCATTTAAAGACCTTGACAAATGAGAAAACAATTGCGTCATCTCGTCATCATTGAAACCCTGGCAACGTAACAATGCAAGAAATATATTGTTGTTTTCTGGGAAAACAGATATTAAAATGTAAATGACAGAGAGATAACCTAGTAGTAAGAAGCTCTGCTCTAACTTTGTTTTAGGTAAACTCAAAATGTTGATGTGACAACACTATCCATAATGACATAAATACAAAGATTCATACAAATATATGACATATTGTATCCAAAAATTGGTCTTCAAAACACATAGCTGTTGACAGTTAACGTTGTATGTTGTACATAACCATAGAGAATTATTTATAATATTGTATAACATCAAAATTATCGTTGAATAAAGTTAAATCTGCGCTCTTACTACCAACCAATATGAATAACGTCTTCCTATTTGTGCTTATTGTCTAAAAGATCCATTCACTATTAACTAGTTCTGGGACGACATGATTTGCTGTGCGGAGTCCTTCCGTCCTTACAAAATGTTTTACTTACCGTATCCCAAACGGTAAGTGATTATTTACCGATTAGTAATTTTTAAATATAATTTACTACGATGAAAACCCTATCGTTAAACATTTAAAAGAATCCTATCATAAGAACCAGAACTATGTAAGTATTAAGAGATTCGATTTTGAACCGGTTCAGAATTATATTTTGATTTCATAACTGGTTTAGAAAAAAACGATTTTTCTTCCGACCAGTTCAATGTTCGAAAAGATATAGTAGCATCAATTTTCATCAAATTAATTAATAAGAACCACTAACATAGTTAAAAATCCGATACTCAATATGTGATTATTTACCAATCAGTAATTTACATACATACATATCTTCACGCTATATCCCAACAAATGGGGTAGCACGAACCCTAAAATCACTCATAAAACATTCAGTCATACACTCATCAAACAATCAGCCCTCGTCAAATATTATCATCCAAACATACCACCCTCACTTCAACCACAGATTATTCCATATAAACTCTTTCATTTATTACACTCGAAATCATTTTTCACACAACAAACTTCCAAAGACATCATTCCTATTCACTTACCATTCATCTTCTTTCTTCGACGTACATAACATATGCATAAAACATCTCAAATTACTCACGCTTACTCCTAACAACGAATCTAATAACGAAACTAATCAGTAATTTGTAAAAATAATTTACAGTCATGGCAACCCTGTCGATAAACATTTAAAAAACTTTATCCGTAAGAACTAGAATAATGTAAGTTTAGAAAAAAAACTGTTTCTCTTTCAGATTGTTCAATGTTCGGAAAGAAACAGGAGCATCAATTTTCACCAAATTAATTAACAAGACCCACTAAAATAGTTCAAAATGAAGGAATCTATTTGAGTGAAGAAACTCGTAAATCGATCTAAAATTACCGCCACCGGACATTTAACCTTATCTAAATGATAAAATAATCTTTGAAAAGATTCCTCGACTGCATTAATTAGCGTTATCAAGTGCTAGGGTGACGTAGTGCTGCAGAATCCAGTGTAGGATGCCATCTCTTCGCCGGTGATAAATAAACAGTTAGACGGGACTCTTCCAAGGACACCTGTGTAATTCTTACCGGTGCGGGCTATCAGCGCGTCAGATCATCTGATAAAGCCATTGCGGACAAGTCCCGGCCCCTGAGCAATTTATGTATTTGTCTTGGGGAACGTTTATAAAACGGGCAACGGCGAAATACCGTAAATATCCGGAGGAATGCAGTTTTAAGCCGTATTTATTTCTTAATATTCGCTTATTCGTGAATTCGGTCTTCAATCGCTTAGCAATTTTAAAATATTTCCCAAGAAGAGGAATTTTAATTTATTTCATACTTTGGAATATTTATTAGCAATATTAAATTTTTAATGGATTTAAAAATCAATCGATTCTGGTTATAATTCTTCTTAATTGTTATTTGTTACTAGTGCAACGCTGGAATATTGCCGCGGAAACTATCAGATTTCTTATATTCTTTAGTGAATTTATTACGTATATATGGGAACCTATAGAACCACAAATTTATTTAAAAATTAACCAATGAAATGAGAGCTATTTTCATAGTTTTCCACTAGTAAAATTAATAAGTTATAATGTTTCACTGTAATTAAATCTCCTTGGTAATGGTAACCAAACAAATAAATGCAACTTCCATGAACGTCAATTGAAAATCATATATCGAAATGTCAAAGGATCGCCAGATACTCTTCTAGAAATTAAATAACAATATATGATTTTATAAGGAGGTAAAGTGATATATTTTTGTGGCGAATCTGTAGGTATTAACGGACGAACTCAAAAAAAAACACTTTAGCTGCATATGAATATGCTAGTTTTTCTTCAAACGCTGGAATATTTACCAAATGAGACATTTGTATGTCATATAATTTCTCTGATGCTCGTGAGTGGCAAAAACATACATTTTCAGCCGCTGATGAACCAATGAAACTCCTTGATTTTAACAAGCGTCAGAAAAAGTATTTGTCAAACTTCAACTGTTTCTATGGAATTCTGAAATGTCATCCTTTTCTGATGTTTGAAAAAAAAAATGTGTTCATTGATTCAAAGAATTTATTTGAAGCTTAAAAAAAAATATAATTAATTCTACTACATACCAAAGTATGAGAAGTTATTCCATTACTAATTTTCCGAAATCGTGGCTCAATTTTTCTAAACCTCAATTATGATCACATAATCGTAAGATGTTTGCGAATGAATTTGTCTTCAAGGGAATTATAGATCCGTTTGAATACCACATATTTAGCATTTACTACTTCTAACATATTATTAATTTTGAATCTGCTATTTCCATTTTCAATATATCTTATAAAAAAAAAAGTTTAGAATTGAATTATTACAAAATTGTATTGTTTTTAATTACATTTCAAATTGCTTTTATTTTAATTTTATTCAGTTACGTTTCAACTTAATCTATTCATATAATTTGTATTTCATGTAGAACAGTAGAAGTATACTAATATAATCCGGTTCTTGTAAATGGAAACAGCAAAAGTTGGTTTTATCTTTTAGCTTCTATTAAACTGATAATCAATGATTTTCTGAAGGAAATTTGTGATTATAGCAAACCAATAAACATATTTTAAATAATAATTGCTTTTAATATGTGCGTCAACGAATATAAACTCAATTACTTATTCCAAGATAAGATAAATTTAATAGAAACAGTTTTATATTCTTAAACAACTATTTTATTAACTTCCACGTAGGTAAATATTAATTACTGCATTAAATTTTCATTTTATATTTTCGAAAATACGAAAGACTGTTTTTATAATCTTCCTAAAAGCATATTAAAGAATGTCTAGAAATAAAAAATTTTATAGGCCATATTCATAGCAAGTTGGTTTACGTGGTATAATATTTAGTAATATTATAAAGGTATAATATTTTATGAGTACTTATGAATTCACATAATATATCAGTCTTCATTTGTTATTTATCACCAAGGTTATATAATATTTAACTACGTAGAGTTAATGTCTACTCGATACATGCTCATAGTATTTGTTATTGTTCTTACATCATTACGTAAATTAACATTAGAAAATCAATAATACTACAAAGAACACTATTTTACACAATGGGTCCCTAGAGTTTTTAAACAAGCTCGCACTTTTTGAATGAAGAACATGAAGATTATATTACTGTTGTCATTTTTAGTAACAAAAATTAATTTAAATTGCACCAATGAAACTGAAATTTTATGTGTGTCTTAAATTAGCAATTTCGATCAAATATTTAATAATATGACAGGAATTTAGCCTCTGCAATTTGTAATCACAATACTAATAAACAGGATAGATAGCTCAGTGACAAAACGTCGAACTGATTTGCTAATCTGAGGTCGATTTTTACAATCAATAAACTGATTTGCATAAAATTAAAATTACTCTATAGTTTCTCTTCCACAAACATACTTGGAAGCTACGATAAGAGGGCTGGTACTTTACAAATCAAAATAGATCTACTACGGTAGATTGCCGCACGCAGTAATGGGCCAAAAGCGTGATGATATATTTATTTTCTTTAATATCACAATAAAATTTTATTGTTAAAAAAACTTGCACCTTCAACTGATATTAATTACTAGGGTTGTTGATTTCCACCGAATTTCGAATTTCTGAACATTCGAACATTCGAATTTTTTGAATTTCGTCAAAAAACTTCGATTTTCGAATTTTTGAATTTTTTGAACTTTTCGAATTTTCGAATTTACGAATTTTTTTAACTTTTCGAATTTTTGAATTTACGAATTTTTTGAACTTTTCGAATTTTAGAATTTTCCGAAGCTTCGTATTTTCGAATTTTTTGCCAATTAATTAACGCCATCTGTCATCTCCAAGTACGCTCACGCATAATTCGTGAAAACTCGGACACGAATTAAATAATAAACTCGGCGAAGTATTCTGCAAAAACTCTGTAAGGTTGGCGCCTTAATTAAGCCATCTACTCTCTTAACCGCCCATCTAAATGCTATGGATTTTTAGTAAAACGTTTTAAAATGACAATAAAAAGGATACAAAAACGTCTTAAATATAACGTTTTTGACAGTGTAACGAAATTTTAAATCTAAATTGAATTAATTTGGCAAACAATAATAATTAATAATAATTACTTACAAATTAATACAAAACTCTGCAAATGAGTTTATTCTGAAACTAATTCATACCACGTTAGGATCTAAAACATTTCAAATAATTCGCAAAATTCGAAAAATTCGAATATTAAAAAAGTTCAAAACTTCGAATAATACGAAAATTCTAAATATTCGAAAATTCGAATTTAAATTCGAAGGTTCAATAAATCCGAACATTAGAAATCTCGAATATTCGTAAAATCAACAACCCTATTAATTACTATTATCTTTGATACAATAAATAAGAAATTAATACTCAAAATTCAGCGCAAAGACAAAGAAAAGAAGTAGGTAGTAAGAACTCATTAAAGTCAACATTCCAAAATTCGTTCCCGAAAATGAAAACCAAATGAAAAAACAATAAACCGTCAAGTCATGGGTCCGAAAATTTACAACAATATTAAGCAAATTTAACGCCAGATAAGTTCATAAGCGATACAACATCGGTCTCAAGTTGCACGCCAACTTTTTGCCGCAGCAAGACACAAGTAGTCACGAAATACGTATCGGCTACTGTGAAATTGTTTCTGGACCACGATTTAATTGCTTTCGGTTACTACGCGTCTAGGAATTCCAAACGGCCTTGCAAAAACTGACCATTGTTATTTCATAAAGAACTTTTAGAGCGCTTCAGCTTCAACTATGCCTTACTTGAACTATTTTGCGAGATATGATGGAATGAAAATTTATACTTGCTACCCATAGGCAGTTCCCGCGTGCTGAAGATATATGAAGCAGTTTAAAGTTTGCAAAATTAATTTATGAAAGATGTTCGCCATATAATTTCAAGCATGAACTCTACGTTTATTAAATAATCTTACGATAAATTTTAAAGAAACAACAGTTAGCTAAAGTTTAGTAAAAACAATATTTTTTGCGGAGAAATTTCAAACATGTGAACTTTGTTCAACAAAAGAGTTTCCGCAAAATAGTTTGGAAGCTCCAATACCATAAAAGCATAAAAACTTGATATATATGATGATTATCGTTCTTTATGTGTAACTGTTTATCCAAATAACAGGTCAGAAAAAAATACAGTAGCAAAACATTCTTAAAATGAAATTTAAAGACTCACAATCATTAGTTTGCTGAAATGGTGCTAAACCACATAACAGAGATAAATATGTAAAATGCCGAATTCTACCTGCGGCTGTCAACAACTGGTTTCGCTAAATCGTTTCCTTCTTCTGTTTTCTGCACAGCTATACAAAACCACGAAACGTTGCATTAATTATTTTCTGTAAATACGTTAATATTGGAAACTACTTGCAACCCAATGGGCCTTTCAAGACTTTTTTGAATTTTTTATATATTAATCTACGTAATAAAATTATTATACCCAAATGTTTTTTTTAAACTTGTGTTAAGCATGATAAAAATATTTAAACTTTTGGAACAAACGAATATGACGTAGTTGCATCTTAGCTTAAAGAGAGACAGATAAGACAGAGATAAATAACACGTAACTTCACGTAACGTGTGTCGTTGTCATAGAATCCTCAGACAAAACATAAATAGACGGATAACAACGGCGTTTGTTGTAAAGCAGAAAGGGATAGAATAACTGGTTGGTGAGGCGTGTGCGCGGCAAGGAGCAACTTGCATAACATCAAAGTGTACTCGCTCCTTGCCGCGCACCCGGCGGACCAAAAATTTATTCCATCCCTTATGCTCCACAACACTGCATTGACATAATTCGTCTAGTATTATACGTTATTGGTAGAGCACCGACAAACGTTTCAGACAAAGTTCTGTGATTGGCTTAATGCAACTTCTTCTTCTTCTTCAATGGCGCTACAGCCCGAGTCGGGCTTGGGCCTACCGGGCACACCGAGCCGCAGTTTTTACGCTGCCGTACTGCCGGTTTTCTGAGTCGATGTTACTTACTTTTAAGGCATATGTATAAGTGACTAGCTTATAGCGCCCGAGTATGATTAATACAAGTAACTGTATTATTTTATTTAACGACAAATCATACTTTGTCGACAGGCGGATTCGAACTGACGAACCTTGGTTCGGATGACGTCATAGTATGCTAAGAGATGTGCATTAACACGCTCGGCCACTGCGCCTGTAGCTTAATGCAACTACGTAATTGCAATATGGCAGTGCGAAATACAAATGAGCGATTTGAATTATTCAACTTTAACTTTCATATTTCAGCAATAAAGATATCATTTATCGTATGATTTTATATTGTATTAAATATGATGTACGGTCAAGAATTTATTTTAATAAATATATATTAAAAAGCTCTACCACTTGAATCCCCCATTGCAATTACATACAAAACGTTTGAAATAGTCGATGAATCTCGGTTAGCATTGATTGGAAACAAGAGAACAATTGCACATCGTCGAACAAAATCCCCCAGCCACCTAAATACCCGAGGTGTAAGCCACCGAGTTCAAACATCAAAAGGGAATAAAATTGTTTTGACACTCGTCGTATCTGTGACAAATTTGATTGCAGTATAAAACAGAAACCAACAAAAAATTGTTACGTTATCCGGTGGTAGATGGCGGATGTATCGCGCCGCAGATATGCACAAACAAAAGAGGAAAAACAAACGAACAAATGAACAAACGAACATTGGACGACCGCAGCAAGCCAGGTGATAAAATTACACTTAAAACTTCTCAACATATTTGCGCGGTTTTCACAAAAACACTTCATGATAACATGACAACAACATTCTTCTACTATTGTTACATTTTATAAATACCTTCACAGTTTTATGAAAGCCAAACTATTTTTATCGCGTGAAAATAACTTTATTAAGTATAATAAATTGTAAAAACTCTACCGAAAAAACAATACGTAGTAAGAAAACAATGCAAGTATAGCATGCTATATAAGCAACTAACCACGAAATTCACACTTTACTGATTCCAATTTCATACAAATTAAAATTGCACTAGGTTGGTTGCGACTATAATTTGTAAATGGGAATAATTTCTACTATTTATTCTACATCTCATTTCGCGGATCCAGGGTTGGGTGTAAAATTAAAGTTAGGATGTGAAAGACCTAAACATGCTGTCTTTCTAAAGTTAACGTTGTTGGGACTAAGAAAAAAAATATTTTCACCATATTAAGATTACCCCTGTGGCTCTCTTCGGGACCAGGGTTGTTCTGAGACAAAATTCTATTGTACTGAAATCAGTGTTGCAATTGTACTAAAATTGAAAATGTACTGATACTGACCAATATTCAATAAATTTGGCGCCATTATTTAAAATCATATTATCATTGTTATGTTTAGAAACGATTATTACATTTTCTATTTACCGGTCCATAATTAACGCAAATAAAAGACTGTTTTCTGTACTTATATCTATTAGCTATGTTCTTATTTTGACGTTTGATAGAAAATATCTAGCGAAATGACACACTGATGCTGGGTTGCATGAAAGTTTTATCGGTTCATTAGTAACTAATGGTTCAATAAATTTCAGAAAATCGCTGTTGATACTGTTGCTAGATAAACAATTCTTTAACTAAAGAGCTCTTTATTTTTTCTTGCAACCCAGCATGATAGTTGAAAATTAACAAGGCAGTTACATCTATAGTACATTAAAATTATATAAGTGCCCCCAAAGCGGAAAATTTTAATATTACGAACAAAAAACTAAATTTTTAAATATTGTTTAACTATACAGTGTGTTCATCCAAAACCCGAACATAGGCATATAACATGTGATATCAGTTTTTTGGTGCGCATTGCTTCCCAATTAATTTTATAGGAAAATACTTCAAATAATAGTTATAGAGAATAAAATTACGGATTTTTTGATATAACATACATATCATTTGTGTGTTTCATCAAAGCGCAAAAATTAATTCAATATTTGTAATATTCGTAAAAATAAAGCTATCCATGAAAAACATTAAACAATTTTCTATTGTCAAAATTTTTTACAGTAGAAAATTGTTTAAATTTTTTCATGGATAGCTTTTTTTTACGAATATTACAAATATTTATTTAATTTTTGCGCATTGATGAAACACACAAATGATATGTATGTTATATAAAAAAATCCGTAATTTTATTCTCTATAACTATGATTTGAAGTATTTTCCTATAAAATTAATTGGGAAGCAATGCGCACTAAAAAACTGATATCACATGTTATATGCCTACGTTCGGGTTTTGGATGAACACACTGTATAGATTCATTAGTTATTATTAAAAGCGACACTTACAATATAGTATCTAATTTGTACTGATAATGGACAGTGTAGTACTAACGTACTGATATTTTTTTATTTGTACTGATATCTGTACAATTGTACTGATAGGAACAACCCTGTTCGGAACCGTTATTTGATGGCCGGTAATCGCACTTTACACGCATAAATATATCACTTACCAAGATCTACTATGGCAGAGTGTCACACCCAGTAACGGATAAAAGGCGTAGTGATATATTTATTTATTTTTCTATATATGCTTTTTATATGTACACCTTAACATATTTGTGATTTGAGGAAAAAATTCACGTATAATATGAAATAATTGAATTATTCAAATGCAGTATTGAAAATCGAGAAATAAATTTGAAGTTGGCAAAAGAATTTTTTATAGATCAGATTCACGTCTACAATCTAATCCATAATTGAAAACGAGGGTGAATTCAAATTTCCAGGCGAATCATAGGATCATCGTAGGCTGGGTTTGCCATTTCCAAAGCCATCTTCGACACATCATCATCAGACACCGCCGCAGATCGCGACGAACCACGAAGCCAATATCATCCGCAAGATGTCGCGCCATCACAATCATATTTTCATTTCATCCGAAACGGAAAACAGGTTTAATCCAACACGTCCGTGTCGAAGAACCATCAATAATACAGACGCAGGCGCGTGTTGGCGTTGGAGGAGGAACAGGAAGTGAAGAGGAGGAGATATTAGACCCGAGACCCAGGACCGGGACCTGGGATCAACCCGACACGGACCTGTGGAATAGAAATAGCGGCCGGGGATGTCACTCTGGTACTACATAATTCGGAGATGGATGCTTCGCCCGAAGCGTATGCACAACACGTAAATAAATAAAACGTCAACAACAAGGATGGAACAATCAGAATAAATTCATTTTCTGCTAATATTAACTTTCAATTTCAAAAAACAGAAATTATTTCGGAACTCCATAGAAACAGTTCACAAGGAGTTTCATTGGTTCACCAGTGGCAAAGTTATTTATAAATAAATATAAATATATCATCACGCCTTCCACCCATTACTGAGTGTGGCACTCTGCCGAAGCAGATCTCGGTAAGTGATATATTTATGCGCGTGAAGTGCGGTTACCTGCCGTCAACTCACGGCCCCCAAAGATGTTAGTGGTGGGGGATCTACAGGGGTAATTTTACATTTGTGAAAATTGTTTGTCGCCTGTGGGAATCGAACCAGGGTTCTCAGGATCCACAGGCCGACTTGATACCACTGATCTAGCTACCCCAAAAATCAGTTCAGATAAATTCGACACATGACAAAATGAACTGAATTAAGCAACCTGATGCACTTATTGGGGTGAATTACTTAAAAGTAAATTAGAATTAGTAATTTGGTTCAGTAAATGTAAGTTAGATCTGATCCAAATGGCAAATGGAATACACCTACATATTATTATTTTCGGTTGTCATGAATACAAAAAATTACAGTGAGGTTATAATTGCACAACATTTGATATTATTTGAAGAAATAAAAACGATCTACGAAATAAATAATTTCTTGTAGTTTAAAATGCTAAATTGTAGGAAAAATAGTATGTAATATATGTGGTAATAGGCTACTGGAAAACTTGTGCGAATGAAAAACGCATTTGAGATCATGTTTCATCTTATACACACGTCTCCCTATGAACCCTTTCAACACTTGCATTACAATGTACAATAGATGATATACTTGTATTACTTTATTTTTATTATTTTTCAATTTATAGCGATACAAGTATCAGCAGTTAATTAACCAATAAAAAAATGTCATTAATTAAATTTTATACAAGCAATATCAAATATCTATAAACATATATAAACAAAACAAAATAAATTTACATTAGAGTTGTAATAATTAATGTATAAATTTATTATTTAATTCAAAATTAATTATTAAGCTTTTATATTTGTTAATTGAAAATGAGCAAAAAATAACATGAACAAATTGTAAATTGAGTGTTAGTATTACTCTACTGGTTAGTGATTTTCATTAGCTATTAATCCTAATTCAAATTAGTGTTATATAAGCTGAGGTAACTTAGTTAACATAGATGTCGATATGTTCTACGATTAGTTTATTAAATATTTTATACAGGAACATCGAATTTACGAATAGGATAATAATTTGAAATTTAATTTGTTTTTTTAAGTAAATATTTAATAATTGAATTAAACCAAATTTATTTATAAAGAAATGAATTGGAATACCGCCAGGAATTGAACCCGGGTCCTTGGAAAGATCAAAGAGACCAGGTTTGTAGCTTTGATATGTGGTCTGTTGTATCTATTTTAAAACGCACGTACAACACTTATGGCATTACGTCACCATGATCTTGAAAAATTCGTTGTACAAAATTCTAGTGTAATTAGAAGAGAACAAAAAAATATATTTTTTTATATAACGTAAGTTATGTTTTTAAAAGACTAAAACTCCAAGTGATTATTCCGGGTTTATCAAACTCAACAAATCTAGTATGTGGAAATCTAATCATATAGTTGTTTATTTCATCGAGTTTTTAAAATTCACCGATTAAATTCAAATAAATCTTGAGATTTTTGTACGCACAAGATAGTCATTAATGTGTTGTCTTTATTTGTGTGTTATCCATGGCAGAAATTTTGTACAATTGTTATGAAAATGATTTTCCAATAAATAATTTATTAATCAGTTTTAGCGTCTTAACCGGTCCTACGTTATTTAACGAAAAGTTTTTATTTTAGTTTCCTCTCCTTAGCCTAGATATTTTTAAAACAAATTTTGCAACACTCAGTAGATATGGTTAGCTGGAACCAAATTAAAGATCTCTAGAATTATGGAGTAGCTAGCTCAGCGGTATTAATTCGGCCTGTGGATCCTGAGAACCCTGGTTCGATTCCCACAGGGGACAAACAATTTTCACCATTTTAAAACTACCCATGGGGCTCCCCCACCACTAACATCTTTTAGGGCCGTGATTTGACGACTGGTAACCGCACTTCACACGCAATATATATCACTTACCGAGTGCCACACTCAGTAATGGGTAGAAGGTGTGATGATATATTTATATATTTACAAATCAATGCATTATCATGGCTAGTATTCCATTAGAAAAATTATAAAACTGAAAGTAACAATAAGCATAATAAAATCGTACAGCAGTATGGTGGTATGGAGAGCGTTACGGTATTCGAATCCGGAGATCCCGAGTTCGAATCTAACTCAAGCTAAATATATATGAACTACCACACTGCGGTTTGGTAAGTTCGGACCCTGGACTGTAATAGGGATTAAGTTCCTGTTGTACAGAACAAAATAAATAAATAAATAATCGTGAAGGTCTAAAAATCTGAGTAGATGCAACGATTGAAACAATGCGTCCGGGGCTTCGCATATCTGGATGTCTCAACGAACGAACACGGACTTTCAAACGGACAGCCAGAACGGATGAACCATCAGTGTACGTGACACAGAAATCAAAACGCATCTCCATCAAGTCGACACGGCCACAGAACACAGACTTCGACATCTGCAGACTTACCCTGCTGCTTCTCTGACCACGATGCGCTTGATTAGTCATCGTAAACACACCACCGGGATACAGACCGCGAGTCTAAGAGAAACAAAGCTCTTTATGAAAGATTAATAAGAGGAACGTCGGACGGCAACGTGAAAGCAAAGTTTATTTAGAATTAATTCGGAAGCTGATTGAGAACAGAAACCGCGCTCATCAAAGGCTGCGTAATTCGTTTTTTGTTTCGGAGTGAACTTTACCCCTCTGGAGTCTAATGATGTTTTGCTCTATAGTTTACGCTGTGTTTTTGGAATTACTCGAAGCTTCAAAGGAAATTAAATCGGATCCACTTATCGGCAAAAACCTACTGAGAATTTGTAAACGCTAATAATTACTCCACCTGTTCATGACTCTTTTGCTTGTTTATTTCTCAAATTCCAAAACTTCAAAACCGACATAAAAAAGCAGTTTACAAAGTTTCGTTTACAATTAATTTTTTTGGTAACGTCAAGTTCAATTGAAGAATGAACACATGTATAAAATAAGAATTTTTGTAAAACATATATACGAGGGCAGAGTGAAAAGTCCCTGAAAAATGAAACAAGAAATGATTTATTTGGTCAAAACATATTTTATTTCTCAACATAATCTCTTTGTAGCTCGATACACTTCGTCCAACGTTTTTCTAATTTTTCGATCCCTTCCAAATAATACGATATTGGCAATCCTTAAAAATAGGCGTTTGTCTGAGCGATAACCTCATCGTTGGAGCCAAATCTCTTTCCGCCGAGCCACTTCTTCAAGTTTGGAAATACATAAAAATCGCAGAGGGCCAAATCTGGAGAATAAGGTGGATGAACAAATTCGTAGCGCAATTCATGCAATTTTGCCATTGTGACTGCGGACCTGTGCGCCGGTGCGGCACCCATCTGGCAGATAGCTTTCTCATATCCAAAAATTTATGCAAAATATCCCGTACCCGCTCGGTTGAGATGGTTATAGCCTCAGCAAGCTCGTGCACTTTAACTCGCCGATCGTCCAATATCATACCATGGATTTTATCGACGATTTCTGGCGTTGTAACCTCAATTGGACGACCAGAACGTTCGGCGTCCTTTGTGGTCATACTACCATAACGAAAATTAGTAAACCACTTGTGAATAGTTCCAATCGATGGTGAGGAGTCCCCATAATGTTTAACAACTAATGCTTTGGTTTGCGTAATGTTTTTTCCACGGAAGAAATCATGTTTAATCAAGACGTGAATTTCCCTTTTTTCCATGTTTTCAAAAATCTTCAAGGATGCTTGCTTTCGATGGGTGTCAAAGCAGAACTGAATGACATATCAGTCTGAAAATTTTAATGCGTTCTAGTTAAAGATGGTACATCACAAATGTCCCATGAGATTTGCGATTGTGGCGCCATCTGTTTTCTTTTTCAGAGACTTCTCACCTTGCCCTCGTAAATATATAAATACATCCTCACGCCTTTTATCCATTATTGGATGTGGCACTCTGCCGAAGCAGATCTCGGTAAGTGATATATTTATGCACATGAAGTGCGGTTATCAGCCGCCAAATTACAGCCCCCAAAGATGTTAATAGTGAGGAAGCCGCAAGAGTAACCCAACCTAATTTTAAAATAATTAAAACCAGTATTGTTCTGAAATTAAAAGTAGTTCAAACTGGAATATATAAATGTTATTAGTGACTAATACGCTTTGTGTGTTTCTGGAAAAAATGTTTAAGAATTGGAATGACGCATCTATTTGTTTGCCTTTACCACAAAATATATTTTTTAGAACTAAGAATGGCATTAACTAAATTTTGTTCGAAAATTGAATGTAAACCTATTAATCAATGCAGATTTAGCTGCTAATTTGTTGATTTAAAAATAGACTATGACGGTTTGTTCACCTTAGCATTTTTTTCCTCTTTACCAAATTTTCTAGCTCAATAACAATTTTTCAAGCTATGAAAAAAGAAGATAAATATTATACACATGTATTATAATATGTCTTCCTAAAAAAACTACACTCAAATAATAAAAATACCCGTTCAGAAAATAATTTACTGGGAAATAAATTCCAAACATAGAATATGATATAATCCTTTGATCGAACCACACACAGTAATATCATGTTTTCGATTTTCTAATACCGAAACAACATTATTACCTATACTTATTATACTTATCACGTATCTACCATGTCAAAACAAAATTGAATAGAATTAATCACAAAAATGACATCGATATATCTTAAACGCAGGTAAAGAATGCTACAAACGCTTAAACTATTTGTATCCTGTTTGACAACCATGCTTTTATTATTTTATTTAATAACAAACTGACTTTCATAAAGACCTTTTTTTTTTGGGAAATATTTTTAGATAATGAAAACAAATTTGGGTTGCCATCGTTACAAATGTAAGGAAATCAGTTGTTTTTTAATGTATTAAAAAAAAAACTTCTCATTTGCGCCAACGAAATTTACATTTTTGTTTAACTGAAATAAATCAAGGCAAATTGAATTTAAATGTCATATGAATAATTATATATTGTTGTTAAACAAATAATGCGATATTGTTAATTTGTGTCAAACTGAATATTTAAGTTTCATTGGTGCAAATGGGCATAAATGACGTATGCAAAGCGAAATGAACTCTATAAGATATTTTTCCATTCTTGTTTATTAACAAAAACTTTCCTAAGATATTTGAATAATTTAGCGACGAAATTCGTGGTATTGATTTTAATAAAAATAGTCCAGATACCAAGCAAGTCATGGAAGTAGACAAAACAAAACCGAAATAAAAGAAACGGTAGAAAAAAGACGATCACAGTGGCATATGTAGAAAGAACGCTGATGGTTCGATAAGCGGCCGACATTTGGCATTTCGGGAAACAGGTAGATTGATGAAGATTTGGCTAAAATGAAAATACCGACGTGTTAGGTCCCACAGTTGATTAAAATTGATTTACCACAAAGGGATCAAACGTTCAACGGATGTTATCACTGTCATAAAGTGTTAATTAAAAATTCCAGGTGACCTTTGATGATGACAATATGTCGGGAAACAAATGAAGGTGAAAGTGGCTACCGGTCCTTTTGTTTCCTTTGTAACGTTACTCTGTTAACGCAATTAACTGACATAAAGTACTTTAGGTGAAACCATTATTGAACAATAAATTTCAGGATTAATTGTGCATTATAGACCAAATAAAACTACAAAAACTTGCATACTGGTAATGAATTAAATACATAAGCAATATTACAAATAATTTGCTCTTCATAAAGGTGCAGGTTTACAAAGTAACCGCAAACATACAATTTTTAGGGCGTCGACTTTCTAGCGATGTTTGACACGACGCATTATTATCTGCATTTAATGTGCTTGAAAGTCTTAATTATAATGCTGCATTATAATCAACATTTTAATGCAAGTTTTTTTAATTGCTGTTTGCAATTGTCTACTCAATTTTTGCATTTTTATGTATAAGAACATGCGCTTAATGAGTTGTTTACATTTGACAGAGATGTAGAGAATTTTAAGTAACAGCTTATAACTAATAATGTAGAACAAAACCAACTTTCATTTATATTTACAAATTAAATTCTCACTACACAAGAAATTTGTCCAAGATACGTACTAATATTATGTATTACAAATATAACGCTCAAGAGTCGATGTAATGCCAAATAATCAATTGTAATGAGACTAGTTAAAACTTAAAAAACGCGATGTAATAAAATGAAAAACTTCTTTGTGTATAAGTAAATAAAATATATTAAAACATAAAAGAGAGTATAAATCACAAAGCACAAAAGTTATAAATCAATAATGAAATTAAACAAATTAACAACGACAACGTATGAATAAACTATTATTTCTAACACGGCAAAACTACATCTTACACAAGCAGACGAGAGACAACTTGTCTCGACAAAAGTCAAACTACCACTAACTATTGTTGTTTTCCATGGAACAGCACATCCCATGGAAAACAACAATAAGCAGAGCTGGGTAGTAGCTTAGCTACTAGCTTAGCTACGTTTACCTTAGCTGTAGCTGTAGCTAAGCTAAATGTGAAAAATATAGCTGTAGCTTGTAGCGATCTATGTTTTTTTCTATTAGCTTAAAAATCAAGTTATAACAACTGAAGCTACTTTTAAAGCTACTTTTTGTATGTTAAAGCTACTTTTTGTAGCTTAAAGCTACAACAGTTCATTAAGAAATACTTATTTATTTTTGTTTAGTATTTGAATTAAACCTTCTTTATTGTGTTCTATAACCGTATAACAAGTTATTATATAGTTTAAAATATATTAACATATTTTATTTTTCACTTGTTCTTAACCTATCCTATTTTTGTATTAAATATTGGATGAACTAAACATTGACTGTTTAGGAATCTTCTGTTAATGTGACTGTTAATTTATTCCGATGTAAATAAAAATTATGGCATCAAAAATTAACAGTACATTTGTCCAATAGTAAATTAACAGTCATTGTAACAAAAGACTGATCAACTGATCATATGACAATGGAAAATTTAATGAATTCACAATAATTGAAAAAAGTAGCTTTAAAATTGAACAGCTACTTTAACGAAAGCTTTTAGCTGTAGCTTAGCTATATTTTACAAAATGTAGCTTATAGCTGTAGCTCAGCCACTTTTTGAAACAATAGCTGTAGCTGTAGCTTAGCTACTTTCTTAAATAGCTTGCCCAGCTCTGCTGACAAGTGATAGGAAGGTGATATCGTTTATTTGGTTCGAGATAACCGTTACCAGACACGAGTTTACATAAAAAACCCAGACGGGGTGAGTTACAAAGGGTTTATACATCCCAGACCAACGCCGAGCTAATAATCTAGCGAGATATGTCATCGCATTCAGTATAACCAAACGTAACAATTCGAAAAAGGCATAAACGCGATAAATAATTATCTAAGGGATACTGAAGTTATTATAACATATGCAACTTATAAATTTGATAAACAAAGTAAACTCTGGCAAATTAACTTTATGAAGAAACTTAAGATAACACTTAATTAGTCTGTATCTTTTGAAGCTGAGTAAAATAAAAAAAATAAATAAATATATCTTCACGCCTTCTACCCATTACCGGGTGTGGCACTCTGCCGAAGCAGATCTCGGTAAGTGATATATTTTGCGCGTGAAGTGCGGTTACCAGTCGTCAAATCACGGCCCCCAAAGATGTTAGTAGTGGAGGAGCCACAGAGGTAGCTTTAGAAATTATGAAAATTGTTTGTCGTCTGTGGGAATCGAACCAGGGTTCTCAGGATCCACAGGCCGACTTCATACCACTGAGCTAGCCACCCCATTTGAAGCTGAGTGAAATATCATAATTATAAACAAAACCAAATTCTGAATTATTTCAGTTTATTACACAAATATAATAACCTCAAAAACCAACACACCAATATGTGATAGGCTCTGTGAAATCAGTACGCATTGTATTGCGCAGATAATGTATGGCATTTTCATAAAATCTAGAATGTATTCTAGAGAATGCCATTCTTCTTGCATACTTGCATGCGTGTTTTTCCTAATCCATATTCATAAACGTGTTTCTGTTTTAGTATACTGTTAACCTCATTCTAGAATGCAATTCAATTTGTTCCTAATAAATAATTAAATACATGCAGATTGAAACAAGCCATGTGCGAAGAGCGGTGAAGAAAAAAAGAATGATTCAACTCGTTCGTCATAACGTCATATCACAAGTTTATCAAAACGGTATCATCTAGCTCGCATTTGTAATTAATTATATTTACAAATAATTTGATGTCGTTAAATCTTGATAACTGTGAGTCATTTTTATATTTTACATCGCATATGTTAGAGAGGGATTAGACGCAAGAAAGTTTTAATTAAGATATCTGTCGGCCAGGATATTGTCAACATTACGGTGAACTGCCATTGATAGTGCTTGCGTTGTACTTGCACTCACTAGATATTTGAGAGTTACTAGACATATTTATATTTTGCTATTTTAACTGAATTTTACCTAATTTTTGCTATTTCTTATAATTTTATTGTGCAAAAACGCACATTCGTGTTGGTTTACTAATTTTACTTTCTGCGTATTTTGGCGCTTTATGTTAATTTTTTACAAGTGTTTGATGTTTGTATAGATAAAAATCATTTGTTTTATGGATAAATACCAATAATTTAAATAAAATAAAATAAATAAATATATCATCACGCCTTCTACCCATTACTAGGTGTGGCACTCTGCAGAAGCAGATCTCGGTAAGTGATATATTTTGCGCGTGAAGTGCGGTTACCAGTCGTCAAATCACGGCCCCCAAAGATGTTAGTGGTGGAGGAGCCACAGGGGTAGCTTTTGAAATTATGAAAATTGTTTGTCGTCTGTGGGAATCGAACCAGAGTTCTCAGGATCCACAGGCCGACTTCATACCACTGAGCTAGCCACCCCATCAATAATAATTTAAATCCAGATTAAAATTGAAGCTACTTGATCCAAAATTTAATTCTGTAATGACGTAATTCTCATAAAAATGCCTTATATAAGCTTGTAAAAATGCCATATTTCTTGCATACATGCATGTTTCTTCCATATTCATAAACATGTTTCTGTTTTAGTATACTGTTCAAACCCCGTTTATCAATACTAGAATAAAATGACAGATAACTTGACTTTTAATGAAGAAAATATATCGAATTCACAACGTAAATTGCATTAACTATATTGATTATCAAATTTTTATTATAGAGAGAGATACTAGGGTACCACCAGTATTTGAACCTGGGATCTTTTGAATTTAAGTGAAGCCTTTTAGTCAATTGAACTATTTATTGAAACCTTGTTTTTATTACCCCTGTGGCTCTTCCACTATTAACAACTTTGAAGGCCGTGATTTGACGGCAGGTAATTGCACTTCACGCGCATATATATCACTGATAAAATCTGCTACGGCAGAATGCCACACCCAGTAATGGATAAAAGACGTAGCGATGTATTTATTTATGATATATTTAATTTATATAGGAAATTTTTATGTTTTAGACTACACTGAACCTTAAGTTTAATAATGGAGCATATTCAACCAGTTGTTGCAAAACTTTATGTTATATTTAATTATAAAGTGAAAAATTAGGATACCGCTAGCAATTGAACCTGAGACCCCAGAAAAATTGTGATATCGCCAAGATTATGTATATTTTGTAAGCGATACGATTCATAAAAAATGAATCAAAATATAATTTATATTTAAGCTAAAAACAGGAAGATTTGAAATTGGAAACTCTCGTTAATGACGAAAAAATTGTCTTTACTAGACAGCAACTGTCCATACCATCAAAAATTCAGCAATAGACCATAAAAATGAAGCTTATACTCTTGGAACATTTTTGGTTGGCAGGAATGACTAGGTGTATTTTCTATACCAGGACACGACTGAGTAAAATCTAATGATATTTAATTAGTATTTTTAAAATAAATACATAACAATGAATTCAAATTGAATTAATTATAAAGGGAAAAATTAGGATACCGCCAGGATTTGTGCTCCTTTCTACGACGGCTTGGCAGGACCAGGGTAAAATATATTTTTGGCTAAATTCCCGACTTTTAAACTAGGGATTCCGACTTTTAAACTCGGGATCCGGCTTTTTAAAGTCGAGATTCCGACTTTTTAAACTCGGAATTCCGACTTTTTAAAGTCGAGATTCCGACTCCGAATATGGACGAATAACGGTAATATTCAGATCCCGAGTTTAAAAATTCGGAACCTCGACTTTAAAAAGTCGGATCCCGAGTTTAACAAGTTGGAGTCCCGAGTTTAAAAAGTCGGAATGCCGAGTTTAAAAATTCGGAACCACGACTTTAAAAAGTCGGAATCCCGAGTTTATAAATTCGGAATTCCGAGTTTAAAACGTCGGAATCCCGAGTTTAAAAGTTGTATCCCGTTTAAAAATCGGAATTCCGAGTTTAAAAGTCGGGATTTTAGCCAAAAATATATTTTACCCGGGTCCTTCCAAGCTGTCGTACCTTTCAAATTCTGATGGTAATCCAATTTTTCTCTCTATATTTCAATTTGATTTGATCGTGATATTTATTTAACTTCCAAACCTCTCCAAACTTAAGTGTGTTAGCAGACTTGTCGGCTAATCTCGATCATAGACTTTGAAACCTGTGCCGCAGTTCTAAGCAGCCTACGATTTTTGGATTTATGTCGTGTCACTTGCTCGCTCGTACTTTCCGTTGACATTTCGTCATTGCTACGCGAAGTGACAGGCACAAGATACAAGGACGCTTTAGAAACTTGAAAGATGTCCACCGTATGCCAGATTAACTGATTCATTGTAAGATTCGGCATTCCATCCACGGTTAATTAGTAAAATTATTTACAAGACATACGCGATGCCTAATCAAGCATGATAATCATTTTTTGCAATAAGCTAAAGCAAAGGTGAACTGACAGCTTATATACTTATTAGGTTGGAGTCAGAATGTTGATACATTTACTTAATAAAAATACAAATTTAGAAACAAGATGAATAAAAATTCATCAAGCCTTTTTGTTTTCATTTTGCCCATACTTAGTATACGAACAACTTACCTAAGTACATTTACAGATCTTGGTAGCACACATTTTAACCACAGTTATCAAAGACTGTAATGACGGATACCTAAAGTCTGTTTCATATCGGATAATACGATAATAGTTACGATATAGAATGTTATCATCTTACTATCTGTATAATGTTTTATTTTTGTTTTAAAATATATTACATTTAAATAAAAGAAATAAAGTATAGCGGATTAGGGCGTAATGACGGCATATGACCATGGTAGTTGGTCCGCCAAGAAGCCACAAAAAAAAATTAAATGGTAAAAATATAAATTTTTGACATTGGTTGGATTCATATAGAAATTAAAAACAGTTTATTATACCATATGATCAATAAATTAAACTTTTAATATTATAAAATAAAAAAACAAATAAACATATCATCACATCTTTATTTGCTAGTATAACAATTTTTTACATATAAATATACTTTTAAACAATTTTTCAGACGACCACTTATAAAGTATCCATTATAACATCACAAACTACTACGGATAGTTGAATATAACATACACTGATATGTTAGTACAACGCACACTTCTAACATACCAGGTGAAGTTCTACTGATTGACAACAGATGGCGTTACGATGAAAGAAAATAATAAAATACATGAAAAGAATTTGTATTATTATTTCAATCGAAGTTTTGGCAGATTTTTCAACACATTTGAACAGATAAATCTAATTTTTTTAAATTAATAATTACTTATTTACTAATATTTTAGCATTATTTAATATTTTGACATTACGGTTAGTATAGTTGGTATCACAATACATAACCTCAAACGTCAAACTTCAACGCTTACCTACAAAAACGCATCAGCTGTCAAAGTGTAACAACATTGCTCTTGTAAACTGTTTTTAGAAATATTTTGTGGTCGTCTGAAAATAGTGTACATAATTTGCTCGAAACTGTGATAACTGTACTCGTGTGCTTATATCACTCGGCGCTGCGCGCCTCGTTTTTCATTTTGTACACTCGCACGTTATCTTACACTTTCGATGCTTGTTATGTAATATACTATTCTACAGTTGTACTTTTGCTCTAAAATGTTAAACTTCTATGTTCCGCATTAGATGCATGTGATAAAACGCAAAGAATCGTCAAAATTTCGATATCAATGAAAATCTCCTTCTTCTACTATATAGATCAAGGAAGTGAGAAAGTATAATGTTTGAATTAATTAATAAATAAAGTAAGTGAGAAAAAACTTTGTTTTCTGTCGTTAAATTACCATAATTACGGTAAAAGTGAAATAAGTAATTTTGTAACATTTTATCAGCGTCAGCATGAAAATCAAACTTCCACATGATTTAAATGCAATTACAACTAACAATAGGCAATAAACAAAATAGTTAAACGACATTACAACAAAAACTAACCTACTTTGATCGATAACACTAAGGTGTAACCTTTAATAATATAATATCTTTATAAGGCGCTGCACCTGTAAAAAACGAGGTTGGCCGTGTTATTGAACTATTCACACCACACAATACTTATCTACTTTCACTTCAAAGTTAGAGTGACAATGTCTTATTCTGTCGGAGATTGAAATACCACACACGTGACGAAAACTAAATTTGCACCTTTTAATATCAAAGCCTTGGAATTGTTATTACCGAGACATTTTGTAGCCAGGATATGCTTGTATTTCGCTAAATACGTGTTGAGTAATTAAGTGATTTTTTTCTACGAGATTGACTTAATTATGTCTTAAGCGATAAGTGGATTTAGTTCTCATAATTAGTAATCTTTGAGAAGTATAATTGTCGTAGTAATGAATGAATCTCTCGCAGTTTTTGTTTGTTCGGTTTGTTCGTATCCGTGGAAATTGGCATAATTATTTTGCTGTACGTTTCATAATGTTGACATTTACTTTCTTTTGTGTTCAGTTAATTATACCTGTTTGCTCATTGTGATTTCTGCAGATATATTAGTACGAGTTATGATAATAAGAACATGTTTAATTATTATTAATAGACTGGAATATTTATTATCGCAATACATGTGAAATCCTTGTTACATGACTAGCTAATTTAAAAATTACAGAAATCTGACTTTGTTCTCCTTAATCAATGCTATTAAACTAATCTTATTTTTCGCGCAATCATCGTAAATGGAAGAATAATGTAATAATTCCGACCTAGATACAAATCTTTACATTTCATGAATAATCTTAAATAACAAATAAAATTATTAACTCTTATTCTTTGACCTGTCGGTTCATCTGTTTAATTGAATTTATTTACTCTATATTTTTAATCAAGGGTGTCATTTGACCTGCACAGAAATTACTCTAATAAAATATTAAATTAGTTATTAAAATTAATAATATATTAAACATTACGACTATTTGAGTTTTAAAATAAATTTTGTTGTAAAATTAGTCATCTGGAGTAGACGTGAAACTCATTTCACACAAACATAAAATGCACGAAAATGTTATCAAATAGAATCATTCGTTTCCGGTCATTTTCCCGAATATAATTCCCGGAATGTTTTCTTCCGGAATGACTGTTTTCCTTAATTATAATTTTCTCGCATGACATTTGCCTGAATGCCTATTTCCAGAATTTCCATTTTCCCGAATTCCTTTTTCCCGTTTGCTAATTTCTTGTATTTCTCGATTGTTAATTTTCCCGAATGAAAACTTTGCAACAACATTATTACCCGAAAAAATAATCTTCCAAACAGAGATTTCCCGATTGAATTACCGTACATTTTCTTGTTTAAAATACCAATTTCCCGAATATTGCTTTCCAATACACAAATTTTATGGATGCATTTTTAATTATGGTCTAATTTCGGAATAATCTTTTTCGTGAATTGTTTTTTCATGTTATATATTCTAGAAAAACAATTTCGAATACAATAAATTTTAAAATGCATTTTAAAATGGCCAGTAACTAAATTAATAATGATTTAAAATTAATTAAACCTTTTTTAATAACACAATTAAATAGCATTATAAAAATAATCAACAAATTTAAAGAAATTACATTTGGGATAATTACTTACATGTAAATAGCATGCGGAAGAATTGTTATTTTGTTTAATGATCAATTAGGAAATTTGCATTCTAGTTATTTGAGAAAAACGGTTATTTTGGAAATTTGCATTCGTGAAACTAGCATCCTGGGAAATGGTTATTCGGGAAAATGTTTATACCATAAATTTTCCATTCGTGAAAATGCATTCTTGTAATTTGTGTTCATTAAATTACCATTCGGAAATATTATTCTTATTCTTTAAAATGTTCTTTCCGGAAATTGTTTAACTTTAAAATTGTTATTCACTGAAATTGTCAATCAGGAAATTGTATTCAAGTAAATGGATGGTAACCAGAATAATTTGTTTGATTTTATTTAAATTTCATTTATTTCCTACTTTGCTTATTATAAATAAAATATTTTTAAATGGCAAAAAAATTCTTAAAACTGATTTCTTAAATGTTAAAATACTACCAGTCACCCTGGTTCGATCCCCACAGTCGACAAAACATTTCCACAAATTTAAAATCATCCCTGTGGCTCCCCCACCACTAACATCTTTAGGAGCGGTGATTTGACGGCTGGTAACCGCACTTCACACGCATAAATATATCACTTACCGAGATCTGCTTCGGCAGAGTGCCACACCCAGTAATGGGTAAAACGCGTGCTGATATATTCATTTATATTTAAAATTTCAATAGAGTACTTTAAATTATTTTTGAGATAAATACCACACACGTGACGAAAACTAAATTTGCAATTTGAGAATAAAAACTATATCTGCGTATGTTTTTCTATTAAAACTTTTTTGTATTGATGACAAATTATCATTGGTCAAATTTGCCTTCATTTACACATTTTCTATGATTCCAGGCAGTAGTTAAGTTAAACAACTACTACTTAAATCCTAATTACTTAAATAAACAATTTAGAATTGAATCGAACTATCAAATGACTTAAAATCATTACTGTCATAATTTGATTCGTTGTTCAACTCATTTAAGTGCCTCATTACTCAATATAAAAAAAAAACTAGTGCAAGCGGCTATAAACGTTTATAGATTTACTAAGAATTAGATCATAAATAATTTTTAAATACGTTTTCACAAGAAAAGTCAAAGATAAAA
Organism: Pterostichus madidus; assembly: GCA_911728475.2. Taxonomy (NCBI): domain Eukaryota; kingdom Metazoa; phylum Arthropoda; class Insecta; order Coleoptera; family Carabidae; genus Pterostichus; species Pterostichus madidus. The sequence continues at coordinate 24,559,896 of OU452312.1, forward strand.
AGAAATTAATGACTTACTTGATTAAAGTCTAGCGTATGTAAAACTGTTTTTTAAAGAGCCTTTGTGGTAAAAAGTGTAAAAGGTGTTGAATGTTTGAGATGCAACAGCACAGATATTTAAATTTTTTGAGCATCATAAACAACGCCATAATGAGGGTACACCGTTCGGTTTGTATAAAATAATTTCCAAAAAACGAAAAACAAAACGGCTTAATGGGTTTCCTGTTTTTCTACGCTGGGAACGCATCACATTTCAAACAACTGCGATCGTTTAAACAATACAACCACTTTTTCGTCTAGCCAGGCCAGGCTAGGACAGGACAGGCAGCTTCGAACAAAAATAAAAACAGATAACTAATTAAAGACTTCGAAACATTCGCTAACGAAGTTAGTTTAAAAATCTTTTACTGCAAATAGCTGCGCGGTGCCAGTTTCATATAGAAATGTCAAGGTCCTAGCAAGCAACATAATCATGGCTGTCAACTGTCTTATCGACGCAGCATTCGTCATATGTACGCATGCGTACAGTACGAAATGCGTATGCGTGTGTTGTGTAAACACTGCTGTACACTGTAAGAGTACATACTTACATATTCATGTACCGTTACTGCAAATTCTAATGATTGATAAATATTGTAACGGACTTATTATTTTTTATTCTTTTTCTTTCACACAATCAATTAATATTCAATTGAAAGTTTTTATTTCTTCAACAAATATTTATTGAAAATAATTACTTTTCATCACGCCACAATCTTAAACAACTAAACAAATATTATTTTGTTTTTGTACCGCAAATTTACCAACGACAAATATGGTATTTTTCTACAATATAAACATTCGAAAATGTTCTTTATACAAGCAGGGTAAAGGTCGTTGGACACGGGTAAGTATTATATAAAAAAATTTGGTGTGGGTACCTCACGACTTTCTTATACACAGCATATTTAATATTTACAATATATGAATGTTATAAAATATTATTAAACATGTAATTTAGTTTTTCGGTAATTCAGCATTTATCTGTTTGAAACATAAAATATCAAATTTGTTTTCGTATAATTTTTTTGTAATGTTGACTACTTTATGTCTAACTTTACTGATAAGGCATGGCATATACAGAATGTCCGTTTTTCGAGCCTCCCTTGGTACTTCAGGAACCGTGAGATACGAAGTCGATTAAATTGAGGCTAAGTTGCCAAATTAGTTGATCATTTTAATGATGTATTTGATGTTATCGAAAAAAACTAGATAAAGCGAAAATTTAAATTTATGTTTTTTGTTTTTATTACTATTATGATTATTGAAATATATTATTAAATATAAAAATTAGTTTTTCTCAAAATTAGACGGATATACAGGAAAATTGCAAATAACATTTTATGTTCCAAATTTTTTGCTACCTTCTTTTATTTGAAACTTTTTTCGTAACTGATTTCATTTTTGAAATAAACGGAATTTATTCGTTTTTACATTGTTAGATTCAAATTGAGGATGTAAAGTGGATCCAGTTAGCTTCATCATCTTGCTTCTTGCGTAATTAATTTTTTGTCCTCATTTATAGCTATTAAATTCGCAATTGCTTGTAGTAATCCTTGCACAAAGGATGTAAGAATTAATATTATAAGGTGATGTAATACGATAGAACTTTAATCAGGGTTTTGATCAGGTATAAATTACGATATCGCTTTATTGAAGACATTATTGCATTTAATAAATTCGCAATGGGTGTGTATATAATTTGTGACATGTTAACAACTGATATAATGTGTACTTACACTGTGTTACTTAGAAACATAACAAGAATATATTTTATTAGAACGCGTCTTTAATAATATAGAATTATGTCAATATAAAAACAAAATTAGTTATGTCCGTTAGTTTAAATGCGTGACTAGTTTTACACTCGGTTTGTTTTTATGGCGAACATTTTAAAGGAAACTTAGCATCTAAATGATACTAATTATGGCATTTATAATTGAATATAAAAACTTGAGACGGATCAGTGGCACCCAAAATTATTCCACTTAACAAGTAGCTACACTTAATAACAAGGAACATAGACGTAGTTTTTTGCTTAAATGTTACCACAATTTTCATATAAGTGATTCACGCAGTCTATTCCTATAGTTACAGAATTTAAAATGAATAATATAAATAATAAAATATTTTTTACTGAAATAAAATAAATAAATGTATCATCAAGCCTTTCACCCATTACTGGATGTTGGCGTTCTACCGTAGCAGATATCAGCAAATGATATATTTTTCGTTTGAAGTGCGGTTACCAGCCGTCAAATCACGGCCCCGAAAGATGTTAGTGGAGAGAGAACTGCAGGGGTAATTGTAATATGTTTGTAATTGTAATTGTAATATGTAATATGTTTGTCATTTATATAATGTAAATAAATAAATAAATATATCATCACGCCTATTATCCATTACTGGGTGTAGCACTCTGCCGAAGCAGATCTTGGTGATATATTTATGCGCGTGAAATGCGATGACCAGCCGTTAAATCACGGGATACTTTTAAATTGGTAAAAATATTTTGTCGGCTGTGGGGATCGAACCTGGGTTCTTAGGATCCACAGGCCGACTTGATACCACTGAGCCATTACCCCATTAATTAATATAATAATTATGTATAATATATATAAATATATCATCACACCTTTTACCCATTACTGGATGCGGCACTCTGCCGGGGCAGATTTCTATAAGTGATATATTTATGCGCGTGAAGCACGGTTACCAGCCTTCAAATCACGGCCCCCAAAGATGTTAGTGGAGGGAGAGCCATAGGGGTAATTTTAATGTGGCAAAAATTGTTTGTCGGCTGTGGGAATTGAACCGAGGTTCTCAGGATCCAGAGGCCGACTCGATACCACTGAGCTAGCTACCCCATATATAATAATAATGATTGTACAAACCACTACTACCCTTATATTATAGAATTGTATTCGTAGATAATATAGATACATTTTTTAACAGTCAAGTTTTAACCAGGGCTGACTATTTGATTAATGTAATGAGTGAATATTTTGGAGTGATTTTAGGGTTCGTGCTACCCCATTTGATGGGATGAATGTATGTAAGTTTTAACCAATTACATTATTGAACATCGCGGCCGACAACAATTATTTCAGAGTGAAGGATCCATGCGAATCTAGTTTTAGACGTCAAAAATACGAGTACGTTTGAGAGATATCCTCAGATATGACCCTGATTAGAGACGAATTATTATTGAAAATTATACTAGGGGTAATAGTAAAGTAAGAGCGAGTAAACAATCTCTTAGTAATATGAAGTGAGAAGCAAGTGCTATTGTGCATTGTAATTAAAGAATAAGTGAAATGGCAGATTGCCAGACATGATGATTGTAACATGTGCCCAGCAGAGTGAAGGAAGTTACTGCGAGACTTGTATCAATTAGAATTTCTTGGAAGACGAGCTAATGACGACATAGAGCAACGATAATAAATATATGCAACATAATTAAGAGCATATTTTGCAAGAGATGTATGCAAGATACAAGCTTCGAATAAATAATAATGCACTTCACTTCAAAGAGAATTTCATAGCAAAATCACTGCTTTGATGGGAAGAATCTACAAAGGCAAACAATTAGGAGTTGACCCGTTTATACAATACACCTTTTTTGTATCTTTTCTCTCTCAAGCATGAAATTATTTTCCACTATATTTCGTAAAACAGTTTTTTGTTGCTTAGAATTTCAATGATAATATGGCTGAACTAATTACATTTTACCTGAAGTTACCTACAAAATACTCGTAACCATTTAGGAACGAAGTCTTTAAAATCTTACAGAATATTTTCGCTACAGTTAGTTTCAACATACATATTTCAGGTATTTTTATATATATCATATATTAAAGGCATATACATGACATCCCATTTAAATTTTCAGAATCTCCTAGTTGCGACTTCGTCGAAATGAAAGTATTATTTTGACTTTGGAGTTATCTTAGATGTGTTCTTCTTATTTCCATAGATTACTAGATAATGGTAACAAAAATGTTGATGAATTTTGGAAATTTGGGAAATAGTTTTAAATATAACATTTAAACTACTATTTTCCTATATTTATTCGTACAATTTGTACAAATAGTCAAGAGTATATCCTGCATAAAACGATGTTAACTACTATATTGTTAGCTAGCAAAATGATAATACTGATTTGACCGAGACATGTTTAATGTTTTGTGATTTATTAACTTTAAAAAAAAAAGATTTTTATTAGTTTAGTATATTTGAACGACTCCGGAAATTGAATCTAGAACCTTTTGAACTCCGGTCAAACGCTCTATGATCGAGTTAAATCGCCCATTTAATTTAAATTATGTCATTCTAATTTTTATTCTCTATTTTGTTATGTCTAAGACTACCTCGATCCCAGAGTCGTCCGAATTTTTTCTCTATAACAAAATTTAGTCTCCAACTGTTTGATTCACAAAAATAGTATATTTAAGAACGAGTTTTATAAGATATATTTTTTTGCACAGGTATAAGTTGAAACAACGAGCTGTAGCGAGTTTTCTAAAGGACAAGTGCGATAAAAAATCTTAGAAAATGATTTATATATACAATTTTTTTATTTTGCGTCTTTTATAAATTAAAATTTTGAAAAAATTTGCAATATTTTAGAGAAATTAGTACGAACGAGTATGTGAAATACAGTGGTTGGTGACGGTTTATTTATTTATGTTACTCTGTACAACAGAAATTGAATCCCAATTACAGTACAAGATCCGGACTCATCTAGCCGTAGGGTAGGAGTTCAAATATTTCTAGTTTGATTGGGTTTCGAATTCGGGATCTTCGAATTCGAATTCCGTAACGCTACCCACACCACCATACTGCCGGACATTTATGAAATTGTTCTAAAGTTCGCGATCATTTTCGAATTCTGAAATTGTTTCTATTATTATTGTTAGATTTTGAGTATATTTCAAGAAAGATGAAAGAAGTTGAAAGCACGATAAAATAAATTTATTACGAAAAACAGGTTATATTGAATTTTATGTTCTTAGCTTGACAGTTACAGTATGTCATCCGGCACTACCAACCGTCTAAAACAAATTGCTGCTTATCATATAAACACTCTTTCGATACGCAACTGAGTTTTATAATGACCTTATGATAGTAAAATAGAAAAAAAGTTTTTGCTAATCCTAGTGTTTGGATTTGCAAATCTTATTTTAATTCTATACTAAAAAGTTTTCCAAATCACTTTTCAAAAACTAAATTGTAACAAGATCATATTAGAGTTTGTTTAAACTTTTTTGATTATACAGTTTAACTCAATTTAATTAATAAAAAAAATCTTGATTAGCTAAAACTCTTTTAAGAACTGCATTATAATTGATTATTTACAACATTAAATTACTTATTGTTAGGCAAATACCAATAATGTAATAATATTTATAGAAAATTAATTTAATGTACGAATATATTATAATTAATTGAGTAAGCTGTTGGCACTTGTTTAAATAAGTATTAAGTATAAAAATAAATATTTTCTATGAAACAACTATGTGTTTTTATTTTGTATTTTTTAAATATTACGAATATATTATTTAAAATATTGAAATGTCAAAAATGCTGACAATGGGTTTTTACATTCTATTAAACTTTCTCGCATAGTTAATAGTGCGATAGTTGAGAACCTTCTATGCAACAGGCCAAAGGCTTCTTCTATAGACATTTTGCTTTATTACTATTTGAAAAACCAAGAAAAAATTCTCTCCCATTCTAAACTCGTCAGAATTCAACCTCATCATCTTCGACCTTGCTCGCCGATGTCACTCTCCCGCCAACGACACAGACCCGGCAAACAGAAGCGTCATATCGGTCAGCGGTTGTTTGTAGCTCGTCCAGGAGGCCGTGGAAACAACGGCGCAGCGGTGACGGCGTCATCAATCACCAGCAGTGGCGTGAGTCCGAGCGGGAATGCCACCAAGCATCGAGTTAGCTGCGCCATCCACAGATCTGCCACGCGGATGATAGAACACGAGGCAAGAATTCGGACTTCGTTATGTGATGTGGGTGAAATGACAGCTGGGTTGGAATAATAAGAAGATATGGTGATGCTGATTCTGTTCAAATTGGTTTATATGTCACCGGAAATACTCTGAATGGTTATTCACCTTTCAAAATCACTAGAATTACTTTCTAAAGAACTTTTAATCAATTAAATAACATTGATACACTTTTCTATGAATAATCAGGTCAGTTATGTGGCTTCCATTTTTTAATGTTCCAGGTTAGATTCCTGCTCGTTATATATGTTATTATATCTGATGTAAATTCAAATTTTTGTCATATGAAATGATTTTGACGTACAGTGACAATGATAAATTTAAAGTCAATTTTTATGACAGAAAAATTGGGGAGACGCCCGGACTCGAACCGGGGATCTTCAGCTTGCCGGGCTGATGCCTTAACCACTCGGCCACAGCTTCCCTGCACCCGTTGTCTATACCTATGATAAATAGGAGTCTTGGGATCGATGCTGTGTTTAGACACTATGACAGAAGAATTTGGTTGACGCCTGTATCGTACAGGAGAGCCATGGCCGAGTGGTTAAGGCATCAGCCCGGCAAGCTGAAGGTCCCCGGTTCGAGTCCGGGTGTCTCCCGAATTTTTCTGTCATAAAAATAGACTTTAAATGTATCTGATGTGTGTTAGAACAAGATTTTGACAACAGTGCATCAGAAACATTACACTTTAGAAAATTTCTAAATAATTATTCTATAAAACTTTATAGAATAATATTTGACATAAGATATAATTGTTCTTCAATAAGTTAGGAATTTACTGATGTTTTAATAACGACATGCCTCTATACGCAATTTCTCTCATTCCAATTTATGAAATAAATTTATTTTAATCTGGGTTAAAAAGAACATTATTTAGCAATAAATTTCATTCATTTCGTGAATATGTTTTAACTTGAAACAGAGTTACAGATAATATTAAAAGTGATATTTGCGATAATCTGCTTAATGAATCTGCCTGTTAAATATTAGAATTACTACTATAAAACAAGAAAGACCAAAGTCGATTGCAAATCAAAAATATTTTATGAAAATTATTTCTATCTATCTGCTTATGAGTGCTGTTTCGGTCCAAGATCCCTTTTTGGGATTTTGTTACCTGTGTCTGCTGATAATAGACACAAAGACACTGTTCATATTTAGAAAGATTAAAATATTTGAAAATAAATAAATAAATTAAATATTCAACTGAATTGATTAAACAAAATGCATTAAAAAATACATATAAATATATCATCACGCCTTTTACCCATAGTGGCTGTGGCACACTGCCGAAGCAGATCTCGGTAAGTGATATATTTATGCGCGTGAAGTGCGATTACTAGCCGACAAATCACGGCCCCCAAAGATGTTAGTGGTGGGGGAGTCACAGGGGTAAGTTTTAAATTGGTGAAAATGTTTGTCGGCTGTAGGAATCGAATTAGCGTTCTTTGGATCCACAGGCCGACTTGATACCACTGAGCCATTATCCCATAATAATTAAGTGATATATTCAAATGAATTGATTAAGCAAAATACATTTTTCTTGTAATGAAATATGTTTGACAGTATCACATAGATGGAGCATCCGTTTAAATATTTTCATATTCGACATAAACAAATAATTAACCGAAGGGTGAATTACAAATTAAATAAATATATCATAACAACATTTATTCATTACTGGGTGTGGCATTCTCAATTAATAAAAAGAAATCAAATTAAAAGTCATGTAACATCTTTCTATGAAGTTTAGATAATGCTCCTCTTTTTCTGTAACTTAAAGGAAACGACACTGATATGACCTATATGTATAAATTTTAAATAAAAATGATGGAAAGAAATTTGTAGCATTTAGCGCGAAAAGACATTATTTATTAACTTATGTATTTCTTCTGATAAAATATGAAGTGTTCCTGTAATGGTCTACTAAGATCAAACTCAGCTAATAGAACCTCAAAAAGAGATCTTGGGTAGAATCAACACTCATGGGCTGTAAACACACGGGGCGAATCTGGAAGACATCCCCAAAAAAATCTTCAAAGATATGTAAAAGAGAAGTGTCATACTCACAAAAATGGTTATTTATATTGCAGAAAGAAATGTAGACGTAGTTTATATATAAAAGCTTTTATATATTTGAAATTGTTTATAACTTGATAATAATTTAGATTTCTCACGGTTTCATAAATAGTAATTTATGTTCTAAATTTACGACTCAATACGACATTTACATTTAGTTACAATTTGTGTTAACCAGTGGCAACAAAACTATCGCCACAATATCGTATATTTAGCGACAAAGTTAGGAGCGCGTATAAATTTCCGCGGTATACCGGCTGTTGCGTACACAAGTGCGTGTTATAAGCAGTAGTGTACAATTAAGGAATGCCCGATGTCGCTGGTATCCGTTGCCAAAACATCGTCGGCCCGCCAGCTGGTTCCAACGTTCATTTCATTTATAGGACCGCAAGAATGTCTATTCTTGTTCTCGCATGCTGCTGCTCAATGGCCGAAGAGTGCTGAGCGAGTGCGTGCATTCATTTGTTCGTGTGCGTGTGTATTTTGTTGTAAATGATACTCAGCTAATAATAGTTGGGATTGTTATGTTGTGGATTATTTTTAGTGCTACTGTATCGAATATTTAGATACCTACTGTTGTTCTTAACGACTTCAGTAACATGAATTCTTCATTCATTGTTCTCTAGTTCAACACAATAGCCAAGACTTTGCAAAAACAATAACACAAGGATCAGAGGTGCTTAAACTTTATTACACTTTTGTTATTATACTATTAACATAGTAATTGTTGCTAAAGATTTTCATACTTTTGATAAGACTTATATTTTATAGGTCAATGAATTTCGAAATTAAATAAATAAATATATTTTTCTTCAAACTATTGAGGTAATAAATAAACACACTTAGTTACGGCACACTTAAAACATAGGTAATCATTGACTGCCAATTTGAACGCTGATTGGGTGACTATAATTTTCAATTGACTATGGATTTAAGAACCCGGGTTCGTTTCCCACAGCAAACAAACAATTTGCACCACATTAAATTTACCCCTGTGGATAGCACTCCACTAACATCTTTAGGGGCTGTGATACAACGGCTAGTAACCACACTTAATGTGCATAAATATATCACTTTCCGAGATCTGCTAGCTGTTATGGCAGAGTACGACACCCAGTAATGGGTAAAAGGTGTAATGATATATTTAATTATTTTTTAACGTATGAAGATTTTTTTTTGAATGGGGTAGCTAGCTCAATGGTATCAAGTCGGCCTGTGGATCCTGAGAACTCTGGTTCGATTCCCACAGGCGACAAAACATTTTCACCAATTTAAAAATTACCCCTGTGGCTCCCTCGCCACTAACATCTTTGGGGGCCGTGATTTATCGGCTGGTAACCGCACTTCACGCGCATAAATATATCACTTACCCAGATCTGCTTCGGCAGAGTGCCACACCCAGTAATGGGTAGAAGGCGTGATGATATATTTATTTATTTATTAACGTGTGAAGATTTCTTTTTTTAATGGGGTAGCTAGCTCAGTGGTATCAAGTCGGCCTGGGGATCCAGGAACCCTGGTTCGATTCCTACAGGCGAGAAAGAATTTTCACAATTTCGAAACTACCCCTGTTGCTCCCCCATCACTAACATCTTTGGGGGCCGCGATTTGACGGCTGGTAACCGCACTTCACGCGCAAAATATATCACTTACCGAGATCTGCTTCGGCAGAGTGCCACACCCAGTAATGGGTAGAATGCGTGATTATATATTTATTTATTTTTTAACGCATGAAGATTTCTTTTTTTTAATGGGGTAGCTAGCTCAATGGTATCAAGTCGACCTGTGAATCCTGAGAACCTTCGTTCGATTCCCACAGGCGACAAAGAATTTTCACAATTTCAAAAACTACCCCTGTGGCTCCCCCACCTCTATCATCTTTGGGGGCCGTGATTTGACGGCTGGTAACTGAAATTCACGCGCAAAATATATCACTTACCGAGATCTGCTTCGGCAGAGTGCCACTCTCAGTAATGGGTAGAAGGCGTGATTATATATTTATTTATTTATTATATTATGATTTCTAGGCCAACAATTATATTTCTATTATGAGTATGTTACTCTTATTATTTCTGTTATTAGTTTGTTAAATAACCTATAATAATATAATTATGTACATACGTCAACTGGCGGTTAAATGATTGCGAATGACAGTTACATGTATTTTGTTACAGTACGAAAACAACATGTTATACGATAATACAGATATAATGTATGTCATTGTTTTATTTTAAAATACACGATAATGCATGTATAAAATAAGTAACATATAAACGTATCATATCTTTTTTATAAACAAATACGACAAGGTAATATTGTTTTCCGAAACAAAATTTACAGATTTGAAACGTAGTTTGAATTTCTTTTTTCAGTGTCAGATGTTGATAAATTATTTTAGATTATAGAAATATAGTTAGGGTATTACATACATAATTTATTTCTTTACATATTTAAATTAAGCAATCTTGTTTCAAATTATTTAGATAAGTTTAATAGTGGAAAAATAAAGATAGTCAGTCTTAATCGATGTTTATACTATTGTGACATTAATATCAAATTGTCGATTAACTCTGATAAACCGGTGTTGAAGAAAAAGTTGTCAAACACACTTAATTTTATCTTATCGAATAAGGAAAATAAATTGTTGTAATTTAGATAAATATGAAGTTGGCAATACTTTGATTAGATGTCAGTAAGAAGTAAACTTTAATGCGGTAAGTGTCCAATTTTGCAAAACTTTTTTCAATTAAAAAACATATTTTACCTTGGAATGATTTTAATTTGCATTTTAAATTTTGCTGGGATTAAATGGTATTAATATGATAAAACGAAAATACGCTAATAATTACAGTATAATCAAACATAAATTGGCAATTTTTATCGTTTATAATGGAACAGGTTATCGGAATTGATTGAGTTATAATCATGCAACTCGTTACCGGTGATGAGACATAAATTCTGGAGCCAGATCTGCCGAGTGCTTTATATGATTTACTCACGACTGAAAGACAAAGTTTTATTTGTATAAATTCCTTCACAATTAAAGTTTTTATTTTTCACAATGACAATTATTTGTTGTTTACTGCTACGGAATATATAAACAACTCTATAACGATCGGGACATTATATGCGGGCATTATGATTCATAACACCCGCTCCGCTCATACAACGTCACAGTTGACTAATACTCTTATACCCATTACTATAATAATTATTTCAGACGACCACTTTTGAAAGTAACCATAACAACATCATAAAATACTACGGAAAGTTGAAAATAACATACACTGATATGTAATTATAACGCACACTTCTAACATATCAGGTGAAGTTCCACTGAACAACAACAGATGGCGTTACGATGAAAGAAAATAATTTATATTATTACTGAAATCGAAGTTTTGGCTGATTTTTCAACACATTTGCACAGATAAATAAATATAAATAAATAAATATATCATCACGCCTTCTACCCATTACTGGGTGTGGCACTCTGCTGAAGCAGATCTAGGTAAGTGATATATTTTGCTCGTAAAGTGCGGTTACCAGTCGTCAAATCACGGCCCCCAAACATGTTAGTGGTGGAGGAGCCACAGGGATAGCTTTTTCAAATTATGAAAATTTGTCGCCTGTGGGAATCGAACCAGGGACCTCAGGATCCACAGGCCGACTTCATACCACTGAGCTAGCCATCCCATACAGATAAATGTTATTTTTTAAAATTAATAATTACTTATTTACTAATATTTTAACATTATTTAATATTTTAAAATTACGGTTAGTACAGTAGGTATCACCACACATAACCTCAAACGTCAAACATTAACGATTACCTTCAAAAACGCATCAGCTGTTAAAGTATAACAACATTGCTCTTGTAAACTTTTTTTAGAAATATTTTGTGGTCGTCTGAAAAATAGTGTACATAACTCGCTTAAAAGTGTGATAACTGTGCTCGTATACTTAAACCACTCGGCACTACGCGCCTCGTTTTTCAATTTGTACACTCGCACGTTATCTTACACTTTCGATGCTTGTTATGTAATATACTAATTATAAATTAAAACTAATTCTTCGAAGAATAAAAGTATTTGTCTATATTATTTGTTATGTTTGTGAAAATAAAATATGTTATTATAATTAAAATATGAATTGATCCCCCTGTAAATTTACCCATGAGCTGCCACCGCTTATAAGCAAACATAATCAGTTTATAATAGCTGTGGAAATGAGGTATGTGTGTTATGGTGTAATGATATATTTATTTATTTATTAACGTATGAAGATTTCTTTTTTTATGGGAAATTTCTTCAGTGTTTATGATAAGTGTAAAATTGAGAAGACTGTTTATTTATTTAATCTATTCCGTACAACAGAAACTTAATGGCAAGATAAGACAAGTGGGAATAAATCACTTCAGATATTTGGCACTGGCGAAACTGATGTATTTTGATGAAATTTAGGGTGAAAGATTGCTTGAGCGATCTAGAAATAAAAGAATGAATAATGATGGAAGGCTTGTTACGTGAACGAATGATTTCGAGTTCCGAGTGTGAGGAATAAATGAGTTTGTATAAAACGAATTATGTACGATATGTGATTGAAGCAAAAGTGGTGTGGCAGGATAGAAATGTCTGGTAAAGATTGATTGAGTGATGACTCTGATGAATAAATGTTCATGTATTTCATGGGATCTAGCGTGATGTTATATATGAATGTACAAAAAAAGGTTTTAGGATGGTTATTCAACTTAACGTCAGGTTAACATTTTAGTAACATATTATTACACTCGTTTGTGTAACATTTGTATAATTTTGTAGTGTATGTTTTCTGAACCTCATTACTGCATGAATTTACATTTTTATTACTGGAATTCTAGTTTTATTTTTTAATATTCAATAATTAATTTATTCCCTTCATTAATGCAACTTGTACGTTGCTTTTTCTTTAACATTTCTGCATAATGCGTTGTTTAATAATTTATTTATATGATCTAAAATAGAAGGTACGCAAAAACTTCATGCTGTATACTTAAGATTAAATTGCATAATTTATATTCCAGAAAAAACTATTCATATTTTCTCTCACTCAAAATATTTTCCGTACAGAATGAAGAGAAATCATTTATCACATATTACAATTTCTTCAGTTTTACTAAAAATAAAATTTTAAAAATTTAGAACTGTCCTCAATGGAATTACGTTTACTATAAAATACAATTCCACGGATATTTTTTTAATACCTAACAGATATACAATTAATTTTTTTTTATTTCTGTTGATCAAACAAATCATTATTATTTCATTTCAAACATGAATTTCTGCACAAAAACTATAAATACACAAAAGAATAGAATAAATATTTAGCTAATATTTTGTACAACACTTTTGAAACATACACAATGCAAACGTTAAAAGAGAAGTGACAGCTCGTTCAAAATGACGAAGAACTGTTTGCATTCTGATCATCTATCTCCTTTTACTAACGCCTGGTGTCAAATATATAATCCTTCTAATATTGATCAACGTTTTTTCACAACCTGTAGTTAATTTTTTTGCTTTATCATGATCTGTATCTCGTTTACCGATAGCAATTTTTTATTTGAACTTTGGCGTTTATTTATCCATTTTATTTAGAGTTTCCCCTTGGTTTATCAACTCCAGCCACTCGTCTCCACTCAAGCGATCTTGCTGTGCTAATTAATCAATCAGGGGATTTATTTCGCTTGTTGTATTCGTGAATTCACGGATATTTTAGTCTGTGTTCTGGCAGTGGCGACGGTGGCGGCAATAATATATAATAATCCGATTACCGATACGCGTTTGCGGGCTTCCAAACACCATTCATGTTACCGGTAACGTTCTGGTTATAACCGATGCGATGAGATGGTATCGCGTGATACCAAACGCGAAATTAGCCCAGGCGTGATTGTTCACACGTTTATCGATAGATGCTGCGCTTTTCACGCCCACGCTAATACTTCACAGGATTATATGCAGAATTTTGAATTATAACGTCGACAATACGCGTTTGTGGAAGGATTATACTGTATTGTTTCTAAGGTACTAGTTATCTCTTTCTCTGCACACGGTAGTCAAGCAATATATCATTTAATTAGTTGTAGTATGTTGCTAATAATTCATGAATAATTAGAAATACTAATAACTTACCTTTACACTGGTCACTGGAGATGTGGTTGCGAATGGAGAAACGTCTGTAACAAATAGATGAATATAAATTAACATTTTAGTTATGTTTCATTCACACTAACGAAACACATAAATATAAATGAAAGAAAATACTCTGATGGGCAAAGAAATATAGCAATAAAATTACATGTAAAATAAATGCAATTATTTCCAAATAAACTTTATTAAAAATAGTTCGCATTAATAATGAATGAACTAATTATATTTCAAGATATATATATATATATATATATATATTTGTGTGTATTAGAGCCGTAACTAGCAATTTTTACTAGTAAAATATAAAATTGCCGTGTTTTCCTCTCGATAAATATGAATTACATATTTTATTAGTATTTTTATGTAAATAATTATAAGTTATTTATTGATTGCTGATTTCGTTAGGTACATGTTTTTCAAATTAAAGTTTGTCTGTAAAAACTTAAGTAAAAACTATTTATAATTTATTATTTTGTGTCGCGAATATTTGTTTAAATTTATTGGCCATGTTAAGTGCGTTTTGTAAGCGATCTAAATGAGCTTTAAAATTTTGTGCAATATCTAATTAGTTAATAAATAATAAAATAGAAATTTATGGAGTAAATTTGGATAAAATTTTCAAACGAAAACAAGAAGTGAAGCGAGCATTGCAAAAATGCATTTACAATTTGTATATTAAAAAATCTGGTGTGGGCACCACACGACTTTCTTATACACAGCATATTTCATATTAAAAACGCTGAATTGAACACTTATGACTTGCTCCTTGCGTTTGACAATTATTATTTGACATATAAATGTTAAAAATGTTTTTGTTTTTTGTTTCTATTGCTACTATGATTATTGAAATATATTATTAAATATATAAATTAGTTTTTCTCAAAATTAGACGCATATACAGGAAAATTGCAAATAACATTTTATGTTCCAAATATTTTTGCTAACATCTTTTATTTGAAACTTTTTTTCGTAATTGATTCCATTTTTGAAATAAATGGAATTTATTGTTTTGTGTGTCCAGTAAACTTCCTCTTCCAGTTTTTCAATTTCATTCAAAATCAACTCAGCTCTTCGTATTTTCATGAAACTTATAATTACCAAGTTTCGTTAACAAATCTTATCTCGTTCATGAGATATTGCACGACCGGACACACATCCATCCATCCATCCATCCATCCATCCATCCATCCATCCATCCATCCATCCATCCATCCATCCATCTATCCATCCATCCATCCATCCACACACACAGACATCATTGAGAAAATGATCAAAACAGATTCAGTGAACCTCAAAACATGTATTTCCGCGAAAATCTCGTCAACGATTTTTTTCACGATTCCAATACTTCCTTATACTACGTATAAGAAAGTAAAAAATATATAATGTGTGTACCTATATTCGTTGATAAATATAATACCTGAAATAGTGTTCTTTTGCTGTTGAAATAATTGAAATAATGGAGTCATATTTGAAGTGGGAGAAAGAAAAGTACAATTTTGCAGATTAGTGCGAAAGTTTGGATTTCACTGTACTTTAAATTGGGATTAATATCCTAATTGTAGCTTTCTAAAATAAATATATAATTTGTGTGCGTAACAAATGGTTTCAATGTCACTTAACAGGTAAGAGTATACGGCTTGATATCGTACTGCCTTCAACTTTATTTGCAAAATTGCATGGTTAAATAGAGGATGCACAAAATCTGATACGAAATGAAATTCTCAAACCAAGATATTACTTTATTTCATTCTCCATTATTATTATCTAACAAAAAAAGTAAGCCTATAGACGGCAAAATTATAAATTCTACCCTGTAGCGGGATCGCGCCATATAGAATTCTATACTAGAATTCAAGCGATAGTTTACAAATGGTCTAATTGATATTCCATTCTAAATAATTCTTACAGTAGAAATGTAGTTTACAGCATTTGTGCACTATCTAATACAAAAAGCACCGACTATTTTATGTTATATTAGGAAAATCATAATTTTTACTTGACAGATCACAGCGATTGTATTGCTCGAAATAGAATTCTATATGGCGCGATCCGTAGGCTGGATTTTACTATAGTTTCTTCTATTTCACTAACAGAAACAATTTTTTAACTGTCCACTGACTGACAAAGAATTGCAAGAAACGCTCGTGTATTTATCAATTATCGGTCAGTGACTTTTCCTTAACTTCTGACATCCCCAAACCTTTCAAAACTTTACCAACCAATCCAATTCTCATCGTCACCAGCTCATCATCCAGATCTCCCAGCGCTGCAGCGGTTATTAGTAACTTTAATTGAAACCCACTAATACAAGTTTCCTTTCACTTGAAAAACTTGTCTCCCTAGATGGTCTCCACTTGTTTACAAACCCTTCACACATGAGGGACTCAGGGGAGAGCCCCGAGTGAAAGCGAATGGATGAGTACCCGTGTAATGGTCCCGCCCTCCGTACTTCCTGTTAATTACTGAACCAGAAACAATGGGCACGGCGAGGATTGGCTGATCCGCGATGACAGAATGGGAGCCTCGTCGAGCCAATCCAGTTTTTTAAAGAGCGTGGTAAGGCTTCTGGTGGAGAACCACCCACCTATCGTGTTTCATTATGCAGATGACGCGGAGGTTACGACGATGATGGCAGGTCTTTGTACTGAACTTGGAGGGATTCTACCATGGTGTCAATGACAGCGAGGACGGTGGGATTATTGACGAAGCGGGATGGATTGCTGTAATTTGAACCCTCATGTACTCTACATGGTTTTGTTTAAGAAACAAAAGAATAATAAACAACCTCAGAAACATGGACTTGTATAGTATACTTTCTGTAGGGATTATTCTTCATTACATGGCTTGCTGTATCAACAAGTTAATAATCTTCTTATTAAATATTAGACAGTCTTATTTACCCAAACAGAACTATTGGCAAATACTTAAGGCAGAATAATCGAAAATGTGATTTATTATTTAAAATTTGAACTATTCATATAATCTTACTCAAACGTTAACAGGTAGAAAAAAAATCAATTACCGAAAACATTTACGCGACGGAAAAAAACTTGCGATTTATAAATAGAAACGAAAGTTATTATTTTATTTCTAGTGTATACATGAGTCTAAAGTTAGCATCCAAATACTGGAATTTAAAAAATTATTCTTATTATAATAGAAACATATCTTCTATTGTACATATTCTTATAATTAAACGTTGAAACAATTTTAATACATTTCGAAACATAAAATTTATTTTTCAAATAATAATAAATAGTTTTACTATATAGCAAGGAACTAAAGTTGATAATTTAATCTTAAGGTTGAAGTTCATTTCACGACCCGTGGTCGAGGGAAATTATTACCCAAGGGCTTAAATATACTTTTAGTCTTGTGGTATATGCACTATTTTTTGCTCATCCAACCATATATTTTGAATTAATTACTAATTTTGATATTGAGTTGACATAATTCGTAATGACAGCATTATACATTTTTTCAGGTAACTTAGACAACATAAACGAAGTGAAATATTTTAAGGTTTATAATATATTTGTAATGTTTATTACTTAACAATTTAATACCGGCTGGGAGAGAAAAAAAATTACGTTTTGGCAAGTTTTTTTTTAATATAAAGCTTGTTTTTTTAGTGTGAATAAATAATAAACATTTTATAATGTCTATCTTAATTTATAAACACGGTCGATGAAGTAATTGTTTCTTAAAATAAAAATTAATGATTCTGTCATGACGTAATTAAATATAATTTTGAGTGTGGCCTTTCTTAACTATTGAGAATCATCAAGATTATTTTAATATAGTTAGTCTCAAGAAAAATTAATATATTCAGTATTAGCCGAAATGTCCGAATGTTGGCATAACAATTAAAAATGCAATTTATTATAATAAGATGATTCATTTTATTCTAATAAATATTCTATACTAATTAATGTAAGTTGTATAAATTAGGGTTCTCAAAACTTTTCATTTTTCGTTGTCAAACATTCGGTACGAAGATATATAGTTATTTATTCAAAAAATTAATAATTTCCTAATGAGGGTTCGGTCGGCAAACAACAATAAATCAACCAATGCCATTTTTGTTAACCTATTATGCTAATCCAGCAATCCCGAATTTATAATTACTATACCTAGGTGATAATAACAGGTACCCTAACCGCCTAAATTTTCCCAGCTTATAATAACATAATTTAAAATAAAAAGTAAATTAAGATAATTTATAAGACAGTTTAAAATAAAAGTTTCATTAAAATTCATAACGGAGTGCACATTGTGCGCGAGTTAGCAGGTGCAGTGCAACCCTCGTGAACGTGGAATTACCCCCAGCATGCGCACGCGCTCTTACAAAGAACTACTTTCCTTTTCCGTTGCTTAAGGGATGAAAGACGCTGCCTTGAAAATTACTCTCTCTTACTCGCATCTGGCAATAAAAGTCGAAAGGGAAAATTGGTCTCGCTCTTTTTGCTGAATTTCGTATATGGATTATTTTAATTTTTAATGATATAAATGTAAGTAGTCTCACGAAAATCCATTCCCAAAATTTAAACGCCTTTTGCCTTTACCCCAAATAATAATAACCGTATTAAATTCAGAAATAAATAAAGTAAATATCAAAATGACCCACATTACTCGTACAGTATTTACAAAACAACTTGAAAATACATCATCATATATTTTCCAGTTTCAAACGTTTCTCAGTTATTTTATAGAAAAATACTTCAAATAAATGGTTGTTTAACGAAGTTGGCCACTCAACAAAATTGTCCCACTTATGTAAGTGGCACTTACACAAATTATAACAAATAATATATAATGATAAAACAAAAGTGATGTACAAGGACAATGAATAAATTTAGTAAAAATTATATAAAATGAAATATAGTATACGAGGGTAGGGTTGAAAAGTCCCTGAAAAATGAAACAAGAAATGATTTATTTGGTCAAAACATATTTTATTTCATAACATAATCTCCTTGTAGCTCGATACACTTCGTCCAACGTTTTTCTAATTTTTCGATCCCTTCCAAATAATACGATTTTGGCAATCCTTCAAAATAGGCGTTTGTCTCAGCGATGACCTCATCGTTGGAGCCAAATCTCTTTCCGCTGAGCCATTTCTTCAAATTTGGAAATAGATAAAAATCGCAGGGGGCGAAATCTGGAGAATATGGTGGATGACGAACCAATTCGTAGCGCAATTCATGTAATTTTGCCATTGCGACTTGTTGTCAACAGAGAGCAAATGCGGGACCCATCTGGCAGATAGCGTTCTCATATCCAAAAATTTATGCAAAATGTTCCGTACCCGTTCGGTTGAGATGCTCATAGCCTCAGCCAGCTCGTACACTTTAACTCGCCGATCGTTCAATATCATACCATGGATTTTATCGACGATTTCTGGCGTTGTAACCTCAATTGGACGACCAGAACGTTCGGCGTCCTTTGTGGTTATACTACCACAACGAAAATCAGTAAACCACGTGTGAATCGTTCCAATCGATAGTGAGGAGTCCCCATAATGTTTAACAAGCGATGCTTTGGTTTGCGTAATGTTTTGTCCAGGCATGAAATAATGTTTAATCAAGACGAGAAATTAACTTTTTTCCATGTTTTCAAAAATCTTCAAGGTTGCTTGCTTTCGATGAGTGTCAAAACAGAACTGAATGACATATCAGTCTGAAAATTTTAATGCGTTCTAGTTAAAGATGGTACATCACAAATGTCACATGAGATTTGCGATAGTGGTGCCATCTGTTTTATTTTTCAGGAACTTTTCACGCTGCTCTCGTAATTAAAATATTTAACAGCTAGAAATCATACTTTCATAATAATCAGGGCTCGAAATGGAAATTTTTACGAAACGGAACGCTCGATTTATAATATTTATTATATTATATAAACAATAAAAATTACATACAATATCAACAATATTATAATTTTATTATATGAAACAAAAACATAAACATACGAAGAAAAAAATGAAGCAATGTAATGTTTGTTACAATAATTTCCACCGATGTTCATACGTATTGTCAACTTGAGTTTCCATTTTTTGACTAGTTGTATCATCTGCCGAATGATGACCTTTTTGTAACCATGAACGAACGTATTTCTTTGGTTGAAACTGCGTTAGTGGTGGTCCTACGTTATTTATAATCATTAGGGCTGCTTTTTTTATGTTCATCACTTTTCTTATGTTTACATATTTTTTATTTATTTATTTATATTTTTTTTTTTTCTCAAACTAGATTGTTCACTCTCCAGTTCTGATAATTTATCTGTATATCATTGTGACTATCTTTTACTATTAAATAATACTTAAATGCATCATTAAACATAGCAGCAGCTTCTATAAGTACTTTAAGTAAAATTGCATTGTTCCTGTGACCAGTACCAATAGCAATCTTTAACTGATTCATGTTATCAAGTCAGAAATTCATTGAATTTGTATTTGGTATGGTAAGTTTCACCAGCAAACGCTTGGTGAAGGTATAGAAAGGACACCAGCAGCCTGGCCGAACCAAAACCGCATGGTGGAGGAAAATAATCGAACTCTGGACTTACTAACATAGAGTCAACGTGGAGACACCGGAGCGTCTCCCCGATTGAAGCAAAACTCGTAGCTTATATTCCAAGATTTCTCTCTTTTTCCACAAGACTTGATTAAGCAATCTTGACAATTTTTAGACATTCGTAGGTTTTTGTCGCTGTTTATACCAAAATCTTGAACAGTTTTACAGATGGAGCATCCTAAAGATTTTTTGTTAAATAATAAGCCAATTATTATTACTTTGGTATAACTTGTCTTGTTCCACAGTTCAACAAGATGGAAGATCAGAATCAGTTTCTATAATTATAATAGATTTATCAAATTCCTCGCTAGAATTAGTAACTGTAACTTAACTTGTTGTTTCGTCACAGGATGACTTAAATTTTTCTTCGTTGGTGATAATGAACGTTTATTTAAATCAATATCTTGTTCATCTTTCTTGGTCCATGAATTATTTAACCAATTATTTATAAAATGCATGCTTCGTCTTTCATTATAGCCTAAAAGTATTGTAATTATGAATGAAATATAATTTTTGTATTTATTGTGATTTTTTATTTAATATTACTCACATATCATACAGCAGCACAGCACAGAATATGCAAGGGCATAGAGTACACGAAACATACAAAGCCGTAGCTGCGCAGGAGACTGCTTATTTAACTAGCCGCCTTTATAGAAATACGAAAATATGAACTAAAAAAATTTGAAAAAATTGTGATTCAGAACGTCTTTCAAAATTAATTCTATTAAGAATTAAAAATAAATATAATTTTATAATATTTCATTTATGTTTTTTGAAAAGTGACGAACCGGAACGGTATTTTCTATTTTTTTACGAGACGGAACGATATAACTGATCATTTTACGAACCGGAACAGCGTTCCGGTCAGCTCCGGTCCATTTCGAGCCCTGATAATAATTACTTTCAGTGAAGTAGTAAAAATATTAGACAGAATTATTATATAATAACTTATTGAAAAAGGTAAGTAAAGTAGTTTTTGACAGAGACCAATAAAAAATTAAATACTTTACGGATATCAAAGGATACGTAATATCTATGTACATCAGCCTCTTAAAGTTATATGATTACAATAAATGTTTAAGTTGTTTTAAAAATACCTACTTTTGCAAAATTTGAATTTCCATTTTATTTTGTTATAAAATATGTAAGATAGAACTGACATATGGTCTAATAATTTGGCATATATGTATATATTTTTATAATTTTAGTTTTCATTTGATTTAAAATGTTCTTAAGCCTACACTAAATATATTTTGGGATGCATTATTGCCTATACGAGGAGGTTTAAATAAAATAAAATAATGAATCAGTTGGCAAAAAAAGAGATTTCAAAAGTCTAGACAGGCTATCGTATTTAGGAATGAGACCCAAAGGAAAATTACTAATAACAGTTGAAACTATTTCGATGTTTCGTATTTTTAGGCTAGCGTTTTTGTATATCCTCAGGGAGTAACAAATGTAAAAAATGTCAATGTTAGCAGCAGCAAGACAGAGCACACTTAGATTTTTTTTCTGGCAGTATACAATTTTCAGCGTGCGTTTGGGCAAAACTGCGTCACGCGCAATAAGTGTCCTATAATGCATGCGAAAAATCCTGTTTGGCAGATGTTTTATGATTGCAAACAGAAATTTTCTTTGTGTGTGTTCTAAGGAAAAAAAACTAGTTTTTTAGGCCGTAAGAAGACTTGGTTCTGTTTATTTTAGTTTAATTGCCATTAAAAGACTAATTAGTAAAGTTAATTGCGACAAAAAGATGTTTTTTGTGTTAATTAAAGCAACATTTTAATATGTAAATAATAGCATTTATGCTATTTATATTTCCAGTCATTTTCAGAATATTCAACTTTGAAATCTACATTTTTATTATGTGCTTCAACATTTTACGATTGAATTTTTTTAAGCCTACTGCGATAATATCAACTCTAAAAATATTAGAAAAGTTTTGTAATATTTCAAATGGACCACACACGAGAAATAAATTAAGTGGAGTAAATTACCTGTTACAACACAAATTAATAATTAATATTGATCTGAAAATAGCAATGAACCTATAAATAGAAACAAACGAACACAGAAAGTGAACGTAAATTCAAAACTAAAGCGCTGACCACACATAAACGTTGTTACATTAACAAATATCCGAACAAAAAAACCTTGCGCTGCTATTTAATAACTTACTTGATTGTTAATCACACGTCAAATAGATTTCTAGATAAATATCGATAATTCTATATTAATTCTTTAGTCATGGATTGAATAATCCACAACTTAATCAGATCGACGGAGTAGTGCTGTTAAACGTTAAACCATATCCTTCACTTTTACGTAAATGTAAACATGTAATTATGTTCAAGGCACTTGTCTCTTGATTATAGTCACTGGAGCCTATCGATAATGTGAGGAAAAAATACACATGAATGTGCCATATCACGGAATTTGTGTACTTTCGGCATGACTCAAAATAATAATAATTTATTTGTTATTATAAATGCCATATGGTAAAATCAAATAAAAAACCATTTACAGTTTCAATTAATATTTTTTAAAGTAAATACTTTACAATTGATGAAATCAAATTGAATTATGAAGAGAAAAATTAAGATACCGCCACGATTTGAATCTTGAACCTATGAACTCCGGTCATATGTTTTAAACCAAGGGTCGTAAACTTAAATACAATAAAGGGGCGGTAGGTTAGATGTATAAGTGACGCGGGCAGTTATTTATTTGTTATTTATGTTACTCTGTACAACAGGAATTGAATCCCAATTACAGCGCCGAGCCCGGACTCACCGAGCCGCAGTGTGGTTGTAATTATAATTTCTAGCTTGAGTGGGAATCGAACTCGGGATCAATATTACTTTTTCTGAACTGAAATATGTATAAACAAATTTAAATATATTAAGTTATGTGTTTTTATTTCGTCAAAAAATATTTTTATATTCTACTTTTAATGTTTTGTTTATAATTAGATGTAATGAAATTCACTTGAAAATGGAATATTCATAGGTTATTATAAAAAGTTGGAAAAATTATGTAAATTTTGTTTATAATAGCGAGTTTTTTGGAAATATTGTATTATTGTATCATCTTTGTAATAAAACAAAAGACAAAATGTCTATTGCGATGTGGAATTGAGTCTTAATAAATAAGAAAAAATAGGAGAAAACAAATTTTCCATCACTTGTCTCAATAATTCCACAAAGGTTTTACAGTACGTTTGCATCAACTATCAGGTCATCAACAAACGGCTGGTCAGTTCAGCTTTAACCATAGACGCGTTACGTCCTTACAGACTCATCAGTATGGTGCGATCATTTATCCAACTAGACCAACTCGGGAATAGTGGATTGTGATACCGACTTAGCTGAACTGACTGATGTTAACCTATCTACGCCGGTAACATGACATGAGAGCTAAGGAGCAACTCGTGGTGCCATCTACCGACAAACTCGCAAACTGCTTGACAGCTATTGAAATAAAACAAAAGACAAAATGTCTATTGCGATGTGGAATTGAGTCTTAATAAATAAGAAAAAATAGGAAAAAACAAATTTTCCATCACTTGTCTCAATAATTCCACAAAGGTTTTACAGCACGTTTGCATCAACTATCAGGTCATCAACAAACGGCTGGTCAGTTCAGCTTTAACCATAGACGCGTTTCGTCCTTACAGACTCATCAGTATGGTGCGATCATTTATCCAACTAGACCAACTCGGGAATAGTGGATTGTGATACCGACTTAGCTGAACTGATCTTTGTAGTTTGTAAGGAATGGAGCGGCTGCCTAGGGAGATTTTGCTGAACTATTGGAGGATTTTTATTAAAACCCGATGGCAACATTAACCAAAATTCACACTTGTTTTCTATTATTGGTACTGTTGTCATAACCTCTGCAACTATCAGTATTATTTTATAATATATCAACGTTGATATCACATTTTAATCTTGCTATATCTCGTTCATAAAATTAGTAATATATTTATAACAATCGAATAGCTACAAGTGAAATTAAAAAAATAATTATGAAGGCTGTGGGCCGTGTTCAGCACGACGGTCTCCAGTTCGCAATCCCTGCTTTAAACCAAGTGAGCTACGGTCACCATGTGATTCAAATATGATTTTGTTCTAAATTTGTCATAGGCAGCCTCGATTCTATAACTTTTTCATATACCGAAAGACTTGACACGAGAGTCATCGGCAATGACAAACAAAAATAGAGAGAAA
The DNA here is from genome assembly GCA_911728475.2 of Pterostichus madidus. Classification (NCBI taxonomy): domain Eukaryota; kingdom Metazoa; phylum Arthropoda; class Insecta; order Coleoptera; family Carabidae; genus Pterostichus; species Pterostichus madidus. The sequence continues at coordinate 24,585,034 of OU452312.1, forward strand.
AATTGAAATAAAATCATATTTGTAGCAGAGTATTTTAATAAGCCAAACGTAATATGATAAGGTAATAATGGACAAAGGCTTAAAGTTGTAGTTATTTTATTGAAGATGTACTGACAACGTTTCGGCCAAGGTTATGGCCATCTTCAGGTCTAATAATAAAATACAAAGTAAATTAACAATTTTGACTAACAATTTCTCGATTGTTAATTTACTTTGTATTTTATTATTAGACCTGGAGATGGCCATAACCTTGGCCGAAATGTTGTCAGTACATCTTCAATAAATTAACTACAACTTTAAGCCATTGTCCTTTATTACCTTATCAAAATCAGATTTGAATCATATGGTGACTTTAGTTTAGTTGGTTAAAAGCAGATGACCGGAGTGCATAGTTTTCAGGTTCATATCCTGGTGGTATCCGAAGTCTCCTCTTTATAATTCAATTTGATTTCATCATTTAGTTTTATCACTTAATTTATTACTTTCCAGAACATTAATCTACAGATACTTGGATGCAATCGTATTTTTTTTATACAAGTTGAAGTTAGCAAGGTTTAAATTTGCCAACACTTGCTTGCATATACTCGTATGAGTCATTTATTGTAACCACAAAGCCACAACTACCCGTATTAATTTCGCTTATACAGTCTTAAAAGTAATAATTTCTTATATTGTAAGAAGATGTGGGCACCTGCATTGAATTTTTTTTTTAATGTAATTAATCCAGAACCAAAATTTCAACTCATTTTATTTTGCAACCATTTTTCTAAATTTACTGACGATCATCGGCATAATTGCTAATATCATCAACAGTACAAAATTATTCTCACTAATACTACAGATATATTTGAAAACTAGTTACATGGGTCCTTCTTGTATAGTTATATATTTAAAATTAAATTCCACTCTAATATAACTGCTTGATTGGTACAAACAAATGTAAAATGTTTAAATGTCGGATACATATTTTAAACTTAATTTTACCAGTAACTAAATATACAAGTGCAGGCTACCGCTTTTATCTTGTAGCTTCGTTGTTAGATTCGTTATTAGATTCGTGATTAGGAGTAAGCGTGAGTAATTTGAGATCTTTTATGCATATGTTATGTACGTTGAAGAAAGAAGACGAATGATAAGTGAATAGGAGTGATTGGATAGATGTGATTGAAGGTTGGTTGAGTGATAAATGATTTCAAGTGTAATAAATGAATGAGTATGGAGTGATCTATGAATGTGGTTAAAGTGAGGGTGGTATGTTTGGATGATAATGTTTGAAGAGGGCTGATTGTTTGATGAATGCAATGAGTGAATATTTTATGAGTGATTTTAGGGTTCGTGCTACCCCATTTGTTGGGATATAGCGTGAAGATGTGTATGTATGTATGTATGTACTAAATAAGTAAAATATAATGTCTAGACTAATTTAGAAGTAAAATTTAATACTACAGACATTCATTTGAATATTTTTCCTGGAAAGTATTCCGAGAAACAATTAATAAAGTAATACTTATTTCCCTATGCCACAGTTGCTTGAGACAGACATCTTATTAACACCTGTTTATTGATGTGATACGAGTATTTATTATATATCTGACAGATGAGTTTTCTGCTAGATTATTTTAGCATTTCTAGGGCATTAAATAAAAGAAATGTTAACAATAAGTGTTCTGCAAGAAAGAATGCAGCCAAGCTTAAAGTCTAGTCAGTTAAGTGTCAAGTGCAGTCATAATTACGAACGAGCAATATCCCACACCAGAATAGTTGCAGCAGCGAATTGGCGAGCATATAACCATGTGTTTATGTATGGATACGTTGTTTGTGTATGTCTGTTTGCCGTAAAGCGCTTGCAACTTGAAATAGTTGTAAATTAAACTAGTTAGTATACGAGGGGCAATTGGTATTTATGGTAGTCATAAGTCATGGAGCAATAAACATGCAAAAGAGCTAACACGGGAGTTCTTGTAACTGTGAGTGTTTGCCATTGGAAGTAGACGTCGTTCATTCATTCGCGTGAACTATGAACTCGGATCATTTTTTAATCTTTCAAGAGTTATTACTCTCTAAGTAGATACGTCTATTTGTTTAGAATCTGTCGCTTCTAGTACATACATTTTGTATACTTGTATTTTGTAACTATTCATAGGCGCCGCCATAGTTTCTCCAAAGTAGGGACAAATATGGAAATTAAATGGCCAGACAATTCATCAATGAATTTGTTTGTGGAACAAAATATAGTATTTTATTGGTCATTTAAATTTTCAATATTTCAAAAAAATATGTTTGTCATTGTATAAAACATAACGTCAATTAATATAAATTATATTTAAATTTAAAAAGATTTTTTAAATCCCTCTCATATTATAATTCGTATCATAATTAACACGTTTACTGTCTTGTGAGTCACATATGGCTCATAATTGATGTTTGCTCCAAGTTCTGTGAGCCATATCAGGTTCATACATACAATAAAATTTAACTTGAAATTAGCAATAGACTTGAGGTTTTATTTAGGTGATATACCTTGGACTTGGTAGAGTAATTTTTGTTCTACAGGCCAATATAAATATGAGACATATATGGTACGTGGAACTTTGGTTTGAATTATATTTATTTCAAGTATCAAAAAATACAAAAATAATATAAATCCATTGTATAACTGAAAATAGCAAATTCTATCCTTTAAAAAATAAAAAACTAAATCGTACAAAGCTATCTAGTGCCTTTTATTGTAACATGTAAGGCAAAATGCTTGCGAACATTCACTTCACATTACAGTTACCCTTTTAGCTTTCATTCCAGCTTCTTTTGAATATAGACCGTTCTTTTTGAAAACAGTAGCATCCGTGGCATCTTTTGCGTAATACTTTCCCTGTACTATCTTTTATTTCTTCCAAATTTTTCCAACATTGTTAGGTCCAGCTGTTTCATTAGTTACATCTGTAGCAGGGTTATCACATTCTTTTTCAATTGACTCTACACTCTCATCATCATCATTAGAAGATGCATCTTCCGAAAAATAGATTGGGCGGCAATATCGTCGTCAAATTCACTACCAATATTACTAAGATTATCAACTACAGCTTGCAATTCAGATTCATTTTGAATTCATTATTTTCAGCTTTTGCAAACAATAACCAAACAGCACAGTACAGAAGAATACAATTTACTAAATTCGCACATTGAAAGATAAGCATGCCCAAATTTGTATGAATCATATATGACACATTGGACGTTGTGTCCTCAGAATTATGACCACAGAGTCCAACGAGACATATGCGGTACACGGGCTGTTTATATGGGGGACTGGCGTAGTTAATAACTGTTATAACATTGTGGACAGTGAACGTGTTAACCATATCTTCCACTTTTTGGTTGCGACCCATATGTAAAGAAGTATTGTCTAATGCGGCCAGTCATTTGATTTGGAGATGAGTTCTGTTGGCTTAGGAATTCGGTTATTCAAATGTAAACGAATCGAAAACAACCAAAATAAAAAAGGTGCATTGTAATATTTATTGACAATTCCTGTAGGAAAATAGTCGGAGTTAAATTTTCATGTGAAGTAGTAAATCGATTCGATTATTAATAAATAAATATTATGTAAATATACAAGTGCACCAAAACAGTTCAAAGAATTTGTTTTATTTTTGCTATTGATATTTAGATGTCAAATGAAGAAACATATACAGAAAACAATATTTACTGACATAAAAAATACCAGGATATGCATTTGTCGAAGTTTTTGCTTTTATAACACAACTTTCAATTAAGAAATGAAACTACTCGTTATAAAATAATTATTTGGTCTTTTGTATTTGATTCTTTTATTTATACTTGAATTGAAAAGGTATACCGTATTTTGTTATTACTCGTATGACATTCGTTTATATCTCTCAGGACTTAAAATATTTTTCGGTTCAAAATCACAAAAAACTTCATCAAAAGGATACGTCAATAAACAAAATAAATAAAATTCCAATATCATGTCCAATGGAAACGTTTTAATTTCAAACGAAGTAGACATTTTCATATAACCAGCAAACGACTGTAATAACTCTGTGAATTCTCAACAAAAATGTCCCTGAAGCAATAAAAAAAAATCCGTAGCAAAGCGTTTACATAAAACTGCTGATATTACCATTTCGATTAAGCCATTGGACGGATTGTGGCCGATGTTTTCACATCATTGTACTTGTCAATTTTTCCCTGAGGGCGTTACAATTCCATATCAGATTCCTGAACGAACTGCGATCACTCCGCACGAAGCAAATGAACGAGAACGCTGCCGTGATGAGATTGGGAAATTTGCGGAATCAGACGAAGAGATGTATAATTGCGTATGCCATAAACAAACTTTTGCGCGGGTGGTTGAAAGAGCTTAGCAGTGCGGGCGTTGTCTTTGTCGGCTGTTTCACTCATTCGCGCTGAATGAGGGCTGGAGCTGCGGCTGCTGGGATCAGCTCTGGCTGCGGTTGAATTTGTACTACAGTTACGAACTCTCTACTGTGTTATGTAGAATGATTCGTTTAACACGTTCCTGGTTTGCGTTTTGCTATTAATTTCATTTTGGAATGATCTTTGTCGAGTTGGAAATTGAGAGAAATGTTTTGGATAACTGATTTTAAGATACATTAAGGGACTAAATTTAATGTGAGGCTTTCTATTATGCTATAGATTGTGATTTTGAATGCCGCTCGTAATTGGATTATGCCAGGTATTCACTGAATCTAAACAGAAATATTCACTACTGTGAACAATTACAAACTTGAAAACATACCGTGCTGTAGTTATGAAAATGTATTTAAACAAAGAATTATTTTAACTATTACTTGTTAAATATATAATCCAAATGCCCGCTTCGAATTCGTATTATCTAATTTTTATTATAAAAGTTGTATGTTTGATTATTATATTTGTATATTAGATGACTATTCTCAATACCACAATAATTTCTCAAAATGTTATTGTACTGGTAACATGTTTTGAACATATTTAACGTACGCCGAAGAAAGATTTAAGAAAAGTGAATATGAGTGATTGTATTTCGAGTGTGATGAGTAAATGAGATTCAATGGAGGGAACTATAGATGTGATTTAAGCGAGGATGGTGTGTTAGGATGGGAATATTCAACAAAGACCGATTATTTGATGAAGTTCATGAGTAAACGTTTTATGAATAATTTTAGTGTTAGGGATATAGTGTAATGTTATGTATGTATGTATGAAGTCTTTGTTATTAAGTTTATGAAAACAAACTAAGTTTTAAATTTATTTATTTAACTCCTTAGTTAACAAAAGGTCATTACGAAGTCGAATATTTTTTAATTCCATTGAAAAAATAATGTTCAAAATATATTGCATGTGATGCCATTAAAATGTGTGTAAATTTCAGCTGTCAGCGGTCCTCAATTATACTTGCACTTATTGCACACATTTTTCGCTAATTGTTATTTGTTTAACTAGACAAAAAAGTAGCAGAATTAATGCCGAGACTATGAATCTAACCAAGCCATAAATTTGTTACTTTTTACTGTGTTGACATATAATTTTTTTGCTGGTTGTTCAAAATTAATATTAATTTTGTGATTATTTTGAATAATTTTAATGTTATCGCTATCATCGTAGTCATCATGTTGTATAAAATCAAATTTAACGTTTATAATTTCATAAATGTCAATCTGCTTTTTGTATACGTTGTCAATCACTATATTTTAAATAAATTGCAATATATAATGGCAACTGATGAAAGCATGTTAACCTCACTCCAAATTAAAGAAGCGGCATTCGGTTGTTATTATATTTATGCCCAGTCTTAAGAAGGAAATAATAAATTAACTTTTATAGAAAATATATTTAGATTAACAAATTCGAATGAATTGTATTTATTTTATCCAATATATATCATTATTATCAAAATTTAAAATATTAAATTGTATTTATTTTGGAAGTAAATTAATTTGTCATTATTATGGGGTAATGGCTGAGTGGTATCCGAGTCGACCTGTGGATTCTAAGAACCCAAGTTCGATCCCCACAGCCCACAAAACGTTTTCACCAATTTAAAATTACCTCTGTAGCTCCTCCACCACTAACATCTATTGGGGCCGTGATTTGATGACTGGTAACCGCACTTCACGCGCATAAATATATCACTTACCGAGATCTGCTTCGGCAGTATGCCACACCCAGTAAGGGGTAAAAGGCGTGATGATATATTTATTTCTTATTTTATTTTAAATTAAATCATGAATGTCAAATTTGTCGTTTTTCTTTCTTTTAAAGACTAGGTTGTAAAAACAGTACTTCATTGTCTGTCAATTGACTACAAAAGCCCACTTTTAATATTAATCGACAAAAAATTCATTACGAATGTTGTTTGAATAAACATATTTTTGACGATATTTATGTATATATGTATGTATTAAATTCTGAATATAAAATTTACTTAGAGATCATTCAAAATTCAGACCAGAAACTCAAACATGACGTTTTTGTTTAATCAGAAGATTACTCCAAATTAACTTTAAATATAGGTATATCAAATCCTGTCTACATAAATATTTGTTTATATATTAAAATACTTCCTTGCGTGGGAAGTAAAACCATATCGTGTTTAACCTCCTAAATTTCTTGAACAGGCTTCTTTATTAAAAGGAGTATCCAAATATTTGAAGCTCTTACTTATTTGCTTGTCAATATTTTATGATTGAAGTCGATGAAGGAAAAGAAGTTACAAGATGAAAATTGTGTTGTAGGCGGTCGGCTTTAAAGCTTTGAAAAATTCCTCAAAGGTATTTACTTTCCACAATCACATTATCAATAACAAATTTTACTGGGAACGCACCTACGATAAACTCTACAATAAAACTCAATCCTCGATCCTATACTCGATATTGGGCGCTATTAAAATCAATTGGAAAGGATCGTTGGTCCGTTCTGTCGAATTCGGAAACGGTCGCAATATTACTCGACAAGCGGAACGAAATTTCGCCGATCGTTTCCTATAGCGTGTCATTAGCCGCGTGGCCATTCTCCGAGAGAGGAGAAGAAGCGAGGGAGAGAAGTCATAGGAGAGGAGAGAATGTCTGGAGGGCACAGACCAGACATAGGTATAATAAGCAACGAGGAATGAGATCGCGAGAGCTTCGTAAGGTAGGTTGTTGGGATAAAAAGTAGCGATGCGTCTGAGTTTCAAGGGTGCTCGACTTGCAGAGTGTTGCGGATCGTGAGTACTGCACGTGTCTTTGGGGCTTTAGACCAAGTCCAAGATGCTTAGCTAAGACCCCTCCACTTGTAAATTGAGGAAATAAGAACAGCACTTAATCGCGCCATTGAATTGTTATGTTGTTTGTTGTGGAGACATTTGCAATATGCATTGTACTGTAACGAATTTAAAGCGAATCAGTCGAGAACGTTCTAAAATCTTCTCGAGAACCGAGAGCGTTCCAGAAACCTTCTCGGGAACAAGAGCGTTGCACCGAGACCACCCAAATGCATAGAGCTCGCTCACATGTCTAAGCGTGCGGTCGGAGGAGGAGATTCTGGGATGTTCTGGAAACTTCAATAAATCGGACGGGAATATAAAAGCGGGAGCAGACGGCTCGAGTGAGGGCAGTTTACAGTAGACTTCGAACGCGTAATATAAATGTGGTGAAATAAATAACAGCTCCAGTGTACGTAATATAAATAGTAGTTTTAGTGACATAAGTAATATTAGTTTTTGAATACTTATAGTAGTATTAGTATTAGTAGTATTTAAGATTTATTGTAGTGTTAATTAGTTTTAAATAAGTTTCTGTTATTTTTATATTCATTCATTAAATAAATACTTTTATTTTCGTTTAACATAAATAGTTGTGAGTCATTTCTGTGCCTTAAACATTCTACACACTTTCAGAAAGACGAAAAACGTTACAGTACATTCGCATGTATACCCTAACAGACAGTTTGATCTATCTCGATATAAGGCTCTGAGGAAATGGTATTATTTAAAAATATTGATATTTCTTGGGTATATGGAAAATGGAGAAGAAGAAGATATTTCTTTCCTAATTATTACAAAAGATGGGGTAGCTAGCTCAGTTGTATCAAGTCAGCCTGTGGATTCTGAGAACCCAGGTTCGATTCCTACAGGCGACAAACAATTTTCACAATTTTAAAACTACCCCAGTAGCTCCCCCACCACTAACATCTTTGGGGGCCGTGATTTGACGGCTGGTAACCGCACTTCACGCGCAAAATATATCACTTACCGAGATATGCTTCGGCAGAGTGCCACACCCAGTAATGGATAGAAGGCGTGATGATATATTTGATATATATTATTACAAAAGAATAGGATACTTTCTGTTAAACCTCAGAGATTTCCCCGTATGAATTAAAACGTAAATAGCAGCCAACCTTCGACCATAGAAAGTAGACAAACCATAGAGGCATATGTTGTGAAGCCAACAAATATTAAAGTTGGGGAAGAGAAATGGTCATTACAACTTTGTTTACAAATAAGTTTCTAATCAGAACTACTATAATATGAATTTGTTGTATAATAATATTTTAATTTTACGTGACTATTATAAATTAATAATAATAAATGAAAATTTATAACACTTTGCATTCAATTGCTGGGTTGCATGAAAGTTTTATCGGTTCATTAGCAACTAACGGTGCAATAAGTTTCAGAAAATCACCATTGATACTGTTACTAGATAAACAATTCTTTAACTAAAGAGCTCTTTATTTTTTTCTTGTAACCCAGCATTAATAATATAAATTATGAATTCATATTTTGTAATATTTATCGTAATATATTCAAAAATATTTTCGTATTATAAAGAAATAGTGCGAAATTAAAAACTGTATAAATTATATTGTCACTACACAATTGTTAGAAAACTGTAAACAAAAACAGCTATATCCCCTTGCCCCACTACTTCATATGTTGGCTTCACAACATTGTGTAGCTGAACGCAGGGAATTTTAGATGGTCGAAGCAGCCAACTATTGTGCATCAATATAAAATATTATAATTAGTTTCTACAGTCTACAATTATACTTTTAGTTCAAAGGTGAAGTCAGCGAAATTTGAATTAGCTTGTGAGACTGATGTTTTAACCACAGAGCCACAACTATAGTTTAGTACAAGAATAGATGATCTATAAATAAACTAATTAACTGTTGCTCTGTAATAAACTTTCATTTATAAATATTTATTTAACATTTAAATTATAGTTGAAATGAATAAATATGTTTTAGATCTCCAAGAAACAAAAACTTTACGAATTATAAACAAGAATAATATATTTTTAAATGAAGTGCCTTTTAAGAATAATGCAAAAACTGTTTGTTTTTTTAAACAATGATATGAATCGTCAAATAATAATAGTATTGCTTACTTTATGCAGGAATTAGACATACATTGCTTCCCACTGTTGACATGAGGGACTCTTGAAACCGTAGTCTAGAAAGTTCATAGTCTATTTCCACTTCATTATCACTTATTGTTTCTTACTTGAAACACGAATACGTATAATATCGCAACATGTAAGTAATTTTACACATTAATATATTCACTATAATGTTCACAAAACGTCAGAAACACTGCACTGTACGCCCGCGTTGTACTAGACTAACTTAGCTCAGCGCGAAACAACAATTTTCGACGGTGTAAGTAAGGTTACCTATGTTTTAACTTGTTTGTTAGCGTTAAAAATATAATATATTAAATGTAATGTGCATAGATTCCTTAGTCGGTTAATTTCGGATAATAAACGAATGAATCCGATTTATGTAGAATTAGAATGACAGTATTTAGGTGAACATGAATAAAATAGAGGCTATGTGGGAACACCAACTTTTATTAGTACATATATAGAATGTTTTATATGTATTACCGTATATATTTAAAAAAGACAGAAAGAAATCTTAATAGACAAATTTTATTATCAACTTATTTAAACAGTACAATTTAAAAAAAAATGTGTACATGCGCGAATAATAAATTAAAATAACATTTTGTAAATGAAATACCCGGTTAATAATTATTAGAAAATAATTGTTATATTATAAAAATATGAGAATATGCAAGCTGAAAGCTTATTATTTCCACATCAAAACTAATAACATACTTCATTAATTTTAAAGTTTGCATTTGATTGTCAAGATAAGTATAGAATAGAATATTACTTGAGGGAATGTATATAAATTATTTGTAGATATAATACAAATTATTTAAAAATATTATAAATAATTGCTGCAGGTTCAGACCATACCTTAAAATCCTATAGGTTTAAAATGAAAAATAAGAAACCAAGAAATAGATAAAAGAAGCAACTTTTTCCGCCATTTTTTTATTTAATTTTTCGTTCACATCTCGGAAACAGTTGGCGATATCGAGTAGATTTTGCTCTCAATCAATTTTCTGGATCAAATAACATTGTCCAAAATATGCTTATATTTTGAAGCTTATATTTAAATTTTCTAACAAATGAGATCTAGTTGAATCGTTTCTGATGCCAATAATGCTAGAATACCAAATTTCATCAAAATCGTTTCCGATTCCGAGATCGTTTACACACACAGACAGACAGAATGACAAGAATTGCACCGCACGCATTAGAAGACTATCGGCTGTATCATGTAACATATCTTTAATAATAAGCGACGTCGATAAATTTTACAAGCTTTGGCATCACTGGTTTCGTCTTAAGGTTTGTCAAATTTGTATTTATATGAATAAAAAATTGACAAACGTCAAAACGAAACTGATGTTGCCAAAGTTAAAAAAAGTTATCGATGTATTATTAACGATGTGTTACATGATACAGCCGTATATCTTATTAATTAAGGTTATCTAAAACAATTTATCTGTGCCACAAATTTTACAAAGCGCATCCGACAATCTCAAACCAATAAACTCGCTTCAAACAAAAAATGAAAGGTTTTTGTTTTAGGAATGCTCGATCCTTTCGCATTTTTAACAATCAATAATTAATCACATAATGCACAATTTTACAATGGAAGAGGACGCAATTTTTTGTTGCCTCGGGTGCAACAATTTTAGTTACAACTCTATCCTCCTTTATTATAATAAAGCTTATGTGGCGTAACGTAACAAATAAATAAATAAATCGCCTCTGAGGATTTAGAATTTTGCAATCCCTTTGGGTGAGACGGGCCTGGCGGAAATGTGAGCTCGCCTCGTGAAAGCCGCTTTAGCCGCTGCGGAACCACATAAAACCGCGCGCAAATACAATGGACACGGGCTAATTATGCCTACCATTGTACGGATACTTCTGCTTGAGTAGTTGCCGACACACACACACACACACACACAAGAGCAAATCTTGCACGTACACAGCCCTTATGTACTGACGTGCTTCTGTGTGTGTTTGTGAAAGGGCCGCAAAAAATGCATCCGATCTTGTGACCAACGAATAAAATATCGTTTGCACTTGATATGTAGGGATTAAATTTTATTTCGAACAAAACACCACAAAAGATTTTCATAATTCACTGTCTACAGTCTTTGTGTTTTGCAGAAATTGTTTGAAACAAGTCAGCCGTACAACTGCCAACTGGAGATTTTTCGTTATAAATGATGAATTTAATTTCAGCACCAAAAAATATTTTCAAACAGTACCGGACTTACAAATATTACAGACCTACAGCGGAATTAGAGTAAAATTACATGTTGAAAAATATTACTTTACTTTAAATTCTTTACAATACATTAATTTAAAAAATAGATATTTGTATGTCCATATTTAATAAAAATGAGGGAGGTGGCTTAGTGGTATCAAGTCGAATTTTGGGTCCGATTCCCACAGACGAAAAAATATTTTCACCACATTAAAATTACCACCACTAATATGTTTGAGGGTAGTGATTTGACAGCTGTTAACCACATATCATGCGCATAAATATATCACTTACTGAAATCTGCTGTGAAAGCATGCCACACACAAAGGCTTGATGATATATTTATTTAAATTATTTTTATATTTATTAAAAACTATAATGCTATATGAAAAGGAAATAAATTATAATATATAAAGAATTGTTTCTCAAAACGCAGATTTTACTAAAATTTAAAAAAGAAGTTAGATATTGCTTTGGGTGTTTTAAAGAATTCTCTATATAATAAACATAGTACAGTTCCTTTTTACTTTCTTATACACAGTATAAGGCAGTATTGGATCGTGAAAAAAATCGTTGACGAGATTTTCGCGGAAATACGTGTTTTGAGGTCCACTGAATTCGTTTTGGTAATTTTCTCAATGATGTCTGTGTGGTGTATGGATGGATGGATGGGTGGATGGATGTGTGTTCCAAGTATGCAATATCTCATGACCGAGATAAGATTTAATAACGAAACTTGGTAATTGTAAGTTTCATGAAACTACGAAGAGCTGAGTTGATTTTGAATGAAATTGAGAAATCGGAAGAGCAAGTTGACTGGACACACAAAACAATAAATTCCATTTATTTAAAAAATGGAATCAGTTATGAAAAAAAGTTTCAAATAAAACATGTTAGCAAAAATATTTGAAACATAAAATGTTATTTGCAATTTTCCTGTATATACGTCTAATTTTGAGAAAACCTAATTTTTATATTTAATAATATATTTCAATAATCATAGTAGCAATAGAAACAAAAAACATAAATTATATTTTCGCTTTATTTAGTTATCTATGTCTTTCTTCGGAAAAACAAATACTTCATTAAAATGGTCAACTAATTTGGCAACTTTACCTCAATTTAATCGACTTCGTATCTCACAGTTCATACCAAAGGTTAGGCTCGAAAAACGGACAACCTGTATATGCCTCATCAGTAAAGTTAGACATAAAGTAGTCAATATTACTAAAAAAATTAAACAAATTTGCTGTTTTATATGTTTCAAACAGATAAATGCTGAATTACTGGAAAACTAAAATACATGTTTAATAATATTATATAGTATTCATATATTCTGAATATTAAATATGCTGTGTATGAGAAAGTCGTGGGTGACCACACCAGATTTTTGTTGTTGAAGTTTTTAACAATAATTTTTGTTTCAGAATATAGTAATCATATTTTGTGAGGGGTCATTTATATTTACCGTCAGATAGAGTTATCGGACAAGTGTACAAAAATTTAATTGATAATGATATGAGTATAATCCGTTATACACGTAGTTTCTGAAATTATATTTAAGAATTGGCACAAAAACTAAGAAAAAGATTAGCAATTATTACTTTAATTTCCTCTACTACGAATAAAATATTTATTAATTTCGTTTGACTGATTATGTTTAGAATTTCAGTTAGTGACAATATTTAAGAGTACAGAGCAATTAACCTCTAACTGTAAGCTATGTAAATAATATTATCTGAAAATTTGTTATAAATTATAAATAGCCCAGTGGCGAATCCAATAGAGAGAGGCAATGGAGCGATTTTCCCCCCTTGAGAGAGTTTTTAATTACAAATTAATTAAAATTGTTAGTCGTTTTTTCCAATAATAACCTTTTCTGTCAATAATTTCAATTGATGTTTATTTAATTTACCCTAGCATCATCTGTTTGTTTATTTAACATCGCAGGTATGACTTTCATTAATTAAAAAAAAGAAGGTAATTCGCCCCTCCCTGAAATAACCTAGTTAATGATATGACATAATTTTGGTAATTAATGTAAAATACAGCCACTTTACTCGGCTCATGATTAATTTGAAACTGAATTCAGATTCATCTAAAAATTAACTTATTAAACTAGGTGTAAAAGGAATGTTCTTTGAGCTCTGCTATTAGTTTTGTTATTAGATGAAAATGAGCTTCTATATTTTCAGTAAATTCAGTACAAAATTATTATTATTTTTACAATGATATAAATAAATAAATATATCATCACGCCTTCTACACATTATTGGGTGTGGCACTCTGCCGAACCAGATCTCGATAAGTGATATATTTTGCGCGTGAAGTGCGGCTACCAGTCATCAAATCACGGCCCCCAAAGATGTTAATGGTGGAGGAGCCACCGGGGTAGTTTTTTATATTATGAAAATTGTTTGTCACCTGTGGGAATCGAACCAGGGTTCTCAGGATCCACAGGCCAACTTCATACCACTAAGCTAGCCAGTGCCGGATTTACCATTAGGCTGAAAAGGCTCCAGCCTAGGGCCCCGAGCTCGGGGGGCCCCGCACTGGAGTTAAACTAGTTTTGAACATTTTAGTAAATTTAAATTTTACTAATACGTCACTAAATTTAACAGAGAAACTATGAACGAAAAAACTAATCAATATTAATGGAGAATTAATCATTGTAATTATAATTATATACAGGTCATTGAAGATTTCGTTAAGCAAAAAGTGCGAAGAAAGATGTTTTAATTGCGTCGCAGATATTGTATTTATAATAAAACACATGTTATTTTAATCTTACTCTTATAGTTTTATTTTACTTTTTATTTTCACGGCAACAGAGAGGGGGCCATTCTATGTATTCAGCCTAGGGCCCCATGTCACGTAAATCCGGCACTGAAGCTAGCCACCCCATGACATAACTACGAGAATTCAAATTTATATGAAATGTCAACTTATTTCACTACTTGGTCGGGAAATATCCCCTTGGTCGCTGTATATTTTCCTGCTGGCGGCAAGATCAAAAAAATTACCTGAATTCATTCTTTTAATGCAGTGTAGTTTATTCTATAATATAATTCTCTTGATTATGCTTCCAAACAAAGTTAAGTACCTGCGCTAGTAACAATAATAATTTCAAATAAAAAACAAAAACTCACAAAACCCCTTTGTTAGTGCCCGACATTGCAGAGTAGTACACACCCCATAATAAGTCGGGGACATTGTATTCAAGCATCGGATTTAAGCAAACAAAACAAAAAAAAATTGGCGGAATAGTTGCAGAGAGGGTCCTGATGAAAGAATCCGCCATTTTGAGTATCAAGCCCTTGATAACCGCACCCATTGCAACCCTTTGAACAAGCCGCTGTCCAGGAAACCTTACAAGGGTTTCGCGTCACGCGCAGGGACTTTTCGCGTTTCTTTCGTGCGTGTGGCAGCACTGTAAGTTACCAGCTACAGCCAATAACCGTGTTACGATTAAGAGATTATAAATGTGGGTGTCTGTGTTCAAACTTATCTGATTGTTGTCGATGTAATTTTGAATTATTTTGTAAAATCTGATAAAAGTAATACCTACTCGGAGTTTGTTTCTACACGCGAGTTTTGCGCTCAAACAACTCAATTTTTCGTTTTTAAGATTCTTCGTGACTTCAAAGTGGAAAGGTATTTGTTTAAGTGTTCAACTGACGTTTCAAAGCACACTGCAAATATTTAAACAGTCTCGAAGATAAAAATTAATTCTTTTCTTGCGTCTTCGTTTCACCAAGAAAATTTACATGGTTTTAAGAACTTTTCTCATAATAAACACGGATTGTTTGTTGCAATTGGAGAGTACAATTTTTTTCGTAATTATCATTTTTTATTTACATTCTCTCTCAACATCTTGAAAGCAATTTTTTTCTCTAGTTTATTTCGTGTTGAGTGTTAAAATTAATACTCGTACCTAGTACATCTTCATCATTCGTGGTTAAATTCTGACAGATGACTCTGTACAATGATGATTGATTATATATGTATTCAACTATTCCTGAGTCACAACGAATAAAAAAAAATTGTAAAAAGTGTTCCAGTCACAGATATTGAAATAACTTCACACCAGGTATGTACACAAACTCCTTTCATTTAATTTATTTTTTAGATATAATTCTCCGTAGTTCTTCTATTTACTCGTATATCACAACATTTCGACAGTTCTATGCTGTCTTCATCAGGTAATTAACAAATTATTTTTTTGTGATCGTCGCAGAAAGTAAAACTTTCTTCCATCTATTGAGAGTAATAATATTTTCTATCCCTATAGTCTGTCTCACCGTAATTTCATTCTAGATTGATTTACACTGTGAAAAATGCATTGAGTGGCAGACAAATAGATAAGTAGAAATTAATGTCACTTATCGCAGTCATAGCTGTACTTTATGTTACATTGTAAATGTAAAATCAGCCAATCACCGACGCGGAAAATTATTCCCTACGCTGTGTAATGCTACGAAGTTACGATGAGACAAGCTATAGGGAAGAATGTATATTTTCTCTAGGGAAGGAAAGTAAACCCATATCCATAATTGGAAAATAATGGTTTGTAGAAACATTAGTGGCATACAGGTAACGTATGTTAAATAATAATATATCTTTTCTAAATTTCTAATTTATTTATGAAAATTTTACTTTGTAATAGAGCAATGAAAAATATACTATACCTCATCACTTTCGAGAAGAAATATCTCACTATCTATCATACTATTGTGGAATAGTATATTGAAAAATAAGTTTAATTTAGTCATTTTACCATTTTTTTCCATATTATTTCTACTATATCGCATAAATGCACTTTCATTCAAAAATTTTTATTAAAAAATAATAATAAAATTACGAGGTGGTACCTCTGACAAATCAATAAACATTTGAAATGAAATCATTTTGGCATTTATTAGTTGGGTTACAGTGTAAATTAATAATAATTTAGTATTTGTTATAAAACTATAAATCTTAAATTTTTAA
Source organism: Pterostichus madidus (assembly GCA_911728475.2). NCBI lineage: Eukaryota > Metazoa > Arthropoda > Insecta > Coleoptera > Carabidae > Pterostichus > Pterostichus madidus. The sequence continues at coordinate 24,601,660 of OU452312.1, forward strand.
TAAAGAAGTGCTTTGCAGATTATATAATACAAGCATGGTAAACAGTTTTTAATGCTGAAAGGAGGAATTGACTGGCGAGCCTGTTATCTTCTTGAGGCAGTAAAACAGGTACCTTGCAACTGCAAGGTAAACGTGAGTAATTTGAGATGTTTTATGCATATTTTATGTATGTTGAAGAAAGAAAATGAATGATAAGTGAATAGGAATTGAAAGTTTGTTGTGTGATAATGATTTCGAGTGTAATAAATGAATGAGTTTATATAGAGTCATCTATGAATGTGCTTGAGGTGAGGGTGGTTTGTTTAGATGAAAATGTTTGACGAGGGCTGATTGTTTGATGGGTGTGATGAGTGAATGTTTTATGAGTGATTTTAGGGTTCGTGCTACACCATTTCTTGGGATATAGCGTAAAGATATGTATGTATGAATGCAATAATTTTATGAGCTTAGCAATGGCAGTTAAACTGAAAGAAATATGTTTGACATTTTTACAAGTAGCCAATTTGACAACTTCACACAAAAATATCCCCAAAAACAAATGTACAAAGTTGAACTTTGTAGCACTGTTCCAAATACTAAAAAAAATCTGCAAATGTAACCAATTTAATGAAACATCTAATTTATTATTTTGTAAAATGGTATCCTTAATCCACTGCGGCAAAATTGTACAGAAATTCTTTCAACAAATTAATAAACCCGTAAATCCCTTGCATGAGGCGAACGTCGGCAGTAAAATATGACGTCAATAAATCTAATCCTCGTCCTACTTAAAACGCTATCGGAAATGAGCAATACGTTTCCGCAAACCAACTGTATTAAGAAAATTTATTATGAAAAATATTTTACATTCGCATGCATAATGCATGGCATGGCACATATCGCGTTTCATGCAGAGGAGCAGAATCTGCGGACTTTGGCACAAATATTAATTCTTTCCGGGGACGTAATAAGAAACTGCGGCGAAACTAATACTATGCAAATTCAGACGAAAAAATCTACTAAATATCCGGGCGAATAATAGAAGTGAGTCTGGATGCGGACAACTTGAAGTTATTAAAAAACACTCCCGAAACATTTTTTAATATTAAAAATAAACTTAGGCATCTATAGATTGGTATAGTTTGTAAATTCATCATCATTTTTGGTTTTATTTTAATTGGTGGAAATTATAATTGCAACTTAAAGATGTAAGATTCAAATAAAAGTTATATATGTATTGTAAATCTAACAACTCTACATATTTAATTATTCTAATTTAGTTAAGGTGAAAATCAAGTTTAAAATATGAATGTGACCATGGGCGTCCGCAGGGGAGGGGCAAGGAGGGGCGCACGCTCCCCCTGGTTATTAACTAGCGTGGTGACCACGACTCTCGAACATAAGACTTTAACATGTAAAATTATAATTTTGTAATTTGCATACTTTGTAACGACACAAATTATATTTGAAAATGCCGAAAATTGCCTCAAAACTATCGATAGCCATGAAATTTAAACAAAATTAAGCAAATGTTTGATGTTTTGTCTGTCAAAATAAATCCTTTATTTATTATTTCATTTATTTTAACAGTTTTGACAGATTGACCGTTAAACATTTGTTTAATATAGGCGTATTCCATTTGCCATTTGGGTCAGATCTAACTTACATTTACTGAACCAGATTACTTATTTATTTCGCTAGATTACATCGTTCACTTTATTTCCAGTATTAGAATTACATATACAAATTTACTTTGAAGTAATTCACCCCAATAAGTGCATCAGTTTCCTTAATTTGGTTCATTTAGTCATTTGTCGAATATATCTGAACTGATTTAAGTGAACCAAGTGGCAAATGGAATACAGCTTTTGTTTTAATTTCATAGTTATCGATAGTTTTGAAACAATTTTAGTCATTTTCAGATCTAATTTATGCCGTTACAACGTTACAAGGCATGCAAAATTAATTTCAAATTTTATGCCCTAAAACTTTTATTTGAAGCTTTTTGTTTTAAATAGGGAAGCAGGCAATTAAAACAATATGATTTTAAATGTTAAAGTCTCATGTTCGAGAGTCGCGGTCACCATCCTGTATATGTATATATAAATAAAATAAAAATTAAATTATAAGTTTAAAGATAATAAATTTAAGCTGAAACTAAATTTTTTGCAATATTCTTATGGCCAGCTAGCGACATGTTTCCTATCGTAACGATTGAGTAATCTAAGTTTATTAAGTATACACAGACACAAAATATTAGAAAATAAAAACCATAAAACTGCTAAGTCAAAATGTATTGAAGAAATGGTGTCAATTTATGAAAGAGTTATTCGAAGATTGTCCTTCCTCTTCAATTCAAATCCGGACGATAAAGACTAGTAATTTAATTCAAAAAAAATATTTTATTGTCTATTTCTTATGTGTATTTGTATTTATGTTATGTAAAATATTTTTTTTTTAGAAATTATATTATATATATATATATTATATTATTATATCTGAGAGTTTTTTGGTTGTAGATGAAACATCATAAAAATTTATGACGTATGATATAATGAAACTTCATTGATTCAGCGAGGCACCTAAACTGCTAAAATCTTCATATGTTGTGTGATTGGACATGTATGTGATTCCTTCAATTATCTTACATTTATTTATTTAATCAGAAGCAATAATTTTGGAATAATTTACGTAGTAAAAGACACTATTTTGAAATGAATATTGAGGGACAAGCAGAGAACAATGTAAAAAGTTAAAACATTGTCAAAATTATTGAACTTCTTGAGTATTCTTGACCCTAGTTCTTAATAATTCTATTAAAAACATGGGTTCGTGAATAATGTTAAATTTACAGACCCGTGATGACTATAAAAAACGATGTCTGTATTTTTTAGATGACATAATGTCATTCCAAAAAACCCAGTTTAGATAAATATACTCCATTCCCTGTATGAAAACTATTACGTCACATTCGGTATCCATGTGATTCAAGATTTTGTACTTAAAACGTTTACATTGGTATTGGATTGACATTTTTAAAACATAACCTAAAATTTAAATGTCAGATTAAAATATTTATTTCTTTAAAATATTTATTTATTTTATAATGAAACCAAATTCTGCATATATTAAATAAAAATCAAATATGAATTTATCTTAACGCGCGAAAAATATTACCTACCTTATTGACATATGTAGTTTTGTAAAATAAAACTCAAAGGAAAAAATGTATTTTATATGTATTATTATTATTTATAAATAAATAATATTTGAAACCACAAAATACAATGCACATTACTTCTTGTACTACAGTTAAATTAATTAAAGATCCTCGATTCTCTAACTCCAGCGCAAAATAATCATGAAGATGACAAACGCATTTCTGCATTTGATTACCCAAAATTTTTCTAGCCATTTCTCATTTCTCAGTCTGTATTTATGTATCAAAAATGTCACAAACTTAGAAATGACAGGCGAGAAAATAACAAAATCTTGACCATAGGTCTCTATTTTTATTTTATAAACAAATGTGAACAAAGTAAATATAAATTTTCGTATTAGTAAGAACTGGCATACGTTTTCATTAATCTAATAAATGTGATAGAATGTGAAAAAACGTGAAACGTGTGTCTTAACTTATTAAGACATACGTTATATCATTCGCATAGGTACGAATAAGATTATTAAAAAAAGATAGCTATATTTCATCGTATCTATGATAACCTCGTCCACATATGACGTCATCGTTTTCATACAGGGAATGGAGTTTAGTAATTCTTTTAGATTTGCTAATTAGCTTTTATTATTTCATGATTAATCAAAGAAAGCCAGATACATCATTATTACCTAATTAGGGAAGTAAATAAATAGTAATTAGTATATTATCTACTTAAGATAATAGAAGGGAGAAAATATTTAATGTAATGAAATATTTAATCTTGTTCCCATTTTGTTAATTTGGCGTGCGGAGGCGACATTTCCGTTAAAAATGTGCATTTATATAAATTTGAATAATGATATCGCCCGTAAAAATATACAAATTAAAACAATCCGTGTAAGTTAATTGGAAGATTACACTAATTGACGAAATTAAAATTAATGTTAGTTTCACGTGAATTGAAATAGTTAATGAAACAAGGTTTGTATTTTTTGGATAGTTTATGAAATTAACATAAGATGTTCCCTGTGAAACTACAACCGACATCACAAAGCAAAATGAAACAATTAGGAATTCTTTATAATTAATTTTATACGATCACGGCAACTGGAACTTTGAAGTCATGCAACAGTTTTAATTGCTCAAAATAAATTGTAATTATTATAATTTGCCTTGTATTATTTACTCAGAAGTAATTTTAAATTTTAATGGATTTAGATGTTTGACTGGTTGGACCTAATGGCCGATAGTCATGCGACGTTAATATGAAACAATTTTTAACCAAATTACAAACACATGTTATTTCCATTATAATGATATCTTAATGACTGTTATTTCTATTATTTTTTAAATGGATAATGTTTATCTTTCTTTATTACATTATTTATTATTGTGTTTAATTACAGAAAATTGGAATATAATTTGCTTATACTTTTTCTGCTGTTCCCACAATAATTAATTCCACTTTTTTGGTATTATGATTTAATTTTTCAAGCATGCTTTGTCAAGCTAAATTTGTAAGTTTTCAAGATTTAAAACATGTGTTTTCTTGTAGTATTAGAAACCATAAATATTATAACATTACAAGATTATAATAAACATTTTATGCTTACAACATGATTTTTTTTAGGTTAAGTATCTTACTAATCCAATGAATTCAGTAAACTCGATTATAAAGTGTTCCACATAATTTGTTAGGTTTGGAGACCACGTATTTGTTTCACAAACAAAAAAATATAGAAGTTATTGGATATAGGTTAATATAAAAAAAAACGTAACGAATTTGTATGCACAATATTTTTACACTATCTTCAGGCACTTTTCAATTAAGAATTTACAAATAAAATAAAATAAATAAATATATCATCACGCCTTCTACCCATTACTGGGTGTGGCACTGTGGCGAAGCAGATCTCGGTAAGTGATATATTTTGCGCGTGAAGTGCAGTTACCTGTCATCAAATCACGGCGCCCAAAGATGTTAGTGGTGGAGGAGCCACAGGGGTAGCTCTTGAAATTATGAAAATTGTTTGTCACCTGTGGGAATCGAACCAGGGTTCTCTGGATCCACAGACCGACTTCATACCACTGAGCTAACCACCCCATTTCAAATGATCTCAAATATTTAGCTCTCGTACTATTTTCGAGTAATTAATTTTAATATAATGTTTAAATGCAATTAATATAAGAAATTTATCTTTCTAGCTATTTACATAATCTACGCATATCGTTTAAAAAACAACATTAAAATTGTCTATTAATACACTAAATTTTATTTGTCTAATTTATGTCATCTTATATCTTTCATTTGGAGAGGATTAGTTAAGCCATGAAGAATATTGTGACTTGGGAAAAAACATAACAAATTTTTTCCACGTTGTTTGGATTTTCTGGCTTTTATTTATTCAAAATAATAAATGATGACGTTTCGAACCTTGGTTTGGTTCATTTTCAAGTCGAAAGATAAAAAAGGTTTCTTTAAATTAAGATGAAGAGATGATACATTTAAAAAATTATTTTTAAGGAGTGTACACTCCTGTAGACAAAAGATGAATGACGTTTCGAACCTTGGATTGGTTCATTTTCAAGTCTAAAAGTAATAATGTCGATAACAGTAATACAATAAATAAAATATTTTAACAACAGAATACAAATTAATACAAGAAAGAAACTTCATCTTTTGATGACAGGAGTGTACGCTCCTTAAAAATAATTTTTAAAATGTATCATCTCATCATGTTAATTTAAAGAAAACTTTTTTTTTGCCTTTCGACTTGAAAATTTACCCAACCAAGATTCGAATCGTCGTCATTTATTATTTTGAATAAATAAAAGCCAGGGAATCCAAACAACTTGAAAAAAATTTGTTATGTTTTTTCCCAAGTCACATTATATCTTTTATGGTTCTCGAAATTACCATGCTTAGCAAATAATTTAGTTATTTATTTATAATGGGGTAGCTAGCTCAGTGGCCTGTGGATCCTGAGAACCCTGGTTCGATTCCCACAGGCGACAAACAATTTTCATAATTTCAAAAGCTACCCCTGTGGCTCCTCCACCACTAACATATTTGGGGGCCGTGATTTGACGACTGGTAACCGCACTTCACGCGCAATATATATCACTTACCGAGATCTGCTTCGGCAGAGTGCCACACCCAGTAATGGGTGGAAGGCGTGATTAATTTATATTTATAAGAAAGGTGAATCCAAATAACTTATTATGTTTGTTTGTTTGCAATATATTTGGTTATATAATAATTCAATCCTGGGCTTCGATTTTTATATCAGATTTATAGTCCCTACATCCTTTATCATTATCATTGAAACCACAGACGATTTTTCTTTTAATGGAATGAAATTACTTTAAATTTTTTGTATTTTTTAAATTGAAATGTACCTATTCATATTCACTGCAGTGTATCATAGTTTTGCTAGTGCATTTTGATTTGAATAGTGAAAGCACGGCAAAGCAAAACATAAATCCAAAGTAGAAAAAAACATTGAAAGCTAGTAAGAGGGTAGCAATTGCGACAAGGTTTGGTGAAACGGTAAGTGGACGCGCAGCAGAAATTCGCGTCCTAATGAAAAGCGAAGCAAGATTCATGAAAGTTCTCATAATAACGAGTTTTAACATCGTTACAAAACGAATAGTTAAAAATGCAGCCGTTCTAATGCACATAATTATATTTAGTCGGAGAACAGAACTCTTTTCATATTGAAATTTGGAATTCACTTAATGTTAAAAGTTACTTCCATTTCAGAGACCTGATTCAATTATGCAGCTAATTCGGTTAACAATTTTAAAACACAATTTTCACTTGAATGTACCAAAGTCCTGCTTAAATATTCGCCGGTGAATGTAACTTCAATAAGAAAATTACAGACATTAGAATTTAATGGAAAAACTTCAAAAGCTCGATACAACGTTGCCGAACTGAACTGTGGTGCTTTCAATATTTCCGTTTTGCTCCGCCCAGAGCCGCCCCCGCCTAAAAACTCATTTCACTCTCTTTTGCTGCTCAACGCGCGTATTTGCTCAGGACACAGGACTGACGCAAAATACCAACATGCAAATATCATAAACATTCAACTAGATCTCTTAAAACGTTATTTAGAAGTATTTCCGAATCTCGTAGAAACGGACAATCTTTGTTCTGTTTCTGTTTCTTTTAATAGTAATGATAACATTCAAAATTACAACTATTTATTTAAAGAAATATACATTTTTTTCTTCCTTTCTTCAATAACTATAGCAATTAGAATTTTTATTTTATATTTTATTAAAATAAATTGTACTATATATTATACAGATTGTACAGAAAGTTCCGGAACGGTAAAATAACTCAAGAAATACACATCAAATCGAAAAACAAAAAACACGAGTTTAAATTTTTTTCAAAATCTATCAAGTGACATTAAATATGGCCCTACACTTCCACCTCTTGGAGGTAGGGCGGGGGTAACTTTAAAATCTTAAATGGGAATCCCTAATTTTGATTGTAGATTCGGATTGTATGGCTAAAATTAAGTAGGGTCTGTCTGAAACTTTTTTTGATTTGCGACAGATGGCACTGTAATGGAAAAATAAAGAAAAGTATGGAAACGGTCCAATATGTCGAGAAATACACATCGAATCGAAAAACAAAAAAAACACGTATTTAATACTTTTAAAAAATCTATCAAATGAAACCAAACACAACCCCCGCCCTCGCCCTTAAGGTGGGGCAGGGGGAAATTTTGTAATCTTAAATGGGAACCCCTTAATTTTATTGTAGATTCGGATTGTACGGCTAAAATTAAATATAATATATATATATATATATATATATATATATATATATATATATATATATATATATATATATATATATATATATATATATATATATATATATATATATTTCTTTTGAGGAATAAAGAAATATCATCAGGCCTTTTACACATTACTGGGTATGACACTCTGCTGTAGCAGATCTCTGTTATATATTTATGCTTGTGAAGTGCGGTTACCAGTCGTCAAATCAGAACCACAGATGTAATTTTAAATAAAAATTAAATAAATATATCATCACGCCTTTCTACCCATTACTGGGTGTGGCACTCTGCCGAAGCAGATCTCGGTAAGTGATATATTTTGTGCGTGAAGTGCGGTTACCAGCCGTCGAGTCACGGCCTCCAAAGATGTGAGTGGTGGAGGAGCAACAGGGGTAGCTTTTGAAATAATGAAAATTGATTGTCGCCTGTGGGAATCGAACCAGGGTTCTCAGGATCCACAGGCCGACTTCATACCACTGAGCTAGCCATCCCATTAATTTTAATGTGGTGAAAATTGCTTGCCAGCTGTGGGAATCGTACTCGAGTTTTCAAATCTACAGACCGACTTTATTTTAATTGCAATTTGCAATAACTACAATCAAAACTTATTTGTCCGTATTATCAACTTTTCTGTAGGGCTATAATAACAATATGTATTAGATAAATATAAATTTATGCTTCTCCAAAAAATGAATTTCATATTTCGATTCACCCTAAAGAAGGTTTTTCTATATTTCAATACTCTGGTGAATAGCTTAATCCAATCGTGTTCGAGGAGCCAGTTGTGCGTGAATCTTTTTACACGCATAAATTATTTACAGAAGAGATGCTACACAGAAAAACGGAAGAAATGTAAATATGATGACTTCGATGAGAATAAAATTACTTTTGCTCTTTGACATGAAACGAAATTTAAATTAAGCGTGATCGGAAAAAATAACCTTTATTATACATTAAACCAAAATTAAAAACAATACATAAAAATATTGGTTGAGTTATAGTTTTTATAAATAAGGAAGGAGGAACGTTATTTTTTAATCTAATTACAAATTAGGAATACCAAAATAATTTACAAATTAAAAAAGAAATATATTTTTATTGTACTTGCATAATAAGCATTGTTTAACAAACTAAAAAGCGTGCCATAACGTGTTTCAAAGTTGCTAAGCAACAACAAAATTATTTTGCTCTTTAAATCCATCCATATTTAGCTGTATTCTATTTGCCACTTGGTTCACTTACATCAATTCAGATAAATTAGACCACATGACTAAATGAACTGACTTAAGCAAACTGATGTATTTATTAACGTGAATTACTTCAAAGTAAATTAGGATCAGTGATTCTAGTACTGCAAATAAAGTCAGAGAAGTAATCCTGCGAAATAAATAAATGATCTGGTTCAGAAAATGTAAATTAGATCTGATCCAAATAGCAAATGAAATACACCTTTTATCACAATAAATTGTAAAACAACGAAGCATCATAGTAACGCAAGCAACAAATGCTAACCTATCTTCACGTAAATAATAACTGTATTCCATTTGCCACTTGGTTCACTTATATAAGTTCAGATAAATTAGACAACGTGATTAAATTAATTAAATTAAACAAACTGATGTACTTATTGGGATGAATTACTTAAAAGTAAATTAGAATCAGTAATTCTAGTACTGGCAATAAAGTCAGAGAAGTAATTCAGCGAAATAAAAAAGTGATCTGGTTCAGTAAATGCAAGTTAATCTGATCCAAATGGTAAATGGAATACGTCTATTGTTACGTCAAATCACACACACAAAATGATGAAATAAATAAAAATAAAAATGCTGCTTTCCAGCCTTTACAGCACTAGTTCCGTTAAAAACACTTCGCTTCGCGTCGTGCTCTTAAGCTCGTCACATGTGCTTTAATGACTAACTTATACACTAGTATTACAATATACTATATTAAACCTCTGTTTCCACTACTTTATGAAACATTTTTCTACAGCAGATATCGCGATGAGAAATATTTTATAGGTGAAGAGCAATTATCGGCTGTCATATTACAACTCTAAGGTCCGTTAGTATAAAGCAAATTTAAATTTAAATGAAGCAGAAGCCGTATGGGTAATTTTCATGTAATCTTTAATAGTATTTATAATTAAATTCAATTACTTTATTACTGACCAAATATTAAATTTCAAACTTTGTGTTCCAAACTAAGTTAAGTTTCCAAAGAACCTAAAAACAAATTCTTGTAGATGCACACTTCCGTCTTTGTTCAAAGAAAAACAGAAAGTTAGGTGTTAGCACAAAGAGCACTAACTTGTTCGAATCTAATTAGAAATGTATTCAGTAAACATTAATCAAGATAAAAAAAACATTAGTCATGAAGTTCCGGCATCCGGGTATGGTTCTATGTACTAAACGTATTGAATATTTATACGTGGCGCGATATATCGTTGCATCGACCGGTAAGGCAGGTATTTAACTAACTGTTGATGGACATCTAGCGTCTAGCATTTCCGGAGTTAATGCTACGTCATTCCTGAGAGAGTATCGACAATAACAGGCTACTACAAATTCACTTTTCATTTTCCAATACTTAAAATGTCACTACAATCACAAATCAAATCGAGATAAATATGTACTACTTCATTTTACAGGTACATCATCGAAATTATTTGTGAATCAAGACAAAAGATATTAATTAGCATCAAATTTCATTTAATTTACGATTTGGTATTAATTTGAAACAGAGTTATCGATAATATTGAAAGTGTAGCAATAATCCGTTTTATGGTAATAATAAATAAAATACTTTTTTTTTGGCTTCTTTGGCGGACCAACTACTTAGGTCATATGCCGCCATTACGCCCTGATCTGCGTTTTAGGTATTATGGTCAACAGCAACGCGGGTTTTCTCTGGACGGTCACCCATCCAAGTACTACCCGCGCGCAAAGTTACTTAACTCGCGTTATCGCTTAGATCAGTTCCAACGAGTGCAGCCATGTCCGTTGACAAAAAATACTCTTTTTCTCGCGTTGTTGTTAGCAATGAGAGAAAAAAACTGTTTTATTTCAGTCACGAATTTTATAACATAGAAACCGATTTTTACTCCCCTTCGTGAGAACATATTTATTTCCACCATGTAAATGAAGATCTTATTTATTATATATAATGACCAGTTGCACCGCCAACAGATTCATTTTGAATCAATGGCATTACTACCAAAAATTCGATTTGCTTATATTTATTTAAACCAAGTTTTACATTTAAATTTTGATGTACCTGGCCATTAAACACGAATTAATGTTTGTATTGTATTAAAATAAATTGCTCACGTATTACCCACTGCTAAACTAATATGGTGTGTCAATACTAAAGATTTAAATTTTTTATTTAATTTAAGTTTAACGGCTTCATTTTATTGGTTCGCCGATCTGTTGACTTAACTACTTACAGCCCAATTCTCAAAAGAGTTTTAACTAATCCTGAATCTTGGATTAGTGAAATTCAGCTAAACCATATTTTCAAAAAAAAAATTACAAATTCCAATATAATCTTGTTACCAATGGTATTCGAAATGGGATTTGGATTAACTTTTTAAAAATCGGGCTGTTAATGTTTTATTGTTATAAAAACGAACAAAGGGAGTCTATCTTGATTTAGAATTCTACTGCTGTAAGAGGGGTAGATTGTAGATATTGAGTTTACTAACTAATAGTCATTATTTTCTTTTGTTTTGGGGGGTTTCGCACCCTGAGCTTAACTCATATTGCTTATTCATTTATCCTCAAAATCTGGACACTGCTCTAAATTTAGTTAAGTAACACATTGAAATGACCCCTGTGACTTCTCCTCCACTAACATATTTGGGGGCCGTGGTTTAACGGCTGGTAACTGAAATTAATGCGCAACAATATATAACATACTCAGATCTGCTACGGCAGAGTACCACACGCAGTAATGGGTAAAAGGCATGATAATATATTTATATGTAAAACATGGAACAAAAGCATTGAAATGATAATGAAATACACATGATTGAAGAAAGTATAGAAACAGCAGCTATCAGCATCCCACACGAACCGACAGACTGACAGACAAACCAACAGAGTTGCAATCGTGCCTTACACCCATTACCCTCCTCGAACAACTGGCGGCTCCAGAGCACCTTATTGCGACATTGCACGGGAGCAACACAAAAACTATTACATTAAACGTTGCTGTTGCTGGTGCTGCCCGCGTAGCCACGTAAAATAAGTGAGTTCTCTTTTTACGAGATGCCAGTGCCGTCCGTCACCGGCCGCACACGCCGCCATACATTCCCGCAGAATCATAGTGCGCTGCTTGTATTATGACCCCATGTCACGAACGCCTGTGCTCGGATTGTTCTCTCTTGTGATGCTGGTACATCAATTTTAATTGGTTTTTCAATTGTTTATTGTAAAATATCAGGTTACCACAGCTTGTGGGTTTGGTGAAAATATGGGGGAATAAAAATTTATTGTTAAATGTTAGGTTATGGGCAAGATCGAGCCGCCCACGAGAAAATTCTTGTGTTTAAGACTTCAGTTTTATTTCGATGGAATTTTTATATCAAGTTGTAAATTATCCCGTAAAGTAGTACATAAACTATATACAATAACTTGCTTTAATAATTATTATTACTTCCCAAACTCGTAAACTGCTCATGATTGTCATGTATCACGTAAATTTTTGCTGAAATAAAATTATGAAGTTTATTTATTTATTACGAGGGCAGGGTGAAAAGTCCCTGAACAATAAAACAGATGTCGCCACAATCGCAAATCTCATGTGACATTTGTGATGTACCATATTTAACTAGAACGTATTAAATTTTTTAGACTGATATGTCATTTAGTTCTGTTTTGACACCCATCGAAAGCATGCCACCTTGAAGATTTTTGAAAACATGGAAAAAAGTGAATTTTGCGTCTTGATTAAACATTATTTCTTGCGTGGAAAAATCATTACGCAAACCAAAGCATCACTTATTTAACATTATGGGGACTCCTCACCATCGATTGGAACGATTCACTAGTGGTTTACTGATTTTCATTGTAGTAGTATGACCACAAAGGACGCCGAACGTTCTGGTCGTCCAATTGAGATTACAACGCCAGAAATCGTCGATAAAATCCATGGTATGATATTGGACGAACGGCGAGTTAAAGTGCACGAGACTGCTGGGGCTATGAGCATCTCAACCAAACGGGTACGGAACATTTTGTATAAATTTTTGGATATGAGAAAGCTATCTGCCAGATTGGTGCCGCATTTGCTCTCTGTTGACAACAAGCGCAACCGTGTGACAAGTTGAAAGGATTGTTTGGCGATGTTCAAGTGCAATAAGAAAGACTTTTTTCTCCAGATTTGCCCCCCTTCGATTTTTATCTATTTCCAAACTTGAAGAAATGGCTCGGCAGAAAGAGATTTGGCTCCAACGATGAGGTCATCGCTGAGACAAACGCCTATTTTGAAGGATTGCCAAAATCGTATTATTTGGAAGGGATCGAAAAATTAGAAAAACGTTGGACGAAGTGTATCGAGCTACAAGGAGATTATGTTGAGAAATAAAATATGTTTTGACCAAATAAATCATTTCTTGTTTCATTTTTCAGGGACTTTTCACCCTGCCCTCGTATAAAATTATATAGTAGTCGTTCAGTTCTGATTCTATCACGTAATTTCATAATGTTGAGAATTCTGACTATATAATATAAATCTCACAATTTCCATGTTTGGTTTTTATTAGAGACAAGAAAATAAACACTTAAAGTGACATTTAAATAATCATAGGTGAGTAATTTCTTGTATTCTCCGGGCAAGAAACGAAGAAACTCATAGGTCGTAACATATCGTGTGACTTTTAAACGTTCGTGATATTTTTTCCAACACACTGAATATATGAGAACACTTCATAAATGACAATTTAATGACATAAGTTTCCATAATGCCTATTCTTTCCCAGCATTTACAACAAAAAACCGTCACAATCCTTTTAATGCTGAACGCAAGCAGTAATTTTCAATTACTTAAATGCATTCTCCGTGACGCCAACTAGGATACAAATCTTTGCGTAGTTTTCCGTTTCCTGTTTGTGTCGCCGGCGGCAATTATAAAAAATTCATCTTCTGACTCACGACACGAAAATAACAATTTCACAATGAATAGTAAACTGTTTTAAAACAAACAATATTCTTCCGGTGATATTAAAAAATCATGGCCCGTGGACTGCCGAATCGCTAATCACAATGCATGAGACTGTGACTCTCTTGAGGAAGATTCCTTGAACGTCTTGTGTAATTACTAAATAGGAGTATCGTCTAATTAAGGCAAACACCCTCTCTGTACACAGAGTTTAATCCGGAAACAGATGCACACAGGAAGAGAAGGGTGAGTCTCTACCAAGAATGAACCAAATTACACCCCAGCTTTGCCTGGTTTCCTCTTTTTACTCATCTACTAATTCAGTTTAATGCACTTAATAAGACTTGTACACTGCTAATTTACAGCAATATTTTACGATCATAAATATTCGGCAGTACGGTGGTGTGGATAGCGTTACGGCATTCGAATCTGAAGATTCCGAGTTCGAATCCCACTCAAGCTAAATATATAAATATTAACTACTACACTGCGGCTAGGTGAGTCCCATCTCAGTACTGTAATTGGGATTAAGTTCCTATTTTACAGAGGAGCATTTAAATACCAATTCTTGATGATTGTAATAAATCATAATCCTTTTAAGTATGAAATGAATGTAAAAAAATCACTAAGTTATTGAGTAATGAAATCTTCTAGTCCAAAGGGAAATAAACGCTCCGGGTCTCGAAATTTTTAAAAACGTATTATTAAAATATTGTTTTAAAACTTCAATAAATGTTTTAAGAAAAAACAAATTAACGATACAAGTCAGGAGACAACCGACGAGCCCACTGCGTACATTTTATATACTCAAATTATCCAGTTGTTTAAATTGTGATGTGATGTGATTTTTTTTATTGTGCTACATGTACATACATACATATCTTCACGCTATATCCCAACAAATTGGGTAGCACGAACCCTAAAATCACTCATAAAACATTCACTCATCACACTCATCAAACAATCAGCCCTCGTCAAACATTTTCATCCAAACAAACCACCCTCACTTCAACCACATTCATAGATCACTTCATATAAACTCATTAATTTATTACACTCGAAATCATTATCACACAACAAACCTTCAATCACATCATTCCTATTCACTTATCATTCATTTTCTTTCTTCAATGTACATAACTTATGCATAAAACATCTCAAATTACTCACGTTTACTCCTAACAACGAAACTAATAACGAAACTAACAACGAATCTACAAGAATAGAAAAGATGAAAGCGATACCCTGCACTTGTACAAATGAAATAAAAGTCCATACAATGCAGTAACTGAAAATTCAACAAAAATATAAAAATGGGAGGGAGCGGCGCCCTGCCCTTGGTTTTGAAAGTGAATTTCACACAATTGTAGTTAAACACTCTGAAAACTAATTAAAAAATAAGAAAGGAAGGGAGTGTCGCTCTACGTTTGTTTTTGGAATAAATATAATTTTTTAAAAATATGTAAAACATAACGGCCCTCCAAAGATGTTAATGGTAATGGACGTAATTTTAAATTGTAGTAAAGTTTGTGAACTGTAAGAATCGAACACGGATTCTCAAATTCACTGGACAACGCAACGCGATTCTACTAAACTATCTATCCTACAAATACATAAATATATCATTACGGCATTTATCTATTACTGATTATAGTATAATATAATAAGATGGCCGAAACGTCGTTATTACTTCATCAATAAAATAACTACATCTTTAAGCCGTTTGTCCATTATTACCTTTCCAATATTACTGATTATGGCAGTCTGTCGTAAATGATGTATTTTTGCGACCGAAGTGCCGTTACCAGTCATTGAATCACAGCCCCGAAAGATTGTAGTGAAAGGTAGTCACAGGAGTAATTTTAATATGGTGAAAATCAATTATCATGTGTAAAAATTGAACTCGAATCCGAGAAAAATTACAAAATTAGCTAATGTGAAATTTATATATATAAATGTTTGATATTTTAAAGTGGGGATTAATATTTTTTCTCGCCTAGGGCTTCCAAAAGCAAAATTCGCCTCTGCTAACTGACTTACCAATGTAGCCATTACATAATTTTGAAATATATGGTACTTTGATGTGCAAAATAACGATTGATTTTACAATTATGATTGAACGGAGAGAAAATTGATATTTTGCGATGTACCAAAAGCATTAATTGACATGCTATACAGTGATTAACATGTGAATGACAAACGTCGAAATAATGTCATGTTGGAAAACGTTAATCTTTTAATACACATGACAGGCAGGACATTGAAAATAATTTTTATATCACAAAAATTTAGTCCGTGTCACAACAATTTTTAAATTTATTTCCAGATTCAAATTATTTTATTATTTTCATTTTAAAACAAAATCAATTATTCCAATATCGTCGTCTTCCTAGGATTGGTTTAATAAAAACGAGAGTGACTTTCTCAAAGTTAGAGTGACAGAATAATTTCAGATGAAAAATTCGTTTAATTTTAATATCGGCTGGTGCAGGGAATTAATATAAGTCCATCATTCTTCTATAACAATGAGAGGCGAAGGCAACCGGATGGAATGGAAGAAAGTCGAAGGAGAAGGACTGTTTGTCACAACCTTCGGAAACAGACGAGCATCGCGGAGGGAGTGAACCAACAGGCGCTGTGACGTGTCACTGGCACCATGTTGGTCTGTCGCTGTCAACTTCTTATGCGTTAAGTTTCCGGTGAGTTAGAATCACGTGAAACTCCGGGAAAGAAGAGCAAATGCAGAATTGTCTTCATAAGACTTACTTATATTCTTTGTTTTCATACCTTTACAGTTATCACATTTTATCAATCAAACTGCTACTTGCAGGGCAATTTTTTTAAGTTGTTTTCATAACAACTTGAATTTTTGGTATAATTTCGTATAAATTCTGTTGTCAAACGTTTCCAAATTATTATTTTTTAAATTCTACAAATAAATGGAGCAGATAATATAGTTATCCGTTTTGTTAAATAACTTTTCTTGAAAATAATTTAGAAATGTTTCTCAGTGGAAAATATACATAGCTTAATAATCAATTCTTTGTGAAAATATTGCACCATCTAATTAAA
Source organism: Pterostichus madidus (assembly GCA_911728475.2). Classification (NCBI taxonomy): domain Eukaryota; kingdom Metazoa; phylum Arthropoda; class Insecta; order Coleoptera; family Carabidae; genus Pterostichus; species Pterostichus madidus. The sequence goes on from OU452312.1 coordinate 24,618,844, forward strand.
ATTGACAATACCTTCGGAAACGTTTCTCAAAACCAATGAAATGCTTCATTGTATGTCACGTGTCTGCGTTTTAACCAATCCTGTCATTATTATACTGAGAATAAAGCTCTTATGATTATCCCCGGGAATAATCTATGTAGATGCTTTTTTATTTGTGACAAATGATAGGTAGTAGCCAAATAATTCTTTAAAACTGTCAACGTGTCAAATAAAATGTGTGAAAAAAATCTATTTGGTTGTATTTTAGATACAGAAATACATCAACAAATTTTGGAAATAATTTCCAAGTATACATTAATAAGTAATCAGTCGATATGAACCCAGTTCAAAATCTTTTAAGTTGGATGAATCGACATCAACAGCTAAGTCAAAAAATAATCTAATTAAATATAACTACGGGCTTTCATGATTATTGCCTGGCAACAAGTTTTCGGAAGATCTGTCAAATTATTTTTAATTTATTCTCACTCTCTTTTTATATTATTACTGACCATTTCTCTTATTTAAATTTATTTATTTAAAATATTTAAGAACTACAAATTAGTCAAAGATTAATTTTAACGCAGGCCAATAATAGTTATTTCCTTTTAGTAGCTTTTCTACCTATTGCTGGATTTGTATGGGATCGAATCTGGATCACTATAATGCCACAAACATTTTAAAACAGCGAATGACAAAAGAAAAAAATTCATTTAAAAATAAATAAAATACGTATAATATTACGCGTTTTACCCATTATGGGGTGTGGTACTCTGCCGTAACAGAACTCGGTAAATGATATATTTATGTGTGTGACGTGCGGCTACCAGCCGGAAAATCACGCCACCCAAAGATGTTAGTGAAGAGAGATCTACAGATAATTTTAATTTGCTGAAAATTGTTTGTTGGCTCCGAGAATCGAGCCCGGGTTCTTAAATCCACAGTCCGACTCACTACCACTGAACCATCTATCCCCAAAATATGGGATATACCTCAGAGGAGTCGAACTGTGATCTCAAAAATCCGATAACAATTCTCAAATCTAATCAACTTATTTTCACCATATTACAAATTATTCCTGTAGCACCCCTTTCACTAATATCTTTAGGTACTTTGACAACTGGTAACCGCACGCTTAAAATATATTATTTACTGAGTGCCACACCCAATAATGTACAACAAGGGTGATGATATATTTATTTAATTGAAGAATTAATAAACTTCTACATTTCTTTCGCATAAAAGTACGGGCTACAAAGAAACAAGAACAAAGAACCCACGCCAAGACAAACAAAAATAAGAAGTCCAAAATGATATAATCACAAAAATCCACAGCACAAGGCGACAAAGGCTTGAAACTAATCAACTCCTGACGCACGCGCATTCCGCTGCTGATTAGCTACAAGCTTCACTACCGCATTGCGTTCGAGCACCCCCGCCCTTGCGATCCAATTTTCATATAATCCTTCCTCATTTATTTATAATCTTTACGATGAATATTACGTGTGAAATGATAACACCAAGGAAAATTTATCTTGTAATATCTGTCTGTGAGATTAAAATTTTGTTACATTTTAAGGCACGTGTAAAGAAAGGTATTAAATATTTATATTCAATTTTCGGTGGAACAAATTTAGGTGTGTTTTGTGTAAATTAAAATTAGAGCTTACAAAAGGTTTATGAATAATATGCAGGTATAATACTGAATTTAAAATTTTAGAAACCAAAAGTCTGGGAAAAACGAATAACATTCAGAATTGGATACGTAGAAAAGTATTTCATATATTTTTAATTTAACAGCCCGATTCTCAAAAGAGTTTTAGTGAAAATCTAGCGAATTCTGAATTTTGTAATTTTCAAATTAAACTAAACTCTATTTCCAAAAAAAGTGTTTTTTGTTTATATTGTTACTATGATTATTGGAATATATTATTAAATATATAAATTAATTTTTCTCAAAAGTAGACGCATATACAGGAAAATTGCAAATAATATTTTATGTTCCAAATATTTTTGCTAACATCTTTTATTTGAAACTTTTTTCCGTAACTGATTCCATTTTGAAATAAATGAAATTTATTTTGTTGTGTGTCCAGTAAACTTCCTCTTCCGGTTTTTCAATTTAATTCAAAATCAAATCAGCTCTTCGTATTTTCATGAAACTTATAATTACCAAGTTTCGTTAACAAATCTTATCTCTTTCATGAGATATTGCACACTCGGACACACATCCATCCATCCATCCATCCATCCACACACACACACACACACACATAGACATCATTGAGAAAATGAATGAAAAAATAATCAAAACGGATTCAGTGGACCTCAAAACACGTATTTCCGCGAAAATCTCGTCAACGATTTTTTTCACGATTCCAATACTTCCTTATACTGTGTATAAGGAAGTAAAAGGAGAAGATTATTGTAAAATGTTTGGATGCATCGAATTTATCTTATTATTCACTACAAGACTGTTTTAAAATGAAAATACCCGCTAACCCGAAATAGTAACATTTTGGTTGTTTTTGACCTGTAGCCAAAAAAGATTGCCAACGCCTGCTCTAATACAAGCAATAGAGCATTTCTTGTCTGTTTGTGTCAACGATCTCGGAACATGTGCTCCAACGATTTTGATGAATGGTATTCTAATGTTTTTTTAGCCTCAGAAAACGATCTAGCCAAATCTCATTCTTCGGAAAACTCATAAATATATCTTCATGCATTTTAGTCATTACTGGTTGTGGCACTCTACCTAGCAGATCTAGTTAAGTGATATATTTATGCGCGTGAAGTGCGGTTACCAGCCGTCAAATCACGGTCCCCAAAGATGTTGGTTAAGGATGAACCATAGGGGTAATTTTAATGTGGTGAAAATGTTTATCGGCTGTAGGAATCGAACCAGGGTTCTCAGGCCGATTCGATACCACTGAGTCATCTACCCCATGGAAGAAATATAGTTTTTTAGATAAATTTTTTAGTTTCTTATTTTTAATTTTAAAGTTCCTATTTCCCGAGCGAAGCTCTGTTTTCCAGATATACTTTGATAATACAGCTAGCTACCTTCAACAATATTAATTAAAAATATATACAAGTATTTATGCAGACGATAAGATATGCTAAATTTTATTTACAACATTTTATATCAGCTCTGTTTTTGTCAATCCTTCTCAAATTCGGTTTTAAACAGAGAAACAATGTAAACTGAAGATACTCGTATTTCTTGTGTCAAGTTAGCATCTCTCTCTCATCTCACGTGTCAGTTTCAGATCAAGAAACCAGTCTTACTATCATCCTCTACTCCAGAGATCCATAACCTTGTAGGTATGATAACTGCCGTCACTTGGATGCAATTAAGAACTTGGCGAATGCATCACTTACTGCGTTGCATCTAACAGCTGGTTACTGCACTTCTAAGCTTTGATTGTTAGGTGTTTTTCTTCAGAGTACGCAGAGACGGACTGTTCCGTCGGGAAATAGAAATATTCAAAAGGACTATTTTCATTTTAGACTGGCAGATTACTCGTTATAGTACTTAATAAATATGTTACTGAGAGAGTCTAAACATAGACCAGTAATTTCATCTCAAAAATGTATTAATAATAATTTGGTACTTTTATTAAAATTCATTAAACCCATATGGACTGAAAACAATTAAGTAGATATAGAATCGAACATAAAATACGAGTATACAAATTATAAAAATAAATAAATATATCATCACGCCTTTTACCCATTACTAGGTGTGGCACTATGCCAAAGCAGATCTCAGTAATTTATGCGCGTGAAGTGCAGTTACTAGCCGTCAAATCACGGCCCCCAAAGATGTTAGTGGCGGGGAAGCAACAGGTGTAATTTTAATGTTGTGAAAATGTTTGTCGGCTGTGGAAATCGAACCAGGGTTCTCAGGATCCACAGGCCGACTCGATACCACTGAGCCACTACCCCATATAAAAAATATATAAAATAAATAAATAAATATGTCATCACGCCTTCTACCCATTACTGGGTGTGGCACTCTGCCGAAGCAGATCTCGATAAGTGATATATTTTACGCGTGAAGTGCGGTTACCAGTCGTCAAATCACGGCCCCCAAAGATGTTAGTGGTGGAGGAGCCACAGGGGTGGCTTTTGAAATTGTTTGTCGCCTGTGGGAATCGAACCAGGATTCTCAAGATCCGCAGGCCGACTTCATACCACTGAGTTAGCCACTCCATAAAGTGTGAAACGCAGTATTAAATTGGAATTGTTTGTTTAAAAGGCGAGAAAAAACCAACCTTGTCATTAACATGTTTAATAATTAAATAAATGTATTAAATTAGGCATAATTTAGGTTGTAATATAAAAAGTTACTATTAAATAATTCAATTTTTGTTTTTGAAATTATGTGCATTGCTTAAACAATACATATATTTTGTACTCGGATGGTAACATATACCATTTGTTTGAATTTATTTCTGTTTTATTATGACTATATTTTGAAGCTAGTCCGTCACTGTTAGTACAGCTCGTAGTGTCGTAGTACAGTAAGTAATTCACTATAAAAACTTGATTCCAATGTCTAATTAGACATCGGTACAATGACTGGAATTTTGTATCGTTATTCTAAAGAATCTTATTATTTTAAACGTTAAAATTACGAGAAATGATGTTTAATATTCGAGAAAATTGTTGGTCTTATTTGATTTATGTGATTGGAATTTAAACGCTTTATAATAACTACCATCTGAGACGTTAAGGATACGGTGATAAAAAATCTAATTTGTAATCTAATTGGAAACCCAGTTATGAATAATTTTGTAACATTAACCTTGGCGAAATACACGGAAACCGAGAAGTTGTTGCTCCAAATAAATATTTATGTCGGACGAGATCAACTATTTTATTTAAATTTAATTACTATATTTATTAATCTAGAATATCAACATAGCAATTAATATTCTATACTGTCTAATTTAAGTAATTCATTTAGCGTTTAATAGTATTTATATTTTATTAATTTCCTAATTAGCATATTTATTCATTAATAAAAATAAACGACAGCGATTCTTAATTGTAAAACAGTACCGCAGACATTTAGGTTATGTGTTCGCACGAGTGTGTCAGCAATATCAATACCAAATGACTATAATTGATTGGCAAAAAAATTTTAGTTGGCTACCCTGATTAGTTGGAAAGCCTCGTCACTGTCTCAATATGACATCTCTTGATTAATTTTTTAGGTTAAAGTTTTCCCAATTTGGTGTTATTGTCAATAACCATTATTAAATATAAAGGTAAAATAAAGTTTTATAGTGATAGGTTATACAATTACAATTATATTTTATTTAATATATTTGAATTTGACAATCAGGTATACCAACATAAAACTTAAAATACATAAGTAACACTGAAAATAAATTCTAATTATAGTCAGCTGATGTATACAAAGTGCAGGTATATGTTACATATGTTCATTTTTAACAAACATTAAAAATATGAAATTAATAGTATATTACAAAACAAGCAGCGAAAGTGTAAGATAAGGTGGGAGTATATAAATTGAAAAACGAGGCGTGCAGCGCCGAGGGATTAAAGTACACGAACACAGTTATCACACTTTCGAGCAAGTTATGTACACTATTTTTCAGACGAACACAAAATATTTATAAAAAAAGTGTACTAGACCAATGTTGTTATACTTTGACAGCTGATGCGTGTTAGTACATGAGCGTTGACGTTTGACGTTTGAGGTTAGGTATTGTGATACCAACTGTACTAACCGTAATGTCAAAATATTAAATTATGCTAAAATATTAGTAAATAAGTCATTATTAATTTTTTTTAAATAAGATTTATCTGTGCAAATGTGTTGAAAATCTGCCAAAACTTCAAGTTAAATAATAATACAAATTATTTTCATTTATTTTATTATTTTCATTCATCTTAACGCCATCTGTTGTCAATCAGTGGAACTTCACCTGATATGTTAGAAATGTGCGTTATGCTAACATATCAGTGTATGTTATTTTCAACTTTCCGTAGTAGTTTATGATGTTGTTATGTTTACTTTCATAAGTGGTCGTCCGGAAAATAAATATTGGCTATTTTGAAAAAAATGAGCTGAAGGTATAAAAATATATAAAAATTACAACTATAAATTTCATTTAATTTGATAATTTATTTTTGATCTACAATTTTGTTGTATAATTTCACTTATTTTAACAAAAGACTAGATCCATATAATTACATAAATGTCACTCAAACAAACAACATAATAATCGCGATAAACAATTAAGCATCGATATAAATGTCAGTTGAACGAAGTTCTCCGTGCAAAGTTATTTAAGCAAATAACCTCAAATTCGCACTACTGCCAACTGCGATAATAACAAACTGGTTAGTAACATTAACAAATCCATAGATTAGAATCAATAGCTCAATAGTTTAATAACAGTAACCACAGAATAGTGAGTTTAACACATAAACATGTCTGAAACTAATATTAGGGAATTTGTAAATATGGGGCAGTTTCGGTCCGAGTGGTTTCCCAATAATAAATTTATATGCGTTTGACAACTGAAAATACGTTCATAAAGTTTATGTGCCGAGTGTGTATGGCGTCGTAAAATACAGCAATGCAAAATGAAACAAGTGGAACAACAAACACCAACTATGCAGACAGAAAGGTTAGCATACAAGTTTAAGTTTATGTTAAGTTTTGTAATTAGAATTCTAGACATGGACACTTCATTATTGAAAATATTACCTTGACTTTAGATTCTTCGCATAGATAGTTACAAGCATTTGTTTGTGTTATCTAAACTTTCATAAACTGTTTAATAGGTTCTTTTTTATTACTTTGGCATATCTTTAATGTGACTGAAATCAGCTGATCATCTGTATTGATTTCAGTAAGATAACAGCAACATTGGTCCTGCCAATTTTTATGTACTGCTTTTGTATTGTTTTATTTATGTTGTACCTACTTTCTGGTTCTGTTTTCTATAAAGTACAGGGTGATCAAAAGAAATTGTTACAGTTGGCAATACAATTCAGGAGATCTTTTTATTCCACAGTTGGTACAATGCCAGGTAAAGGCGGATATGCTATTTGACATTTCTAATAAATACAAATAGGTTATGTCAGGAGTCTGATAGCTAATAAGACTTTGACTTTTTAAGTAATAGATATACTTAGAAATAAATGTAATAATAAATATACTCAAATTTAAATTTAAATTTTCAAATGTCACTGTCAACAACGGGAAATGAATTTATGTATCAGGCTTACCAATTTCTAGTATTTTTTTGTATTGCCAACTGTAACAATTCCTTTTGATCACACTGTACCTGTAACAATTAACCAATAATATCAAATGTCAAAGCGGATTAGCAACTAACTGGTTATCATCTTTAACACCAAGAAAGATTAAATTTATTTTTAAGGTTAGTAGTGCAACTTTAGAAATATTGGCTGGTTGTACGAGCTCGGTTTTTGGGTGTACCATAACCTAAGTTTTTCGATATACTAAGATAGTGATTTCTAGGTGATTTAATATATTTTTAACATGTAAAAACACCCTCTAGTCAAGGGTCGCAAACTTAAATGCAACAAAGAAGAAGATACGGTGAACCAGCGCTAATAAATATGCAGTAGTATATTTTGAAAATTATAAACATAACCTTAAATTGCAGTATATCTAATCTGTAGACAACTAAAAAAAAGAACCGAACAAAGTAAAATATATCAATAAATGGTTTTATTTTAAGAGTAAGTAAAATATATAATATTCATTGATTGTGTATATTATTAACACAGTTGTTACAGTTGCTTATATTGACATCATGTAAAGTGGAAATTTTTGTACTGTCTAAAGAAACATTGATTTCTTCCGTACCTGTTCATATTATTAACAGTAATATTATTGACAACAATTTCGGAGGCTTTAGAAGTACCAGCAGGAGGTTGATTGTCATTGTCGAAAATAGATGCAACATAGCATGATCTGGGGCTTCAATTATCTTTGGAGGTGTTTATGATAAAGAAGAATCACTCACTGTACTATTCCAATCTAGACGATTTTGAAGAAATTATCTTGAAGTTAGTGGAATATTTTTAAATAACGTAGAACAATGTGCATGCAATCAACAAACAAACCATAGCAACGCCGTAAAACATCGTTCTCGTCTAATATCATTAGATTATATACATTTTGATAATATTTTAGTGATTTACTAAATCGCATAGTTGTAGGAAAAATGTTCAACTTTTTGGTAAATATTGTATTATTGAATCGACTTTGTAGTTTGTACTGCAAAGAATGTAGTGGCTGCCTCGTGAGATTTTGCTGAATTATTGACGAATTTTTATTAAAATCCGCTGGCAACATTACCTTGAACTCACACTTATCTTCTATTCTTGGTATTTTTGTCATAACCCCTGCAATTATCAGTATTATTTTCATGTGAAATTAAAAATATAGGGCCAAGTAGAGTACCACCAGTTTGTGACCCCTGCTTGAAGTATACCAACCGAGCATGTAATATGTATCAATCTAAAATGTAGTACCTATTAAATACATTCATAGAAGTAGAGTCAGGTAAGGATATATTAAATATAAACTCGGTTCGTTGTGAAAAATTACAGATAATTTACGTACGCATAAATTTAAAGATATATTATAAGAATAACTCATAAAACTAAACAAAAAATAAAGCAAGCGTAGTCACCGAAATACCAGAGTGACATTTACAACAATATATGAATATTTATCATGAAATCGAAGCACGTTTAATAAAATGTGTGGCATTTACGTACGGGAATAATAGGTTACGAAAGCATTTATTAAACCGAACTCGTTAGAAAGACTCTAAATGGGCGCTGTAAAACTGTCAATTAAAAGCCAAAGCTATGATTACTCTACACATGGTTGCTCCAAGACGAAGACTTGACCACAGCGGTTCAAACTTAACCTGACTTTTTTATTCAGTGCGTACCAAAGCTTACGATAATATTGTCAATGTTTCTTATGCTGAATGCAAGTTTTAATACCCGAAATCTGACATGAATTATTGCTCTTAAATAAGAAATAATTAGCAATTTGTTCGTGGTGCGCAAAACTTAATGCTTAAACTTAAATCGGTAATTAATTTTATATACTTTTAATGATTTAAAACCGCTTGAGTCTTTCATACTTTCAGTTCATTTTTTATTTTATTTTGTCAGTCAGCGTTATAATTAACTGCAATAATTGCTTGCCGTGATTTTATGTCCTTTTTATTCTTATTTATTTTAACGACTTTCTTTTACCAAGATTACTTATTCATCAACGCAATTTATTCATTTAATTCTATAAGAATGAAGCATGTATAAAAATTTAATTCAAATAAAATGAAGCAGATACTTGAGCTACATATTTTTAATGAAAAGAAGCATTCAGAACTAATTAAATAATAATATTTTAAAAAAATATTCTTAAATTTTTATAAATATACGTGTATCTCAGTGGCAATGCGTCTGATTGCAGATTTGGGAACCCGAGTTTGATTTTCGCAGTTGACAATTGATTTTTATGGGGTAGCTAGCTCAGTGGTATGAAGTCGGCCTGTGGATCCTGAGAATCCTGGTTCGATTCCCACAAGCGACAAACAATTTTCATAATTTCAGAAACTACCCCTGTAGCTCCTCCACCACTAACATCTTTTGGGACCGTGATTTGACGACTGGTAACCGTACTTCAAACGCAAAATATATCACTTACCGAGATCTGCTTCGGCAGAGTGCCACACCATTTATTTATTTATTTTACAATTGATTTTCACCCCAGTAAAACTACATTTATGACTGTCTCCCTACTAAAATTTTTGAGGGGGGCATAATTTGACAGCTGATAATGTGTAAACATATTTTAATTGCCGAGATGTGGTACGGCATAGTGTCACATGTAATAATGGGTAAAAGCCGTCAAGATATATTTATTTAATATATAAATATAAAATATTACCACGCCTTTTACTTTGTAGGATACCAGCCGTCAATTCACGTCCCTCAAAGATGTTAGTGGAAAGCGAGTCACAGGGGTAATATTAATATGGTGGTCAAAATTGTTTCTCGGCTGTGGAAATCGAACCATGGTCCTCAACTCCACAATCCGACACGGTACCATTGAGCCGCCTACCCATTAAAGAAATGAAAAAGAGATGGGGTAGCTGGCTTAGTGGTATCGAGTAAAACTGTGGATTTAAGAACCTGGGTTCGATTTTCACAGTCGACAAAAAATTTTCACCATTAATATTACTTCTGTGACTCTCCGTCCACTAAAATTATTCAGGGCCATGATTTGGCGGTTGGTAATCGCACTTCACGTGAAAAATATATCGAATTGTGCTACGGCAGAGTACTACATTCAGTAACGGGTAAAAAGCGTGAAGACATTATTTAAAAACATTTTAATGAATGTAATATATTTTCGGAAGCTATTTCTTAAATTAACAACAGTATGAAACAGCATTTTTTATTTTTTTTATAAAATATGTAAATGTGTTACTATTTAGATATAACCGAGTATAAAGACTACAATTTGTGGAGTGTGCTATTTCTGGTCTTCGAATTTGATTCTTGAAAATTTAAATGAAAAACCTATTTCTTTAATATGAATGTTGATAAAGGATATGGTTAACTTAACAAAAAAAAATATGTTATGAGCAGTTCCAGCAAAATATTTCGAACTTTCTGTTATATTAATATTAGTACTTTTCTTGAAATGAAGAACTTTAAATAAAATAAAATAAATATCATCACGCCTTTTACCCATTACTGGATGTGGCATACTGCCGTAGCAGATCTCGGTAAGTGATATATTTATGCGAGTGAAGTGCGGTTACCAGCCGTCAAATCACGATCCCCAAAGATATTAGTGCTGGGGGAACCACAGGGGTAATTTTAAATTTGTGAAATTGTTTTGTCGGCTGTGGGGATCGAACCAGGGTTCTTAGGATCCATAGGCCGACTTGATACCACTGAGCCATTACCCCATAACTTTAAATTTGTCTTATATATGTATATATGATATAAGAGCACAATTTTCAAAGTCGTTTTAGCTAATCCTGAATTATCGATTAACTACCTTTATTCTCACCTGATATTAAAAAGTTAATTGCAATCACATTTTGAAAACCGTATGCTAACAGAATTTTATCAAGATTTACTTAAACTTTTTTTGGGAATATAGTAAAATTTAATTTTACAGAATTAACTGATCATTTTTGAGAATCAATCTGTATATAAATTTATAAAAACTCTGCGAATATAATAAAAAAGAAAATAACCAGTAAGTGTTGTTTTTATAGCTAGACATTTAATTAAAAAAAGAAAACTAACAATCTTGTCGTAAACACATTTAAAACACAAGTTACAGTAACATATAAACATCAAATTTACGATTGCAAAGAAATAATCTCGTAGTTAAATCTGCATGCAAACCATAAAGTGCAATTTTCTGTATCCGGCCCGTGTGCAATGTACACATGATATGCTCTGCCTGTGACATATATTTCCACCAAGTTAACCGCCTTTGCGGTGACGCTGCAGCTCTTTTCAACAATGACTTTCGCGTTGGAAGCTGTTGCTTTGCTCGGAAAAGATAACCGCAATTAGTTATATCTGCTACTGTTGTGTACAAATAAATATTTATACACTGATTGAAGATAAATCGTGATTTTCTCTATCTCATGTGTATTAATGACAAGAATTTTATGGTATGATTGTTTGTTATGGTGAAATCTAGGAATTCATATTACGGTAATAAAATATCAACTGACAGCGTTAAAGTCAATGTCAAATACCACTTTCTCTGTAGTTGTCAAGCTGACTTTGATGACGTATTTATGCTATAAACTTATATACATACATATTTACATACATATATTCATACATACATACATGCATATATAACATCACGCTATATAATACAAAGACAAATTGTCAATTGCGTTGCGGAATTAAGTCTTCATAAAATAAGAAAAAATGTCAACTTGTCAAAGTTCCACAAAATTACAGCACATTTGAATCAACTTATTAGGTCATCATCAAAGGCTGGTCGGTTCAGCTTTAACCATAGACGCGTTTCGTCCTTTAGGGACTCATCAGTATGGTGCGATCAACTATCCAACTAGACCAACTAGGGGCTAGTGAACTGTGATACTTTTTAAGTTGAACTGACGGTGTTGGAATTTTTTTTCCTTTTTTTCTTATTTTATCACGCTATATCCCATCAAATGGGATAGTACGAACCTAGAATCATTAATAAAACATGCATTCATCAGATTCATTAAATAATCAGTTCTCGTCAAACATTCTTGTCCTTGCTTCAACTATTGTCATAGTTTCCTCCATACAAGCCCATTTACTCATCACATCATCAAAGGAATACAGGGACTGTCGCTGTATTCCTCTGACGATGGCCTGATAAGCCGAAATCGATCAGAAATATTTAAAATAAATAATTTGTGAAACTTACTTCAAGTGCCTTTTACTTTTATTTTGTACAATGTTTCACCAAGTACTTACTAGAGGTCGGCATTTTTGAAAATTTCGTTATCCGATCCGATCCCATCCGACTTGATTCAAGATACGATCTGATCCAATCCGACTCAATCCGAGATCCGATCCGAAATCCGATCCGAGATCCGATCCGAAATCCGGTCCGAAATCCGATTCAAAATCCAATCCGAGATCCGATTCGAAATCCGATTCGAACTTCGATTCGAAATCCGACCAGGCGTATCATTAGATCAGTACAGTATATCCTATTTATATTAAACCAAATATAACGTTTCATATTCGAAAGAAAAATAACAGTTATAGAAGAAACTAAATAATTTTGTTGTGAAAAACTAAATAGACAAATTTTGTTGTAACATTATTTATTCATTTTTTATCATAGAATATAAATTCTTATAAATACAATGTAATGTTACATTTCTTTAGAGTGAAATTGGAATAATGGGGTGGCTAGCTCAGTGGTATGAAGTCGGCCTGTGGATCCTGAGAACCCTGGTTCGATTCCCACAGGCGACAAACAATTTTCATCATTTCAAAAGCTACCCCTGTGGCTCCTCCACTACTAACATCTTTGGGGGTCGTGATTTGACGACTGGTAACCGCACTACACGCGCAAAATATATCACTTACCGAGATCTGCTTCGGCAGAGTGCCACACCCAGTAATGGGTAGAAGGCGTGATGATATATTTATTTTTTATTTAATTGGAATTTATGTTTTTTCTCAGAGTGAATACCTGTGTATGTAAATTTCGGATCGGATGTTTTATCCTACTTTCGGATCGGATGTTTTATCTGGCTTTCGAATCGAATCCGATCAGAATTCGATCTGAGAGAGTTGTGATCCGATCCGATTCGAAATCCGATTTCGAATCGGATCGGATCGGATAGGGTCGGATTTGGATATCGGATATTTTTACCGCCTTCTAGTACCTACAGATGAATACATCAATTCTATTAAAGATTAAAATTAAACAAGTATATAGAAGTGAAGAATGGAAGTGATTGAAGGTTTGTTGCGTGATAAAAGATTCAGAATGTGAGGTATACATGAACTTGTATGGGGGAATGTGAATATAATTGAAGCGAGGATGGTGTGTCGAGATTAGAATGTTTGATGAAGACTGATTCTTAGATAAAACAATGAGTGGACGTTCTGTGAATATTTCAGAAGTTGGTGCTACCCCATTCGATGAAATTTAGCGTGATGTTATGTATGTGTGAATAAGTTATATGTATATAAAATACAGCGTCTTCTTGTATCTAAGTAATTTTAAATATGAATTCAAATAAGAAATATTAATTTCTAGATTTTATTTGCTTTCATCTCCTAAATGCTTTAGGAGAAATAAAATATATAGGTACTGTTTGTTTGAAAAAAAAAGCACTTTTTTAAGGTCTGGAAGGCATGTTTCGTATAGTTCCGATTCCTATTACATATTTAATGCGTTTTTTATGTTCACTCTTTAAGAAACTCTTATTTAAAGTGCGTTGAATAGATTCCTGGAATCCCACCAGCAGAGATCCATCACGCATCAGACGTAAGCAGATCAGGCGATCTGAGCTTAAGCGATTTCGTTCAAACCAGTTATGATGAATTTAGCGGAACGTTTAATAATTCGAACAACGTGTAGCACTTAATCACAGCGGGGGGGTGGTGTTCCATCTCTGTCGCGACTTCGTGTCAGGCCATCGCATCGTCTTTGTCGCTTGGCCGATTTTCAATGCGAGGGGACGAATATTGAGTTAAGGTGTACGTAATCCATCTTGCATTAAGTATTTCTGTGCACGCGACGCCAGCACGCATGAAACATCGGTGAGCGATTGTTTCGAACCCTAAAGCTCTGTTTACAACGTCACTACCAACGTATCGTACTCTACAAATGAGAACCAGAGTTCAATTTCTACAACCAACAACTGATTATCATTACATTCATAATTCTCGTCTATGGATCCTCCTCCACAAGCATCTTTTCAGACTGTAATTTGTCTAGTATTGGTAACCGCAGTTTATTCGAAAAAATATATCATTTAGAGAGACATTTGGTATGAATGAAAATTCATTTATTTATAAAAAAATAAATAAATAAATATATCATCACGCCTTTTACCCATTACTGGATGTGACACTCTGCCGAAGCAGGAGACCGATTCTAATTCGTAGCAACCAAATGTTTAGTTGAATGACGTATTTTTGATGACTTCAGGCGATTTAGATAAATATCTAGGGAATTTATTTTCTACTGTTGGTAACAAAGATCAGAAAATATATTTTGGTGCGGTATTTCTGAAAAACTTATTGCCGCTATTTGGATTTTTCATTATTAACAAGGCCACTTTGTTGGTTGAAATTGTTATTATGTTTCTATATTTAGTATTATTTATTAAAATAATCAAACTTTTCAAAACACGGCACTGCAAAACATCCGAATAGGACGTAGCGACTGAGTTAGCGACTGGTTCAAAGCAGTTGCTAGCAGTAAGTCGCTAGAAAATGTCTAGTCGTCAATAATGACGTCAAACCTAAGTTACACTTTATCTCGCAAGGTGACTACACTATCAGTAGCGACAAAAAATTACGTCAAGCCAGTGGCCACAGCTAGTTGCTACGAATTAGAATCGGTCTCCTGATCTCGGTAAATGATATATTTATGCGCGTGAAATTCGGTTACCAATCGTCAAATCACGGCCCCCAAAGATATTAGTGGTGGGGAAGCCACAGGGGTATTTTTTTTAATTGGTGACAATGTTTGTCGGCTGTGGGGATCGATCCAGGGTTCTTAGGATTCAGAGGCCGATACGATACCACTGTCCATTACCCCATCACTTATTCATATCTTACTTAAATTGTTCACCATATTTAAACTACCCCTGTAACTCTTCCTCCACTAACATCTTTGGGAGCCCGTAATCGAAGATTCTAATAGACAATAGTCAATTAATTTAATATGGCCTACAGATATTAGTATAATAAAATATTTGGGATTGAGACAGTTCTCGAATCACCGATGTTACATGTACTCGGCTATATAACAAATAAATATACCATCACTGATTTTGGTCAATTCTAGTGAGGTAGAACATTGAACAGTTGTGGTAGATTTCACGATCTTAATAGATATACAAATATGTATACACTTTCTATATCATAATATTTATCCATTACATTATGTTTGTCATTTTTGTCAAATTATATTATAAAGAGAAAAATTGGGCACTGGCGGACTAAGGGGGGGGGCGACAGGGGCGGTCCGCCCCGGGCCCTACCAAACAGAGGGGCCCCCATTTCCAGATTAATTTTTTTTTAACTGAATGAACATGCAATTATGATTTATTAGGTGATTTTTTTATTCACAATTACGAATTTTTTTTCAACATAGTTGGCATCACTAAGTGGTAGCGCTATAAATATACCGCTCATGTGCAAGTGGCAAGTGGTGCAAGAAGTAAAGAGATTTCGACACCATTTATCCGCCAGCAATACAAATGCAGAAACATTTCTCACCTGGACAGCAGTGAATCCCTTCCCAACATACCTCTGATTATTCAATACTTTTTAACAATTTGTGTTTCCGTGGCGTCATGTGAAAGGAGTTTCTCGACACTTAAATTAATAAAAAATTACCTGAGATCCACTATGACCGAGGATAGGCTAATAAATTTGGCAATTCTATCTATAGAGCGGAAAGCAGCGAAGACATTAGATTTTGATGATATTATAGATAAGTTTAGTAAAGTTAAGGCTAGAAAACATGTTTTATAAAACTATTATACATTAATATAGATCCCATTGCACTTTGTATTTTTTATTCCATTGTTTTTTGTTCCTATTCAATATAAGGGGCCCGGTATTAGAGTCCGCCCCGGGCCTTCGAAGGAGTTAGTCCGCCACTGAAATTGGGTTCGAGGTTGTCTGACATATAACAAATATAGGGAGAAAAATTGGAATATAATCAGATTTGAATTACATGGCAACTGTAGCTTAGTGGGTTTAAAGTCTATGATAGGAGGTTATAGGTCCCAAGTTCAAATCTTGGCGATATCCCAACTTTTTCCTTTATAATTCAATGTAACGGGATACGTAGCTCAGTGGTATCGAATCGGCCTGTGGATTTGAGAACCTCGGTTCGACTTCCACAGCAGACAAACAATTTTCACCACATTAAAATTAGCCCTGTGGCTCCTGCTCCAGTACCATCTTTGGATGTCGTGATTTGACAGCTTGTTTACGTTTGTCATGGATTTAAACATTTTAGTAACGTGTGAATAATTTTTAATGATTTTAGTCACTGAAAACGGTTGTATAATGTATATTCAAAATAGCTATTATAAGATAAAATTACTAATTGAAATTGGTATTTTATTTATTTATTTATTACTCTGCACAAAAGGAATTTAATCTCAATTATAATACACGGGCTTACAGCATATAGTGGAAGCCGAACCACTCAGGCACAATGTTTTTTATATATATATATATATATATATATATATATATATATATATATATATATATATATATATATATTTTGAGGTTATGTAGGATCCAAGATGTATTTAAGATGTAAAAAAGGCCTTCAAAATCCAAAACTGGATTTTGAAGGCCTTTTTTACATCTTATATATATATATATATATATATATATATATATATAGCTAGCAAGATTCAAACCCACGATCTGTTGCTTGTTAATTATTCAAAGCAAATTTTATCTTGGTTTTATTCATTGGACTACGATTGCCTCTGTTTATTGTTCACAAATTCACCCTTATATTTTATTTAATCAATTTATTAATATTTTTTAAAAATTTTACCTATCAAATATTAATTTATTATAATTTAAAATAATGTGTTGTATGATTTGGCCAATTGTTTCAGGTAAATTCATTACCATTACTGAATTTTCGTGTCATCACTAACCTATAACGCGAAGAGGCATAACAAGCTCAACAATGAACTTTTTTATGTTACTTACCATTTAAATAATAAATAAAGCTCCATTACCCTGATGTCAATGTTAGTCGCATTTAATATTAAATTGAATAAACTGACACAAAACTGACAGTGTAGTGCAAGTGTAAATGAGTCTGACGGTAACACACATATTCCTAACAACAGCTCTCGTAACTCCAGCCATATATTACTGGGTGATTAAACGTTGTGAGTGCCGTATGTAGTGTTTTCTAATATAAGGGTGTCGTGTACGTTAGTAATAGTTCCTGTATTCGTTGCGGAATGAATAATTTTAAATAATTTAGTAATCCACTTCGGTTGACATTGAAGAATTATTTGAACCACCTTGATGTATGGTAATTTCATGTTGTTTTTAATACTCGTAGCGCGTCAAACGTAACGTTGAAATCAATTAAGCATCACCTGACAGCTAGTACACGATACAAGCTAAATTAGTATTTTTTCTGTTACGCCTCAGTAATAGCTTTATAAAAAACTAACTTTGTATGTTTGTCAATAAATATAATATATCATCATGCCTTTTTAACAGTGCTGAGTGATATGTTTTTGAATTTTTGAATAAATGAAACCAGTCTATGATGAATCATAGCACGACAGATAACTTAAGTTAGTGGAGGGTGAATCACGCAGTAAATAAAAAAAGCTTTTAAAACATAATAATTATAGCTTTAACCTAATATCACACTCGTTATGAAGTGAACATGGAAATACCAAAACATTTTATATTCACCAATAATAATTTGTGAAGTTTCACTTTATGCCTGGGAAAACTACTTAATTTATAAGAAATAAATTTACTTTAATTTCAAAAAATTATTAAACTAAAACCATTTATTAGTATAAAAATTAAGTGACTGGGAAAATGTGATGTATTTTCAATTACGTAGGACTTCAGTCAATAACTTATCTTTATTTATATAACCGAAAACCGAAATAAGAAAGAAATAAAAATAAATTACAGTCAGTAATTAAAAAAAAATTAAAATCAATGTTAATTCTAATTTTTTTAAATTACTGATTGTAAGTTATTGTTAATGGGGTGGCTAGCTCAGTGGTATGAAGTCGGCCTGTGGATCCTGAGAACCCTGGTTCGATTCCCACAGGCGACAAACAATTTTCATAATTTCAACCCCTGTGGCTCCTCCACCACTAACATCTTTGGAGGCCGTGATTTGACGACTGGTAACCGCACTTTACGCGCAAAATATATCACTTACCATCATCTGCTTCGACAGAGTGCCACACCCAGTAATGGATAGAAGGCGTGATGATATATTTATTTTTTATTTTAAGTTATTGTAAGTGAGCAACTAAACGTCGATGTTGTCGGTTATATAAATAAAGATAAGTTATTGACTGAAGTCCTGCGTAATTGAAAATAAAACCATTTAGTTTATTATAGTTAATAAATTTTGTGTTAAACCTAAAAAATCAAAAGATACATAAATAAAGTTATGTTACCACTGGTTGAATTTAACCTCAATATTTGGTAATAAGTTTAAATATAAAATTTCATTCTAAAACTCTAAGGTGTATTTGAGATGTCGTGCATACAGATACTTTTTTTAAACTTTTTTTTTCAGTAGTGGCTAAAACTTGAAGATTGATGAAAATCGGCAACATAATACTTTTTCTATACGTAACATAATATGGATTTGGAAAGTAAAAATAATTTTTTCACTAATAGCCTATAAACATATTATTATTTAGGTAGGTACCTCTTTTTAAATCAAGAAATAGTTTTTCACTACCGCTTGCTTAGAGATAGTTAATAATGAATTGTTATTCATCAAGGTTATGGGTAATGACTCAGTGGTATCAAGTCGGCCTGTGGATCCTAAGAACCCTGGTTCGATCTCCACAATCGACAAAACATTTTCACCATTTAAAATTATCTCTGTGGCTCTCCCACCACTAACATCTTTGGTGGCCGTGATTTGACGGCTGGTAACCGCACTTCACGCGCATAAATATATCACTTACCGAGATCTGCTTCGGCAGAGTGCCACAACCAGTAATGGGTAAAAGGCGTGATGATATATTTATTTATTTATTTAAGGTTAATAATGCAAAATGTCTCCTTTTAAAGAAACTCAAGTTTCAATTTATCGTATTGTATATTTCGCTGTATGCAATATTCCGTACTGTACATTTTGCGTCTCTTGTTTAATTTCTCTATAAGTACAATTTTCTAAAAAAATTTTCATTAAATTCTATTAAAAAATAAAACATCAAATAATAATGTCAAAAATATCAACGGCCATGACTGCACTCGTTGGAACTGATCTAAGCGATAACGCGAGTTAAGAAATGTTGCGCGCGGGTAGTATTTGGATGGGTGATCGTCCAGAGAAAACCCGCGTTGCTGTTGACCAATAACAACTAAAACGCAGATCAGGGCGTAATGCCAGCATATGACCTAAGTAGTTGGTCCGCCAAAGAAGTCACAAAAAAAAAGAATTAAATATTCTACCTTCTTTGTTTTTGTGGGTTTAATAAACCAGTAAAAATCGTTAAATAGAATTTAAATTCTAGTAGTGACAAAAAAATTTATAAATACATCTATTCCTATCTGCTTCTTATGGAAGAACAGGTATCTAAAAAAATAGACAAATAAATTAAATATGAGAATTGTCTATTACCATTAAGGTTACTCGATATGAACGTTTAGGATTTCAAATTTCGATGTTGTCCATATTCCTCTGTCTAAATAATATAATTGCATAAATTTCTATTTATAATGTAAATTGATCTCTACTTTTAAAAATATTTATTATACGAGTCATGCAATTTTTCCCCTCTATTGAACTAATTCGCAAACCACCGAAAATAAAACCACAGACCACATAATATCCGGTCCGGTGCTCTAATATCTGAGCTACGTCATCCCCGAGCTTCAACCGATTTTGTTTTTCTCTTGTACTTAATCTGGTGACCTCTCAATTTAAAAGTATTAAGAAAGAAAAAATTAAGTTGTGTTAGTAAAGTGTAATGGATTGTAAAAGATTTAGTATCGATAGTGAATAAATTATAAGAATTTAGGTTGGTGTGCGTTGAACTACGATAGCTCCCAGTCCCAATCTATCATGAGTGAAGCTCAAAATGTACGTGATTGTTAATTATAAATAACTCAGTAGGTAATATATGAACAGGCACGCATTTGCATATTGGTATATTTTTAACGGGCGTTTTTTATCAGCCAGTTTTTTCCTCCCGTATAAAATCCGTATCAATTAACCGAGCATCAAGTGAGCTGGGCATGAAGAACGTGGGAGCTACCTTTTGTTTTTCACTCGGTGCCTGATAAAAATTAAACGGTAGCGCGGTGTAATTTATGTGCCGCTCCCTGCGTATGTGATTTCAATATTGAATGCCTCATTATAACAATTCTTTTTAATTATATTCTTACCCCCGGCCAGAAAGACTTATTTATTTCGATGCGTTTTGAAGTATTTATGTTCCACGAGGCGTTACTGAACTTTCATGGTAACAGTTCTATTAGTTTTAACCAGCGCGACGCCTACGATTCTTCTAATTTATATTCACAAATTTCGTGATTCGTACAATGTACTTTGTTATCATGTTTAGTTCATTCTTTGTTCATTTTTACTTCTTTAACCCTTAGCCTATAAATAGAACAAAGATTGTAGTTTAAGGGTAATCGTGATTATCAGATATCTCAAGATCGTTTTATATAATTTTGAACCTAGATGATAACAACGAAGTTTTGTTTATAAATCAATCTGATGAACTATTTTCTCTTTGAAATTCAAATGCTTCTTTACGCAAGGAGATTCCTCTTTGTTTTCTTAAAGTTATCCCTATTCACATTAGGGGTCACTATTCTATATCTTTCTTCTCCACTCTTTCCTGTAAAGTGTATCTTCTCCGCATAGTCCTTTTTCTCTCAAGTCCTCTACAATACTATTCTTTCATTTCCTTTTTTGTCTTTCTCTCACTCTTCTCCTCTTAGCCTACTGCCTGTTTATTCTCTTTCCGATATTGTCTTCTTCCCTTTACAGACCAATGTATTTTTTTCTCCTGTATCTTCTAGAATAAGAGTACTTCTACCATTCCAGCAATCTTCCTTATTATCTCATTTTTTATTCTATTTTGTCCAGCTTTTTAGTATAGACTTTATATTCTATTAATGGTCATTTAAAAGTATTTGCCTATTAATTTCGAAATGTGTAATTCAGTGTATTTGTTACTGTAATGAGAGTATTTCTTTGTTACAGCAGTATGAAGGAAACGAAGACTTCGTCAAGGAAAAGCTTTCATACAATGACTACATCAAAAAATATCTGGATCTGGAGTCGAAAGGAAAGGCAGATCTCAACAGATAAGGTTAGTATCAATTGTCTATAAAATAATTATGTAAGACAGTTACAATTTATATATGAATTATTTATCTATAATTGAAGAAATTGTATGTCAGGAGGTTTTCTGACTAAATTCTCCCTTGTTGTCAGAAATATTTAAAACGATTGTTAATTGTATTTAAAAAATATTGCGATTCCTTTCTTGTCAGAAATATTGAAAAGTTAACAAAAATGTTGTGTAGATATATAAATAATGATATTTAGGTATTTCGAGTAAGTGAATGTGACAAAATACTCTTATATCAAATATAAAAAATTTGTAGCTAATACTGTAAGCTCTCAATTGTTGAAGAATAATAAATACTTCTAATTTTTATTTAACTTAATATGAAGCTGCATAGCCTGCTGTAAGATTAATTGCGTCGATCATCTTCTTGATATAGACATGTAATTTCTCTAAATAAAAATTAACAATCTTGTACAAATAGTATTTATTTATCTTTGAAAGGGAAGAAAAATAACTAACGTCTTCTCTCTTGTTTGTGTAATTTAATAAATTCTAGTTATTTTATTGTGGTACTAAATTGTGATATTTATACAGTTTGATGTTAATTAATTGAATTTTGGCAGTCATTCGTGGAAGTATTAAAACGTTTTGTTTAAATTTTGGAATAAATGTTTGCTATAGCATATTTGTATAATTGCGTTAATATTAGCTGTATTCCATTTGCCTCTTGGTTCCCTTAAATCAGTTCAGATAAATTCGACACATGACTAAATGAACTGAAATAAATAAACTAATTCACTTATTAGGATGAATTACTTCAAAGTAAATTATAATATGTAATTCTAGTACTGGAAATAAAGTCAGCGAGGTAATGTAGCGAAATAAATAAGTGATCTGGTTCAGTAAATGTAAGTTAGATCTGATCGAAATGGCAAAAGGAATACGCTTGTTGACAAATTTTCCATGTACAAGTTATGTTGTTATATTTTCTATCACTTTCCTTTGAAATATTAAATGTTTTTCTTGTTCCTGATGTGTAGTAGAGTCTGAATAAAGCGTACAAATGATTGAATTCCAAAAATTTTAGTTATTAATTAACGAGATGTACGTAATGTTTTGTGTAAAGAACTGTAAAATTTATTAAAAATAATTTGTACCTAGCGAACATGACTGTTTCACTTTACGTGATCCACAGACACACAGTCATTTTTATTTGTTTATAAAATTGATGATAGCCAACTAACTTCAAGCTGGATAAATTCTGTTACCTTAGCAGAATTTTTTTATGTAGCATAACATAAATCATTACTATGCGAATATTTCCAGCATGCATTTATCTCCGTTGAATCTTCAAACATCAATAAAATTCCTCCTTGAAAACTCATCCTTAATGTGATTCAAAATTAGATAAGTACGAATATCCTTGCAAGTTGCCAACCATTTTCAGAGAATGAAGGACACCCGTGTGATAAAATACAAAAGAATCATTTATTTCAGCACATTCTCTTTTGTAGTTGTCAGCGGTTGACGGGCTATTACCGTGTTGCGCAGACTTAACCGGTTACAGAGTTACCGGTACCGCGGTAACTCGCCGGTATCAGCTCTGACAAATGGTAAAAGTTTCGGAAAATAAAACATCGGTGATCCACGCTAAATGGCTACTAGTTGTAGTGAAGTGCGCGGTTAAATGTCTCGAAGCTTCTTTATTTAGCGTACAGCCACGCCCACTTCTATTTTTCAACGGCTAAATACCGTAAAATACATAACATACGGTTCACTTGACTTTGATGTCTGTTAGATGTCGTTGCGGTATTCCATGTTTGAGTTCTAGATGTGTTTTTGTTTTTTCTCGCTTGGTGGTAATGGTTTTGAAATGTGGAATGGAATAACAATCGAATGTTGAATGACTGGAAAATGCCACGAATATAGCTTCAAAGAGATACTCGTACTTGTTGAATCTATACAATAACAAATATTTGAACATTATCTCTGGCTTGTTTTACATTACCGCAAATCATTGCGTTTTTAATTAAATGAACCAAATATTATGAATAGACTTCATAAGAGTAATAAAATATAGTTGGTACCTTTCAACCTAAATATAGATGATATAAGATATGATATCATCTATTTTAGCTTGGGAGTTATTTTTCATTTTTCATAATTTCTTACAGGCAGATTCATAAAACGGATTAGCGCTAACACCGTTTTTAATATTATCTATAATTCAGTTTCAAATTAAGACAGATTCAAGAAATGAATTAAAGGCTCTAGCCGGGTAAGGGGGTTTTCCAGCCCCCGACTCCGATTCGCTTGAGATTTTTTCCACGTATTCGTATTGAAAATACGGAAAATAGGAAAAATGTGATAAAAAGTAAGATTACATAATAGGCTCGCCAGGTCGTAAATCAAGTCATAGAAGGTTGCAGTTACCAGGATTCGAAAGCTTATGAAATTCTCCACAATTGGTGGGTAACTCTTTTTTATATTCCGTCTAGAAGTCTAAAAATTAGGTGATTATTGAAGAAAAACCACATATTTCGTACTCACTTTTTAAACAAAATATCTATTTTACTCAAGTTAGTGCTCCACTTATACACCGAAAACCACGTAGTAATAAAATTTTGAATGTGTTTAATGCATTCATCATAAGTAACTTTATACCAAACACGGTGAATTTCGGAAAATAATTATTTTATGAGGTTGGGTATATTTACTGGAAATTTTCCTTTTTTCAATACGAATACGTGGACAAAATCGGGGGCCGGAGAACCCCTTTACCCGGCTAGAGCCTTTGATGCTAATTAACACTTTTTTTTAACTCAAGTTAAAATAAACTTGTTTCATGCATTGAAAAGAGAGTTAAAAACGAAATAAAAAATGGTGTTAACGCTAACCCGCTTTATAAATCTGCCTGTTAATTTTTTGAAAAAAATAATTGTATAATATCTTTTATTAACGTTGGCAATACTGGTGTTTACATGTCATATTTTTGGTTATAAGTGCCATTAATCTGTCAACTGATTCATGATTGCATGACAGTGAACATTTGTTTCAAATATCTATTAAAAAGCATATTTTGAAAGATTTTTAGTTTACAATAGTTTTAAAAGATACATACAATTTAAAACCGGGTACAGATTTACGATATAAACATAGCAGCACACTATGTAGTTACATTATTATGACGAAAGTAAATCTCATTCCTACAGAAGTTATTTATTCTAACGACAGATGAAAATGGAAATTAATTTTATATTTTAGCCTTGCAAGTTAAAAAAGGCTTGTTTATTATTATTTTTTACAAGATTCAAATCTATTAGCTAACGTGCAAATACAACTTTAGATAGAACTTTATGAAAATTTAAAGAGACATGATAGTATTTAATAGTATATAATAATTTTATTAGTTGGTAGTTTATAATTAAGCAGAATCAAGTTTTAGTTCTTCATAACTTGGTGGTTGATCCAAAAACGGCGAATACTGAATAATATACGGAATTTGAGAATTCTTTTTAATATCCTCATATGTTTTCCAAACACAGACAAATGAATACATCGCAATTGCTAAAAATATATAAAAAAGGTTAATTGTTTAACTAAACATTTATACATATATTTCATACTCATGAATATGAATCCGAAAGGAGTCCACATCGGAGACCAAATAGCAATACTTCCTATTAATAACGCTGCTATTTCTACACCCTTTATCCAAAACCAAGGGATAAATAATCTAGGATCGTGCTGTAAATAATGTAATTATTATATCAAATCATTCGAACGAAGACAGGATCAATTATTATCTGTGAATAATCCAAGCAACTGAACTACAGTGAACACAGATCTTCATATTATTAAAGTGATCCCGGGCCATAAGCGAATAACATAAGAAACAACTAGTACTAGTATTTATAAAATAAATATTTAACAATTGATGAAATCTAATTTTTATTATTGATATTACAATTAGATTGAAAATGTTTATTTTTATTGAGAATTATATTCTGCATCTAAATCAGTCTGGATATTTTATATTATTTATTTAATTCCTGTTAAAATAAAAGTGAAAATTTGTATGTGACAGTTAAACGTGACACATTTCTTAACATTCATTTCCATTTCATTACTATGTAAACAACAGGCGTGTATAAATAAAATAAAATAAAATAAATATATCATCACGCCTTCTACCCATTACTGGATGTGACACTCTGCTAAAGCAGATCTCGGTAAGTGATATATTTTGCGCGTGAAGTGCGGTTACCAGTCGTCAAATCACGGCCCCCAAACATGTTAGTGGTGGAGGAACCACAGGGATAGCTTTTTCAAATTATGAAAATTTGTCGCGTGTGGGAATCGAACCAGGGACCTCAGGATCCACAGGCCGACTTCATACCACTGTGCTAGCCATCCCGTAAATAAATAAATATGGGCAATTATTCTTTAAAAAAATATAATTCTCTGCATTAGAAGTTTCTGGCCACGTCACTAGTAAATTTATCAGTTTTTGACAACTTTTAAAATTGATTTTAGCATTAATGAAATAGGTAATATAGAATGTGTTAATCGATTTACAACACAGAAGCAGAATTTATTTGAAATATTTTCCTGAAAAGTAATCGCGGAAGAAATGATAGTGGAAAACTAATTTCTCATGTTAATCAACTATGGCGCAGGGACACTGTAATTATCCAATTAATTTATTTTTGTAATTACCTCTTTCAGTCCTCGCAGAAAACTTAAATTGCAATATAGAGAAATTGTGTAATGTATACCAACGCCCAAAATAATAAAAAACAATATTATTGATTCAATATTTCCATTCCTTTCTGATATACTGCAGTATCCCACAGTAAAGAATAGAGTTGACGCTACGGATATAAACTAAAATTATTTATTTATATTACCAGAATCATTCAGTAATAATAAAATACATACAAACCCAACACAAACTATCAGAGGACCTGATATTGTTTTTTTGTACTTTAAGTGTTGTGTTTTATTCGTTGATGAGGTCATTCTAAAAATTAAGATATTTTATTATATTGTTATTCAGCTAATGAACTTTTTGTATATGGATACCAATATGTTAGATTGTTGTGTAATACAAAAGTGAACATACCTTTCTGCTTACACTACTTTAACTGTACTTTCCAAGTGTAAATATCTATTGGTAACTGCGCAAAACCATAAATAATAATAAAAAAATATATGAAGGATTTAACATAAAATATTAGTTTACGACATTACTGATATAAGAAATATATTTATTTTTAAATACACTACCGAACAAAATTTCTTTTTACGTAAACAAAGTGATAATAATAATTAATTATTGTTTATTTCAATACTCCTTGTGATAGTAACTAATAATATAAAAAATTAAAAATGTCTATTATTATCATTATATAATATTTACATACATACATATATTCACGCTATATACCATCAAATGAGGTAGCACGAACCCTAAAATCACTTATAAAATATTCTCTCATTACATTCATCAAATAATCAGCCCTCGTCAAACATTATCATCCAAACACACCACCCTCACTTTAATCACATTCATAGATTACTCCATATAAACTCATTTATTTATTACACTCGAAATCATTTATCACACAACAAACCTTCAATCACATCTATCCAATCATTCCTATTCACTTATCATTTATCTTCTTTCTTCAATGTACATAACGTATGCATAAAACATCTCAAATTACTAACGATTACTTCTAACAACGAATCTAACAACAAAACTAAAAACGAATCTACAAAGATTAGAAAAGATGAAAGCGATAGCCTGCACTTGTATATGAAAGAAAAGTCCACATAATGCAGTACCTGAAAATGAAACACAAAGATAAGAAAGGTAGGGAGTGTCGCCCTGCACTTGTATATGGAAGAAAAGTCCACACAATGCAGTACCTGAAAATGAAACACAAAGATAAGAAAGGTAGGGAGTATCCCTGCGCTTGTTTTTGAAAGTGAATTCCACACAATTGCAGTTAAACACTCAACGTAAGAACTGAAAACGAATTCAAAGATTAGAAAAGAAGGGAGTGTCGCTCTACCCTTGTTTTTAAAAGTGAATTCCACACAATTGCAGTTAAACACTCAATGTAAGATCAGGAAACGAATAAAAAAGATAAGAAACGAAGGGAGTGTCGTCCCTGTGCTTGTTTTTGAAAGTTATTTATTTTAAAATATTTAAAATCTATAAAAATATTATATTATTTTGCATTTTATAGAACAAATATTAGAAATAGGTATTTTCATAGATAACGGACTTAATTCGTCAACAACGATTGACTATGGTGTTTGCTAACATCATGTTAAAAGTTAACCATGGCTAAGATGGCTGACATCACATTTTACATATTTTAAATAAATAAATATATCATCTGGGTGTGGCACTCTGCTGAAGCAGATCTCGGTAAGTGATATATTTTGCGCGTGAAGTGCGGTTACCAGTCGTCAAATCACGGCCCCCAAACATGTTAGTTGTGGAGGAGCCACAGGGATAGCTTTTTCAAATTATGAAAATTTGTCGTCTGTGGGAATCGAACCAGGAACCTCAGGATCCACAGGCCGACTTCATACCACTGAGCTAGCCATCCCATATTTTCTGATTTTTATATTAATATTAATTAATATTAGCATTAAAATGATTATTATTAATTAAATAACAATGGTAAAACAAAATTTGTAACAAATAATTATTAGTTCAATGCACATTAAGACGTTTTAAAATATTGAACTGTCAAAAATTTTGACATTTCTCAGATGCATTTTTATAATTCTGAATTCAACTTGTTAGCTTAGCTGACAACGTTTTATGCAGCCGGACCTAAACAATTTAAAAATACATAAACAATTCAAATAATATATAGGTTAAAACAATATTTATATTTTCTATAATTAAATAAATGAAATCATTATTAATTAATTAAAGAGTAAATAGTAATATAGTAGAATTTATTATATAAAACATGCGAATATATTTAACAAATACAAGAAATTAATCTTTCACCAAATATTTATTTTACAGTATAATTAAATTAATTTGCCTTACAGGTATTATCTACGAGTACATTTCAAAATAAAATATGTCAACCCATGTTTCCTCTATCAAAACATCATTAATTTCCGAGAAAAATAAGAAATACGAAACTCTAAAATGTATTCTTTAGCCTTGCTATCTAGATGTGTAGCAATTTTGTATGCCACGCAACTGTTTCTAATTAAATATTCCCAGATATTTTTGACAGTTAAATAATTGTTGAGAACTTTAAGACACGATACATCCTCGTGCAAACATTTATAAAAGATAAAATAAATTGCATGACATTTTTTAATTTATGCCAGACACTAAACTAAAAATAGAATAGTTAGTAGCTATAAAAAAGCAATTATAATATAAAGCTTGCTTTCTGCATTTTAGTGAAATAATGGCCAGTTGCATCGCTTTTACTAAAATTATAAGGGTTTCTTAATTTAAAATATTTAATCCAATGTTTAAAAAAAAGTCAACTAAATTTTCTTATAGTATATATTCATTTACAAGATAAATAACGTTAAATTATTAATTTAGCAATCATTAAATAAATTAAAAAAAGAAAATCTTTAAAGTATTATACAGGATGGTGTGTCGGGATAATTTTCATTATGAACTTTAAAATATTCAATTATTGTCTCCCCTAATTGTTTCTCCGCAAAACAGATAAATAGTTTAATCATACCCCGGTCTTTATGGACTTTATTTATCCTTCATATCATAGCAATAATCAACAAATAATGTTTAAGTGAAAAATAAATTATAGAACGGTAGTTTTACAAAACCAAACTTGCCTAAGGTATAATACTATTTTTTAAAATTTTGTTTGTTGTGTGATAAATGATTTCGAGTGTAATAAATAAATGAGTTTATATGGAGTGATCTATGAATGTGGTTAAAGTGAGGGTGGTGTGTTTGGATGAGAATGTTTGACGAGGACTGATTATTTGATGAATGTAATGTTTTACACTGAGCAATATTGCAAGTGCAACTGCAACTTTCAACAAGTTGAAGCAATACTGAACGAGTGCAAGAAACAAAAGCAATATTGCATCAACTTCTTGCACGAATTAGAACATGTTCTAATTTTTGCAAGATTTGCAAATCCACTGTTAGTTATTTCTATTAATTTTAAGTTTGTTAGAATGCTACCAACTTATTATAAATGTCAAAAACGATAAAGTTGGGTTAAGGATATTAAAATGATTTACTGCATTGCCAAAAATTGTGCAAATACTTATAAGAATAAATTTTAATATCAATGCAAAATAACATATGAAACGAATGTCAATAATACAAATGATATAAGAGGTTAAGCTGATATAATACGAAGTTAGTAACGACAAAAATTTGTAAATAAATTAATATTATATTGCAATTGCAAGTTGCTGAATGTAAAGTGAAAAAAATAACTCTGCAACATTTTGGTACAACTAGTTGAACGTAAATCTTGCAAGTTGCAATTGCAAGTTGCGCTTGCTCAGTGTAAAACAGGCATAATGAGTGAATATTTTGAGTAATGTTAGGATTCGCGCTACTCCATTTGATGGAATATGTATGTATGTGTTTAATTAAATGAAATGAATTTTAAAGAAACGGATTACAAATTTATTTCCTCCAAATACCAAAATATAAAATAAAATTTCTGCAAATGAACATTTTTTGGTAGAGTAACTTTTGGAAACACCAGCCTTAATTCGTAATCCAAATGTCTTTGCAATTTCAATGAAATTTTTATTAGTAAATTGAAAAGTCTGGATTGTAAACGCGTTACAATATGAATAGATTAGTCACGAGATATTATTGGCTATCGAACTTTCTGCTTGACTGCTTTGTTTTTATTTTTCATTGCTCTTCTGTCTGCGTTCCTATCATTATCGCTTTGATTCTTTCTCAATGTTGTGCGACAAATAGCCTATTCTAACTCAGTGGCGTGCGAAATATTTCAAATATTACACAGACCATAAACATTTCTTGCTTGTTCAAAACACATCAAATCAAATGCACTGAAATGCAAAGTTTTATATTTTGCCTTTTAGCGATATAACCCTGAAAGAAAAATACAGTATTTTGCCATAAGATAAATGAAATTGTATATGAAAAGCCAATTGTTTCAATGAATTAGTTCGTCGTACAAATCATGTCAACAATTAGTGCGGTTACAGGGAACCTTAATTTGTAACAATTTCTAAGTTTACGATACTTCATTTAGTATTTTAAGTAAGCACTCAACAATTGAGGAAATAAAAAATTGGAAAACAGTCACAGGACGTATGACACACAGAGCTGGGTAAAATCACGAACAAAAGGAATTAAACCACAATTCACAAATCAAACAATTATTTTTGTGTGACAAATTCACAATTCCACTTCATTTACTAAGTGAATTAATTTACAAATCAAAGTGATTTGTGATTTATTTATGTGAATTATAAATCACAAGTCTTTTTGTGAATTGGGGCTTGAGGCTTGGGGCTTGGGGCTTGGGGCTTGGGGCTTAAATCACATTTACAAGTACTAAATATTATCAATTTATTTAATATTTACCTTAGAAAAATACTGTGTGCATTGTAATATGCCAAAGTTATGTGCACAACCGAATGAAAACAGATTTAAGGAGATTTATTCAAAGGATTGAATTACATCATCAAAAAATGTAATTCAATGAATGATTAAATCTGTACCTGGTTTTACATTGTATTGCATTTAACTTTTAAAACTACTATAGACTAAGAGTCTTCAAAAATACGAATTTTCTTTGTAAAAATATACAAAATGGCTAGTAATTTGAAACAAATGTTTAATGTAACACAATTACGAATCAATTCACAGATCATCGACAGCTACAGCCAGAAATGTAACATTTGAACGTACACCAGCATTGCCAATCTCTGTAACAAAAACACTGTACTGTTATATAATTCAAAAAATAAAGAACCGTTAAAAATGAAAAAATATTATTTATAACGCAGGATAACAAATTTGTCCTTTTAATTAAATTAAGCCCTTTTAATTTAATTAAGCTCTTTCAATTGATTTAAGCCCTTTCATTTGAATTAAGCCCAGAAAAATGATTTAAGTCTTTTTTCAGCTCTAAAACAATTAACAAGCCCAAGTCAATTTCTTTAAAGGTCTTTAATCACAAGCCTGATTTGCGAATTTTTTAAAAAGCCTTAAATCACTTGATTTCCGGACTAGATCTAGTTGGATAAATGATCGCACCATACTGATGAGTCCGGAAGGACGAAACGCGTCTATGGTTAAAGCTGAACTGACCAGCCGTTTGTTGATGACCTGAGAAGTTGATGCAAACGTGCTGTAAAACCTCTGTGGAATTATGAGACAAGTGATGGAAAATTTTTTCCTATTTTTCTTATTTATTTAACTATCTTGAAGTTCGTATTTACCTTAATTTTATATTCATGTTAAATTTGTATTATTATTTAATATTAGATATTTAATGGTTCCATATTCTTTACAAGAAATTTTGTATGAGTTTGCATAAATCTTAAAATTTCTGATTAGAATGTTAAGTAAAAAAATTTATATAAGTATCCACATAATTACACTTTTAGTCATTAAATTACAGAATTGTTAGTTAGTGTTATCAAGTGATCACCAAAATACAGTAAATAATAATATTGTCTCTTTATGTGTTAAACATTTTTCATTTTATTTCTATCAAATATTACTGTGATATCTTTATTGGGTTATGTGGAAGAGCAGCTTTCGGTTGAACCTCGCTCTTAACTGCTGTAGTCAATAAAATATAATAAATAAGATAAATAAATATATATTCAATATATCTCAAGAAAACAAAATCGATTTGGCTTGTTTTGTTGTTAGAGTTTCAATGATAACGTAATTGGGTTGAATTTAGCACTTTTCTCTAAATAAATACGCTTGTCTAGAAATAACAAAATAAATAAAAATAAAATGTTTCCATAGTTACTGGAAATGTAAACAGGCGTGAACTCAACTCCGTGAGATTTTGTCAAAGTATACCCATCTCTCTCAAAAAAGAAAAAATTCTTTCTCATTATTAAGCTTTCTCTCTCAATATCTTCGTCGTCAAGTGCCAGCTATGTCACGATTAATTAATAAATCTTTTTTTTTCTCCCTATGTAAGAACTTTACAACAGAATAAAACAAACAGAAAAAAAATATTTTTGTACGTAGATTAACATATAAAATAATCAAATTTTTGTCAATATTCTATTCCATCTATGCATTTTTAATAGTATTAATGTTATGTAAAGTTTTGCATGGATTCTAAAACATTACCGTTTATTTCATTTTAGTGTAGTTTATTTTTACATTTATATACATAAAATAATTAAATATATCATCACGCCTTCTACCCATTACTGGGTGTGGCACTCTGCCGAAGCAGGTCTCGATAAGTGATATATTTTGCGCGTGAAGTGCGGTTACAGTCGTCAAATCACGCCCCCCAAAGATGTTAGTGGTGGAGGAGCCACAGTGGTAGGTTTTGAAATTATGAAAATTGTTTGTCGCCTGTGGGAATCGAACCAGTGTTCTCAGGATCCACAGGCCGACTTCATACCACAGAGCTAGCCACTCTATATTTATATACATAATACTACATTTATCGATTATGTACATTCCCATTTAATACTCCTACATGTATAGTTTTATGAGTTCATCTCCTGCCTTCCAGCTCCTTTCATCCAACCTTGTCGTCTAGTAATACTGTCGTATTTCTTTCTTCCTTCATCATTTCCTTGCAGTACATTCTAAGGTCTAAAGTGTTCTAAAGTTTCTGTCCCAAAACTTTACCGCTTCTAGCCTTAAAATATGTAAAACCAGCACTGCTTTTCTGAAGCGACAGGTCTACTATGATATTACAATAGTTTGAATTCATCAAAATTCTTGACTCCTGCTAACAAATTGAAATTTATTTCCGTCCAGTACGAACGTACGCCACTGAGTTGCGCTGATGAACTATCCACTCCATTGCACTGGCAACAAAATGATTTAAACGACTTTTTTAAAGCGTCTGTGTATCGGTGCGTGCAGGTCGTCACTGCTGGCTGACCAGCGACCAACAACGCAACAACACCAGCAGCCGTTCGATTTCAAATTGAAATTCTTGCTATTCAACCAAAATACGGCACTGGTCTCCCGCTCTCCCAAGCGCCGCGCCGGATGCTGATCTAGTTTTTGATAGGGCGCGCCAATTGTGTATCGTTATTGGCACGTTATTTGTGCTTCATCGGCTTCCGTTGTAATTTAACTTTGCAGACCGAATGCAGGTTGAAAAGTTCGCATTCCTCGAATGAAATCGCCGACAGAGATAGCAGTGTTGGAGTTCTTGCACACTCAGTGTGATTGTGTTTTTGTTGCTACAATTGCTGTGATTTTGCTAACTGTGTTCAGGAAATTGTTGTACTGTCCCCAAAAACTAATTGGTTGATTTTGCATACTGCGTTTTCACTCTGTTTTGTCTACAGTCCATGCTACAAGTTCGTGAAATTTCTGTCACTACAATTTTAACAAAAAAAATAGAAGATAATAAATACTATGCGACCTCCGCCAAAATTATTGTTTAAAATGCTAGACAATATATAGATCACGTATGCACCGCAGATTTATAAATATTTCACTTAAATTTCAAGAGTTTTCAATCATATGAATGACTTTGAAGTTTGATAAATTTAAAGTTTATGACAGAAAAATTCGGGAGACGCCCGGACTCGAACCGAGGACCTTCAGCTTGCCGGGCTGATGCTTTAACCACTAAGTCCGGGCGTCTCCCGAATTTTTCTGTCATAAACTTAAAAAAAAACTATATTTCACCTAAATTAAAATAGGTGATACAGTGTAAACGGTTCAAAAGTACTACTTTTCAATTGTTCCGACCTACATTACTACGAGAATTCAAATGTAGTTGATGTAAATAAATTTGATACCAATATTTTTAGGTTATACCTACCGTAAGTAAAAAAAAACAATTTTTTTACCCACTTCAATATGACATTATTATTTTAATCTTTTCAGTAGTAAAACAACACTATTTCAAGAATGTTATTTATTACCATGACAACTGTAGTAAAAATGCTATTTTTGGTCCTGAGACTAAAAAACGTTGATGTATCTACATATGACAACGTAAATAATTTTAACCTTTATTACGAGACCCGAAAGCTTATATTTTTAGTCCTAATGAAACAAATAAGTATTTCAGTAATAACCAAAATGTAAAAGAATGTGTTACATATTGTTGAATGCTCATATTGCTGAATTGAACACTTATGACTTGCTCCTTGCGCTTGACAATTATTATTTGTCATATAAATGTTAAACATGTTTATGCTTTTTGTTTCTATTGCTACTATGATTATTGGAATATATTATTAAATATATAAATTAGTTTTTCTCAATATTAGACGCATATACAGAAAAATTGCAAATAACATTTTATGTTGAAATAAATAGAATTTATTGTTTCGTATGTCCAGTAAACTTCCTCTTCCGGTTTTTTTAATTTCATTTAAAATCAACTCAGCTCTTCGTATTTTCATGTAACTTATAATTACCAAGTTTCGTTAACAAATCTTATCTCGTTCATGAGATATTGCACACTCGGACACACATCCACACACACACAGACATCATTAAGAAAATGATCAAAACGGATTCAGTGGACCTCAAACCACGTATTTCCGCGAAAATGTCGTCAACAACTTTTTTCACGATTCCAATACTTTCTTATACTGTGTATAAGAAAGTAAAATGGACCTCAAAACACGTATTTCAGCGAAAATCTCGTCAACGATTTATTTAACGATTCCAATACTTCCTTATACTGTGTATAAGAAAGTAAAATAGAACATTTTATGCACAACAAAAGAACATTTCATTTTAAATTCAAAAGATTAAAACAGGGGTACATTTATATAACAAAAGAACATTTTGTAAAATTAAGTATTGACAATAAACAAAGATAGTCATTTTTTAAGTATCCATAGGAAATTATTTTATTATGGGCCTAGGACCAAAAATAAGTATTTAAGCCCTTTGTTTCATGACTAAAACATATGAATTTTATCCCGGTTGTGCATAAAAATATTTCTATTGGATTGTTTCCATTTTCAAGTCCAAAAATTTGTATATAAACCAATCATAAGTTCATTGTCTTGTTTTCCTAAATAGAATTAATTGTTATAATAAAGCTGGGGTGGCTAGCTCAGTGGTATCAAGTCCGCCTGTGGATCCTGAGAACTCTGGTTCAAATGACAAACAATTTTCGCCATTTTAAAAAACTACGCTTGTGGCCTCCCGCCACTTACATCTTTGGGGGCAGTGACTTGACGGCTAGTAACCGCACTTCACGAGCAAAATATATCACTTTCCGAGATCTACTTCGGCATAGTGCCACACCCAGTAATACGTAGAAGGCATGATGATATATTTATTATTTATTTATATGTAAAGCCAAGTAATCCAATCAACAAGAATTTTTCATGATTTTCCATTCCTACTTTCAAATATAAAATGTACGGCTTAATTAAATTAAAAATCGTTTGACATTAACCTAGCATCTTTTATGGTTCTCAAGACAGTAAACCAAAATAAAAACAAAACATGTGCTTAGTTTTACGTCCATGCTCGAATTAGATAATGTGTTCTAATTTAGGAATGTACCCACAGCGTAATCCTATTGTGACATTAAAAATATAAAAAAGTTGCATGAATGTCCCACAAAAGCAGTGAATATATGTCAAAGCACGACATAATCCCAATAACGCGTCAACTAAAACAAAACTAGTGCGATTGTATTCGCTACTCACAACCTAATACATTCCGCATCGGATGAAAAATGGTTTTTAAACATTTTCACGATTCAATTACGAGAAAATCCATCACGTTTGGCGTGATACGAGTCCGTCGACGGCTCGCCGGTTATTAAAATCTTGTTAAAACGCTCAGATAAAATCAGCGATGGTCAGTCGCTGTGAGGGACGGAACATGGACGCGGACCATGCAAAGTTGAGGTTCGCAGCCCGTCGTTAATGAGAAAATTACCGAAACTAAACACTCATTTCCAATTCTGTACTGCCGACGATATTAACACTTTATTTCATTTAAATACTCCCGGCCGTAAATCACTTTTATATACGACCGCCCGCATCAAATGTCAGCCAGTCGTGCTGCCAGTCTGCGGACATTCAAATGTTTGCCTTATAACTCATATTGAACATTACTTGTCTCGTTTTATTTCTCTTATTTCATTTCTAGAAATTGCTATTTCAAATTTTGGCTAGTGTAAGCATTATTCAGTCTGTTAGCTTAATTACTTTAGACAATTTATTGAGAAACATTTCGTGAATTTATTTATGGTTCAAAACAATTCGTTTATGCAATTTACTAAAGCCCCAACATAGGCTTATAACATATGATATCAGTTTTTTAATGAGCATTGTTTCCCAATTAATTTTACATGAAAATACTTCAAATAAAAGTTGTAGACAATAAAATCGGATTATAAGGTAAAACACATTTCAAGTGCGTTTTGCCAGAATTAGCTAAGAAAAAACAATTACAAATTTCTTATTTTATCTCTTTTCTATTTTATGGGGTGGCTAGCTCAGTGGTATGAAGTCGGCCTGTGAATCCTGAGAACCCTGGTTCGATTCCCACAGACAACAAACAATTTTCATAATTTCAAAAACTACCCCTGTGGCTCCTCCACCACTAACATCATTAGGGACCGTGATATGACGACTGGTAATCGCACTTCACGCGCAAAATATATCACTTACCGAGATCTGCTTCGGTAGAGTGCCACACCCAGTACTGGGTAGAAGGCGTGATGATATATTTATTTTTCTATTCTATTGCTATTAAAGTTTTTGAATTTCATTATAAAAAGTCGCTCCTACGACTCTTTAGGGCAAACATCGTAATTTAGAATCATGTTTTTGCTGAGTTTTAGAATCTTAAAGTATTTTTTTCTTTTTTCACGTGTTTACCCTGAACTTCAATTCTTAGTAATAATATAACAGGAGAGTGAGAATAAATTGAAAATAATTTGAGAAAGATACTGGAGAATTATTTTCTAATTTATTGTACTCTCGAGTTATATTTAATTAGATCATTTTTTGACTTAGCTGTTGAGGTCGATTCATCCAAATTAAAAGATTTGGAGCAAGATCAATATCGATTGATTAGTTATTAATGTATTCTTCGAAATTGTTTCCAAAATTTGTTGGTGTATTTCTGTATCTGAAATGGAACTAAATAGATTTTTTTCACACAACATACTTGACGCTTTGACAGTTTTAAATAATTAATCAACAACTACCTTATCATTTGCCAACAAAAACAATAGCTACAGAGATTATTCCCGGGAATAATCATAAGATCTTTATTTTCAGTATAATAATGACAGGATTAGTTCAGTCGCAGACACATGATATACAATGAAGCATTTCATTGGTTTTAAGAAACGTCAAAATATAATCAAACTTATTTATGTTTGTTATTTATATCAACACTCCTGACCTGAAGATGGCTATAACCTTAGCCGAATCGTTGTCAACAAATCTTCAATAAATGATTTACAACTTAAGCCTCTGTCATTACTATTATTCCTACATTATCTTGGCTTATTAAAACATACTTCTACTATTATAAAAACATACAAGTAAATGTACATAATCATAATTATACTAATAACAGAAATTTAAGAAAAAATACAATTTAGGTGTGCACATTTGGAATGTATTTTTTGTAATAATTCTGGAAAGGGAGATGTCACATTTTAACATATAGTGAAAATAGTGCATAAAACAAAAAAAAATCTAGACAGCATCGGAAGCGTCGAGCAAATTAAGATAGAAATGATGTGATATCTATTCGATTCCATTCAACTTCGGATGAAAATGTGCCATATCATATGAGAAGCTATACAAGTAATACCAGAAAAGTCGTTGAAATGCACCGTAGTAAAATCAATGCAATATGATTATGTTCGATGATAAGAGCTGACTTCTGTTATTCGTCGCAGACGACGTGTCTCATCATAAATCGAACAGAATCTAAATCAAACATCAGCCTAATTGCAATAGCATGAAACCCTTGAACTGTTGATTTTACCCTTAAATAATTTCAACACTGTATAATCAAAACTGTGGTTTTCCCTTAACTAACATTGTCGCTGTAGTTTAATAACTTGTAACTGCATTTCACGGTAACAGTAAAATATGCCATCTACCGAAATCTGTAATTAGTTCTTACGCTAATTTTTACAACATTGAATGTTTATTCCAACAATATAAAAACAGAAGCGTTTTCATTTTGTTGTGGTGCACCCAAATTTTATTAATTTAAGTGTCTATGTAACATATTCTGCAATATTGTATTTAATTGGAAAATAGAAATAAAATTAAATATAGATACCTATCTGAATCAATGAAGTTCGTCAAATTGCACCATTAATCGCTTAACCAACCTTAGTATAAAAAAAATGGTGTCGCCAAATTAATAAAACTATCAATTTCATTTCATATTATTTATGGAATATATAATAAATACAGCAAATAGTTAGAGAGCTAGGGTGCAGAAGAATGTCTCAGTTATTCCAGTGACAGAAATGGATTTTTTAATAGATTATGTTATGATAAACATGAAAAAAATAAAATTAGATTTGGGAACGGGTGGCCACTATAGATGGCGCCGATGTGAATTCGCAGATTTTAAGGGTAGTTGTTGACATATTTTTTACAGGCTAATTTTCAGTTTAAATTACCGGCTTTGGTATAATTAAGTAATAAAAATGGTAGATAGAAGTTTTGGCCGGTGACATATGCGCGACAAAACCGGTCAAAGTAAGCAATTTTTATGGTGTCGTGTGACATATTACTACTTGTTCACAACGAATACATGACAAAAAAATTATTGACAGAAATTATTGCTGGTTGCTCGTTGGTGACAGAACCTCTGAAAGTGGACTGGTGTAGAGATTAACAACCACCCTTAAAATCGGCGCATTCACACCGACGCCATGTATAGTTCCACCCGTTCCCAAATCTAATACCCTTTTTTTAATGTTTATCATGACATAATCTATTAAAAAATCTATTTCTGTCACTGGAATAAATGAGACATCATTTTGCACCCTAGCTCTCTAACTATAATATTGTATGTAAATTTTAAAATTCTCTAGAATTAAACTATTTTAAAAGCATTTTTATTTAACTCGTGTGGCAGCACTGATTTTCACTTTATATACTGCGCGTTATCAGTGACAGTAAATTGCTTCATTCCTACTTTGTATTTTAACATTTTGATATTAACTATAAACAATGTAGGTCGAACGTCATTAATAGTAAAATTACCACAAAAATGCATCATATTTTACAAACGCGACTTTGCAAGTTTTAAAGAGAAACAATATTTTAAAAATGAAATGACTTATTAAGAATAAAGCAAAAACTATTTTGAAGCTAAAATTACAAAGTTTATTATTGCTAATGGCCAGTTGCACCAACAAAACTTAAATAAATAAAAGCATATCGAATATTTCGCAACAATATCAATCATGCCATTATGACATCTATTTCCTTTTATTAATTTAAACTAAGATTAAAATTTAAGTTTTGTTGGTGCACCCAGTGGCGTACCTAGAGGGGGGTGGTGGGTGCGGTCCGCACCGGGCGGCACATATTTTGGAGCGTCATTTTTATATTTAGTTTTAGTTGTAAAAAACAACTTGGTCACTTCATAAGTTTACTATTCGATTTCTACGAATTATGAATTACTATATGATTTCGTCGAATATTTTTCTTCATCGTCAAGTCAATATAGGGTTGAAAATATCTCAAAAAAATCCTTTATTACTGCCTAATTTAAATATGCCATCCAATGGTAAAAAAGTTCCCCACCTATAGTTTGTCTTAATTACAATTATTTATTTATGTTTATTAATATTTAATCAGTGGTTTCAAGTTGGCTTGTGGATCCTGAGAACCCCGGTTCGATTCCCACAGCCGACAAACAATTTTCACCCAATTAAAATTATCCCTGTGGCTCTTCCACCACTAACATCTTTGGGGGCCGTGATTTGCGTACATAAATATATCACTTACCGAGATCTGTTTCGGCAGAGTGCCACACCTAGTAATGGGTAAAGTCGTGATGATATATTTATTTTATATTTATTGTTTAATTTATAAAAACCACCATTTGATTGACCTGGAAAGGGTGGCAAATTGGATACCGCCCCGGGCGACAAAAGTTCTAGGTACGCCACTGGGTGCACCTATCCACAAGTCAAATTAAGTGGAAAAATAAAATACGCTACTTAATTTCTTTAGTTTACATTAGATTGCCATATTCATTTACGATTTAACTTATAGAAAGTAAGAATACAGACAGATAATCTATTTAATCTATTTAATCTATTTAATCTATTTAATCTATTTAATCTATGTAATTTATATTTATAAAATTAATTATGTATTTCCTACGTTGTACTGGTACAACTTTATTGGAAATAAAATTATTATTATTATTATTATTATAGAAGGAATGTTTGGGTTTTTTACACAATTGATGTAAACAGGCAAAGGTTGCTAAAAATGATAATATTATTGCTTACTTTGAGCAGGAATCAGCTACCGGCCACGTCCCACGTTGGCTTCAAACGAGGCAAAAGTAGTCTATTTCACTTCACTCTCACTTGTATATTAATGTTTCCTTTATACACGATATTTGAAATACAAATACACAAACTATCACACCATTTAAATAATTTTACACATTAAATATTTTCTAAAATGAACATTAAACGTTAGAAATACTGTTTTCACTGTAAACGTCTGCACTGTACTAGACTAGAAATACTCAGCGCGCATCAACATTTTTCGACGGTACAACTATGTTTCAGCTTGTTTATTAGCGTTAAAATTCATTTAAATACATATGAAATATAATGTGTATAGATTTCTTAGCTCTCCGTTAATTTCCGACAATAAACGAATTACTCCGATTTGAATAGAATTAGAATGATCGTGATTAGGTGGTGAACTCATGAACGAAACAGATGTGTTGTGGGTGCATAAAATTTTATTAGTGCAATTATAAAATGTTCATATTTCTGTATAATAGAAAAGATAAAATTAAACATACTTTAATAGTGTTAGTGTTCAAAGCATTTAATTATCATCTATATTTAGGATTTTACTTATAGTAAACACGGTTATAGATAAGTACAGAGCAAAATATTACCTATTTATAGCAAATATTTATAAATAGCCGCTTTAATATATAAAACAATTTATTTAAAAATTGCTATGGGTGCAGGGCACTCATACTGTCATGTCCTGTGGGTGAACGTGCTTTTATGCACTTAGCAGTCTACGCCCTTGTAGAAAAATACATATGAAAGTTATACCAAACGAATACGCATTTTTGAATCATTTAATGACACATTCATTTATATAATATCATTCATTATTTTGTTCCTATCTTGACATATAAATATAAATAAAATATGTACATCTAGTCGTATTCTGTAACATACCTGTTAATTTTTCAACGACCGCTTAAAATTTTCAACCAATGACAACAGATTGAATAAAAAATTTCATTTGGCACATATATTTTTAATTGGCCGTTAAAAATTAACAGATCGGAAATAGAATACGCCCATTTATGAGATAAAAATAAAATGAGTACCGATTCATATTTGACATCATACAATATAACATAAATAAAAAATAAATAAATATAAATATGATTACGCCTTTTATCGCATGTAGGAAACAGATCTCGATAAGTGATGTGCGCTCTAAGTTCGATTACCATTGGTCAAATCACGAGCCCTCAAAGATTTTAGTGGAGGGTAGTTTTAATGTGATGAAAATTGTTTGTCGACTGTGGGAATCGAATCCGGGTTCTTCAATTCGACATCTGTTGATAAAATTTGATACTAAATATTGGCATCTTACTGCTGTCAAACATAATTTATTATATTGTGAGTCGACAAGTTTTGCATTTGATTCAATTTCTGTCGTTTTTATATCTGTAACAAATTGTTTATTGTTTATGTTTATAATTACCTTCAAGTTATTGTATGAGTTTTAGATATTAAAGAAAAAGAAACTAAAATAAATATTTTTTAATATCTGTCTCTGGTCTCTGGGGGTGAAATGCAATGTTGCTAACCATCTGGCAGGCAGTGTGTCCAACCGTCTGCTTTTATGGCTATCAGGGTTGCCACATAACAAAAATATTGGTAATTGGAGGTGCATAGAGCATGTTGAGCTACCAATAATCCACCATGTTTTGAGGTCAAAACACTGGCTCCGCCCATATGTCAATCGCAAATAGTTTTATAACATAATGAAATAATTTAATGATACAATTATGTTCCTATTTGAAGTGAAAAAGAAACAATATTCGTTTGATGTACAATAACAATTTCCGCAACTTGTAGCAGCTGAAAATACAAAAATAGAGCAAGCTGTTACACTAGCAACCATATTATTTATTATTTCACGAGCGTGATGTAACATGTGCTGAGCGACAAACCATGGACAAACAGAAGAAAGCTCTTGTTGATTGTTGCTTGGTCACCGATGTCCGTTTGTTTCCCACTGAAGAACAAAGGGAAGGAGGGGAAAGTTCAATCAAGCATCGCGAGCCGATCACTGTAACGAATTCGCCAGTCTTCGGTAATGAGCACCGTGGCTATTGTGGGGTCCGAACGGTTTTTCGTTCGTTTTTT
The DNA here is from genome assembly GCA_911728475.2 of Pterostichus madidus. Classification (NCBI taxonomy): domain Eukaryota; kingdom Metazoa; phylum Arthropoda; class Insecta; order Coleoptera; family Carabidae; genus Pterostichus; species Pterostichus madidus. The sequence goes on from OU452312.1 coordinate 24,662,486, forward strand.
CCTCTCGAATTTTTGACAAAATTAGTATTCATTTTTTCCGGTGAACGTATAATGAAAACGATGAGTTTCAGATTTTTGTTTTTCTTGCATGTTTGACGCTTGCACGAATAAAGTCTGATGTTTATGAGTGGAAGTCGAGATAGCTTCGCGTTAATTTGGTAGAAGGAAGTATTTATAGCTGGTCACTTTTGTGTTTTTATTTTAATTTTTTAATTTTTATAGTATGCTGCAAGTCAATTTGTTAAAGGATAAATAAATAAAGACAAATAATTGTTAAAATAAGAATTTAATATCGAACACGCTTGTGTAGCAAAGATTTTCAATTTTTCAAGTGGCAGTGGTATGTCCAGGGCCCGGACAACCTCCGAAATAGAAATGTGTTATTTTTTTCGATCAATTTTGCACCATACATTATTTTATTAATACGAATTTATTTGGACTGGAACAAAACATAAAACCAGGAAAAATGTGTTTCAGATTGTTGAAATATGTCCAGACTTGAATTATATCAAGGTTCTGGTTCAAAACCAAGTCTATAATTATATAAATGTTTATAGAAGTCATCTATCTTAATAGATGCATATTTGGAAGCCAGTGAATTGTATCTAAATATTAAAATATTTCTTTTATGCCTTTCAGTGACGATATGCTCAGTTGAACGCTCCTTTTCGACATTAATATTAGTAATATTCCACGTGCCACTTGGTTCACTTAAATCAGTTCAGTTAAATTCGATACATGTCTAAATGAACTGAATTAAGCAAACTGATGCATTTATTGGGGTATATTATTTGAAAGTAAATTAGGATCTGTAATTCTAGTATTGGATATATATAGTCAGCGAACTAATCCAGCGAAATAAAGAAGGGATCTGGTTCAATAAATGTAAGTTAGATCTGATCCAAATGGCAAATGGAATACGCCTATTGTTGAAACCATTTTCATATGATAGTAACCATAACAACGTCGTAAATTACTACGGTTGAAGTTGAAAATAACACACAAATATATGTTATAACACACACTTGTAACATACTAGTTGTAGTTACACTGATTGATAACAGGTGGAGTTATGATGCAAGAAAATAATAAAATATATGAGATGAAATTGTATTGTCTTTTTAATTAATTATTACTTACTTACTAATAGTATAGTATTATTAAATATTTTGATATTACGGATAGTACAACTGGTATCACTACGCCTAATGTCAAAATGTAGCCAGTGGGAATCGAACCAGGGTTCTCAGGATCCACAGGTCGACACGATAACCGCTGTGCCACCTACTCCATACTGAGTATTAATTGATTTAATAAACAAATAAAAGCAATTTGCTTGAATACACCCTCTAATTTGTGTCATCCCCAAATTTACTCTGAGCAAATGTAATTCTAAAGCAACCAAGTGCGTTCATCATATTTCTTTCAGTTTTGAAATATAGTACTTTGAAAACTTGTTAATAAATGAAGTCATAATTAAGTTAGGTGAGGCAAGAGTGCTTTGCAGAAGGGCAAGGGCAAGAATGTCCGCTGCTCGCCGCATCCTTTGTAGTGCATAACTCCATTTCTGGCCGCGTTGTATTTTTTTAGCGTTCGTTTATTACGTAGGAGGGTAGAGTTTAGCAACGCCATTAACTCCGCACTAAAGTGATATTTTTCAATGTAGTAGAAACATTCTAAATCAATTTATGTCCCGGAAACTTCGCCGAACTTCGAACGAACTTGCGAGGCTCGCCTTTGTTTTCAGATTTAATTATTTGCTAAAAGTTAAAATACTTCAATTCGGGCTCTTGTTAATTATTGAAACTTTTTTCTTTCGCGCAAAAAATGGTAAAAGAAAACTTTTCCAAGTAAATACTTCATTCTTTCGCGGATTCTTTACAAAAATTATTTATTCTGCACTCACCAGTAAATAACAACAATTTATAACTTTCTTTTCACTACAAAAATTTTGCTGAATTTTTATTTTTATGTTTAGAATTTCTTTTCTGTCCTAAACAAAAGAAGCTTTATTTATTTATTATCAAACTGCTTGACCATTGAACACCGTTCGAATCCCAAATCAAGACTACCTAATGTTCAAGACAACACTATACTGGAAAAACAAAACCAAAACTCAAGCCTATCTTGTTAAGATCAAGGAGTCTTGAATAAAACCCTTGGCTAATATTTAACTGAACAGAATGCGGTGTCTCGGTAGCAAAAGTAAATTATTATGAGTACAATATCTTAATAAGAATAAAAATGTGATACACAATTTTCTTTTATGTATGTAGAGGATCATATAATTTGATACACTGATTAAAGAACACAAACTTTTTTTGCAAGAATAAGTGTGCTTTATTTGGACTCTACAATTTTAATATCGGGGGTTTGATAGCAAATGTAATTATATATTAATTATGTTAATAATGGAATAAAATTATAAACATCTACTTACTATGTTGTTATCTAATATTGAATAATGATATAAATAAATAAATATAATAGCTAGAGCTCAGTGGTATCAAGTCGGCCTGTGGATCCTGAGAACCCTGGTTGGATCGCCACAGCCGATAAACAATTTTTCACCATATAAAAAAAACTACTCCTGTGGCTCCCCCACCACTAACATCTATGGGGACCGTTATTTGAGGGCTGGTAACCGCATTTCACGTGCCTAAATATATCATTTATCGAGATCTGCTTTGGCAGAGTACCACACCTAGTAATGGGTAGAAGGCGTGATGATATATTTATTTATTTATTTTATATAAATTTGCTGTCAAACAAATGGAACTAAAATGTAGGTACTCATCAAATACAGGGCACTTATATTTGTGAATTGAAAAAATATATGTTTGTATACGAGAATATAAATTTATGAAATTTTGATAAAAGTTAATATATAATAAAAAATTATCGATACGAAATTATTTGGATTAAAACAAAACAAAACCGGAAAAAATGTGTTTCAGATTGCTGAAATATTTCCAGACTTGAATAATGCCAAGGTTCTTGATTCGAGACCAAGACTTCGACTTTTGAGATCTAAGCAAAAGCAACATATGTCTAAATTATTAAATAGTTTAGTTATTAAACAGAATATTGGGTAGATAGCTCAGTGGTATCGAGACAACCTGTGGATTGGAAAAAGCGGGTTCGATTTCCACAGCCAACAAACAATTTTCATCATATTAAAACTATCCCTGTGCCTCCCCCATCACTAACATCTTTGGAGGCCCTAATTTGACGGCTGATAATCGAACTTATATCACTTATCGAGATCTGCTACGGCAAAGTGCTACATCCAGTAATGCGTAAGAGGCGTGATGATTTTTTTACATTTTATTTTTTATAAAAAATAAATATTTTAGAATCCTACAAGGTTTACTATTGTTCTTGCTTCTTGCAATAAGCAATTAGTTTGCTCAAATTATAAGACCTAATAACACGCGTAAAATGAATATAACGCATTGCTTTTCGAACATAAAAACAAAGAACAATTTTTGATTTTACAACCGTAAAATAAAGTAATAATATCGTTGTTTCTGGAGAGCACTCAAAGCGTGGAGCGTGTCAGCATTCCAGTTTTTCAGTTCGTCGCATCCAATGTTTATACTTTGACGGTAGATTCGATACCATGCTTGAATTAAAAAATACCGTAAAAAACGAGAAATTGTTGATTATTCCTGCCGCGGAAGCAGATGCGAACGAATAATTACTGGAGTAGAACAACTCAACTATGATGCCAATGGAAATGGTGCAATAGTTTCATCGAAGACCAAAACACAAACATCAGCATTCCTTCTCGAGTCTGAAACATGATTGATGGTTTATTAGTTGAGCAAAGTTTAGGTAATATGCATAGGAAGAATTATAAATGTAAAATATAAATAAATAAATATATCATCACGCCTTCTACTCATTACTGGGTGTGGCACTCTACCGAAGCAGATCTCGGTAAGTGATATATTTTTGCGCGTGAAGTGCGGTTACCAATCGTCAAATCACGGCCCCCAAAGATGTTAGTAGTGGAGGAGCCACAGGGGTAGTTTTTTTTGAAATTATGAAAATTGTTTGTCGCCTGTGGTAATCGAACCAGGGTTCTCAGGATCCACAGGCCGACTTCATACCACTGAGCTAGCCACCCCACAATTATAAATGTAAAAAAGTAAAAAGCGATATATCAGAAAAGAAACTATTTTAGGGAAAATTGACCTATAGATGATTGATTGCGTGCAACTACAACTGCAACTGTATAGAATTGACTTTCAAAACAAGAGCAGGTCGAGGTTCCCTTGCTTTCTTAACTTTTTAATTCGATATTAGACGAATGTGCATAGCTGGTAGAGTCCTGCGCGGGTCCACTTTATTAAACCCGCACCCGAGCCGCACCCGCAAAATCTATACCCGCACTCGACCCGCTACCCGCAAGTTTCAAATATGTTAGACCCACGCCCGACCCGCTACCCACAAAAATAACTCAGACCCGACCTGCAACTCGAACCGCAATTCGGGTATTGGGTAATCCGCGGATATCCACATTCCGACGCGGAAAAATTATAATTGTCTACAACAGTACTATAATTATAAATAACACAACAATCAAATTTAATTTGAAGAATTAATAAATTTTGAAATTAACGTTGGATTGGATCCACTTTAGTCGACCCGCACCCGACCCGCAACCCGAATGTTCATATCCTCACCCGATCCGCGACCCACAAAGTGTGTATAAACCCGACCCGCTTTGCGGGTATCCATACCGATGCAGGACTCTAGTATGTGGAACATATATATTGAAATTTAAAGTTAAATTTATGACAGAAAAATTCGGATGACACCCGATTTAGAACCGGGGCCCTTCTTCTTACTGGGCAAATGCGCTAACCCCTGCGCCTCGGCACTCTTATACCAAATAAGGAGTAAACTGAATTCTTCTGTTATAGGGTCTAAACTAGACTAGACATTTATATATCATTGGTATTGACAATGAGTTTCGTCTGTAGCGACGTATATCTGATTTTTAAGGAAATCATACCACAAAGTAAATTTAAATTTTTGTCATATGACATGACTGAAGTACAGTAACAATGATAATTATAAGCTATTAATTACCAATATTTATAACAAACTAACAGTTTTATTTTCATGGTTTAGTTGTTACAAAATAATCATAGTAAGATGGTGATTTTAGAATTATTTTCATTAATTTCTCTAATTTATAGTATTAAAATAAAACAATATATAACACATAAGGCGACTAAATAGGTTTAGTATTGTAATATACAATTTATTATCATAATTGTTTGCCAGACACTTTTGATTAACGAAAACTAATATTCCATGTGAAACACCTATATTTCCATTTATTAGGGACATGCGGTGCACGTGTAGGTGTCAATTTTAATTACATTTGAACAAGTTAATACGATCTCCGTCCCACATTACTCGCAGTTCACACAGTTTCATTATTTTGCTTAAAATTTTGTAACTGTGCTGTGTTTATAATACAGCAACAATATTATTATTATTCTTTACTGATTTATTTGTATTTAATTTTTTTTATAAATTAAAACTGTTCTGTTATTGTACATGCAGAATTATAAAAGATTCGTTGTTCAGGGTTTCTGGTTTCTATTTCAACAAATTCAGACAATCGCGTTACCATAGCCTCGCAGCTTCTATTCTAAAACAAAAGAAAACGTATAAAGCTGTTATAATAAGAAAAGATGATACAGAATGGTAATTATAATATGATGCCTGTTATAAATGCAATTCGTCTTGACCAATAATTCTCACTCACGTCTAATATACAAAGTTTTACGGTAGCGATTTTTCTAGAAAAAAATTAAACTAAATTGTATGAAGATGCTGTCCAATAAGTGAAATATCACTGTTAAGTTGTTGCATTGGTTTAAATTTTAAGTTGTTTATCGTTGATTTAAACATTTTAGACATTGAGAACTATTGTGTAATGTGTATCAAAACCCGATACTGTAAGATAAATAGTATATTACGTACCATGAACTGTAAGTGACAGTTTTTAGGTCAAGAATGTAGTTTGGGAAATCAAGGCCTGTAGGGTCGAGATTTCCTAAATATTCGCGATCTAAAAAAATCATTTGCAGTTCGAAGTTAGTAAGCTACTTTTTACAATACCTACACAAATTGAGGGAAAGAAAAATTGGTTTCAAAATTGACATCTGTCAAATTGTTATCAAAATAAACAAGACCTTGATCTATAATATTTACTTAAGCTATATTCCATTTTCCACTTGGTTTACTTAAATCAGTTCAGATAAATTTGACAACATGACTAAATGAACTGATTTATGCAAACTGATGCACTTATTGAGGTGAATTACTTCAAAGTAAATTAGAGTCAGTAATTCTAACGCTAGAAATTAACTCAGTGAAGTAATGTAGCGAAATAAATAAGTAATCTGATTCAGTAAATGTAAGTTAGATCTGATCCCGATGGCAAATGGAATACGCCTTTACTATCCACGGTGGATGATAAGTAAATATTATAGTCCTGATATAACCATGGAAACAACTGTGCAATATAAGTTTCACTTACTATAGACGTATTCCATTTGTCATTTGGATTAAATCTAAAATACATTTACTGAACCAGATCACTTATTTATTTCGCTGGATTACTTCGCTGACTTTATTTTCAGTACTGGTTCTAATTTACTCTGAAGTAATTTACCCCAATAAGTACATCAGTTTGCTAAATTCAGCTCATTTAAACACGTGTCGAATTTATCTGAACTGATTTAAGTGAACCAACTGTCAAATGGAATACAGCTTATGTTGAAATTTTGTTATTAATGAGTAACTTACAGTACTTACAGTAATAAAATAAAATGTTTCTGTTGTATTTAAGTTTATTAGTGTTAATTTCATAAAATAAAAGCAAACAAATTAAATTATTTTAATTTTAAACAGCAAGTATTGCTGATTAACAGAGTTAAATTGGGTGCGTGAACTTACATAGAACGAAGGGCGTGCTAAAAGAAATGAATTTTATATAGCGTTTCTATCACAATGTCAAGTGAAGGAACATCCTCATAAAATCTTAAATAGCTTTCTATTTCACTCGTAAGTGTGTTGTAGGATATTGCCTGGACTTTTAGGCTCAAGAATATGATTAGCAAAGGGTGAAATTAACATTGTCTTCTGTGTCTACATACGTTATTTTTCATTTTGAGTGGCATTTGCTTATATGCGTGTGTAAACAAAATTAATTACTGAAGTCCCTGTTGAAGGTCTTGCGCGGGCGCATGCAGAGGCCAACGCGTTCACATCAAATGTGCCTGAGCAGGGAAGACCGCTGATTGCCTAAATAAACAACTTATAAAACAATCAACTCCAATGTTTAATTGTATGTGAACAGCGTAATTAAAATTAAATATGCTTTATCACATCTCGCAGGCTTCTACTGTGCTACGTAGGTAAATAACGTTTTGTAAAGAAGCATTACAAATAAATGGTCGTTTATTTGGTGCCATTATTAGCCAAATACTAGTTTTCTAACATTGTTCCTATAGTAATTCATTTCATGTCGGTAAAACAGTTTACATCATATAATTTGTTTCTCGTGAAGAAAGACATATACATATTAGACATTTTGCTTTTGGTATATACGGCATAATAATAGTTATTTGTTAATCAAGGGAAGAAAGTGAAAAATGTCTTACCGAAGGTACCGTTTTTTTCCCAAGTCGATGGAGACGGATATGAAGCATCTGAGGAAAAAATTACGCTTTCTTCACGACTTATACATATACAATCTAATTCTTAAAAGAGTTTTAGCTAATCCTGAATTTTGGATTAGTCAAATTAAACTACTTCACAACCTCAAAGAAGTTTAAATTAACTAGAATTTCACTTTCAATCTTGTTACCATTTGCTTTCCGGTGATTTAGATTAACTTTTAAAAATTGCACTGGAATAAAATTTACTAATCTAAAATTCAAGAATAGCTAAAAAAAATTTATAATCGAATTAATAAATTTTTCTTGGAACGAGCAGAAAATAAATATTTCCAACTGTCAGTAGAGTGCAGAAAATAGACGTTTACCACTCGTCAATACAAGTAAACCGTCAACATTTTCAAGTGAATTTCAGAACAGAAAAAATATTTTAAATTCTTCTCCAATCGTTTCTGCATGGTCGTAGATAAAAAATATTGTGTGCACCCAGTGGCGTACCTAGATTCAGTCAATAGCGTACCTAGAACTTTTGCCGCCCAGAGCGGTCTCCAATTTGCCGCCCTTTCTAAGTCAATCAATTTTAATTTGATGAAAATTGTTTGTCGGCTGTGGGAATCGAACCAGGATCCTCAGAATCAGACCAACTAGAAACCACTGAGCCATTACCCCATTAAATTAATAAACATAAATAAATAATTGTAATTAAGACAAACTATAGGTGGGGAACTTTTTTACCATTGGATGGCATATTTAAATTAGGCAGTAATAAAGGAATTTTTCGAGATAATATTTTCAATCCTACATTGACTTGACGATGAAGAAAAATATTCGAAATCATATAGTAATTCATAATTCGTAGAAATCTAATAGTAAACTTATGAAGTGAACAAGTTGTTTTTTACAACTAAAACTAAATATAAAAAATGCCGCCACAAAATATGTGCCGCCCGGTGCGGACCGCACCACGAGCAGAAAGTGTCCTTGTTGCTCTTGTATGATTGTAGCTCTTCATGCACCCTCAGCAATAAACTACTTTCTGCTCTAGATACACTAATAACTATTCTGTGTTAGTGATAGAAAATGAAGTTCTTTGTATCTCTTATTTGAAGCATTTTTTTGTAAGTTAATTTAAGTAGGTTTGACAACGAGAAATATATGCTATGAATGAGTAAGTTGACTTAAGATTTCATTACTACAATTTATATTTGTTTTACTAGAAAGCAAAATGATTTTTCTGACTAAACTGTCCGTTGCATCTGACTGCATTCATAACCTCAGTTTGTATCAACGTTCATATTCATATATCCCGCTGTACATGTACGTTTGTTTGTTTTATTCCAACCTTCAGGCCATTTAATATTAGACCACGTGCGCTCTGGTTAGATACCTGAAGCTTGCATATCTGCCAGAAATGAAAATTATATGGGTGTTATTATTTCTCCGGTTTCCGGTTGAGTAATTTCAAAATCACAAACATATAGTGACTTTCATGTGTAAGAGTGAATACGATACTTTTGTAGACGTGAAGAATATTACTAAGTTAGTCTGTAACTGTAAAACTTATTTCTGAACTTCGTGAAGCGTAGAATTGAAAAATCTTTTACTGGTTGTGGTTTATTTACGCAGGAACTAATAAAATTATGACGCGTTGCGAGCATGTGTGTTGTGTTAGGTAAGCACTTGTTTCATGTCGTGAGCAGTTATTATTTTTCTCGACGTCAAATCGCTATATTAATCAGAAATCATTATTATATGATATAGAATACTATTCTTTCAAATCGCTATATTAATCAAAAATAATTATTATGTGATATAGAATACTGTTCTATTATAAAGTATAACACTACTATGTAATTACAATCTTTGTACTGAAGCTATATTTATTTTGTCATGAGTCGGATTGTGTAGTTGAGAATAAAAGTCCGAGTTCTACAGCCGACAAACTAATTTTCACCACATTAAAATTACACCCGTGGCTCTCCCACTACTAACATCTTTGGGACCCATAATTTGATATATTCATTTATTTATTTTAATTTTATCAATATTAAAAAATTAAATTTTCCGGCAATTTTTTGAAATATGATATATATATATATATATATTATCACGCCTTTTACCCATTACTGGGTGTGGCACTCTGCCGAAGAAGATCTCGATAAGTGATATATTTATGCGCGTGAAGTGCGGTTACCATCAATCGTCAAATCACGGCCCCCAAAGATGTTAGTGGAGGGGAAGCCACAGGGGTAATTTTAAATTGGTGAAAATGTTTGTTTGCTCGAACTAGGGTTCTTAGGATCCACATGCCGTCTCAATACCATTGAACAACTACCCCATTATATATATATATATATATATATATATATATATATATATATATATATATATATATATATATATATATATATATATATATATATATATATATATATATTAATTTTGTTGCTCTTGTATTCTAAAATAAACAAAAACCCATAATTTCGTCATTTAATAATTCTTGGTTTGGATATGGCCAGCTTTCTATTTCCATTATCTAACTAACTACGAGCTGTCAAATCGCAACATCAAAAATGTTACTAGAAGGTAACCTACAGGGATAATAACGATTGTTCTAAAATAAATGTAGTCGTTAATTTGGGCATCGATTAATCGGAACAATCGCTTAATTGGAACAAATCTTAAAGAACAGAAACCAATCGAGAAAATTACACGATTTTGCTTCGCTTGTTTTATACACCATGTTACTAATTGGCACAGTAGATGTAAGATCAAAATAAATACATATGTAACAAAAATGGTCACAATAGAGTACAAATTACTTTAAAAGGTTTTTTAATATAAATATACAAAATATTTTTATAGTTTGAGATAAAAAATATATTTTGTATTTTTACGACATATTTTTCGTAAAACAAAACAAACAAAAATCTAAATTTGTAAAATTAAGGCTGCTTACCTTAATTAAACATTTTTAATACCACTGGTTTGATAGTTATTTCTAATATATTAATAATTAATATATAATTATAAACACCACGATAGTCCAATTATTCATTGTATAACATCAGATAAAAGACTGTTAGCAGTGTTCCTAATTCTGCCTATTTTGAAACAAAAACGTCTGTTCTATGTTCAGTACGTCATATAATAATAATAATAATAATACATCCCTTTTATTTGGCGACAGTTCAGCCGAGGCTGTTCTACCACTTAACCTTTACAGCATTATACAAAAATGTTTACATACAAGCATTTAGTAGACCAAAATTAGTATAAACAATAGTACATATAAAAATGAAATATACAACAAAATATGTTAGGTACTGCTCAAATGAAGCGAACGTATAGATAGGAATTATTGTTTTGCAATTATGATATTCTTTAAATTTGTGGAGAATGAATAAGACTTTAGTAGTTTAAGATCATCAATCATCAATATATACTCTTAATTTTTTCACGAAACATAAATATTCTCTGTACACCCTTCATTTTTTCCCGCTGTGTAACAACACCCCATGTATTGTGTTATGTAAGTAATGTATACTTTTTTAATTATTAATTTATATTGTCACAGTTTTATAATTATAAAATAATATTCATATATTTGTTTAAATTATAAAATCTTAAATTTCACTTACCTTTTCGCTTCCCTCTTTAGAAAAGATTCTAGAGACGCTCATTAATTATTCTTTTCAAACCAGGAACTACTATATATAGTCTTCACACCTTCATGCGCTTGGCTTTCCATCAGCACATATTATGATGAGATCATCCAGTAATAACAAAATATAAATAGGTCAAATCAAAATAAACATAGAGAAAAACTATAATTTCAAGTACCCACTAGAAATATAAATAGTAAAACACTTAAAAAGAAAAACAAATTGGACAAATCTATTACGTGGCCATCTGCGCTATAATTCACCAGAATAATGTAAATTTTAAAACAAACATCAGCAGTAAATAACTGACGCCAGCTGTAAGCTTCACTCGCTAACAGAGATAACTCGGGACCCAGATTTTTTTAATTAACCCTGCAAGGGCCGAAAATAGTTCAGGGAGGATTTATTGAGCGAGGAGGTGTTGTTATATATGACCGACATTCGGCGTTACGGGTCTTGGGTCCGATTCCTACTCGGGTTAGCTCCGTTATCGATGGTCAAAGATCTGGCAACTGAGCTCGGAGTTCTTATACTATCCATTTATACGACTCAATTCTGTGTGAACACCTGTGTGCTGTCCGAGCACAGGATCGTATTGAATAGAATTAGACAATTTTCAATTTTAATTTCAATTTAACTTCATGAAATAGGTGTATAGGAACGAATGGATGGATGTGATTGAAGGTTTGTTGCGTGATGAATGATTCTGAGTGTGAGGAATAAATGAACTTGTATGAAGGAAACGTGAATGTTGTTGAAACGAGGATGGTGTTTCAGGGTGAAAATGTTTCTTTGATAAATCTGATCTGTTGATGTTTCGTGAATGTTTGAGGGGTGATATTTTGTATGCTTGTATATATGAATTTTTCTAAACAATGTATAAAATACTTTTCTATAATTTCATTTGTTATTTATGTTATTGTTAGCAATTAAATATCTAGTGAACAAAAAATGTCTCGTATTTTTTTCTTTATCGCATTTACAAAGTGAATTTCTACAACTGTTTTTCTGAAAAACATTGCTTCAACTTTGTACAATTATTTTTGTGGGGATATTTTCATGTTACATTCACAAGTTGTCTAGTAGTAAAAATATCATTTATAATTATTTCATTTTAACTGTCATTCCTTAGCTCATGTCAAATTATTGCAATTTTTTTTTTTTAATATATAATAAAATAAATTCATTAAACTGCAAAAATTCAAGGTATACAGTTTTATAACATAGCTTAGATAATTATGAATTTGAACTCCAACCTAATTAATAAATGTCAAAATAAATTAGTTTCAAATGTTTATTGATCTGTTGAATGAATGCGATATAGAAAAAATAGTAAGAAAAACACGTATTACAATGACAAATTAAAACGCGTATTTCTCAATATACTATTGTATCCTTAATAAATATAAACAAAGTAATTTACCAACACTTTATTACTGATTTCTTAGAGTGGCATATATTATATTATTATTATTATCTTATTTATTTTCTAACTGTTGCATATAAATGTTTCTAACACATATTTTTATCGCGAGCCGCCACTAATTCTAAGCCTTGAACAAAGTTTAATTGTTATGAATATGCACCTAAAAGTAAGTTTTATCAAAAACGCACAAAAAATCATCACGAACTTGTGTTATCAGTTACTATATTCTTCAGATATGGTTTTATGTCTGTGTGCGTTGAATTACAAATTTCTTTAAAAAATCTTCTGTTTTCAACACTCGCACTAATGTAACAATATCATAGATTCCTCGCTGATCAATTAAATTTGTCATATTGCGTCATTAATCGTTTAACCAATTTTAGAATAAGAAAAAATAACATTTTTCTTTGGTAATTTAGTTTCATATTATTTATAGAAAATATAATAAATATGTACAACTAAATTGCATGTAAATATTAAAATGATCTAAAAATTCAACTATTTTAAAAACACTTTTAATTTGACTTGTATGGCCGCAAGTTTTTAGTAAATTGTTTCATTCTTGTTTTATATTTTAACATTTTGATATCTACTACTAGAAAATTTTGTAGATTAAACGTCATAAAATTTCATGTCGCAACGTCAATGATTCAGCGAGGCACCTATAGTACTCGTAGTATTATATTATTTACCAGTTAGTTCATTCAAAACAGTTAAACCAATTAAGAAATACGAGGACACATGATACATTGTACTGAATTCAAACTGATTCTTGTAGGGACGTGGATTACTTCAAGCTGAGTCAGAATCAGTAAATCTAGTAAAGTTAGCGAAATCCAGCTATGACAAATAATTGTACTATACCAATATGCATTTAGCACAATTTTTTAAATATTTTACTTCATAGAATTATTTATTTATTTATTTATTTGTTGCTCTGTACAACAGGAAGTAAAGCCCAATTACAGTACAGGGGCCCTACAGCTTATAGTGGAATCCAAACCACTCAGACACAATCGTATTTTTTGATATAAGTAGAAGTCAGTGAGATTTGAACGCACGAGTTTTACCTCGCTTTTATCCACTGAGCTATGATCTGTAATATCGTTTTCTGTTTCCTGCATTGAAGTTAAATGCCTTATCATTACATTTTGATGATGAGCACAATTTTTGAAATACTTTATTAGATAGAATTGTAATGCATTAGATTTTGATGATGACAGCAATTTTTAAAATATGTTTTCTAAATAGAATTATCTTGAGTACACCCCTGTAATATCGTTTCCTGATTCCTACAACCCCTGTGGCCATAAGTGAATTCATGGCTTGTGATCATCTGCATGTTTTAACAGTACATTGCCTTCAACAGATAAAAACATTTGTAGATACATCAGAACTTTATTATGAGAACTAAACTGTTATATTTATTCCCACACAGCTAAAATTTATTATGTTATAACTATTTTATGCACTACATAAAAACTTACAAATGTCTATACAGTTTCATCAGTACCTACATTTTTAAAACGAAAGAATTCCAACTATCTTGATGTTTTATATTTGATCCTTAATAGGAATGAAATGTAAATTTAAACATATAATAATAATTCATGACTTTCAAATAGCTACTGTAAAGTTCAGCGAAGAAATGAAATGTTAATCTTAAAATTCAAACGAATTTGTCGCAACAACCTTTATTTGTCAAAATGATTAATGAGGTTTCTTAATCATTTAAAAAATTATATTATACGAAAATAATTAAGAAAGGAAAATTGATGAAGACCAAGAAAAGAAAAAAACGTAAATTATGAAACAGACAGATTGAATATTGACGAATATGCGATAAGATAGAAATGAAAGAAAAATTTTCAAGTGGCATTCAGAGTTGATTAAACATAATGAACGATAAAATAAAAGCAAATTAATTTTCCGCGGCAAATTGTTTGAAAGGACTCGTAAATTGATTTAACGCTTCGATTGGTTTTTCGACAAGTTATGTCCCCTAAAATGTTTTTGCGTCTACTTAACATAAAAAGTTATGCTTGATTATAAATTATAAGAAAATTACATTAAGTTCAGCTAAAGAATCCTTGGAAATATTGAAGAATCTGTCAATAATCAGACGCTTGCGAAATTTTATCTTCTCAAATATTTTACTTTGAGTATAATTTTATCATATTAAATACTGCGAATGACAGATAACTCAACTACATGGCGTTGTTGTCAAATTCTATAATGGAAAAAGTTATTATAAATTAGATAATTGGTTTGTAAATAAAATATGGTTATAACTAGACCTGCAAACGGAACCAGCTCTTGAACCGAATCACCTCGTTTTTCTAGAACCGTGAACACGAATCGAGCCGGTTGCGTAGAACTGGTAAAATGAACCCAACCAAATACATGAACCGATTCGAACCGGTAGAATTACGCATGTGCATTGCATTAGTCTGTTTTAAGAGTTACACTAAAATTATTTATGTTTTCCATTTATTTAATTTGTTTAAGAAACTTCTATAATACTACTTGGGGTAGATGGCTCAGTGATATCGAGAGGAACTTTGGAGCTGGGATCGATTCCTACAGTCGACAAACAATTTTCACCATATTAAAATTACCCATGCTGTTCTCCTGCCACTAATATCTTTGGGGGCCGTGATTTGACGGCTATTAACCGCACTTTACGCGCCTAAATATATTACTAACCGAGATGTACTACAATAATAGATAAAAAGGGTGACAATGTATTTATTTATATTTTATTTTAAAGAATAACAAATGAATTAACTAAAACTTATTAATATTTAACAACAAGTTCTGTATATTTATTTAAAATTTGACATTTTGGTACTCTTTTCCTTTTTTTATAATTTATATATTTATTTCCTGACGAAAATATACGTCTAGTGTACTGAAACTTGGAATTCTAAATATGTAAATATGCAGAACTTATACTTATGGGGTAATGGCTCAGTGGTATCAAGTGATCCAAAGAACCCTGGTTCGATCCCCACAGCAGACAAAACATTTTTACCCCTGTGGCTCTCCTACCACTAACACCTTTGGGGGCCGTGATTTGATTGCTGGTAACCGCACTTCACGCTCATAAATATATCATTTACCGAGATCTGCTTCGGCAGAGTGCCACACGCAGTAATGGGTAAAAGACGTGATTATATATTTATTTTATTTCTTTTAACTTATTCTAAAAATTATCTTAATTATTTCAACAATTAGTTCTGAAAGCTTTTTCCACATGTGAATTAATAATTTGTTCAATTTAAATTTTTAAATTTTTTATGGGGTAATGGTTCAGTGGTATCAAGTCGGCATGGCATGTGGATCCTAAGAACCCTGGTTCTACCTTCAGAGCCGACAAAACTTTTTACCAATTTAAAAAGTTACCCATGTGGCTCCCCCACCACTAACATTTTTGGAGACCGTGATTTGACGGCTAGTAACCGCACTTCACGCGCATAAATATATCACTTACCGAGATCTGCTTCTGTAGAGTGCCACACCCAGTAATGGGAAAAAATTTATTTATTTGATTTAAATTTTAAAATTATATATAATCTGTGATTTTTGTTTGCAATTTTGATAAAAATTAATCTTCCAATTTAAATTTAAATAAGAA
This sequence comes from Pterostichus madidus, assembly GCA_911728475.2. Classification (NCBI taxonomy): domain Eukaryota; kingdom Metazoa; phylum Arthropoda; class Insecta; order Coleoptera; family Carabidae; genus Pterostichus; species Pterostichus madidus. The sequence goes on from OU452312.1 coordinate 24,678,920, forward strand.
ACATTCACAAAATATATTAAAAAATAATAATTGAACAGAACCGATTTTGTAAATAGATTCATGAACCGTTCCAAAACTTTATTACTTTAAACTGGTATAATAAGCAAATGACGAAACGCGAACCTTGGTTAGAATCATAAATAAAGAATCTCGACACTGTATTCTTAAAATTTATGTTGAAAGTTGATGATGTTATAGTAAAATGGTTCAGTAATATTAAATATTTTATATGAAGAAAACAAAACAACAATAAGCTGTAGCCAATATCGGTGTTTGTAGCACGAGCAACATCACTTACTATCTAATTCCGCGCCCGTGGTAACATATCCTCGAAGCGATAGCGCAAAGTACACAAAAAATCAATTTAGAGTGCGGTCCAAGATATGGAAAAATATTATGATATAAAATTCTATGCGCAAGAAACGCTCGTCGCCAACACGATGTTACATCCGATAAAACTGAGTTATTACAAGGCCGGAACTAAACGCGAGAATGCTCAAACGAAGATGGGTCGGCACCTAAGCGTAAAATCTAAAAAGAAAAGAGCGTAAAATGAGAAATATGAAGTTAATGCCACGTTTCGAAAACCTGTAATTACCGTGATGGAAACGTAATTCAGTCGATTAAGTAAATTTGCGGTAATGATGAATCGTTTTGCTGCTGTGCTGTGAATTCCGTTTTTGGAAATGTTCTTCATTATGTCGCTTTCGTTTTCATTTAGTTTGGTTACTGTAAGCACATACTTGGATTTATACGGTACATGCATTTTATATGAGCCTTCCTTTCTTTACTTTTATCTTTTTATCCGAAATAAAATCATATAGACAGAACATTTTCTTTTCACTCGTTTCAAAATGTAACAGATTCGGCCCAATATCTCGTTTTGGAGTTCTGTTGTCTGTGTTTGATCTTAGTGCCCCCTCCCCTTGAGACACTGAAAGATTAAAATGTACTAAATAAATCATAATAATTCGACAAAATTGACAAAAGCTCGTTTTACACTACACTAAATATTGAACAAGATTTTGAATAATTTTTGGAACAATCTAAATTGCGTATTAGCATATACAGCAAATTGTTTGAAATATAAGCATTTTTTTGCTACCCCGATCCCAAGTTCGAATCCCAGTCAAGCGAAGTGTATATGAATTACCCTAGTACGATTCGGTGAGTCCGGATCCTGTACTGTAATTGGGATTAAGTTCCTGTTATACAGAGTAGCATAATAGTTATTTATTATACAAGTATATAAAACACAAGTGTAAAACAAAATTTTATCCACAACTCATAATTATTAACATTTAACGTTGATTCAATTATAGCTGTATTCCATTTGCCACTTAGTTCACTTAAATCAGTTCAGCTAAATTAGGGAACATGCCTAAATGAAATAAATTAAGTAAACTAGTACACTTATTGGGGTGAATTAAATCAAAATAAATTAGAATCAGTAATTCTAGAACCGGAAGTAATCTAGCGAAATAAATAAGGGATCTGGCTCAGTAAATGTAAGTTAGATCTGATCTAAATGGCAAATAGAATATGCCTTATATATAGTTTCTCAAAATACGGTAGATCTTGAATTGGTTGCTAAGTAACAATTTGTTTACCATATAATTCAACTGAAATCAGTGTAATAATAGCTGTATTCCATTTGCTAGTTGGTTCACTTAAATCAGTTGAGATAAATTAGACAACATGACTAAAAAAACTCAATTAAGCAAACTGATGCACTTATTCGGGTGAATTAATTAAAAGTAATTTAGAATCAGTAATTCTAGTACTGGAAATAAAGTCAGCGAAATGATCCAACGAAATAAATAAGTAATCTGGTTCAGTAAATGTAAGTTAGATCTGATCCAAATGGCAAATGGAATACGTCTGATGTCTTTATAATATATGAGTTGTGGATAAAGAAATAAATAAATACTATGTAAATTACAAATTGCCTCGAAAATTGTCGAGAAAATAGAACACGTACGAAGCAATGCGATGTATCAAATAATTTGCTATATAATATTAGTCAATTTAGAATGTTCAAAAAATTTTTCCAAATCTTGTTCAATATTTACTGTAATTAAATCAAGCTTAAGCAATGTTATTATTTCTAATGAAAAACATCTGACAGAATAATATGGATATGACATTCGTTAAAATGGTTTCATATTCGGTTCATATTTAAGGGTAAATTATTAAATAAATAAATTGTAACCAAATAATTTGCTATCAAATATCTTCCGGTGTCAATGTATGTATAAGTTACTGTAAATGCCCGAAAATCGGTAAATCTAGGATTGACGTTAAAAACCTAGCATGTGGTAAATCTACAAACAAATGTATAATTAATATAATTTCAGTCTATTGACGGTAAAACCGCAGTTGACGGCCAAAACTAAAGTTGGCTCTTGATGTATAATGCAGGTTAGACTAGCGCGATTGAAAATTGTAGGTTTGTTGGCTGTGAGAATTAAACCCAGGTTCTTAAATCCACTGTCCAACTATCAATAAAGTTTTTCAGGCATATTCTTAAAGAGGATTAAATTTTGAATAAATAATTCAAATTTTATTTTTATTTAAATCTTTTAGTATTAGAGCTATTCACGAAATAAAATGAGTTTTCTGATTAATTTTGAGTTATTGTTCGTCAATTTTCACTTTAGGTAGAGGTTTAGTGACCATTATTATCAGTAAATATTTCGAATTAAAAAATAAATAGTTTAAAGTTGGTATTAGCGGCTAATCTGTTTTATAAAACTCTCTGTTAATGTCTCAAATGAATTTATAATGCATATAATAAAAAGGAATCAAAGAACGCAATACTATATTTTTTATTCTGCGCATGTATGATATTCGCATAGCCTGAATAAGTTTTTATTATTAAAAATATAATTTTAAAATAAATAAAAACTTCTAGTATGTATATATAGACACTTCAAGTTAATTAGCGAACGATGTTCAGACTTGCGCAAACGGCAAAAGCTTGAGCTAGTCTGTCAGTATCAGCAATGTTTATTGCTGTGCGGTAGTGTATAACTATGTACTGTTTCTGAAGATATTTTGTGTTTTTTCTATAGTTTTGTGCTTGTGATAGTGCGAGTTCAATAAGTGTTGCAGTAAAATTGGAACTAAATAAGGTATTTATTTTTGTACATTGAATATTTTATAATATAGTTCATATCATAATCAGGTTATACTTCAAAAGTCAACAAATTTTGATGTCGTGATGTGTATTGTAATATTAAATCAATTATGTACCTAGTGAATTCATTATTATAAGTAAAATCAGTTGTATTCTACTTATATTATAGGTAAAGGTATGTTATGACATGACTGTTCTGATCTGCTTCGGTAGAGTGCCACACCTAGTAATAGGTAAAAGGCGTGATGATATATTTATATATTTATTTTAAATATGTCACCTACTGAGATTTGCTACGGCACAATGCCACACCCAGAGCTGGGCAGTAGCTTGCTACTTTTGTAGCTTAGCTACTAGCTTAGCTATATTTACCTTAGCTGTAGCTTAGCTAACTGTGAAAAAATATAGCTGTAGCTTGTAGCTAGCTACTTTTTTTTCTATTAGCTTAAAAATAACAACTGAACCTTTTGTAGCTTAAAGCTACTTTTTGTAGCTTAAAGCTACTTTTTAAGCAGAAGGTCAACAAAGTACGCATGCGTACAAGCTAAACCCACACAAAATAATTATTTGTTGTCGGTTCTAACTGGCTCTAATACGCAAAAATACACAGTAGGTGTCAGATGGTATTTGCTATTTTTGATATTTATGTACATAATAGTAAATTATCAGTCATAATAACAAAAGACTGATAATATGACAATGGCAAATTTAATAATTTCACAATAATTTAAAAAAGTAGCTTTAAAATTTAACAGCTACTTTAACGAAAGCTTTTAGCTGTAGCTTAGCTTAAATTTACAAAATATAGCTTATAGCTGTAGCTTAGCTACTTTTTTAAAGATTAGCTGTAGCTGTAGCTTAGCTACGTTTTTTAAGTAGCTTGCCCAGCTCTGGCCACACCCAAAAATGAATCAAATGCGTGATGATATATTTATTTACTTTATTTATAGTTTAATAGAACAACAAACATTATTTACAATTTAAATTAAATGACATATAAGTGATTTATTTACAGCTCTGCATTCAACTTAATATTTCTTTAAAATATAAAAGTTCTAATATTCTCTTTTGAATCTTTATCAAGACATAATTTGGCTTCTATATATATACTCGTACATATCTACCATGCTTTACTTGTTCATCTTTCGTTATAACATAATATCCGTTTTTCGTATCACCCCCATTATATCAAAAATGGTTTTCCATTCTCCGCATTTTCGTACTGTCAATATTCCAACATTTAATCCATTTTTACATAGGCATTTGATTAACGCATGCGTTAAGTCATCGTCACTTTTGAAAAAAAAATACTGATTAAATATTTAAAGTAGTTATATTTGCATTTATATTTTATTATTTTATGAAGAGACAGCATTTCTCTTAAGTAGCTAGATGCAAGTATTTGTGGAAGAGAGATAGAAACTAGTTGTCGAGAAGTAACTGTTCTTGTCTGTCTCGTTTGTTTTTTGAAGTAAGCGTGAACAATGGATTTAAAAATTCGTTTTATAATATCCGGTAGCACTTTATTTGAATGTATCTTTTTCTTGCTTGATGTTACTGTTATCTTCTATCTTTTTTGCTGGCGCGGTGCTTCTGTCATTAACGCTCTTTTCTTCTTTTACGCCGCTAGTTTACTCTATCTGGAGCGAGTTTCAAATTAAATTTATTTATTGAAGTTAAGCTAGTTTAATGTAAATGTAGTGGATATTTTCATGCTTATTATGTGGTTTGCAAAACGGTTAATTGCCTACATTCCTAGGTTTTTTAAATTTAATCAGTTTACCGTTAAAAGTACGCTGTGAACCTATGAAGATGATATAATTATTTTCGTTTTGCTCTGCTATTTTTTCAACGCATGAGTTTAAGCGCTACTTAAAAAACAGGAAAATTTAATAGATAACAAAATTTATAATCTCATAAGAATAATAATAATAAATGTCACATTAGAAAAATAATTATAACTTATATATTAATACCTGCTTATATTATAACTTATAAATTATATTATAACTTATAAATTAATAAAATAAAAGAAGATACGGTGAACCAGCGCTAGTAAATATGCAGTAGTATATTTTGACGTTTATAAACGTAACCTTAATTTGCAGTATATCTAATCTGTAGACAATTAATAAAAAGAACCGAACAAAGTAAAATATATCGATAAATGGTTTTATTTAAAGAGTAAGTGAAATACTGCATATTTATTGTTTGTGTATGTTATTTATACAGTTGTTACAGTTGCTTATATTGACATAATGTAAAGTGGAAACTTTTGTGTCTAAAGAAATATTGATTTCTTCCGTACCTGTTCATATTATTACCAGTAATATTATTGGTAACAATTTCGGAAGCTTCAGAAGTACCAGCAGCAGGTTGATTGTCATGGTCGAAAATAGATCCAACATAGTATGATCCGGAGCTTCAATTATCTTTGGAGGTGTTAATGATAAAGAAGAATCACTCACTGTACTATTCCAATCAAGATGATTTTGAAGAAATTATTTTGACGTTAGTGAAATATTTTTAAATAACGTAGAACAATGTGCAAGCAATCAACAAACAAACCATAGCAACGCCGTAAAACATCGTTCTCATGTAATATCATTAAAATTTTATAAATTTTATAAATTTTAATAATATTTTAGTGATTTACTAAATCGCACAGTTGTAGGAAAAATGTTGTTTATAACACGTGCCGAAAAAGGTTACATGCTCGTGCAGATTTCCGCACTCGGCAAGCAAATTCTGCACTTGCACGTAACGAGCCTTTTTCGGCACTTGTTATAAAAATAACTATTCTGGTGTCAAAAGGAAGTTATTTCCGCACGTTGCCATTAGTAACAAACTTAACTACGTAACCTACAAAATAAATATTTTTGACGTTTGAAATATAATAATAAACAAATTATTATTATATGTTGTTAGCCCTACAGAAAAGTTGATAATATGGACAAATAAATTTTGATTGTAGTTATTACAAATTAAAACAATTAATTTTACCAATACTTAAAATTCAAAAAGCTATACCCCCTATTCATTCGTTCATTACAAATTTAATAATTAAGAAAACAAAAATATTATGATTTGTTCATTTGTATCTTTCATAGCACACTGTTTCCTATGCGATTTGAATAAAATTAATATTAATTTGAATATGCATATTTCTCAAAAAAAAATTATAATTGTTATAATATTGAATTGAATAAATTTTTAAATATGTTCTCGTTTAAAGTATACTAATTTTGTTAATAGTTTTGTAATAGACTTGGAAAATTGTATTTCTTTACTAATGGGCCTTTCAAGACTTTTTTGAATTTTTTATATATTAATCTACGTAATAAAATTATTATACCCAAAATTTTTATTTTTTTTTTAAACTTGTATTAAGCAAGATAAAAATATTTAAACTTTCGAAACAAACGATTATGACGTAGTTGCATCTTAGCTTAAAGAGAGACAGATAAGACAGAGATAAATAACACGTAACTTCACATAACGTGTGTCGTGGTCAGTAGAATCCTCCGACAAAACATAACTAGACGGATAACAACAGCGTTTGTTGTGAATCAGAAAGGGATAGAATAACTGGTGGGTGAGGCGGGTGCGCGGCAAGGAGCAACTTGCATAACATCAAAGTGTACTCGCTCCTTGCCGCGCACCCGGCGGACCCAAAAGTTATTCCATCCCTTTCTGCTCCACAACACTGCATTGACTTGAATACGGCATAATTCGTCTAGTATTATACGTCATTGGTAGAATCGTAGATTGCTGAATGCTTATTTCTTCTTCAATAGAATTGAGCACCGACAAACGTTTCAGACAAAGCTCTGTGATTGGCTTAATGCAACTACGTAATTGCAATATGGCAGTGCGAAATTTAAATGAGCGTTTCGAATTATGCAACTTTAACTTCCATATTTCAGCAATAAAGATATCATTTATGGTATGATTTTATATTGTTTTAAATATGATGTACGGTGAAGAATTTATTTTAATAAATATATATTAAAAAGCTCTACCACTCGAATCCCCCATTGAACCAACTTTCGAGCTCGTATAGTACTTGGGATAACAAAGGTGGCACACTTAAATTGTACATCCTGTATTTTTTTATTTGTTACTCTGTACAACAGGAACTTAATCCCAATTACAGAAAAAGGGATCTTCAGCTTATAATGGAATCCGAACCACTCAGACACAATCGTATTTTTTATACAAGTTGAAATCAGTGAAATTTGAACGCACGCTTGCTAATTTAGAAAAATTTTACTTCCCTTTTATTTAATTAAATATTATTTTATTTCAAATGATACCGTCTTTTTTGTAAATGAAATAAATCAGGTATAGAATTATAAATTTCCGTAAAAAATATGAATTCATGTTTTCAATTTTAAACCAATTTCAGCAACTGGAAACCACATTACCTTGGTCTGGTCCTACACCGAAAACGCAATTTTAAATTAATCTCCGTCCAACTAAACGAATATATCTCCTTCTCTAGCGCATATGAAGAGAGGTACTTAAAAATTGTCCGCGAAATTAACTTCCGCCAAACTGTTCTCATCTGAACCGTAAAATTCAATTTCGTTTCTGAATTTAATATTCTTCTGTATAAAATTGCTTACACAACACAGCGTAACTAGGGAAGCGCAAAAAGATGTCGGCGACGACGCGGCCAACAGAAACAATCATAACGGGACTAACGAAAACAGAGTCAGTTTTTGTAAACGCGTATGTCGCGAGCGAGTAGCGTTCGTTGTTCGAGAACTCTTGTATCTTGCGGCTGCTCGAGAAATTTCAACTTCTTTTGGAGGTGAAGAAATCTCGACGGAGATTATATTCCAAATATCTCTCAGATGATGTGGAATTTACTGACTTTATTTTCCTTTAAATTATCATCAGACGTCGACGGAAGAATGAAAAAGATATCGTTCTTTGTTGAAACTTGAAACATAAATAATATCCACCAATATTTACAATAATTTAAAGGAAATACTACTGCTTGGTACTTGCAAGTATACGTGACTATTATACGCAGCAGATGTCAGTATATGATATATTTTCCCACTTTAAGTGAGGTTACGGGCTGTCAGATTACGGCCCCCTAAATATGCTAGTAGAAGAGAAATAGCTAGAATATTTCTTTTCTTAATTCGGATCATTCTAATTATTTTTTGTTCGACAACCGATTTTCGTCATATGAATATTATTAATCCTGTCGCTCCTTCCTTGTTCATGTTTTGGGGTTCATACTTTTACGGCTAGTAAAGCACAATTCTTATTTAGAAATATATCTGCCACATTAACGAGAGTAGTAGTAGTAGGGGTAGTAATAGTATAGAGTCGGCCCGTGGATTTGAGAACCTCGGTTCGATTCCTACAGCTGACAATTGTTACCATATTAAAAATACTCCTGTGGCTCTTCCTCCACTAAGATTTTTGGGGGCCGTGTTTTGACGGCTGGAAACTGCATTTCACGCGCATAAATATATCACTTACCGAGATTTTCTACGGCAGTAATGGATATAAGGCGTGATGATATATTTATTTGATTTTTTTTTTATTTAACTGGTAAATTGTGTGTTAAAAATTAGATTATAATATAATAAATCTAAATCTTTAGAACATATGAAATAAGCTATCAGAATTTATATAAAAATAAATAAATATATATATATATATATATCATCACGCCTTTTACCCATTACTGGATGTGACACTGCGCCGAAGCAGATCTCGGTAAGCGATATATTTATGAGCGTGAAGTGCGGTTGCCGGTCGTCAAATCACGGTCCCCAAAAATATTAGTGAAGGGAGATCCACAGGAGTTATTTTATTGAGGTGACAATTGTCAGTTGTGGGAATCGAACCGAGGTTCTCAAATGCCCTAACAACGTGGCAGATATATTTTTAAATAAGAACTGTGGTTTACTAGCCGTACAATTATGAACCCCAAATATTTATGGACAAGGAAGGACCGACAGATGGTGAAGCCACAGGGATAATTTTAATTTGGTGAAAATGTTTGTCGGCTGTGGGGATCGAACCAAGGTTCCTAGGATCCACAGGCCGACTCGATATCACTGAGCCTTTACCCCATGTAATAATAATAAAACATCGAAATTAAATAAATTACAGAACTTAAAGTAAAAATTATGTATTTGAATTATCTAATTGTTTAGATTTTAGAGTTATAAAATGAAAATATTTCAGTACAAATTAAATAGGGACTTACAATTTTGACGTTACATACAGCAGACCAGAAGCAGACTCTCCTCCACACAATTTTGTGTGAAATAACAAATTTGTAGAAAGAGCGAGGTGACACCATGCCGAGTCGATCAACTGCTTTCTCCTTTCAGCACTCCTCTCCATATATACTAACATTTGTTTGACGTTTACCGTTTGGATCACGTGATAAACGTCAAACTGTGAAGCTATACCATGTTCGCTACATAACAAATTATTAAATTCCATTTTACTCACTAGATGACAACCGAAAAATTTGAATTGTTTAAGTCCCTATTACGTGTTCTTAAAAAATATATACGGTATATAGCTATTTTATCATGTGACTTTATCTATTACTGGGTTTGAAAACTCTGCTGTAGCATATCTCGATGAAGTGCAAATACCAGTCGTTAAATCATGATCCCAACTATTCTGAAATTGAAAATTACTTATCGACTGTGGGCATCGAACTCTGATTCTCATTTTTTCCATCTAAATACGTCATTAAATGTACTTGTATCAACAAAAGAAATATATTAACAAAAGCTCTTTACATTTCGTAAAAATTTGCATAGATGAATGAATTTAAAAGTAACATATATTTTAATCACAACTCATTATTCATAATTTTATATTTACAATGCAAACACAGTTATCAAAATATCTGAAAAAAATAAAAGAACATTTCTTTATTTTTAATGCTTTGTCATTCCAAAATGACCTAATCAGCAAAAATAATACCGCTGTCAGAACAACACACGCACGAAAGCCAAACACAGTCTCACATTCACACAGAAGCACACAAATATATTTATACTAGCGGGTGCTCAGAACGTGAGAAATTTGAATAAACCAACGTTGGTCATGCGTGCTGTAGATATGGCGATCACTGCAGCTGGATTCTTTAAAACGACGGTTAATGTAAGTTAATAGAAAACGCTAGCGTTCTTCGAGGGTGTTGAATGAAGAGTCCGGGTTTAGTTCCGTGCGTTCACGGAGATTGTGACACTGATTATGTTTATCGATTGCTCTCTGCCAGTGATGAATTACACACTTCTTTTGCTTGCGGTAAGCGGCTGCCGTCAACGTCTTCACATGCGTTATTTTATGCTATGGTACCTACCTTAGCTTAGGTACTTGTCTGTCTTACCTTGACAACGTTTCTTAATAAATTTAAAAGTCAGCCAAACATTATTGGTTTGGTCATTTAGGACGTTTCACTAAATTTACTATAAGAAATTATTATAACTGCTTAAATTTTGTTAAATTCAAAAGATTTTAATTATTTATAGATAGAAAACATAATAAGAAAAAGACGTTATATATTTAAGAAGTTTTTCGTGAGATTGCTTATTTTTGAATATTAATAAATAAATATATCATTACGCCTTTTACCCATTACTGGGTGTAGCACTCTGCCGAAGCAGATCTCGGTAAGTGATATATTTATGCGAGTGAAGTGCGGTTACCAGCCGTAAAATCACCGCTCCCAAAGATGTTAGTGGTGTGAGAACCGCAGGGGTAATTTTAAATTGGTGAAAATGTTTTGTCGGTTGTGGGGATCGAACTAGAGTTCTTTGGACCCACAGGTCGACTTGATACCACTGAGCCATTACTCCATTAAATATTAATTTGGGTATTAATTAGAGAAATCAACAGAATTACCCAATAGTAGACTTTAACGGTTTACAATATTTATACAAAAAGTTTTGATTGAAATAAAATGTTAATTTACATACATATATACATATCATCACGCTACATCCCATCAAATGAGGCAGCACGAACTCTAAAATCATTTATAAAATATTCACTCATTACATTCATCAAATAATCTGTCCTCGTCAAACGTTCTCATCCAAACATACCAGCCTCACTTTAACCACAGTCTAAGATCACTCCATATAAACTCATTTATTTATTACACTCGAAATCATTTATCACACAACAAATCTTCAATCATATCTATCCAATCATTCCTATTCAATGGCGTACCTAGGGGGGGGGGGGGTGGTTTGCGGTCCGCACCGATTTAGTTTTAGTTGTAAAAAACAATTTGTTCACTTCATAAGTTTACTATTCGATTTCTACGAATTATGAATTACTATATGATTTCGAATATTTTTCTTCATCGTCAAGTCAATGACGGATTGAAAATATTTTCTCTAAAAATTCCTTTATTACTGCCTAATTTAAATATGCCATCCAATGGTAAAAAAGTTCCCCACCTATAGTTTATCTCAATTACAATTATTTATTTATGTTTATTAATTTAATGGGGTAATGGCTCAATGGTTCCGAGTTGGACTGTGGATCCTGAAGACTCAAATTACTCACGTTTACTCCTAACAACGAATCTAATAAACATGTTAATTTGATGTCAAATAATTGTTCTTAGATCTTTACAAACTTTACACTACTGTTAGTAATAAGAGTTTAACGAAACTTGTGGCTCTTCCTCCACTAACATCTTTGGGGCCGTGACTTGACGGCAGGTAACCGCACTTCATGGGCATAAATATATCACTTACCGAGATCTACTACAGCAGAGTACCACACTCAGTAATGGATAAAAGACGTGATGATTGATAAATTTAATTATTTATTTATTTTTATTCCAATTTCCTACATATAATTTCACTTCGATATATCTAGACGGCCTTAGTCATTTTAAACGAACAAATTAATTTATTTTAAAAGCTTATAATGATATCAGAATAGGCAAATATCAATTGAGATTTCAACGGTAGTTCTTTAAACCGAGCTAGACGCATTATCAAACGTAATTTTAAGTTTTCCCCTCCCGTTTAAATTCGGATAATTTATCGAGCATTTAATCTTCATTTACGCCAAAATAAAAATTGGAAAATAATTGCCGATGACGAATATGTACTCAGCTTAAGGCTACGCCACACTTAATCATTTTTCTTCAGAGCAAAAAATTTAATAACATACCATTTTGGAAGGAAAATAATATGTATTATTATACCTAATTTGATAGTTAAATTTGTATGTAAATAAATAAATTAATGAAAACCATTTTGTAAAGAAACTTTCCCAGAAAGTTTAGAAAAATTTTATGGGAAGAATATAGTATGTTGTGTGCTTTAAAAGAAGCTCATACATCAATTTACAGCAATATTTTATTGGTGTACATACCAAGCTACCAAATAATCACTTATAAACGAAATTTTTCTGAATACTAATACAGCTCATATATCATTACTCGCTTAACAAAACAACGAGTTTATAAAACCACGGTAGTTTAAATTTAGTGAAACCGATTCCGTTAAAGACAGAGCCGGCGTGGAAAAATTACAGAATGAGGAAATTACAGTCGTGGCAGTCCGGCTTGTTTGTCGGTCGCGGTGGTTCTAATTCCGGCCGCCAGGTGCTTCTACCAGTGTCGTTATTATTATAATTATTCATTTGACTGCGGGAACTCAGTAAGAGGAACTGGGTATTAAACAAGCTACTTAGCGGGTACATGTGTCATTTTTATCCTTCACTTGAAAAAATGTAATTGCTTACTTAAGTTAACTTCTGTATGTACGAGTATGATTGTACCGAGAGCCATTGTTATTGGTTACTCATTCACTTATATTTATATGGCATGTAAACTTGTATCTCCTCGAATAAACGAATCGTTATCTGTAATAGATCGATGTGTCAATGTCAATCTTTTTATATTTCAGATAATTACATTTTTATGGGATGGCTAGCTCAGTGGTAGGAAGTCGGTCTGTGGATCCTGAGAACCCTGGTTCGATTCCCACAGGCGACAAACAATTTTCATAATTTCCAAAGCTACCTCTGTGGCTCCTCCACCACTAACATCTTTAGGGGCCGTGATCTGATGACTGGTAACCGCACTTCACGCGCAAAATATATCACTTACCGAGATCTGCTTCAGCAGAGTGCCACACCCAGTAATGGGCAGAAGGCGTGATGACTGAGTCATTAACCCATTAAGATTGAGGTTGTTTTTCTCATTTGTACACTAAGAGTAATGATTGACTTCCCATTTATCCTGGCCTTTTTATATTTTCCAACGTGATTTATTTTGCTGCATGTACATATTTTGACATTCACTGTTTAGAAATCTCTCAGTCATAAAATCTAATTCTTTATTAACGTAAAAAGTCATTCGCGATAAAGCGATCGACTGTGCGTAGCAAACGATATCATCTCAACAAAATATCGTTTCGCATATGTCATTCCATTATTCTTCCGCACAAATAAAACGTACAGAGAAAAATGATACGTGTCTGGGCACATATAACGATTTTTCCACCCCCGCGATTTTTAATAAACCAAGCCGACATCCATACATTCAAATAAAGCTGTAGTGGCCCCCTCGTTCGCTCGTTGGCGGAGGCGGAAATTCTGTGTGGCGGCAATGTACGAATTTTATAAGGGATATCAGAAATTCTTGAAGGAGGCGAGGAGAGCACCCTGTATGATGAGCTATAGTTTGTTCACATACAAAACGCACACATGCGTGTTGAATAGAATATGTACATGATTTAGGAAAGTAAAGCATGGTGAAACCTTCAAATACATTGTTTTATCTTTACTAGCAGATTAGAAGTTACTAAACTTTCCACCTACATATTTATATATCGTCATTTTGTTTTAAGATAAAGAATCAAAATAGATTAACCATATTTTATAAAAAATCTAAATAGAATACTTAGGACTATTTTCTATTTATCAACAAACATTGATGTTATTTTGTTTATTATTTACAGATTTACGGAACTATAAATATAAAGGTTTATCACAAACTTTCACCATTCATCTCCAAATCTATTCTTGAAAGAGCTCTCTGCCATTTTGTTTCAAAATGGTGTACTTATATTACGCTATCAAAATCTAATAATCTATATTAAATAATATGTGGGGATATTGGCATGATTGTGATACCATAGTTTTTCGTCGGACACTTTTTATTTACAAAAAACTGATTTTACATGTTAACAGCCTATGCCAACATTTACGTGGAACACACGGTATACATTTATATTTATACCAACTTGGTCAAGTCATTAATCTGCACTAATTATAATTGTTTTTTTTTCTGTTCCCTAAGTACGCTAAATTTTATTTAACCGAAATGTGTTAAGGACGGTCCTGTACTTAAATGACTAATATTATTGTCATACTCTATTTCGCCTTTCGCCTCTTTGTGAGTTACGATATCACGTTGTATCTAATGGAAGCAAAGTGAATATTTTCCGTTATTAATAATTATTTTATTAGACATTTGTACAAGTCATGATATATTTATGTGACAACCATATATCACAATTATCTACAAGATAATTCAATTTGTAGTAACAGATTATTAAATTACTGCCTACTGTGTCTATCATAAATTTTTTTAGATGACAACACTTTCCTATTACTGAAATGACGCCCACACAAATAAACCATAAATAAAATCATGTTATTGAATAAGTGGACAGTATATCTAAAAATAAAATGGAGCTTTATATTTATTGCTACTTGAATTACAAAAATGAAGAAATTTTATTTAAAATATACACATATATTATTAACAAAATATCATAATTTAATCTCGGAATTTAGTACGAGTGAATCACTATGTATTTTATATTTTTCTGACATATTAAAAAGGTATGTTTAGATGTTTCGTAATTTGATCCAACGCAATTTGAAAAACTCTATTCGGTAAATTGATTTATTGGCAACCATGTAAAGATAGTAATAAATAATATTGTTCTTTGTTTCCTTTTCAGTCAAATAAAATAAAGTCTCCATATACCAATATATGAACGTAGATATGAAAGTTACAAAACAAATATTATTTTTATAATAAAGGTAATGCATCGTACCCCTAATAACAGTTTCTCGTGAAAATAATACAATGCAATTTATACAACACGAAACTAAAACTTTATATAAACAAACAAAACACGATAAAACGCTCGTTATATTTCATATAATTTTAGAAAATATAAATATGCAGAGGTGTATTTATAATTTAATATTCAATGAGATTTCATTTGATTAAGTTGTAACTACAAACAAAACTTTTGTGCTTTGTATTACTGAAACGTAAAACTGTAAACCTACAATGCGTTATGTGGAGGTTTTATTTCCACATTATTGAATACTGTTTTGCTATTGATATTATAGTAATTTTAATTGCCGCTAAGAAATATAAATGATAAAATTTGCCGTCATAATATTTGTTACCTTGAAATATGTTGATAACTGTATAGCTATAAAAAGAAACAGAATCGCAAATGCAAAAATTAATTATATTTATATCCAGTTAGAGAAGTAATAAAATTGCTAACAAAATACGATTATAATCTAATTTACCTTTAGATAAAAACTTTAGAAAATATAATTTAAAATCAATTAAATAAAATATTATTGTTATATGAAGGAAGTGATTATTCAACCGGCAGTTCACAATAAAAATATAAACAAACAAATCAAATTTTTGATTCGACTCGCTTCGCTTGAGTTTGAACAATGTATTCGATAAGAACTCTCGCCCAACAAACTTAAACTTTAATTAAATATACCGTCAATAAGTGAATCTTTTTAGAAATTAAACGCCATTGTTGCTACTGGCACAAGAATATCTTAGTTTATAATTTGACCGGCAGAACAAAAGAATGAACTTACAGTTCCTTGTAAATAAAATGTTTTTTTTGAGACAGTTTCTTTTGCCTTTTATTAATGAGACCCTAAATCAAAGGAGCGCATTCTATTTAACTCAAATTTATAAGTAAAATAATTAATACATTTTCGAGTATACTGGGTGTGATAGTCTGCTTTAAAAATCTCAGTAAGCGATACATTTTTGCGCGTGAAAGTCTGTTACTGGCCGTCAAATTTTATCCCTCTAGGGGGCTGGGACCAGTACTCAAAAAAAGTATTTAAATACTAAATACTAAATACTTCTAAAAAAGTATTTTAAATACTAAATACCAGTATTACTTAAAATACTTTTTATCGTTAAAATATACTTACAGTACTAAATACTAAGTAAAATTAACAAATATGTTATTTTAATACCGAATTTAATTTAAAAACTAAATTAATAATATTATGAAAGATACTTTAACAATTTACAATTCAAAATTAAATAGAAGTAAGGAATTCAGCAGCTATAACAAACATGAAAGGGTTTATATATATAACAACTAGGTTATTGATATTTATAATAAGAAATAAATTTTCTTAAACTGTATATTAATATTACAACAATATTTTCAATCAAACAAAAAGAGTGAAATAATGATCTCACTATTTCACTGAGTTAACTTAGGGCCAGTTTTTCAATCGCTGGTTTACTCTTGATTAATATTAAATAATAATGGAAACTATGGTTACCATTATTATTTAATCATGATTAACATTAATCGGTGATTGATAAACTGGCCTTTAAATGAGTAAAAAAAGTGTCTATTATCAAACGTATATAGAAAATAATTACTTATAAGTTATAATACTACATAGTATGTTACGATGCATAATAATCACGCCTAAAAAGTTAAACAAACGATATCATAACACACTTGTACCGTACTAAATTTTATGCATTACTTTTTCATAATATATTTTAAAATCAAATTTTCATGTTGTCAGTATAACATTCGATGTGCCCTTTATGATTCAAATTACGCACTAGTTATGCGCATGCGCAAAGTATTTAGTATTTAAAGTATATAAATTACTTTAAATACTTTTTTTTACTGTAAGTACTTATTTGTACTTTAAGTACATGAAAGTATTTAAAGTACTTTTGCATGAAAAAAAGTATTTTAAGTACAGTATTGAATACTAATTTTCAAAAGTATTTTAAGTATATGATATACTTAAAGTACTACTTCTAGTACTTTTACTTTAAGTAGTTCCCAGCTCAGTGTACAAAATATTTTACTTGAAATATTATTCGTTTTTCATGATCATAATATTTTATGTTGGTATGAACTTTTTCGCGTTCAGCATATTTCATTGCTGATATAGGTTTTTCTTTACCTATTATTATATTAAATAAAACCAAATAAAACAGTGAACAAACCTCAATAAGTAAATATAAACAAACAAAATTATATGACTTTTGAACCGCATTGACAGCTGTATGTTAGGACCTTTCAAAATATAATCCCTAGAAATCCCCAAAATTGGCAGATGGCCTTGACATTTACAACATTTTCTAATTGAGAATTTACTACAACTTCACATTGAACGATACGATTCTGAAGCATATGTTCGCGTAAAGTATGAGAATCAAAACAAAATTAATTATTTATAACATGTATCGATAACAAATTTTATTATTATTTAATACTTTTTTATAAGATTTCTTTCCTTATTTTTTAACATGTCACGTAAAGTGTATAGAAGTTGAACGCAATATTGACTACTGCTGATTGTATAAACACACCCTTATTTCAATCATGGCGATATAAATATATTTTGTGTATTCCAATCAATCACTTTTCCCAGGGTCAACTTATCTCTTTCCCAGGCAAACAAACATGTGACTATCTGCCAAACAAATGAACCAACTATACTACGTCACATCATCATATTTCCCATGCATATTCCATGTGACCACAGTGCAGCCCATGCATTTAGCGCCCCTCTATCGAGGTCGACCTTGATACGGGGGTGGCGCGTGGCAGTCTCACCCCCAAGTCACCCTGTCGCCGCCACCCTGCAGCTAGTCGACAGTCACTTATTTATATTTATTTATATCCGAATCCAGCTGCCCTGGCTGCTTATCAGGATAATAGCGTTGCAACTATAGGCGTGTTTCTTTGGATTGTGATTGTGATTTTCTAAATCATGATTCATTTGATCGTGATTGCGTTGAATCATGATTAAATATGATACTGAAGAAAACATCGAAGAGGAATAATGATTCAAATCCAACCCGATCGACGCGATCCTATAGTATGAACGTTAAAATAACTGCAAATGTCAAATACACAAACTAACCTATTTTAAAATTTCATAAATGAGTGTCCATGTAAGCCATTTCAAAATTCTTCCAGAAGCAGCCAATTTCCCTTAATTCCACAAATAAAGCACATAAATTTATCATCAGACGCCATTTTTAAACCTTCGATGTGAATCAGTCAACATGAATCATAGAAAAAGTATGATTCAGAAGGGTAGGGGGATTGTCGTTTCGTGATCACAAAATGAAAGAGTAGGGATAACGAATAACGAACGAAGAAACATGATTCTTCATGATCATGTTAAGTTTGATCACTTTGATTACGAATCACAGTTCAAAGAAACACGCCTTTCACTGTTCGATTTGTGGACGTGGGTAATGGGCTCAGGGCCGTACTTGCCCTCACAGCCATCAAATTGAATGTTTATGAGAGCTGGATGTGAACGTGCTAAACACCTTTAAAACTTGTATAATTATAAGACATGTTCCATGTCAGATGAGAAGATAATTGTGTCATTAAATTTATTCTTAATAGGTGCAAGACATGCATAGTTTGTTTGTCATTTACAGTTTCACACATAACAAGAAAATAACAAAGGATTAAGTTAGTTATTCTGTTCTTTCATTAGTGTAATATGTAGTTCACATAAACTATAACTTTAATTAGAAATATAAATGAAGAACGATCATAATCAATATATGTAAGTATCTTAAATTATTTGACTACTAATATGAAAAAACCAATTAAGAGTAATTATCTGACAGTTGGTTAACAAATAGTCGTCTATCAAAATTTGTCACAGTAAAATGTTCTCAAATTATTTTAAAGAAATATGTAATGTTTCAATAGTAGCGTGCGATTTGCACCAAATCTCAGTTCATCTCACCTCACCTCAGTTTGACAGCTTTTTTGTGCTGTTCTATTTGCACTGACATAACTGAGATCAAGTGAGACACTCACCTCCCCCCTTGCCGATGCTGCACTACCTATTTCACTGGTACGTACTGAGATTTTTTACTCAGTTACGAGTGGGGGTAGAATTCGTTATGTTTTGTTTGTAGTTCGAATATTTGGAAGTTATTTAACATTTTTTTTAAATTGTATATGTTATTATAAATCATGTCTCACAGCTCACTTCCAACAAAAACATCAAGAAAATCATGTGTTGTTCGCGAAATGATACTACAACGTTCGTCACGTAACCGACTCAGTTCAGACCTGTCAAAACCCGTTCGATTTGTGATCGAAAAAATATCATCTCATTTCAGAGAATCTCAACTCAGTTGAAATGAACTGAGGTGAGATTGTTTGCAAATCGAACGCTACTAATAACAGTCGTAACAAAAATTATACAGCAATTTAGTAATATATCTATTATAAATGTGTTTCTTGATAGATAACGCAGTTCATTACTCACAGCCATTAACGTCGTTCTAATTTAGGCATCCAAATGTTGTGTTGAATTTCCTTCCTTTGTAATAAATTTTACGTCCTGAAGGTGTTTAAGTTTATTATAAACAGAAACCTGTCGAGTTAAAATAAAACGTTGGTTTGAAGAGTATTATTTCATACAACGTAATAGCATCTGGATTACTTTGATATCAAGTCATAATAACCTCTAATAATTATTACTTTAGTCAAACTTATCTAGACCTGAAAGCGTAATATCCTGTTGGATATTCGTAGAAAAAGTATAGTATTGGACTCGAGTGTAATAACTGTTACTTACTCGCTCGTTGAATTATACTTCTTTGTATTTTAAATTAAGATCATTTATTCTACATATACTTAAATAATTTAAGGACTTTTGGCTGTAAAAATATAGATAGTAAATTACTAGTTAATCATATCAAAGTACTTTACATAACTTTCAACAAACAAAAATCAATTCCTTGGTGCAGCATTTAATATTATTTTTTTATAATTTCCTGCTCTCCTGTTCATTTGACAGTAAAAACTGTAGTCATATGATTGTTTATAAGTTGCATACATACCGTCATTACATATATTTTTTTATTTATCAAAACTTGAAAAAAAAATACGAATTGTATATTTAATAATAGGGCATTAACCATGACTTTCATATTTTTAAATGACATTCGCCATATTTGCCATAAAAACAAAAAGAAAACAGGACTTTTATTGTCTACTATTTAAAAAATATAACATTTTCTTTTCTAAAATTGTGGAGAAATTAAAAACTTAAAAAATTTGTTTTTAATACTTTGTGGAATCAAAATATTTATTGACCACTAGTATAAATAACCGTTTCAGGGCAAAAAAAGTTATTTAGTAGCATTTGACCGTTGAAAAATAAAATTAAGAAAATGATAGTCACCCTTAATCGGCGTTCATACTAGCTATCATTGCGTTCTTCCGAAGTTTCCTATAACCTAAATAAATAATAAATATTTGTGCGGTTTTCGGCGAGTGCGGCCCTGTAAACTGCACTGTAGGGAGCCAAATCGGCATACACAGTGCAGTTCCCAGTTCGGTGGATTTCACAAAAAAATAAACTGTCAATGCTCAAGCACCATTAGAGCCCTTCCGCCTGCCACCCCGTAACGCTCCCGCCGCTGCCTGCGATCCGTATTCCGAGCACGGTGTAGGCATATAATTCCTCTCGCGCGAGTCAATATTGACCTAAGAGGAAACGACGATTTGGCAAACAGCAATTCGCCCGCGTTATTTATGTGAATTATATGAAATCTTCCGAAATAATTTGTATCGGGCACATAGCGATTAGTTTGATTTAGTGCGACAGGTCGTATTAACAGCGACGATGGGGGAATGACGCCGTGTTAATATTGAACTTGCTGAAATGTACCGTGAGACTTAATCAATTTACAATGTAGTCGTTTTTGGGCGACGTCGTCTGAGTTATAGCTCAGATTTAATTTGCCGCTCAGCGCTGAATGAATAAATGTTTGTATTCATTGACAAATTGAATAACTGTTAATGAATACCTACTGAATAATGTACCGAATATTTTAACAATTTATCTCAAACATTTCATAATGAATTAGTTCTCGCAGGGTGAATAACCGTGCACGTACACACAATTATATTTCATCAAACAAATTACAAATTTATTTCTACTACGGTCGTGTTGAAAAGTCAACATATCAATATTCAAAATAAGTGTGAAAAGTATCTTTTAGCCAGCACTCAGTGCGGCAAGAAATCGTTTATGATGTCGTTTCTAAGAAAACCATTGCTGAACTTTTTTTTTATCAATGTGATATATAACAGTAAATGACAGATGTCAAATATCGATTCAAATATCGATTTTAGGAAATAAAAGATCACGACCGGCGAAAAATACAGAATGATCAAAAGGAATTGTTACAGTTGGTAATAAAAATTGCTACTTAAAATTGGTGAGCCTGATACATAAATTCATTTCCTGTTGTTGACGATGACGTTTGAAAATATAAAATTAAATTTGAATACATTTAGGTCTTATTCATTTTTAGTTATATTTTTTTCCCTCACCCTTCCTTTATTCAAAGTAAAAATCCTATTAGTTGTCAGACTCCTGACATAACCTATTTGTATTTATTAGACGTGTCAAATAGTATTTCCGCCTTTACTTGGTGTTGTGCCAACTGTGGAATAAAAAGATCTCTGGAATTGTATTGCCAACTGTAATAATGGGCCTTTCAAGACTTTTTTGAATTTTTTATATATTAATCTACGTAATAAAATAATTATACCCAAAAATTTGTATTTTTTTTTAAACTTGTATTAAGCATGATAAAAATATTTAAACTTTCGAAACAAACGAATATGACGTAGTTGCATCTTAGCTTAAAGAGAGACAGATAAGACAGAGATAAATAACACGTAACTTCACGTAACGTGTGTCGTGGTTAGTAGAATCCTCCGACAAAACATAACTAGACGGATAACAACGGCGTTTGTTGTGAATCAGAAAGGGATAGAATAACTGGTCGGTGAGGCGGATGCGCGGCAAGGAGCAACTTGCATAACATCATAGTGTACTCGCTCCTTGCCGCGCACCCGGCGGACCCAAAAGTTATTCCATCCCTTTCTGCTCCACAACACTGCATTGACTTGAATACGGCATAATTCGTCTAGTATTATACGTCATTGGTAGAATCGTAGAATGCTGAATGCTTATTTCTTCTTCGTCTTCCTCTCAGTAAAATTGAGCACCGACAAACGTTTCAGACAAAGTTCTATGATTGGCTTAATGCAACTACGTAATTGCAATATGGCAGTGCGAAATACAAATGAGCGATTTGAATGATTCAATTTTAACTTTCATATTTCAGCAATAAAGATATCATTTATCGTATGATTTTATATTGTATTCAATATGATGTACGGTCAAGAATTTATTTTAATAAATATATATTAAAAAGCTCTACCTCTTGATCACTCTGTAGTATGTAACATGCATATAATTCGTTTTACAATTAAAGTCTTGCCTCACTTGTTTCACAATATACTATTTCAACCTCATTACAAGTTTCAAGTTCAGGTTTATCAGTTTCCTTCATTAAGAGGCCGTTAATCAATGCTGAGATAAAATGACAATTATCTCATTTATCAGACGAGAAAAAAAAATCGAATTAATAAACGACAATTAAGATGTAATTTTTAAAGCTATGCTGTGTTTTCGATCCGATATTTTTTCACTTATCTACTAATAAAGTTATCTGTAATTTTATTCCACCAATTATAAACATACTCTTAGAACCTACGGATAAAAACTAAAATATATTAAAAAAATATATCGTATCGAAAGTGCATGGAAAGATCTACCTTTAGGGTGCAAAGAAAAATACCAGCCACTTTTTTTACGATGATCAATATATTGTTCCCTTAATATCAATGTAAAATTTTTCTTTACCGCCCATGGGCGTTAAATTCATCATTATATCTCTGTTATCAAGGATATAATACTTACTAAGCTGTTGGTAGAATAGATATTTGTATCAACCGCGGTAAGTAAAGTCAAAGAATTTGTTTCGGAAACGAAGTGCAACTGAGGACAAAAATAGTTAGAACTGGATATAACAAATTCGTTTCCTGAAAAATTAGGTATGAAAGGTTTTGCTAATTAGATTACCATCAAATAAAATGCAAATAAGTGTAGATCAATTTTGCTGACAAATTAATATTTCATTTGTCAAACATAAATAATTAAAATTTGAATAAAATAGTTGTACCTTTGTCTTTCAAATATGCAATAATTATTAATCATAAATTTGGAATAATGAGAATTTAAAAAAATAAAATATGACCAGTAGTACGATGGTGTGTGTAGCGTTATGGAATTCGAATCCAAAGATTCCGAGTTTAAATCCCACTCAAGCTAAAAATTGAAGAAACTACTACATTGCGGTTTGGCGAGTATCCTGTACTGTAAATGGTATTAAGTTCCTGTTGTATAGAGTAGCAAAATTAAATAAATAAAATGTCAAGTAAAAGTAAACCTTTTACTCGAATTTAATTTAAATTCAGCCGACCTCTGTGGCTCAGTGGTTTAGACTACTAGGCTACTGACCCAGAGGTCCCGGGTTCGATTCCCGGTCAGGGCTGGCATCAATTAGCGTCTGTAGCTGACTACAGCGCAGACGCTTCCATCTTCATAATCATCGTCTGTAGCTGACTACAGCGCAGACGCTTCCATCTTCATAATCAACGTTTGTAGCTGACTACAGCGCAGACACTTTCATCTTCATAAGCAGCGTCTGTAGCTGACTACAGCGCAGACGCTTCCATCATCATACCGGCTAGTAACCAAGAAGTTGAAGCCGTATCACAAAAAAAAAAAAAATTAAATTCAATCGCTATTCACTACTTAATTTGCAGTAAATTATAAAGTTTTGACAACCGTAAATAATTATTGCCATTTTAAACTGCAGCTTACTTTGCGCAGTAGGAAGATGGCATTTTATCGAAAAATACAAGAGCGAACAGTCCGTAAATTGAGAATATATCACCTAATGAGATCTGCTTCCTGACAGAAATGGCACCAGGCTCCCCATGTTAGGGTGAGACAGATATTACATTTTTTCTATTAAATTATGTTTCCTAATTTTTTTCTGCCACAAAATAAATATTTTTTAAGGGATGATATTTCAAGAACCATTAAGTACCCGCTGTTGAAATAAGATCAAAGAGGGGTGCTATATAGGGATCATATCCGATATAGATGAGTTATATGAAAAATGTGACGATGTAACAAGATAAAACGTTTTAAGGGAGGGTTCGAAATTCGAAATGATGTCTGTTTGCATCACATATTTCTCTTAAATAATCAAGATTCTTTAAATACTTAAAAAGGAATAATTGTACTCTATATTCATTCTTTGAAATTGATACTTAAATGTTAAGTTTTTCTTAAATATTGAAGATGAATAAATTAGACAATCCCCCTATTTTGAAACAGGCTCATTCTCCTATATTCTGTAACTGTATTCATTATCTGTTAATGATTGATAAGTTAATGACAACTTTTATTTTTCATGACTAATATCAGACTGTTATAACTTTGATATTCTGTGATCAGAATAATTTACTCTGGTATTTTTACGTTATTTTCATAGATTTTACAAAATTATTTAAGCAGACGTTATTTAAAAAATAATATAATAGCAGCTCAATGACAGCTCTGTAAAAAGTGTAGTTAGAAAGTAGTACTTTTTATACTGGTAGCTCAATACGAGGGCAAACTGCATAAAAATAAAATAGAAACGACAGAATAAACAATTTTGTTCACAGAATTCCGAAATGGTAGTAATGTTACGCGTATAAAACAATTGTTAATGAGACGAACTAAATTAAAATCAAGACGAAATATAACGCGATTTAATACACGATTAAATAGAACGAAATAAGACGAACTTCTTGTAAATATAAAATATATATTTAAAACATAAAAGAAAGTATAAATTATAAATGGTAAAATTTACAGAAGTTTAATATTGATAATTGAAATTAAATAAATTATCCGGCAATGGAAACAACAACAACGTATGAATAAAACTATTATTTACTTAGTTACAAAATACATTGCAAGACCTACATCTTGCACAGACGACGAGAGCCAAA
The DNA here is from genome assembly GCA_911728475.2 of Pterostichus madidus. Classification (NCBI taxonomy): domain Eukaryota; kingdom Metazoa; phylum Arthropoda; class Insecta; order Coleoptera; family Carabidae; genus Pterostichus; species Pterostichus madidus. The sequence goes on from OU452312.1 coordinate 24,704,330, forward strand.
CTTGTCTCGACGAAAGCCAATCTACCACTAACTAATCGTTGTTGTATTTCATGGGATGTTCTGACAAAAGGGTAAGAGGGTGGTATCGTCGCGTTGGTCGAGATAACTGTTTCTACATATGTGTTTACATAAAAAACCCAGACAGGATGAGTTTCAAAGGTTAAATCTATCCGACCCGTGCTTCGCTATAATTTACCCAGATATGTCATCAAATCCCGTATAACCAGACGCGACAATTTAGAAAAGCTATAAACTTAATAAATAATGATCTACGGAATACTGAAGTTATAACATATGATCTAATAAATTTGATAAACAAAATAAACTCTGTCAAGTCAACTTTAGAAAGATACTTAAGATAATACTGTATCTCTCGAAGCTGAGTTGATAGTGAAATATCATAATTTATAATCAAAACCAAATTCTGATTTATCCGTTTTGTTACAGAATTATCATGAGAAATAAGGGTTGTCATTACCTTAACAATAATAGATAATGATCCAGTTATAGAATAGGGGATATTACCTGTATTTTTTACAACTTTTTATATTTCTTGATTATTTCAAAGAATTTGACGTCACACCTCATGTTCAATCCAAACTGAAACACTTGAAAGTGATAAAAGAGTAAACCAAGTCGTCCCCGTTACACGTTGTGAAAACCAAAGTTTACTATAGAAATTGTTAGAGAAGACTTTTAATTTTATACATTACATGTGGCTCAATGGCATTGAGTCGGATTGTAGATTTGAGAACCCACAGCCGGCAAATAATTTTCACCAAATCAAAATTACCCCTGTGATCGTCCTAACTAACATATTTGGAGGACGTGACTTGACGGCTGGTAACCGTACCTCATGTGCATAAATATATCACTCTCCGAGATTTGCTCTGCAGAGTGCCACATCCAGTAATGGGTAAAAGGCATAATGATATGGCATATTTATTTATTTTTATTAAATAAAAAATTAAAAAATAAATATATGTCTACAACAGGTTCCTTCTCTGTGAAGGTAGTGTACAGTTTGTTAATAATTACCGCTGCATAGACAATGGAATTTCTGTACTATGCAACTTGATTTTATATTTTTTTTAACGCTAATTAAGATGTTAATAATTAACAATTTTGCAAAAACTACCGTATCCTTATAAAGATAATGAAATGAATTTTAAATTGGTTTTCGTATCATCATCGTAGCATGTTTCAGAGATACATTTTTTTGAACAGCCTCGGTTTCTGTGTTGTTTTATTAAGTTCAACATTTTTAAAGTTAATTTTCAAAACAAAGACAACAGTTACTGTATTTTTTAATAAAGTATTGCATTAGTTAGTGCAACAGTAACAATATAATTTATGACAGCAAGTATTCCTTAGCGAAGGAACATTTTGATAAAACTGTGCTGCATGAAGATGCAAATTGTGACATGTCACAGATATATGCAAGGCCTTAAAATTAAATAATTCCAAGAACAGGAATCCACTATTCATTTCAGAGAAAATAAACAGAGTAAAAGAAGAAAAGAAACAAATACAAGCCGTTAAATATTAATGGTACCACTTATTCAGTTCGAAATGCTTCAAAATGCCAGGCCAATCTGCACGGGCTCCCAAACAGATACATGATCAATCAGGCAGGCCATGAAACTGAAGCTGATGTCTCCATACTTCGCGACCCTCATTTTGTTGGCTAATTAGCAGCGTGACAATTAATTGATATCTTCTTCTTGTTATTAGGCGTAATCATGGATCCGCTAGTGACAAATTTATCTCGGGGCTTAATGCCACGCGGGGCAGTCGCGAAATTACCCACCTCTGCTCGTAATGCTATCGAATTATCTTATGTTAATGAGCCCGCTGTCGTGTGTGTTTTGAAAAGCGCTCGAGGTTTGCGTCTCAGCTAATGGGGTTTGAGGATTCGGAAGAATGTTGTTTGTTTATGTAGATGCGTTTGTCAATATTGTGAATGGTTTTGTTTCGCTCTGACTGCGGTATGCGGATTTAGAGATTATTTTTTGATTTGATGTCTGTTTTTTAACGTGACATGTTTGTCAAAATGAAACATAATATGGAGGAGGTATCTTGAGAGCTACTTGGCGGCAGATGAATTATTCAGAAGTATTTTTAGTAACCTGTAAAACTTTGACATGTCATATCTCGTAAAACAAATTTTTATAAAATATATTTTTACAATAGTTATCCAATAGAAGTATTGTATTAAATTATAATACGAGATAGGAAAAATTGTCAAACCAGGCCGGAGGATTTTGTAACACGAACTGTAGGCGAGTGTTGAAAACCTATGAGTACAATGAAGACACATTTAACACGAGTTATATATACTATTTTTCCTACGATCGAATTTTAACTAATTATACTAATTTTACTAATTACATTTAAAACATTTATTCTGTACTTTTTTTCATAGCAACTATTTTATCGCACGGTTGCCATTAGCAGAATGGGATAAAACGTTTTATCGCACGTTGTGTGATAAACAGCTACTTTTTGCACTAAGAATTACTCATTTTATGCCCCATCATAGAGAAAATATATAAAAAACCATAGATGACAAATCCTTTGTTAATTTGGATGCATTTATGTCGTTCGCTTGATCGCACACTTTTTATTGTTCCTCAAATTTATGGTTAAGTTGCACCCATAGATTACTCAGATATCTCATTTTTTTATTGCTATTGCCAATTTTTTATAAATACACTTATTCAATTCTACAAAACCTATAATTGTATATACAGGGTGTTAAAAAAGTTCCGGGACGGTGAAATATCTCGAGAAATACACATCGAATCAAGAAACAAAAAAAAGGCTTGTGGCTACTTGTGATTATATTGATTTTTTTATTTGATTCAATGTTTATTTCTTGTGATATTAGACCGTTTTTTACTTTTCTTTCAGAATCATGTCAAAACTTATTTTTGCGTTTAGAGCGCCATCTATTCCGAATTGGAAAAAAAGTTTCAGATAAAATTAACTTATTTTTTTTCGCAGAATACGAATCTGTAATAAAAAATGGGGGTTCCTATTTAAGGTTTCAACGTTGCCCCCCGCCCCACCCCCTGAGGGTGGGAGTTGGGGTTTGTGTTTGGTGTGCTTAGATAGGTTTTTGCAAAATATGAAACACGTGTTTTTTGGTTTCTTGATTCGATGTGTTTTTCTCGAGATATTTCACCGTCCCGGAACTTTTTTAACACCCTGTATAATATATAATATATAATAGTTATTCATGTATCAAGGGTAAAAACAGGCGCTAACTTGACCCATGGTACATACAATAATTTATGCACAACAAAAGATCATTTAATTTTATATTCAAAATATTTAAACAGAGACATTTATATGTCAAAGTATTCACAAAAAAGAAAAGTTGTTATTTTATTTATGTATCTATGGTAAATTATTTTAATATGGCCCTAGGGCCAAAAAGAAGTGTTTAGCCCCGCTTTTCATGACTAAAACACATGAATTTCGGCCCGATTGTGCATAAAATATATTATACCTATATACATAATTTTCGGTTTTGTAGAATTGAATAATTGATTTTATAAAAAAAGAAATTATGTGATACTTATTTAATACGAGCTAAAGATATGAATAATTCCATTACTGATTTGTTTTTTATTTCATCACGTCTTTTATCCATTATTGGATGTGGCACTATAAAATATAAAAATATAGATTTAACAGTAAGAGTTTTGAAATATTCAGCTTCATACTAAACTTTTTATATTGATATGAAAGTTTTTGAAACTGATTAAGTAGGTATTATAGTTTTTTCCGTCAATTTTAAGATGGTAAATGGAACACAACTAGAGAGTGTTGAATTTAAAATATTTAAAATTTTACAAGTGATTAAACCAAGGATTAAGCATTATTTTGCACCTGTACCTAGTCTATGGTTATTCAAAGATTAAGAAACAATAGTTAAAATAAAGAAGATTACGTGTAAGCTTCCTTGCTTATCTCAACTCAAAACATCTTTTAATCCGTAGATTCTATTTTCAACTGCGTTTGGTTCAAATTCTGTGAACAAGAACATTCACCGAAAATACGCGATTTATATCTTTTACTGGTTTACCTTTTTCAAAGAAAAGATTAAAAAAATATGCGTGTAAAAATGCGAATAAAGTAAACAGTAACTTTACAGTTCCAAGGACAAGTAAAAATGTAAAAGCCATTACGGCGAGATAACATTTATTAATCCTGGTAATTTTTATTTCACTGGGTTAGTAGTACTTCCAGTGGGATTATATTTCAAATCGGATACAATCAAGGACAAATCTAATTAATTTATCCTACATAATTTAATATAAATTAAAAATCAAATGATATATATATCGTGTTTTAAATATTTATCAGCAATTTGCATAGAACTAAAATATGATTTATAAACTACTATAAAATTAAAATTTATGTCGCTGATATTTTATCCAGGGCAATGTTTCATATATGAGTAATAAACTATGTAGAAATTATATATTTAGTTCTCACAGTAATTGCAAAATGTCAATAAGAATTAATTTTAATTTAAAATTTGTCATTACATTGGAATGTTAATATTTATTATATCAAATGAAGGTGTTTCGTTTCATTTAATCGTTAATTGCTTTCTTATACGTTGTTATAAGAAAGTTAATCTTCACTTTCCTTTAATTAGGTTAATTAATAAATTTGCAAATTAATGCTGGTATCACTGATGGAAACTGTCGCTATTTATATTGAGCAAAATCATAAAAATCCGTTTGCTCCTAGGAGTGATCAAAATTGTTACAGTTGGCAATAAAAACAAATACTTGAAATTGGTAAGCCTGATACATAAATTCATTTTCTGTTGTTTACAGTGACATTTGAAAATTTAAATTTAAATTTGAGTACATTTATTATTACATTTATTTCTAAAGTATTTCTATTACTTAAAAAGTCAAAATTCTATTAGCTGTCAGACTCCTGACATAACCTATTTGTATTTATTAGAAATATCAAATAGCAATACCGCCTTTACCTGACATTGTGCCAACTGTGGAATAAAAAGATCTCCGGAATTGTATTGCCAACTGTAACTATTCCTTTTGATCACTCTGTATGACTTAGGGACAAATTTTTATCAAACACCGAACAGAATCAAACAGCGACATGACATCAATATTAGGTCATTTTGCATATAAATTAAACTATTTCACTGTGTTAACAAATTAATAATTTAATTATTAATTATTGCAAATTCTCAACATTTACCTTTAATTTTACATTTATATTAAAGTAATTATATAATGAATTTAAACGTAATAAATATTCATCGTTCTAGCTAGAAACACTGTATACATAACCTCAAATTAATATGATTAATATTTTACAACAATGTATATTTTGATCAATTATAATTTTGTAATAGCTTCACATATTGCTAATTTTAAATAACTTAAACGTTTGTTAATTATTATGAACTATAGTATTATTTGTGGTGAAATAATGGCAACAATGTCAAGTTATTGCATTTAGTAAGTAATAATTACTTTCTATGTGATTTATAAACTGATAATAATATTGTGCACAATTGACACAGATAATAATTCATTTGTTATTACTATTATTCAGACAATTATTATGTCTGTATATTGTTCTGTGTTATTTATTAATATCTACTTAGTCAGTTTTATAAAAATATAATAAATGTTATTAATTATTGTATGATCTTATCTTAGAAAGATAATGAAGTTATTTTTTAGTTATATTGAATATCACCTGCAGCTGCAATTTGATATTGAATAGAAAATTATTACTTGTCCACCTTTATGTTGAAATCATATTTTACATAGAATTATTATTTTTATTCATTTACTTCAACTTACAAGCTATTCAATAGTTAGAATTTAAGATAATAATTTCGGAAATCATAGCGCAAGAAGAAGTATTTATTTAAGTTGTATTTTTTTTTTGTCCTAAAATTATTAATATAAAAGACAGATGGAATAAACATGTCTTTGCTAATGCATACGCACAACCAATAAACTAAAAATTTTGTCGCTTACCACCAAATTATTTCTGATGCACTCAAATATTTTTAACATCTTTATTTGACGGCTGGTAATTACAAGAAGTGCTCAAATTTACAATATGTAGGTACATCTAGATCTATTATAGCAAAGTATTGTACTCAAAAATGGAAAACTGACAGGATATTTTTCCTGATAAATTTATGTTTGTCATGAAATCTTGTAACATAGCAATTTAATAAAAAAAACTGTTAATTAAGTTACGACACCGTAGGTGGTGCGTTTTGTTTTAAAGCAGTTTTTCGAGTCAAATTGCTGTCAGATAACAAGGTTGAAATCTTAAATTTAACAACATTAAAATAAAATTATTCAAATGACGTTTGTTTGTATCGTGTTGCTAAGAGAAAGATAAATAAGGTTTTATAAATTTCAAGAAGTTGCCTTGCTTTGTATCCGCTGTCAAAGTGACAAAATTAGTTTTTGTTTATGAATTACTTTGTATTCAAGAGAAATTATCGAACAAATTTTTATTTGCGAGAACAAGGTTATATAACAGCAAATGATACGAGCACCTGACATTATGAAAAAACCACAATCCTTTTTTTTTCATATGTTCCAGGTTCAAATCCTGCTGGTGTCCCAATTATTTTTTTTTAATTCAATTTGACTACCGAATGACGTTTTTATTATTATGACAGTTGTATTTAAGGTTTAGTAAGGTAATGAAGGTGAATAAAAATTTATTCACTTTTCAACAGTTATTTTCTCTGTTTAACAAGCGTAGAGCGACACTCCCTTCCTTTTTTATCTTTCAATTCGCTTTCAGTTCTTACGTAGAGTGTTTAACTGTAATTGTGTGGAATTCACTTTCAAAAACAAGCGCAGGGCGACACTCCCTTCCTTTCTTATATTTTTGTTTCATTTTCAGTTACTGCATTGTCTAGACTTTTCTTTCATATATTAGTGCAGGCTATCGCTTTTATGTTTTCTAATCTTTGTAGATTCGTTGTTAGATTCATTATTAGATTCGTTGTTAGGAGTAAGCGTGAGTAATTTGAGATGTTTTATGCATATGTTATGTACGTCGAAGAAAGAAGATGAATGATAAGTGAATAGGAATGATGTGATTTAAGGTTTGATTGTGATAAATGATTTCGAGTGTGAGAAATGAATGAATTTGTATAGAGTGATCTATGAATGTCATTTAAGTGAGGCTGGTGTGTTTGGATGATAATGTTTGACGAGGGCTAACTATTTGTTGAATGTAATGAGTGAATATTTTTATGAGTGATTTTAGGGTTCGTGCTACCCCATTTGTTGGGATATAGCGTGAAGGTATGTATGTATGTAAACTGACAATTTTTTTGGCATTTGATATTAGTTCAATAGTTTTTAAAGTTCTATAATATTTAAGTACTAATCTAATAAAAGTTGTTGTCTTTCTTCAATATTTTCCAGTTTCCTCTTTGTTCTCAAATATGTATGAAATAGAATAAAAGGCATGAAATGGAAATAAATATATATTTTGATAACATACGCAAATAAAAATTCATTTTTATATAAATGATCGAAGTGACAAGGAGCTCTTAAGCGGAAAAACGTAAAACAACCCCTGTGGTGTGAGTATCGTGACTGTTAAAATTATTTATCGTATACATATTACATTCCTTATCAATCCTGACATGGACAAAGTATTTTGCTTCGTAAAATGAGATTCGTATCATTGTATTAGTTTGAGCAGCATGACCAAACATAACGCCGAAAATGTGACATGAAATATGATTTATAAAATAAAATAAATAAATATATCATCACGCCTTCTGCCCATTACTGGGTGTGGCACTTCGCCGAAGCAGATCTCGGTAAGTGATATATTTAAGCGCGTGAAGTGCGGTTACCAGTCGTCAAATCACGACCCCCAAAGATGTTAGTGGTGGAGGAGGCACAGGGGTAGTTTTTGAAATTATGAAAATTGTTTGTCGCCTGTGGGTATCGAACCAGGGTTATCAGGATCCACAGGCCGACTTCATACCACTGAGCTACCCACCCCATTATGATATTATTTATAATCGAGAATAAAACAATAGCGTTTAAAATTACATTTGTTTTATTTCACATTATATAATAAACAATTGAAATAATTGTTTTGTAATTCAATATACGTATCTAGGCACCGTTTAAAAAATAAAGTGAAACTATATTATGCTTCATATCGTGTATCGGTTTTATTCGATATTATTAATTAATAATAATTGTGTCAGTGACTGAACTACTAGATTTCTTATCTTGTAATTTATTACACTTTGACAATAATTAGTAAGTCTAGTGTTCTAATTTGCTTACTGTGTTAGTGTAATTAGTATTTACTTTATAATTAGTGAGTGGCAATATAACAGCATGAATTCTGTTTAATAATTCACTGAAAAATAAATTGTGCAATAATCAATAAAATTAATGTTGCGTGCAAAATAAAACGTTCTATTAAAATAATCAGCACTGTGTAAAATACAACCAACAGGAAAACTAAATTACTATAGCATTATTTATAAAATTGTACCTTTATTTATCTATCCATTGTAATTCATATTGGATTCCATATAAATATCGCACATAAACAAATAGATAAACTTTATGCATATAAAAGAAAATTATATTTTTAATTATAAATTCCTATTATATAGTAAGTAAAATAATCTCTATCGCTGATTAAATTGTAACATTCGTATTGATTTTCATTTTCTAAAAAGTGGCAAAATTAGCTGTTTTTAAAATAAATAAATTTAAATATATCATCACGCCTTCCACCCATTACTGGGTGTGGCAATCTACCGAAGCAGATCTCGGTAAGTGAAATATTTCAGCGCGTGAAGTGCGGTTACCAGCCGACAAATCACGGTCATAGGAGAAGGGAGAACCAGGGTTTTCAGAATTCACAGGCCGACTCGGTACCACTGTGCCACCTACTTTTAAACAAATTAAGTAATTCATATTTCATATTAATTTTAATAATTTCAAAAAGCTATCCCTGTGGCTCCTTCACCACTAACATCTTTGGAGGCTGTGATTTGACGACTGGTAACCGCACTTTACGCTCAAAATATATCACATATTGAGATCTGTTTCGGCAGAGTGCTACACCCATTAATGGGTAGAAGGCGTGATGATATATTTATATTATATATAGTTTTTCTATCAAGATCGCTAGTAATCGATATTATATAAATTCATAAAAATCATCCTATTCTCGCACACAACTTCTAAGTATAAAGTTTTTTTTTTTAATATGCAGTATAACTAATATAGAAAATATCTGTAACACTTATATTAAGTAACTAATACATAATATATTTTATTTAATTTCCTTCCTAACTCGTTGCACCATTCAAGTTCTGTAATGCAAATTAATTGGTATTTAATCGTTTACTTTCATTTAGTATTTTTAATCTAAAACAAAAAGGTATAGCTCTTAAATATGTTTGTGTTTGTGTACCTACATACCAAATAAACAAGTCAACAATATCCACACAGCACGGAAACATCACTAGATCCGTTATGGTGGCCATAAAGAAATAGGAAATTGAAATTTATCGCCTGGCGTGAACAGCGCACAACAGTTCATTCATATAACCGCAACGAGTGCTCGAACACAGATCAGAATTAGTTCGTATCCTTGTTAGCATTTTCAAGTTTCGCGTATTTGTGTTCTGTGAGTATTGTCTTCGAAGTCATTAGCGGCGGAAACAGGCTGTAAAGTTCTTCATGTGAGACCTGGAGTATTGAAATGAGTTGTTTGCGGTACTTGAGCAGTGTATTAGCCGTAAATGATGACGTATGTGACGCGGTGTTTTACACTTGACACGAAGAGTGGACTGCGCCAATTAGGGAGATTTTACGTTGTTATTAGTGGTTGATGAAATATTGTGACCTCAAGGCAATAACGATCTTTTTAATGCTGATTATTATTATTACATTTTTTAAGTTACATTCAGAATTGTGTGATTTCAGCTGTCAAAAGTTTTTGTATTATTTTAAAGAAACATTGTTCAAATGAAAGATATTCAGAATTAAATTATCTACCACTTTAATTCCAAGCATTTTAATCTAAAATAAAATAATATATGGGGTGGCTAGCTCAGTGGTATGAAGTCGGCCTGTGGATATTGAAAACCATGGTTCGGTTCCCACAGGCGACAAACAATTTTCATAATTTCAAAAGCTACCCTCTGTGGCTTTTCCACCACTAACATCGTTGGGAACCGTAATTTGACGACTGGCAACTGCACTTCACGCGTACAATATATCACTTACCGAGATCTGCTTCGGCAGAGTGCCACACCCAGTAATGGGTAGAAGGCGTGATGATATATTTATTTTATTTTATATTTATCTAAAATAATTTAAATAAGTTTGGCAACTATAAATAGATGGTTACTAGTTATAATATTATTTTATTAAAATATAGTTCTTAGCTCCATAATTAATTGAAATATATCATATGTTTCATTATTTAAATGAGATCATGTATGATTTGCTATTTTATACTTTAAGGCCCAGTTTTTCAATCACCGATTAATGTTAATCATGATTAAATAATAATGGTAACTATGGTTTTCATTATTATTTAATCATGATTAACGTTAATCGAGAGTAAACCAGCGATTGAAAAACTGGCCCTAAATGAATTAACAAAAAATATTTGCCTCGTATTTGTTTGTTTCCTTTATTATGTCACAATAAGGTTATATAAATAATTGAAAGTAGAACTATTAAAAAAAGCGTTTTGTCTATAATAAAACGGTTTATCCAACACTGTACAATAAACAGTCACTTTTTGCACTATCGTAGAAATGTAACTTTCATTATTTAAACTTATTTCCAACTGTAAAAATCAGGGTTGTTCATATTTGACCCACCCAAAAAAACCCACCTGGGTTTTTTTTTTTAATAAAACCTACCTAAAAAAAACCCATATAAACCCACTAAAAAACCCATTTGGTTGAATGGTTGAAAATTCACCGAAGGTGAATTTTAAGATAGAGTAAAATCTTGGAACATAAACATCTTTTATATATTTTGCAGTGTAACACTAAGGGTCAAATTCATAGTCGTGCCTCACCCTCACCTCATTCTCATCTCACACTTAAAATCGAAGTAACTAAGGCAACTAACTCAAATTGTGCAAATTTTTGAGTTAGTTGCCTTAGTTACTTCAATTTTGAGAGTGAGGTGAGGATGAGATAAGTGTGAGTGACGACTCTGAATTTGACCCATAATCTCTTTACAAAATAAACAATAACATGATAGAGCATATTATGTTTTTAATTCACAATAAAATAAATATATTTTTTTGCAATTATTACATAATAGTACATAAATTTTGTTTTAATGTTTAGCAGTATAACATTATGTACAAAATTAACCTAGAATTAAGTAACTTGAATTAAAAAATGTATTTGTCAATATTATAAAAAACCCAATAATGCCTAAATAAACCCATAAAACCCCAGTGGGTCGGGTTTAAAAAAAAACCCGGGTTTTTTCAACATTGGTAAAAATCGGTTTCTATGGCATCAAAATAATTATAGAAATAATACATATTTCGCAATTCCGGGAGTAAATGACGATAGGACTAAAGTTAATTTAATTGCTCGTATGATTATTTCCCTGATCCTTAGGAATAAATTATGCTTTTCAGTCCCTTGGTATATAATAAGCTATTAATTCGGCTGTGCTGTTGACAATAATGAGCTTATTATCCCGTTGTTATAACCAGGAGAAAAGTGTATTTTAAACCTGATACTAAAAATATTTGACAGCCGTTACTAAAAAAACAAAAAAAAATAGTACATATTTCAACCATTTATTTATTTTCTGATTTTTAAAAATGATTGTTTATAAGAATAAGTATTCGTTTTAATGATTGATTTCATGGAAAAAGTCTCGTGAGAGAAATCTTTATTTTTGTCAATTTATTGTAGCTCTCGACTTCGCCTCTTGATTCAATTGTACACCTAGGGAATGAAAAAAAAGGAATTTCCCCTTTATGATTATCCACAGAGTGATCAAAAGGAATTCTTTCAGATGGCAATACAATTCCAGAGATCTTTTTATTCCACATTTGGCACAACGCCAGGTAAAGGCGGAAATAATATTTGACATGTCTATAAATAAACAAATGTATCATCACGCCTTCTACCCATTACTGGGTGTGGCACTCTGCCGAAGCAGATCTTGGTAAGTGATATATTTTGCGCGTGAAGTGCGGTTATCAGTCGTCAAATCACGGCCCCCAAAGATGTTAGTAGTGGTGGAGCCACAGGGGTAGTTTTTGAAATTATGAAAATTGTTTGTCACCAGGGTTCTCAGGATCCACAGGCCGACTTCATACCACTGAGCTAGCCACCCCATGTCTAATAAATACAAATAGGTTATGTCAGGAGCCTGACAGTTAATACGATTTTGACTTTTTCAATAATAGAAATACTTTAGATTATTATTATTTTTATTATTTAAATTTTCAAATGTCACTATCAACAACACGAAATTTATGTATCAGGCTTACCACTTTCAAGTAGTTTTGTATTATTTCCAACCGAAACAATTCCTTTTGATCACTCTGTAATATACTATTTCTTCAGTGTTACTAATTCATGTTCAGTTCAAAGTTAATATTTAAACGTTCAGTATTACTGTATATCGATCAAGAAACACACTTTAAATAATTATTTTCTGCAAATGTTAGTATTAGTTTCAATAACATTGACTGAATATATTTGATAAAAACTTAATCTCACGACTGTACCAACAATGCTGATGCCGTTTGTTAGGATGGAATATGTTACTGTTTCTGTCATATTTATTTATTTGCGCGTGTTCAATGAATATAATATTCTAAATCGTGATTTCCGTATCTTATAGATCCCGTTTGTTTCGTGGCATCAGGAGTCGGGTCACAGAACAGATCTACGTTGGCCATGAGATTCTCCAACTTAACTTGCTCTTCTGCACTCTCATACAAACATACAGTCACAGTCATAGGTGCGCGAAGCTGTAACTTGATATTGATTAAGCTGTGGGACGATCAGATATCATCGGATTTGTGTTTATTGTAAATGTTAATTGAAAGAAGATGGATTTAGGCGTGTAAAACCAATTTGTTGTGTTATTTAATATGTGGGTCGAGCGCAAACTTTAAACTGATGAGGTGCGGTATTATCTGTTTGTGTTGTAATCAGAGAATTTACGCCAAATGAAAGGGGATTGTTAGCAATCTATTTATTTTACGACTTTCTATGAATATATTTGATTGCTTTTATATTTACTTAATAAATCACTGTATAGAATTCCAAATATTTCTAGATACGTAACGAACAGGAAATAATTTAATTTCCACTTGAAGTTGAACGTTCGTACTTAAGTAGCTGTTTAATTTCTGCACTTAAAATTTTGTTCATCCTGCTCTGATGTTAGTAAGTTCTGTGATTTGATAGTGGAGGTATGTCGGCTGTGAATTTGAGGATGCGAGTTCGATTTCCACAGCCGAACTTTTCTCCACATTATAATTATCATTGTGGCTTTTGCTCCACTAATAACTTGGCATACCTTGATTTTTGCAAAATTTGTTACGACAGAGTGCCACACACATATTAATTTAATTTTCTGACGATCAGTTATGAAGTTAACCATAACAACATCATAAATTACTACGGAAAATTGAACATAACATACTCTGATATGTTATTATAACGCATACTTCTAACATATCAGGTGAAGTTCCACTAATTGACAACAGATAGCTTTACGATGAAAGAAAGTAAGAAAATAAATGAAAAGAATTTGTATTTTTTTTAAATCGAAGTTTTGGCAGATTTTTCAACTCATTGCACACATAAATCTTATTTTTAAAATTAATTATTACTTATTTACTAATATTTTAGCATTATTTAATATTTTGTAATTACGGTTAGTATAGTTGGTATCATCACACCTAACCTCAAACGTCAAACGTCAACACTTACCTGAGACAAAACATTACTAGACAGATAACAACGGCGTTTGTTGTGAAGCAGAAGGGAATAGAATAACTGGGTGATGAGACGGGTGCGCGGCAAAGAGCTAGTACAAGTTGTTGTTATGCAGGTTGCATTTATGTTGATGACAGTTATTAGACGCGAGTATTTTATTTATTTAAAGACAAAAGTTCGTATACAAAACACTTAATATGTCAAAAATTAACCTTTACTTTGATGTATGTAGTATGTAATTGAATATAAAAATAACTACACAAATGTTTGCAACTTGCATAACATCAAAGTGTACTCGCTCCTTGCCGCGCATCTGCCTTACCATCCAGTTATTCCATCCCTTTCTGCTTCACAACACTGCATTGACTTCACAACGCATCAGCTGTCAATGTGTAACAACATTGCTTTTGTAAACTTTTTTTAGATATATTTTGTGGTCGTCTGAAAAATAGTGTACATAACTCGCTCGAAAGTCTGATAACTGTGCTCGTATACTTAAATCATTCGGCGCTACGCGCTTCGTTTTTCAATTTGTACACTCACACGTTATCTTACACTTTCGATACGTGTTATGTAATATACTATTAATCTAATTTAATTATAACATCGTATATAAGATTTACAAGTAATAAGTTGCACTCAGAATTTAATAATAGTTATTTGTCTAACTAGACAAAAAAGCAGCAGTTTTATGCATTTATGTAAAGAAAATATTTTTTTGCCGATTAACATTAAAAGTGGGCTTTGTTGACAATTGACAAGCTATGAAGTGCTACTTTTATAGCCTAGGCTATATACTATCAGGCACACCGTTTTTAATATTATCTATAACTCTGTTTCAAATTAAACAGATTAAAGAAATAAACTAAATTTGATGTTAATTAACTCTCTTTTTAACTCAAGTTAAAATAAACTTGTTTCATACATTGAAAAGAGAGTTAAAAACGAAATAAAAAATGATGTTAGTGCTAATCCGTTTTATGAATCTGCCTGTTAAAGTATTGCTATTGGAAAATAACAATCAACATTTATTATTTAATATAAAAAATATAATTACAACCGCAGAACGTATCTTTCATCTCAGATGTGATAAACATTCCTTCGTCTTATTCTATTATATACAGTAAATTTATTTAATATATGGTAAATGACAACATTCACAAAAAGTTAAATGATATTCAGGAAATTATAAATGTGAAATTTCTTTTTAAATAGCAACAAATAATTAATAGTAATTGCTAGATTCATAGCCTTGGCTGCGTCACGGTTATGAAACTCTAATCGCGACAATAAATCTGCTGCTTTTTTGCCTAGTTAAACAAATAACTATTTTCGCAATTGCCCAGAAAACTTGTCCATTCTGATCCCTAAATTGCAAAAAGTAAGCAGAAAATGAATATTTCCATGGTGATTAGTTTGGGATGGCTAGCTCAGTAGTATGAAGTCGGCCTATGGATCCTGAGAACCCTGGTTCGATTCCCACAGGCGACAAACAAGTTTCATAATTTCAAAAGCTATCCCTGTGGCTCTTCCACCACTAACATCTTTGGGGGCCGTGATTTGACGACTGGTAACCGCACTTCACGCGCAAAATATATCACTTACCGAGATTTACTTCGGCAGAGTGCCACACCTAGTAATGGATAGAAGGCGTGATGATATATTTATTTATTTATTTTATATTAGTTTAATTATTTTGCATAAATATTTTTCATTAGTGTGTGAAATCATGATTAATTTGTTACTGATAGTCGCATAAAGGTATTGTAAGTAACACACCCTGAAAGCTTCCAAAGCTTGCCTACGATCGCTCTGGAATAACCCAGTAAAGTATTACTTTCAGGTCTTGTTGATCTATAAATAACTATTAATAAAAATCAAATTATAAATTAAAAAAATAAATATATCATCACACCTTATACCTATTACTGGGTGTGGCACTCTGCCGCAGCAGATCACGGTAAGTGATATATTTTTCGCGTGAAGTGCGGTTACCGGCCGTCAAATCACGGCCCCCAAATATATTAGTGTTGGGGGAGCCACAGGGGTAGTTTTGAAATTATGAAAATTGTTTGTCGCCTGTGGGAATCGAACCAGGGTTCTCAGGATACACGGGCCGACTTGATATCACTGAGCTATCCTGAAATAATATATTAAATCTATTATCAAACATCCACATTAAACAAATTTTACTAAAATTACTATTTTCAGTTGATCGACTTTTCGGGTAACATATTTCATTGTCACCTATGGATAAATGGACATTGGTAGAGTTTTCCCCACGGTAAAAATATATTTTTGGACTTTACATCTGAAATAAACTCATATTTGCATTTTTAATATGTAAATATGTGGCACTCTGCTGAAGCAGATCTCGGTAAGTGATATATTTTGCGCGTGAAGTGCGGTTACCAGTCGACAAATCACGGTCTCCAAAGATATTAGTGGTGGAGGAGCCACAGTAATAATATAATAATATGTAAATTGTCTTTGTTTTCATGAAAACAGTAAATACAAATCTTTTATAAAAGCAAATATATATATTTTTGATTACTAATTGAAAAAGCAATGATGTAAAAATAAACCATAACCCAGGATCGGTGGGGAGGAGGAAATAAATGATTAATTAAGAACTAATTTGAAAATAACATCGCAATTAATTTTTAAAGCACGCATTTAAATACCACAGGATACCAACATTTAACAAATGCGCTCAAATGAACTCACGGCTTAAAACAATACGATTGAAAAACACAAACGGCAATTGGAGGTATTTCAGAACGACAATGGCCATTCAAAACTGTTATAAATTAATCACTCGCGCCATCAATAGACCCGCGCTGAATGGATCCTGTCGATTTGTTACGTCGACGTGATGAAGTCTGATTTTGCCACTGACACAAGTTTTAATTTACGCGAATGTTACACTAGTTTTATTCCATTGTAGCAGGAGTTTTTGTTTTTCGTTCTTTTGTTAATAATAAATATTTTTAAATGGAATTATGGCAGTGAATGAGTGAATTGTTAGTTACTATGTTCACATGATGGATTGAATCCCGATTGGAACTATTGAAAACTACAGGTAAACTGTGCACAACGAAATTTTAGTTCGTTCTTTTTAATCTAGTTTAAATTTTCGTTTGTTTCTGCTTATGTCGGAAAAATTACAGCCATTTCCTGCTCTTAACATAAACATAACCTTAATTTATTATTCTAGTAAAGGTTTTTTCAATTAAATGAGAAAATAATTGATTGAAGTATTTGAAAAACTTTTAAAATGATATAAAATTAATAATGAGGAACAGTAATTACTATTAAAATTAGGCACTAGTTTAATTAATTTATACAATCCCAAAATAATTTTTAAAAATTGTACATTATTGTAATGAACAAACCAGAATAATTGAAATAATAGTAATTTAAATTTCAAAATAGATTTTTATATTATTAAAATATGATTATATTGCAACTTTACTTATAAAATCAAAGAAAAGAAATAAATTTTAAAATGACAGCGCCTAAATAATTTCTTTTTGACTTGTTAGTTTTGTTGTTGCTATTAATCTAGTAATTTTAATTTTTTTCTCAGTTGAAATTATTACTATTTTTATTCTATTGTCTATATTTATCGTATTTTCAACACAAACCTAATGACATTTGATAAATACGGCATAGAATTGACAGCATAACAAGATATAGCATTACCGCAGCTAACGCTCTCTTACAGAACAGCGACGAAAGACTATGTCGAAAGTATGAGGTCTGCAAACTTTGTGTTTATGCGCAGCGACAAAGACAAAGACTAAGACTAAAATAGTAGCTGGAAACGCTCAGCTGTATGACAGACTCTCTAGGTTATGTCGAAAAACTAAAACTAACACTATGTTAAGAGGTGGAAACAAGGTAAAATAAATAAATGATATAATTGTCCTCTGTGTCCTCCGTTTGATCCGCCACTGAATACACTTTAATATTTTGTTTCTAAATATTTTTTTAATATACATTTTTATTTCGCAGGATCCCTGACATCTAACATAAAGAGACGTTTCTATCCGAAATAATTTGGTAAGTTAAAATGAATATTCTTGCTTATTACATACTCGTATAATATAAAATAATCTTAAAATATAAAATTTGTACTTTAATGTGTAATTATGATTAAGAAATTCTGCGAAATGTGAAAGCTGAGCAATTGTTCCAGGATCTTCATTTTATAGGAATTCCAGTAAAGCAATTAAAATAATTACCAGTAGTCGTTAGCTATTAAACTAAAAATTAAAAATTCGCTATATTAAAAATTATTTTCGAATGATTCGGCATTTTCCTCATCGCCTATGCAATTAACCATCTTTTCGCAGTTCCTGTAAGAACGTATCATTTAATTAAATAACCGTCGCGAAAAAACCGCGTAAGTAATAACAGAACGTCTTCTTAATGAGTTCAATCGTCGGAGCCCGCTCGATCGTAATTTGCGATTGCCAACCGTGACATGAATTGCAGAATCCGGACGCGATGCGTTACTTTTCAGTTCTTGGACCGTGGAAAGAAATATTAATAGTTAGCATTAGTTATAGGTTATGAAGGGTAGTGGAACTTATAGGTTCGTTATTTTATAACAAAAGAATAATAACGTTACATTTTTTATAAATGGAACTAAGTTAGAATAAGCCAGGATTTTGCTATGAAATTGCACACGTATATCTCTACAGTTTGTAATAGAAACAAAACAAAAATCAATTGTAGTTTTTTCGTAATGCCTGTTTTACACTGAGCAAGTGCAACTTGCAAGTTTTACGTTCAACTAGTTGCACCAAAATGTTGCAGAGATATTTTTTTCACTTTACATTGAGCAACTTGCAACTGCAATATAATATTAATTTATTTTCAATCTTTTGTCGTTACTAACTTCATATTATATCAGCTTAATCTCTTATATCACTTGTATTATTGATATTTGTGTCATATGTTATTTTGCATTGATATAAAAATTTATTCTTATAAGGTATTTGAACAATTATTTGCAATGCAGTAAATCATTCTAATATCCTTAACCCAACTTTGTCTTTTTTGACATTTATAATAAGTTGGTAGCATTCTAACAAATTTAAAATTACTAGAAATAACTAACAGTGGCCTTGCAAGTCTTGCAAAAATTAGAACATGTTCTAATTCGTGCAAGAGGTTGATACAAGATTGCTTCTGTCTCTTGCACTTGCAATTTCTGTATTACACTCGTTCAATATTGCTTCAACTTGTTGAAAGTTGCAGTTGCACTTGCAATATTGCTCAGTGTAAAACAGGCATAAGAAGCCTACTCTGCGAGTTCAATATAATATGATATATAAAGCAGTATTATTTATTTGTTATATAATGATAAATTAAAATAAAGTGCAGTAGTTGTGTTGCATGGTTACAATTCTCACCGTATAACCAAACCTTGCTGACTTCGATTTGTAACTCCATACGATTGGTTGAAATTCCACCACAAGCTGTAGATTCTTTATTCCCTATACACCTGTAATGTATTTCGGATTCATTTCCTGTTATGCAAAGTAGTAAATAAGTAAATTATGTGAATATTTAATTTATCAAAAGTCATAAGAAATGGGGCTGGAAATAAAGGAAGCATTTAAGTGTTTAATAGTCATTTATACACTGGTGAGAAAAAATAAACACTTGAAATTCGTGAAATTTTATCAATTTTCAAACCGTCACAACTAATTTTAAGCTAATTTGATCTAATTTTCGAGGACGATAAAGTTTAAAGTGTCTACTTTAAGGAGTTACATGCGATCTTAGGTTCAACCCCTTCCGCCCCATCAACCCTGTAGAAGAAAAATAGTTATTTAAGGTTTGTTACGTGCAAGTGTAGAAATCTGCACGAGTACTTAACCTTTTTCGGCACGTGTTATAAACAACATTTTTCCTACAACTGTGCGATTTAGAAAATCACTAAAATATTATCAAAATTTATAAAATTTTAATGATATTACACGAGAACGATGTTTTCCGACGTTGCTATGGTTTGTTTGTTGATTGCTTGCACATTGTTCTACCTTATTTAAAAATATTTCACTAATTTCGAGACAATTTTTTCAAAATCGTCTAGATTGGAATACTACAGTGAGATTCTTCTTTATCATATACACCTCCAAAGGTAATTGTTGGATCTATTCTTGACAATGATAATCAACCTGCTGCTTGTATTTCTAAAACCTCTGAAATTGTTGTCAATAATATTAGATACTGTTAATAATATGAACCGGTACGGAAGAAATCAATGTTTCTTTAGATAGTATAACAATTTTCACTACCAATTATGTCAATTTAAGCAACTGTAACAACATGTTATTAATATACACAAACAATCAATATTATGTATTTCACTTACTCTTTAAATAAAACCATTTATCGATATATTTTACTTTGTTTGGTTTTTTTTTATTAATTATCATATTTAATAATGATATACTTGAGTTCTTGTGTGCTCAATGTGATGTGTACAGATTAGATATACTGTTTAAGGTTATGTTTATAAACGTCAAAATATATCACTGTATATTTCTTCTTCTTCCATAAGCGTATGTGCCTAAAATATGAAATTCCGTGCTTGGCGCGAAATTTAAGACCTCACTTTTATTTTCTTTTGACAATTGCGTAAAGTACAAATTACTTTCGGTACTAGTATTTCTTTGCTTACAGAAACGCACTTGGTCTGCATTTGTGTACTTTCCATACGTAACCAAGGCAATAATAGTTACGTAATAACAAAGAAATCGCACAGTTGTACGAAAAATGTTTTTAGTGGAGAAAACTTCCATCTTTGACGATCTGTACAGAGCTAAGGAAAATTTGTGGACTCGATTCATCATCTGGGCAATGAAGCTTATTTAATTTCCTGCAAAGGACGCAAAGAACGAAGTTCCTAGGATAATATCTGTAAATTTATTTCTGATTCAATATTTTATTGTACTCGTATTACACAATTTTTATTTTACAACAATTAATTTAAAAACATTTAATAAATATTAAATTACTTTAAATATTTACCACATATTAACCGAATATATAAATTGTTTACACTGTTCTCCAAATATTCGGACTGATGATATTTGTTAATTGATTTACAATTAAAAAAAAATTCTAATGATTCGCAGTTTTATATTTATTTTATGTAGAGCTATTTTAATTTAACCGTCGAATATATATATATATATATATATATATATGGGATGGCTAGCTCAGTGGTATGAAGTCGACCTGTGGATCCTGAGGACCCTGGTTCGATTCCCACAAGTGACAAACAATTTTCATAATTGCAAAAACTACCCCTGTGGCTCCGCCACCACTAACATTTTTGGAGGCCGTGATTTAACGACTGGTAACCGCACTTCAAGCGCAAAAATATATCACTTACCGAGATCTGCTTCGGCAGAGTGCCACATCCAGTAATGGGTAGAAGGCGTGATGATATATTTATTTATTTATTTATATGTATCTGTATTGATTATATATAAAGAGATAATAATGAGTGTATTTTTTAGATTTATTTACAATTATTTTGGAGAGGGTAGGCCCAAAAAAAAAGTGTTTAGGTGCCCCGAAATACCTAAATCCAGGCCTGCGTATCTATGAACTTAATATTAAATGAAAATGTGTCTGGTTAGGAGAGTTACGAGCATCACTTCTTCATCCTTGTGAAAAAACCCTTTCACGGTTTGTACGTTTGCCTCAGTTCTCATATCGTAACATAAGTAGGAAATGACAGCGCGTTGATGTCGGACGAAAGAGGAAGTGACTGACGCCATTTTGTTTCAAGCATCCATGTCAGAATGAAGCCATATGGTGCGTCGGATGAACCCGATATCTTGTGAACATTCGGAGATCAGCGACTAGAGAACGCCCACGTAATTTAAGAACAATAAAAAACGGGGAAAAAGTTGCCAGACAGATGGACGGGTACACTCCATTGAGGAACGCCACGGGCTGTTTATCATGCTTAATAACATGAATAAATATTAATTAATTTACTGTGTCGTCACACGGTTTTTTCGAACGTCTATCGCTTGCTTTTATTTATATTTATTCATGAATTAATTTAATGTATTTCCATATGACAAATGGAAATTACTTTGGGAGTATTTTTAAATATTTTTGTAATAACAAACATTAATTCAAAGTTATAATAATAAGTGGCAAACATATTTTATATTTAGTATCAATATTATTGACACCATGGGGTAGGTGGCTTAGTGGTATCGAGTTGAACTGACTTCGATCCCCACAGCCGACAAACAATTTTCATCACATAAAAATTACCTCTGTGTCTCCCCCTTCACTAATAACAACTTAGGGGGCCTAATTTGACGGCTGGTAACCGAATTTCATGCGCATAAATATATCACTTACCGAGATCTGTTACGGCAGACTACCACGCCCAGTAATGGATAAAATGCGGCGATTATATATTTATTATTGAGACCGTAACAGAAATTATTTATTTATTATACTTCTCTGTACTCTGTACAACATGAAAATAATCTTAATTACAGAACAGGGTTCGGTTCCCTCGGACCGTATTGTGGTAGTTCATAATATTTTTAGGTTGAATGAGATTCGAACTTGGGATCTTCGAATTGAAATGCCGTGTACCACTTTACAGCCGGTTTTAATAAATATTATTATTAATTTTAATGTACAATATATTCAAAATTTCTGATGATATATGTTTTTTTGCACCGTAAACCTTAAATGAATCGAACAGAAAACTCACAAAAAAAATCAGAATTCAAACCGAACCTGAATCCATTTTTGTACTTTCTTATATAAGGAAGTATTGGAATCGTGAAAAAAATCGTTGACGAGATTTTCGCGGAAATACGTGTTTTGAGGTCCACTGAATCCGTTTTGATCATTTTCTCAATGATGTCTGTGTGTGTGTGTGTGTGTGTGGATGGATGGATGTGTGTCCGTATGTGCAATATCTCATGAACGAGATAAGATTTGTTAACGAAACTTGGTAATTATAATTGTAATGAAAATACGAAGAGCTGAGTTGATTTTGAATAAAATTGAATAGCCGGAAGCGGAAGTTTACCGGACACACAAAACAATAAATTCCATTTATTTCAAAAATGGAATCAGTTACGAAAAAATGTTTCAAATAAAAGATGTTTGCAAAAATATTTGGAACATAAAATGTTATTTTCAATTTTCCTGTATATGCGTCTAATTTTGAGAAAAACTAATTTTTATATTTAATAATATATTTCAATAATCATAGTAGCATTAGAAACAAAAAAACATAAATTTTAATTTTTGCTTTATCTAGTTATCTATGTTTTCTTACGGAAAGAAACTAAATTACATGTTTAATAACATATATTCTAAATATTATATATGCTGTGTATAAGAAAGTCGTGTGGTGCCCACACCAGATTTTTTTTATTTCCGATCCAGAACCGATCTTATTTTTCTACGGTTTTCAATCCATGGTTATGATATCACATAAAAGTAATCCATACGCACATCAAATGATTCGTTATACACGACATTTCGGTTTACAGCGAACTTTCTGTTCTTCACTTCGGGGTCACCAATGTCAAATACTTCATAAATAATATTTAAATAAATAAATAAATATATCATCACGCCTTTTATCCGTTACTGGGTGTGGCACTCTGCCGAAGCAGATTTCGGTAAGTGATATATTTATACGTGTGAAGTGCGGTTACCAGCCGTCAAATCACGGCCCCCAAAGATGTTAGTAGTGAGGGATCCACAGGGGTAATTTTAAATTGGTGAAAATGTTTTGTCGGCTGTAAAGATCGAACCAGGATTCTTTGAATCCACGAGCTGACTTGATACCAATAATATTTGTTAAACAATTAATAGCAAAATTAACAACTAAGTTTATATATTCCTATCAATAGCAACCATAACCTAGTAAAAAAATTAAACAATCGTAGTTTAAATAAATATAAATAAATATTTCATTTCCAAAATAACGAATCACAACACGTATCTCGGTGGTATAATATGAAAGTATTGTCACATGTAATTTGTTATCATAATAGTTTACTAGAAACTTTTTATTTACAAACAACTGATTTTCCATGTTAAACACCTGTGGTTTATTTACTTGAAACAATTGAAACCTTATAATGTAATGCTCTGCTTTCCGGTAAAATAATGTTTGCTGAATAATTTGTAATATTTTTGCTGTGTGTAAAATATCTTTGTTCTTTACTTCAACATGACACCGACATGAATATTTTAGCTTCAGTAATAAACAATATCTACAGAATGTATTTCCATAAACCTTTCTAGCGACTTGAGATAAATAAAATATTCCCTTGAACTATAACGGCTTTATATGATTCATTCTGTGCACGAATGTAAACAGAACAAGTCTAGTTACAGAAGATTAAGGATCAACGTGCACTGTGATCTATGCATACAAATACAGCAAGATATACCTAACGTACAATCTAGTTTAGATATATACCTGGTGGATATCTATTATAATCTATTTCCTGTATTTGCTTATTTCATGATATACAACAGAATTCTTTGATTTCTTCGATCTTGAACTTTGAAGATCATGGACTTTTGCAAACATTTGTATTTTGCAAATTACAATAACTGTAATTTAAACAGGAAATTGTTAAATTCATTTGTTTATTTTTACTTTTTCGACCTAGATAATATGAGAAGTATTGAAATGGTTATTTTCATAGATTACGATATTTTAGTGAGTCTTCATATTTTAGATTTTAATCCAACTGAATCTAAAATATATAGTTTAAAAAATTGCTCTGCATGTATTACACCAGTGTTTTTCAAAAATTTTTCAACCGCGACCTCAAAATGACTCTAAATAGTTCTCGCGAACCCCGAAGCTTCAAACTCCTTAATAAATGCGAAGTTTATATTTTTTTTTATTTATTAATTAAATAATAAAGGTAAGTATTTCTACGCACAGTTATAGGAAAATATCTGGCGAATAAGGCGGATGGTCCAACACTGGGATGCTGTACTTAGCTAGAAATCTCTTGACAGACATTGCGGAATGAGCCAGCGCATTGTTTTGATAGAGAAACCATGACTTGTCCTTCCACAATTGAGGTACTTTTTTCAATAAATTATAAGTTTCAGTAGCAGTTTTGCCAAGATTCATGTGAAATTTCACAACAATTCGTTGCTCTAATGTTGCATTTAACATTTTTTCGGCGAAACAAAAAAACAACTCTAATTAGAACGAATGTTACGGCTATACGGATTTGTTTACAGACGCGAGAGGTACTGTATTCGAAAGAGAAAGCTTCACGCTAAAACGCTAACGGTGGCTGGTGTTTAGCGCATGTGTACTTCTTCTGTAGCAGCGTCAGTCTCGTTATTTAATAGCCACACCTCGTATTTTCTCTGATGTTGGTATTCTAAGAAATGAGTATAATTAAGTCTTTCCGACAAATTTTAATAATTCAAAATTATTAGTACTGTGAAAACGTAGTTTAGTAAATTAAGTATCTGCATACGTAGCGAATAAATATGCATTATGAGGATTGATTAATATTAAACAGCAACTTATAATATTAATTACCCAGTTATATTGATTCCAAATAAGTATTTAATCCGCAATAACCGTTAAACGGAAATAAATAACTCATCCAGTGGCAGTAATAAAATAATTTTATTACATTTCAAAGTATATTTTCTAATTAACATACCTATCTAGTATCATTAGATATTAACACCCGGTGCTCATTCTAATCTCTTAAAATAACAACAATAAATCTGTGTCCGGTTACTGCAATAGTAATTTACAAGCTTGTGACAATTACAAATGAATTATAGAATGCGGTACATGGCTACCTGTCAATATTGAATGGGTACCACTGTAAGTTCATGAATAATTAGGTCAACGTTGCAAACTACGAAACTTTTTGACTTCTGCTAAATATTTATCGAACTGAAATAAAAAATTCGACAGAGATGAATATTTTATTCGATTTCCTAATTAATGAAAAACTTTATTTAGGTTTGTCCATAATTTTAATTATTAATACCGAGTTGTGCTAACATAATTTAAATTTTAAGGTATAAATAAATTGAAATGATACATCACATGGCAAAGGCTATCAAACATTCGCTTCGATGTTGTCAATTTTAGACTCATTTATAATTTATTTTTTGTTAATACAATTTTGAGGTGGGTGCGATCAGGTCCACATGAGCGTGCCCCATTTTTAATATTTTTTATCGTTAGCGGACGTGATTAGGGTTGGGCAAAAAAATTGTATAATCGATTTAATCGATCTTTTCTTCAAAAAACTCGCCTTGGTCTTAAATTTCTAAAAAATTGTTTGATCAAAATAATCGAATGATTAAAAAAGTCGATGTTAAAAAAAAACGATGTTATTATTATTTTTTATCGAAGTTCTTTTGATCGTATGTATAAAATAAAATAGATTTTTCATTCTCCTTTACAATGTTTAAAATGTTGGCATTACTTATTGATTTTAAAGCGTTTTGTATGATCGTTGTCTGAAACTGATCTACATCATGTTCAAATCTCTATTAATAACCTAAACCTGATTACTTATTATGTTAATATGAATAATATGGATATTAAAATTAATTTTTTTTTTCACAAAGTAGTCATATTTACATTTAATAATTAATCAAACAAACAAAAATATTATGATATGTTCCTTTGTTTCTTTTATAGCACATTTAGTCCTATGCGATTTGAATTAAATTAAGGTCAATTTAGTATGCATTTTTCTAAAAAATTTTGTAACATGAGGGTACTGAACTTTGTATTCGTGGAATTCAGAATAATATATATATAAATAAATAATAAACGCCTTCTACCCATTACTGGGTGTGGCACTTCGCCGAAGCAGATCTCGGTAAGTGATATATTTTGCGCGTAAAGTGCGGTTACCAGTCGTCAAATCACGGCCCCCAAACATGTTAGTGGTGGAGGCCACTATTTCCTAGTTGATCTAGTTGGATAAATGATCGCACCATACTGATGAGTCCGGAAGGACGAAACGCATCTATGGTTAAAGCTGAACTGACCAGCCGTTTGTTGATGACCTGAGAAGTTGATGCAAACGTGCTGTAAAACCTCTGTGGAATTACGAGACAAGTGATGGAAAATTTTTTCCTATTTTTTCTTATTTAACAAAATTACATCAATATTTGATGATAAGTAGAAAATATTTCATAAAATCATGTTTCGTTCGATTTTATTCATCATTTACAGATTTACTACTTTGTAGAACTTTTTGATTTCCACAATAATTTGATAATATATCTATTAATACAACGTGACTGATAACAGTTTTGTTTTCAAGACGAAACTATTTTCAGAAGCAAAATAGACTTTACGAAATATGTGTGCGTATTTCAAGCATATGTCACGAATTATCAATATGGGAAATAATGATGTGAAAATCCTAAGAAGACTTATCAAAACATCATCAAATATGACTTTCAATACATAATCAACAGCTGTTTGAGCGTTTGCCTGATTTTCATCCTAAGCTCCGCAATCTAACGCCACTTGCTGGGCGCACCTCGGACTTAGGCTTTATAATTTACATATTATCCAATCACGGTTTTAGCGGATTAATTTTAGCTGGAAACTTCGGTCTGCACCACTGCGCGGAGACTGTGGACTCGCGCTGTTTCAACAGCATCAGAAGATAGAAAATCTTTAATGAGTTATTCATGACGGCAAGATTTAGAACCTAAATTCCGTATTTATAAATGGCTTTAAAATTATTTTCGCCAGTCGTAAGCTGATTTGAATACAATTATATTGTATTTATTGAATTAAAATAATAAACAATGTCTCCTGGATGGTGGCATATATCTTGCGGAGTGTTGAAGCAGTCGAGGTGAAGTATTCGGCAAAAAGTTAATCCTATTACGACAGATTTGCGTCCTGTTTGCTGTAATAAATCAGTATTATTTTATTAATCATATCGTTATTCTGTTTACCGCGAGCAAATAAATCAAGAGTACGTTGTCATTGGGCTTTTCTTCTGATTGCACTGATTGTGCAGTTGCTGTTAGCTATCAGGTGCATTTTAAAATTTAATTCACTACGAAAGCAGTTCTCAACAGATTTTCTTTTATTTATTTTTAAAGCCAATTGAAACTTCTTTTTATCTCTAATAAACAATAGTTATTTTTAGCTAATCGACTCCGACACAGTCCCTAACCCTAAATGACGAATATTACTTTGGTTCGGGTGAATTTATGTGTAAATTTCACTCAGTTCTTTACTGGATTTTTTATCCTTTGGATTCCTCCTACAGTCTTCAATCGCATTGAACCAAATTATTTGTACAAATATGTCAAATTTGAATTGTAGATGACCAAGACATTTTAATTGTCATTAAGTAATACCAAGTTCCAGAAAACAAAAAATTTATCTTTTCCAAAGTTTTCTACCAATTTGAACCAATTTTTTTTTCAAACCAAGTGTAACTTGTATGTAATCAAAATATTTCAATTGTTTTTAAATATGGCCAACTTTAGGGCCAAAAATTAATTTTTACAATACGTGTATTATAAGTTAGCCATTAATGACAAAATTTAAACACAGTAAGTGGAACTTGTATTACACAGGTGGTTTCCTTGGTTACATAAGGACTATCATATTTATTTTCACAACAATTTGACAGCTGTTATTTTGAAACCAATTTTTCTTTTCCATATATTTGTGCAGATATTGTAAAGAAAGCTTACTAACCTCGAACTTTTAGGTCGTGAATGTTTAGGAAATCTCGACTCTATGAGCCTCGGTTTCCCAAACTACATTCTTGACCTAAAACCTGTCACTTACATTGTACGTAAGGGTATAATTATCAATCGATTTAAACAAAATTTTGTCTACCAGTCAAATGCATATATATATATATATATATATATATATATTTCGGTTTACCTAAATTTGCCACGAGTATTCGGTTCATATCTCGAAAACTATAGAACTTAGAGAAATAGGGCTTAGCAGGTTTCCTTCGTCATTTACAAGGCTACAAGATGGTTCTTATAGACAAAATAAAAAAAAAAAAATCTTTTAAAATAATTGTCTTTATCACTATACTAGCACTTTTTAAACAATTTTTTATTTTTATTTTTTCAATATCTGGGGATACGTCGACCGTAGAGCAAAAATACCGACGGGATAGTGTTCAGGGAGAAGAAAACTATAAAATAAGAGCTTAAAATATTAGACATAGAGTCACATTTAGTTTTGTGGTAGCTTTGAATAATACGCCATCAAAAAAATATTTTCACATTCAAAAAACGTTTACTAGCAACCTGTAAGGGTTAATATTTTTGGCTCAAAATTTCAGGAGTCTCTCAGTATATCAAATGGATACTTTTTAGCGAAGAGCACCATAACATTTCAATACTTCGGTTTAATCCTGGGCAGTCTAATATATATATATAATTTTCAACAATGGTTGTCTTGGAAACAACATCATAAACGATTTCTTGCTAAAGAGATAGTATTTCTACAATCATTTTGAATATTTATATGTTGACTTTTTAACACGACCGTAAATATTAAATATTTCCAACAAGGTGAAAAAGATAGTTTGCACAATATTCAGAATTAAATATTTAGTACATACTTTTACCATATTTAAACGACTTGCGTGCAATATTGAAAAAATCTATTGTTAATATCAAACAAATGTGGCCACTAGATCAGTGTACGCGAAGTCCAGTGCGAAGGTTGCTGGTTTTGATAGGAATAAAAGGATTAATAAAAAAAAACTTTTTGTATACATATTTGGATATAGAAAGACGATTGATTTTTAAAGAAACAAAATGTCTGTAAATGCAATTTAAAAGCGTATTCGAATAGAAGTTTGAATTCATAGACTAACAAAGGAATAAGATTACAAAATTTGCGCAACATCTAAACAGGTAATGTTCCTAGTTCCGCACGAGACTTGATGTATTGCCTCGCTTAAAAGAGGTTAATTTCTCAAAATTAATCAATTCATTCCCTACGTGTGCAACAACGATTCCACCTAATGGAAATACTCTATAATCGAAACTTGAATGTGAGAAAAATTTATAAATTTGGTTGAAAAATGAGAATGAAAGGAAAATGAAAGGAAATTATTATTTTGTACGAAATGGAACAAGAAGTAGAAAAGATTTGCGAGAAATAAAATAAATATTCGTGTGTTGTTATTAAGTTGGTTACTTTCATCTTTTTCTGGTTAAATTACATTTTATATTGACATGGTTGCGCATTATTTTCGCTTCTCGCCGCTTTTATAAAAATACGTTCGGAAAGTGAATGCGGAAGAAGAAAATTTTTCTTACTCAGCTTAAAAAAGTTTTAGATGGTGGCGGCTAAAATTCAGTTTATGTACGATGTCTTAAAAATAAGCGACGAGGAAAATTAAACCTACACAACTTTTCGTGCTCTTCGTGGCTTAAAATATTATATTATTTTGGCTTATTTTTAACTCGTGAACGTTATACAAAATGTCTTGAAAGAATAAAGTTTTTATTTCTAAACTTACTTAAAACGCAAATCCCCGGCATCATTCCAGAATTACTAACGCAGTACTTCTCAGCAAAAGTTTATTTTAACATACACATGTCACTGAAAAATATTCATTTATAACAATTCACAATTTGCTATTATAAAATAATCAAGTATGTCAAGAAAAATGTAAAAACAAAATAAAACAGATAAATTGAATTAAGAATTTGCAATGATATCAAAGTAAGGAACGAGAAAGAGGTATTTTTGATCGCCAATTGTTTTAGCTAAAATGTTTTGCCATTAATGAAAGATCGTTCATAGGGCTCGTGTGCAAAATTTTTCATTCATTATTTGTTTTAGTTTATGGGGTAATGGCACAGTGGTAGCAAGTCGGCCTGTGGATCCAAAGAACCCTGGTTCGATCTCCACAGTCGACAAAACATTTTCACCAATTTAAAATTATTCCTGTGGTTCCCCCACCACTAACATCTTTGGGGGCCATGATTTGACGGCTGGTAACCGCACTTCACGCGCAAAATCTATCACTTACCGAGATCTGCTTCGGCAGAGTACCACACTCAGTAATGGGTAAAAGGCGTGATGATATATTTATTTATTTATTTTATTTGTTTTAGTGAATGTGTTCCAAAACCTATCATTTTATATTTCAATTTGACAGGCTCGTGGGCTGAATTGAAAAATTTTCGATCATCAATTGTTTTAGCGAGTATGTTTCAAAACATATCTTGTTTGGTATCAAATGAAAGTTCTTTTGAAAGGCTCGCGTGCACAATTCATAATTTTTCGATCGTCAATTTTTGTAGTAGATGTGTTTTAAAACTCATCGTTTTTGGTATGAGTTGAAAGGTCTTTGGGAGGACTTGTTTTATTTAAAAAAAACAAAAAACAATTTATATTGTGTTAACTGTTTTACAGAAGTGAATTCTACTTTCAAAATTCGCGAAACCTAACCGCTAGTGAAATACTAATTTAGATTTTTAAATTATTATTATTTTTTATGGGGTAGCTAGCTCAGTGGTATCTAGTCGGCTTGTGGATCCTGAGAACCCTAGTTCGATTACCACAGGTGACAAACAATTTTCACCATTTTAAAAAAACTACCCTTGTGGCTTCCCCACCACTAACATCTTTGAGGGTCGTGATTTGACGACTGGTAACCGCACTTTATGCGCAGAATATATCACTTACCGAGATCTGCTTCGGCAGAGTGCCACATCCAGTAATGGGTACAAGGCGTGATGATATATTTATTTTATTTTATTTATTTTTAAATAAACATATGTTTTAGAATACTTTAATTAATGAGATAATCAGAAAATTAGAAAAAAGTTAAATTTGAAATAAAATTTATATTCAAAGCTAATCTGTTAATTTAAGGGAAGGTATTCATAATCAGTTTTTAAGATCAATTTGATGAAGATCCAATCTTATCTTCATGGATATGTACCAGTATACTCGTAATTACATCGCATTTTTGTTCAATGGTCATGATATGAATAATACAATCTTGAGATTAAATTTTGTTGTTAGTCGAATTTTCTCCTTTAATTGTATCATATAAAAGTATTATTAAAATGATTTCACACAATAAAAAAACCTATATTGTAAAGCAATTAACAGAGGCAATTAAAACTTGAAATTCGCGTGAAGTAACCTTCGTATGAATCCATAAAAATTGTGAGCCATAAGCAAAATAATATTTTCTACATTCAAACTATATATCTATATCTCTGCGGCCATCTCTTTTACAGCTTTGACACGTTTAATGCGCAAAATGTCGCGCCGGCAAAACTACTGTCTCTTGTCGAGTCAACATGGCCAAGCAAACCTAAATGTATATAATATATAGAACGTGTGAACTATAAAACAGATAGTGCGTCATAAACTTCTCTTCGGTTTATTTCATGATAATCGTAAAACGCGATGGGATGTTGTCGCAAGAGCTATGATGCGCATTTGATCATACTATCACAATTGTTTATGTTGTCTCCATGTAACACCTTTGTTTTACACCAACTTATATTTTCAGGTTTTGTTACGATGCTGTTGATTATAAATATTTTTATTTTCTAAGTTTTTACTTCAAATATATGTCTCGACAGTCTCACTGAAATCGTAAGTACACAAGTATAATTTAGCACACCTTTACAGGTAATTTTACTCCACTGGATAAAATTTTAATCTATCAAGCATTGTTGAATACCGGATTGGAGTGCTTAACCAATTAAAATACACAAGTATCCAATATATATTATTTATTAAAATCAGGCGACGTATTTGTTTCGTGGAGCGCTGATCTTATATTATTTTCTTTACAAAAATTGCAATCTGGTAATACCAGTAAGACTAAGAACAGTAAGACTCAGAACATAGGACTTAGAACTATGAGACTTAGAACTAAGAATTTAGAACATATAATTAACTAAAACTAACATAAATACGGCTGTATCATGTAACACATCGTTAATAATAAGCGACATCGATAACTTTTTTTAGCTTTGGCAACATCGGTTTCGGTTTAACGTTTATCAAATTTTTATTCATATAAATACAAATTTGACAAACGTCAAGACAAAACCGGTGATGCCAAATCTTGTAAAATTTATCGACATCGCTTATTATTAAAGATATGTTACATGATACAGCCGATATACAGTAAAACCATCAGATTACGGACAGATTATGGTAGGGGAAGAAGGTTAGTGTTCGCAATTGGACTATGGATGGTTCAAGATAACAAGGGATGTGGGAAAGAAGAGACCTTGGAAATGGACTTTAGGAGATGCTGAATTTATCTTATTAACTAAATATTGAATTTCTTAATGATAAATAAAATATACAATTAATAATAACAACTTATAATAAAACTAACAAATAATTGGGTCGGTACATGACAGCATAACATATCAAAAAATAGCTATGTTCCGCTTTCGACTATAAGCTGTATTTCCTCTGCACTTGGAATTAATTTCTTATTGGACAGAGAAGCATATAAATAAATATCTTGATGTAGAAAATATCGTTATATAACTCTAATTTATTCAAATTGAATCGTAAATAGTTATTTGTATCACTAGGCCGGAAACTGGATTTTTGCGAGTACGCGCAAAGCAGTTTATGGACATGTGATGTACAAAATTTTTCGCGGAGATTTTAAAGAAATCTCTAATCTCCAAGGACGAAATTGACAGTCAGTTTTATAATATCGTAATATCCCTATTTTCACATGTTGAACTCACCCAGCTTCTCAATTGCATTGATATTTGCCAAAAGATGAATTTTACCAGCCAGATTCTCAAAAAAGTTTTAGCTAATCCTGAATTTTTGTTTAGCTAATCTTATGCTAGTCCAGTTTAAAAATAGCAATTTACAGAACTAGTGCGCGAATGGTGCAAATGACGTCTTCGTGCAATATACAATGCTTTTTGTAACGAGCAAAAATTATATAATGGACAATGAGGAAATTTATTCATTTTGAAGCGTGAATTTATATTGACAATTAAGTATGTCATGAATTGGCATTTGTTATTTGAAAACAAATTGTTAATTTTTTCTCGTAAAGTTTGTTAAAATATGTCTGTTTGATGGCGTTATAAGCTAATGTCTCTACTTTTTTTTATAAATTCCTTAAAATGTTTTTATATAAAAAAGTACAATTACTGTTGTAATTGTAATAATTTAGAATAATAAAAATGTGTGTTTTTTCAATTACTTTGTGCACTAGTTAATCAAATTTTCTTGCCGAAAACTAAATGGTAACAAGATTATATTAATACATTTTTGGGAACGTGGTTTAGGTTAATTTAACAAATCCAAAATTCAGGATTA
This sequence comes from Pterostichus madidus, assembly GCA_911728475.2. Classification (NCBI taxonomy): domain Eukaryota; kingdom Metazoa; phylum Arthropoda; class Insecta; order Coleoptera; family Carabidae; genus Pterostichus; species Pterostichus madidus. Next base: position 24,738,748 of record OU452312.1, read on the forward strand.
GCCAGATTCTAGCCAAAAATCATTTGAGAATTGGGCTGTACATGACTATTACATGATTGTAAACTATATATCATGTCATTTATAAATAATAAATTAATATCTTCATTTAATCTCAATTACAAACAAAGTACCCCTAAAAATTAATCGTCAATTATATGAAATTAACAACACATATATTATAGTTATAGAATCACTTTAGGCTCTTAATACACAAATAACTATTGTTATACAGCATCCGTAGTAAATAAATAAATGAATTCGTATCTTGACAATTCCTTGTAAAATTCATCTTCAATATACTGAGTATTTTGTCGGTAGATGGCACCACGAGTGGCTCCATAGCTCTCATGTCATGTTACCGTTGTAGATAGGTTAACATCAGTCAGTTCAGCTAAGTCGGTATCACAATCCACTATTTCCTAGTTGATCTAGTTGGATAAATGATCCCACCATACTGATGAGTCCGGAAGGACGAAACGCGTCTATGGTTAAAGCTGAACTGACCAGCCGTTTGTTGATGACCTGAGAAGTTGATGCAAACGTGCTGTAAAACCTCTGTGGAATTACGAGACAAGTGATGGAAAATTTTTCCTATTTGTTCTTATTTATACTGAGTATTTCTTAGAGAAATATTTGCGTATACTCGTGCATAGTTAGTAAAATGGTAGAAAGTAAAGCACATGTTCAACAAAGAGTTGTCGATATCTCCTGTAGGCTGATAAACCTAACACGTTGTGAAAACGCAATGCGGAATGGCTTACTAATTGGAGAATGATCAAAAGATGTTCGTGATAACAAACACCGAGGTTATTCTTTGAAGACGAGTAATTTGGTTTTACTTCTCATTGTGTACGGGATGAGGCTCACACATTTTCACCACAAATGAAACCGCTTCTTATGTCATACCTGCTCTCCTTCCAACCAACCAGAACTTAATGTAATCCTACTCGAAAATCAGAATATTCCAGGAAATATTCATGATTTCATAGCGTTATTAAAATTTTTCTTTGAAGCGTAGAACTCATTAGTTGTCATATTTATATTTAATATTCCTATGTATATATTATTGGTGTCTACGGGCCTAGAATTCCTGGTAGTCCTGGAAAAATCCTGGAATTGAAATACCTGATTTAAAATCCTTGAAGTGTAATCCCACTAGTGTTTTATAGTTGATGATTGTGGTTCATTATCACAGGTTTGCGCTATTCAAAAATGTTTTAAAGAAATATGATCTTTATATATTTTGCAATGAAGAACTAGAATAGTAAGAAACTCAAAGATGAGTTATTGTAGTTCCTGCAAAATATTCAACCACAGAAGAATATTTAAAATTTTAATGCAATTTTTATTTATTTATCTTATTTGTAATTATGATACAATATTTTACATATTTAAATCATATTTTGGACCGTCACGTACTTCATCACAATCACATGGCACCCACAGTCGTCACATTCTGATATTAATAATATTTCTCGAAAAATACTCAAATACTTGTCACAAGTTGTCACTCTGATGAGAGCTTATGATAAAATCATTATACTTCAGTTGTTTAGCTTTTATACTACATTTCATAGCAGTTTCAATAAATTATTGATTATTATTAAATACTTATTATGGAGTAGGTGGCACAGTGGTTATTGTGTCGGCCTGTGGATCCTGAGAACCCTGGTTTGATTCCCACTGGCGACAAACATTTTCACCACATTAATACTACTCCTGTGGCACCCCCTTCACTAACATCTTTGGGGGCCGTGATCTGACGGTTGATAACCGCACTTCACGCGTAAAAATATATCACTTACTGAGATCTGCTTCGGAAGAGTGCCACAACCAGTAATGGGTAGAAGGCGTGATGATATATTTATTTATTTATTTTACTGAACTGTATACAAATTTTAGATACATCCCTGTGTGTTATATGGGGATTAAAACTATACTGCAGTGACCCATCTATTTTAAGCCAAACATGCTAATGTTTTTCTGAAATGTTCAAATGCAACATTTAACCGGCCATCTGAAAACAGACCCTTGGTTACTATGAAAAGAAACAAGAACAATAGTATAATTTAAACGTTAACTTTCATACCCTAGTACCAAGGACGTTGAAAGAAGGGGGTATGGCATGACGATACTGTAGCATTGTTTGAAGTGAGGCTTGGGCAAGGGAAAGAGACAACAATAGTTTTTCTGCACCGTGCTTAGCCAAATCTCTTCTTCTTTCAAATATTTTGAATTTTTATGTAAGAAAAGTGACGTTTAGACGTTGTCAGGGAGCGTTGTTTTATGTAAATATAACCACGAAGTGTCATTTGTGTTTAAATTTTTGTGTTGTATGGAATTGGACATAATTTTTGTGGATAAAATGGTAACCAAGTGTTTATAATTTCAGTTTCCTTGTAAAAATTTATAATCTAGAGAAAATGATTCAGTTCTGTCTATTTAAATTTCAAATCTCTTTATGACACATGTCAATCAATAGCAGGCTAATGGTGGGTTGCAAGAAAAAAATAAAGAGCTCTTTAGTTAAAGAACTGTTTATCTAGCTACAGTATCAATAGCGATTTTCTGAAATCTATTGAACCGTTAGTTGCTAATGAACCGATAAAACTTTTATGCAACCCAACATAAGCACGGTACAGAAAATAATACTTCTGTCTTTGTCAATCTGCCGAGCCTCACAGTCTTGACTTGAATGCCATATCCCCTCCTTTCAACGTCCTTGCCTAGTACTTAGTTATTTGATTAATAGTAAACTGTACTTTTGTCGTAATCTGATTTTGGTGTAAGAGTATGTAATATCGTTCAGTCGATTACTTGGCGCTCTTTATTTGTTCTTCAGACTTCTGCAATTTTCAATAAATTTCACCCAAATTTTTTTACAGATCAAGATCGAGTTGTATTCCACTGGGAAATTTCAGTTTTTTAAAAAAATATCCGTAGAAAGTAGATTTACTTCCATCACTGATTTTATGATTTCATTGTGAAACTTTGTAGTAAATAAACATTTATTGGTATGCATGTGTGAGTATAGATGAATTATGGAAGAATATTTGCAGAAATAACTGATTTATAGTTTTGAAAACGAGGAAACTAATTGTTGTGTATAGAGTTGTTTGAACAATATCAAAGTTTAAAGTACCGAACAATAAAAAGTTTGATTAAGCTGATCAGAATTCCAATCCCATCGCAACGATTCGATCATAAATCGAAATAAAACGAACACATTGACAAGGTTTGGTTACAGGTTATAGTACTGCGACATATATAACAAACGAGACAAACAGATAAAAGTCACACATTGTTATAGGCTGTCGTTTGGCCCGGACATAAAAACATTCCATCGTAAATTTTTAGAAATTAGATACTTCAGTGATTTATTACCCAAAGTTACCTGGTCCTAACTTTGTAAACTGATCCCAGGATCAGGGATCACAATCCATCTGTCGATCTCTAACGACGGAAAATCAGGAAACTCATTGGAGCTAATCGTGGGTTGAGACTCACTGATCAAGCAATGATCTTTCGTTTTCGGTTTTAATTTCGAGAGTATCGCGTTACCCACGACGGCGGTCCCGTGTCAAACGGCTCAATGGCTACGTCATTCTGTGTTCTTCATACACGGCCTGCTTTAACGGATGGACTTTTTAATCGGACAGTCTTTTATTTTTGAGAATTTTGGTGGTCTATGGTTTCATGTCATTCGAGATGACGATGATAAATTTTTGTTCTTAAATTCGATTTTACTTCGACAGCGATGGCGCCCGTACAATAAAACTAAAACGAAATTGCTTTAAGATTATTGGCTAAAGACAGAAGCCATCTCATATATGTTTTTATACGTTTATCTTTGAGATCATCCATAATTTTTTTAAATACAATTTTAATATTTCATTTACCTTCTTTTCAATTATTAATTCCACATATTTTATAATTTGAATTACAATTTATCTACAAATTTTCATTACTCTTCTTTTATCTTATATCATTAAGCATCATATTTATTATTAATTAATTAATATACGGGATAGCTGGCTCAGTAGTATCGAGTCGGTTTGTGGATTTGAGAACCCTGGTTCGATCCCCATAGCCGACAAACAGTTTTAACCATATTAAAATTATCCCTGTGGCTCCGCCTCCACTAACATCTTTGGGTTCGTGATTTGTCGGCTAGTAACCGCACTTCATGCACATAAATATATCACTTACCGAGAATTGTCACGCCAGAATATCACACCCAGAATGGGTAAAAGACGTGCTGATATATTTATTTATCTTTTTTATATTAAGTTGTAAATATTTTTGTACTTTATATAATTTCATTGGTTTATGCTTTAATATATTTTAATCTACACACATCGTTCGTCTCTTTACTTTCTTATACACAGTATAAGGAAGTATTGGAATCGTGAAAAAAATCGTTGACGAGATTTTCGCGGAAATACGTGTTTTGAGGTCCACTGAATCCGTTTTGATCATTTTCTCAATGATGTCTGTGTGTGTGTGTGGATGGATGGATGGATGGATGGATGGATATGTGTCCGAGTGTGCAATATCTCATGAACGAGATAACTTGGTAATTATAAGTTTCATGAAAATACGAAGAGCTGAGTTGATTTTGAATGAAATTGAAATACCGGAAAAGGAAGTTTACTGGACACTCAAAACAATAAATACCATTTATTTCAAAAATGGAATCAGTTACGAAAAAAAGTTTCAAGTAAAAGAAAAATATTTGGAACATAAAATGTTATTTACAATTTTCCTGTATATGCGTCTAATTTTGAGAAAACCTAATTTTTATATTTAATAATATATTTCAATAATCATAGTTAGCAATAGAAAGAAAAAACATAAATTTTAATTTTCGCTTTATCTAGTTATCTATATCTATTTTCGGAAAAACAAATACATCATTAAAATGGTCAACTAATTTGGCAACTTTGCCACAATTTAATCGATTTCGTATCTCACGGTTCTTGAGATACCAAGGGTTAGGCTCGAAAGACGGACATTCTGTATATGCCTCATCAGTAAAGTTCGACATAAAGTAGTCAACATTACTAAACAATTATACGTAAACAAATTTGATATTTTATATGTTTCAAACAGTTAAATGCTGAAATACTGAAAAACTAAATTACATGTTTAATAATATTGTATATCATTCATATATTCTAAATATTAAATATGCTGTGTATAAGAAAGTCGTGTGGTGCCCACACTAGATTTTTAAAATTTTATTCACGATTCAGTCAATGTAAGCTTATTCGATACATTTAACCTGTCGGTAAAATTCGCAATCATTTCAAGAAAAACACTAGAAACTTTAGCAAACATTGAAAAATAAAGTTGAAATTTATAAAAGATACTTAACCATATAAAATGGCAACACTGTGAATATCCATTCATAAGAGACTACAATTTGTATCAAAAACATTCTTGCATACTGATTAAAGATGAATAATATTATTGTTGATAAAAAACACAATAGATAAACTTATTTAGATGAATGTCGTGTTATGAGTGACTTGTGCCGAGCTAGCTTCTCCGAAGGAAATGATTGCAGATGGCAGAATGCAATAAGTGATTCTTGCAGTGCACATGCGCTTACCAAACATGCGAATCCAAGCCATCTTGATTGCGATTTATGCCCCCGTTCTACCTGACTCTAATGTATGCCGTTAATATGCACGTTTATTAAACACTGTGCAACATTTTGAAACATTGATTCACGACGGAGCATTCCCTGGGATTTTTATATTCTCGTTCGTTATGTTTTATAGTGTTTTTAAATGCAGTGCCGAGCATCGTAAGCTTGATGAACAATGAGCCATATTTGTTGTATATGAGCACTAGATTTTGATTTAACTAGAGTTTGCACTCCAGGGACGGCACTAGATATTTTTTACTGCTAAAAGCTTTGCAAGAAAAAATAAGAAGTTAATGTTGGATTACATTTTTCTAACAAAGTAGCCGATGGTACTAGACTCATAAATTTATTAGCATAAAACAAATAGTGCGACGTATTCATTCTAGATTTACATTAGCTATAACAACCTTGTAGTTAGCTGTCTTTTGTTTTTGTTTTAAATTACAAGATTAATTACTTAAAATTTAAAAACTACAGTACCTAACTTTTTAAACAATAATCCATGCCATACCAGCATATCCCCATGTTACCAACTTTTGAAAAGATATTGAAAAACAAATGTTACAATGACTCTTATTGTAATATGCGTAGTAATTAGCCGCAGACCAGTTATGAAACGTACGAATATTACAATTTGATCATTGTAACACGTGATTTTCATACTATTTTTCTTATGCGGCATTAATTTACTTTTATTTTAAAAAAAATATTTAAAAAGTAATCAAATATCAAGGTGAGCACTCCGAGAGATTCAATAAACATTTGAAATTTAATTTATTTTAGTAACAGTTCAAATTCATAATTATCTAAAAACTGAAAACCTGTAATTTTTAATGAAGAAGTGTTTTGAAGTTTGATGTTATATTTTTATTATAAAAAAATTGCAACAATGTTACATGAGCTGAGCAATGACAACTAAACTGATGGCATTTTTACAAATAGACAACTTCACAAAAAATATCTCCAAAAACAGTTGGAAAATATTGAACTTTGGAGCACTGTTTTTTGACAAAAATATAAAATATAATAAATATGTCATCACGCCTTCTACCCATTACTGAGTGTGGCACTCTGCCGAAGCAGATCTCGGTAAGTGATATATTTTTACGTGTGAAGTGTGGTTACCAGCCGTCAAATCACGGCCCTCATAGATGTTAGTGGTGAGGGAGCCACAGGAGTAGTTTTTAAAATGGTGAAAACTTTTCGACGCCTGTGGGAATCGAACCAGGGTTCGCAGGATCCACAGGCCGACTTGATACCACTGAGCTAGCTACCCCAAAAATAGTTGCACAAAAGTAACTTTGTAAACGCGATATAGGAAATTAATATTTTTAAATGTTTAAATATAAAAATGCCGTTATTATTATCTTCACATTAAACATTCGTTCTAAAAATATTTGTATACAGTTTGACTTTCAAGAAATGATCCTTAATACTGAATTTTCGTCTATTCAAACTAAGTTTAAATATGGTATATTATATGGGGTAGATGTTTCAGCGGTATCAAGTCAGCCTGTGGGTTTGAAAAACTCTGTTCGATTTCCACAGCCGATAAACAATTTTCTCCACATTAAAATTACTCCTGTGGATCCTCCTCATTTTTGGAGGCTGTGATTTGACGGTCGATAACCGCATATCATGCACATAAATATATCACTTACCAAGATTTGCTACGGCAGAGTGCCACACTCAATAATGGATAAAAGGCGTGATGATATATTTATTTATTTTATTTTAAACAGATGTTAAACTATTAAACAAGCCATAATATAACCTGTTTTTTCTACAGGAAAAGGTTAATATATTTTTAACTATCGTGTTAATATTGTTATCTAATCTAAAACTCAGGAGTAGCTAAATCTTTTTTTTAATTTGATTAATAAAGGCTTTGGATATAAAAACGTGTATTTTAGAATTAGATTTTGGTTTAGTTAGTAAGCTAACATTTTTGGAGGCCGTGACTTGACGGCTGGTAACCGCACTTCACGCGTATAAATATATCACTTACCGAGATCTGTTTCTGTAGAGTGCCACATCCAGTAATGGGTAGAAGGCGTGATGATATATTTATATTTATATTTACGTTTAGAAATATTTAAGATTTTAATCTCGAAATATTAAAAAGTCATGATTATCTACAATACTTCCCGTGTGATATATTGAAGGAGTAAAAGTAATGACAATATTACTTGAACCTAGTCGTAGTATCTAATATGCATTCCAAGCCTACGGAAATATTTATAAAGGTCAGTACACACTTGCTGCATCAACATCAACAAAGGAACATTAATCGGCAATTGAAAAATATTTACAATTTACAAGCAACTAGATCTGTCATCACTATTTGCGCGTGCGCAAACAATAGCCACGTGGGAACAATGGCGTCCCACGTGTGCAGGTCACGTGACTCACCCCGTGCTCATTTATATTCCGCCAGTATGATCGAATATGCACCGTAATTATATGCGAATTATTATGAGTTCATTGTACCTAACGGCGTCAGCCATTATTTCATTCTGTCCTGGCATAAATATTCAGTTATATCGCGAATAAGAGCAAAGAGTGAATCGTGAAAAATTTATATGGTTCGTGAAAGTAGAAGAGATGAGGCTTGGTTTTGATAAACAACATACACACGTGAAGATTTCATTGCAGAAGGTTGTGAAAAGCATTTGTTATTCGCTGGGGAATGGATTTGTTTGTTACGGAGAGATTTATTCCTGTATTGTTGTCTGGTTTCATTAGCGATTTCACATACTCGTACATATACTCGTAAACTGTAAATTTTAAATATTATTATCTATTGTTAGGTTCCATATTTATATAATTAATTTCCGATTAATATTCTAGGAATTATTACATCCGACTTCAATGTTGTCCAAACAATGTTACTTAATAGTTTATTTCAAATGAAATATTTACATTGTTTCTATTATTCATATGTTTAAAAATGCTAATAGTAAGGAAAGGTGTTATACCGCTTATATAAGAATGAGGAATATTTACTCGTTATTTCTTCATTCGACAAATAATTACGTAAACATCACAACAGCTAAAATAAACTGTACAAACAGGAAAACAGTTATACCACCCAATATGTTTGTAATATAAATACTTACAATACCTATTTTGTTTTTAATATTTGTATTTAATATATTTTCAAACTAATAATAACGTACGTAATATACAACAGTACTTGTCATTTTTATTACCCTAGGTAAATATTGAAGAACATTAAGTAAGATTTTGATCAAAATTAAGTTTACATTATTTACCGATTGTATATAAAAGCATCTTTTTTAGTTCATTTGGTTCAACACGACATCTACGCTGTTGTGCATCAAATTTTCAATTCTTGAAAAAAGTATTGCTTTCATTACTAGTTTCATACCAAATTTTTCGCATATTAGTACTAGATTTATTTTACAAAGCTACAAATTATTATTTTTTATTATACCTGCACAGTAAACCTAGTTTACCTAACTAAAGATTGTGCGAAAACGCAGCATTAAAATATACCGTATTTTAAAGTTGCTAAGCAACAACAAAATCATTTCGCTCTTTAAATTCACCCATATTTATCATAACAAATTGTAAAACAACAAATCTCCATGTGAACGATATTATATCAAATCACCAGAGCTGGGCAGTAGCTAGCTACTTTAGTAGCTTAGCTACTAGCTTAGCTACATGTACCTTAGCTGTAGCTGTAGCTTAGCTAACTGTGAAAAAATATAGCTGTAGCTAGTAGCTAGCTACTTTTTTTTCTATTAGCTTAAAAATAATAACTGAAGCTACTTTTAAAGTTACTTTTTGTATATTCAAGCTACTTTTTGTATCTTCAAGCTACTTTTTGTAGCTTCAAGCTACTTTTTAAGCAGAAGGTCAACAAAGTACGCATGCGTACAAGCTAAACCCACACAAAATAATTATTTGTTGCCGGTTCTAACTGGCTCTAATACGCAAAAATACACAGTAGGTGCCAGATGGTATTTGCTATTTTTGATACTTATGTACGTAATAGTAAATTAACAGTCATTATAACAAAAGACTGATCATATGACAATGGCAAATTTAATTGTTTCACAATAATTGAAAAAAGTAGCTTTAAAATTTAACAGCTACTTTAACGAAAGCTTTTAGCTGTAGCTTAGCTATATTTTACAAAATATAGTTTATAGCTGTAGTTTAGCTACTTTTTAAAAGAATAGCTGTAGCTGTAGCTTAGCTACTTTTTTTAAGTAGCTTGCCCAGCTCTGCAAATCACATATATAAAATTATGAAATGAACCAAAATGAAAGCTCTATTTTCCAGGTTATGATGCAAGTATAATAAAAAAAGCGTATCATACACGTGTATGTCTCTTTAAATCACTAGTGCCGTTAATAGAATACATGCTTTAAAGACTTACTTATACACTAGTATCATAATATACCTACTATTTTCTACTTCTGTTAAAAAACACGACATTTTATATCACTATGGAACGCGAAATTTGTTTTTTTTTTCACTTGTGAATGTGAAAATAATAATTGTTTTTTTTATGGCTTCCTGGCGTACCAGCTACTAAGGTCATATGCTGCCATTACGCTCTGATCCTGCGTTTTAGGTCTTAGAGTCAACAGCAACGCGGGTTTCTCTGGACGGTCACCCATCCAAGTACCACCCGCGCGCAACGTTGCTTAACTCGCGTTATCGCATAGATCAGTTCCAACGAGTGCAGTCATGGCCGTTGACAATAATTGTTTTTTTCAATTGATATGTCAAGTTTCAAATTCATGACACGTTTTTTTCATTTATTTATCAAACATTATCACTTTCACAACACATCAAATTCATATAACTTGTTATTTTTTTCTTTCAATTTACTTAAATAAATCAATAGTTATTGTATTATTCTTTTTTATAAACAATCATTTCGCGCATTTAATACAAAAATAACCAATTTTTTTTTACTGCTGTGTAAATTTCTATATTATGTTGGGATATTTTAGATGGTCTTCAAGGAGATAAATAAACAAAATTACAAAAAGGGTAAACATAAACCAACTACTATTTTCTTTACTTTTTCACTCGATTTTTAAAATAGTTGAAAAATGCATCACGTTCTAAACGATTTTTTGCTAAATAAGGACAACTTTCAATCAATTAGTAAAAGAAGCGTTAATAACAGTTTGGAAGACACTGAATTAGACATTTTATTTTTCATTCTTTCATTTACCTATTACGTCATGGGTCATATACATATATTTATGCGTATAAATTTAAAATGACTAGTAGCAAAATCAATTATTTTGTACAATTGGTTTGAAATTAGCGCAGTAAACAAAGGATTCTTCACGATTCCAATTAGCCATGCATATAACTAATTTTACAACCTTGATGCTATAGAATTTGTAGTACAACATGATCAAGAAATGTTGTTAATTTGTTCGCATAAACGATTACTTGCACCTGGAATAGGATCTAAACAAATCACTTCACCTAATAAATATTCTATGATCTAATAAATAAAATAATTAAAACTGTCATTAAACATCTCAGAAAAAACTTAGTTTAGTAATTAATCTGATTGAGCTCCTGTGCACACCTAATCAATTTAACCCGTAATACCAACGTTAATAGCGCATTACGAAGCGTTAATTAAGTATGAAAGGCGCTTAATTACATCAGAGAAGGTCAAGTAAATATTTCAATAAATGTAACTTGTTCTTGCGATATGGGAAAGCGCAAACACGGCTTGCAGGTGTTTTAGCAACACCTGAAATGATTTCTCTGAACTCTGTGTTTGTATTTCCTCAGTCCGTTGAGTTTAGCACTTTAATAAATATTAATATGTATGTGTACATACACTACATAGTCTTCATGTTGCATGAACATATGCTCTTGTACTTGACACATATGTAAGTTTATTGTTTGCTCTTGTAATGTGATTGACTGCTTATTATTGTTTAGATTTTTATATTTATCACCAAGTTCATGAATATACTAAAACGTGCAAGGTTTTTATTTTGCTTTTAGTTGCCTATAAAGTTATCAACCACAATATAACAAAGTAATAGTGGTATACTTATATTAGGAAATATATATTTTTTATGGAACTGCTACTGTGAGCAATACCGGAAAAACATATTAATTTAAAAGGTACAAGTACAAAATCTATATATTGTGTAATGTTTACAAAACCTCGAATATTAAATAAAGTTTACAGTACATACACACACATACACACAAAAGAAAATTGGTTATATTCATATATTTTATATATTTTTACTAATAAATATGAAAATTTAAAAAATAGAATTTGTTTGAAATTAAAAATCAAATAAACATACGTCAAAAAACGTAAAAAAGTATAAAATATACAAACCGGGTGTGCATATTATTTGTGTTACATAGAAAATATAATGGAAAAAATTCATTTGTCGGTATTTTCTGCCCTTCTAACTAAAATAATGTCATACATATAAAAAGTATTCAGAATCAAAAAATGTATCAAAAAAGTTCAAAACCAGTTATCAAATATACATTTTTCATAAATTGATGCCTATTAGCTGTATTCCATTTGCCACTTGGTTCATTTAAATCAGTTCAGATAAATTAGACAGCATGACTAAATGAACTGAATTAAGCATTCTGATGCTCTTATTTGGGTGAATTACTTCAAAGTAAATTAGAATCTGTAATTCTAGTACTGAAAATAAAGGCAGCGAAGTAATCCAGCGAAATAAATAAGTGATCTGGATCAGTAGATGTAAGTTAGATCTGATCCAAGTGGCAAATGGAATACGCCTATTATTGGGTATGGCGATCTGCTGTATCAGATCTCGGTAAGTGATATATATTGCGCGCGACGTGCTGTCACCAGCCGTTAAATCTCGGCCCCCAAGGATGTTAATGGAGGGGGACTCACAGGGACTGTTCAACCAGGACAATTAAACAATCACAAACTAATTGGACAAATTATAATTCAAGCATACACAGTTAAAAAATACGATTCCAGCAGGCGTAATTTTCATTACATTAAAATTGACCCTGTGGAGGAGGCTCCACTAACATCTTTGCCTACAATATGTAAAAAAAAATTAAGTTGGCTATTCTGTTTAGTTGGCAAGCCTCGTCACTGTCAACATGATATCTCTTGATTAATTTTATAGGTTACAGTTTACCCAATTTGGTGTTATTGTAAATAACCATTTTTATAAATGAAGATTAAATAAAGTTTGAGTCGGACAATGACAAGTAATTTAATTTCAATTATAATTTATTTGACATATTTGAATTTGACAACCAGGTATACCAACATAAAACATAAATATTTAGGTATCACTAAAAAATCAATGTCAATTATTTATTAGTCACCCGGTTTATCATGTACCGAAATCTGCTACGGCAGAGTACCACACCAAGTAATGGGTAAAAGGCGTGATGATATATTTATTTATTTTGATTTATTTATTAAATGTAGCTAGCTAAAAAATAATATATTTTACATTATTCACACGACACCGAGACACGAATCTCGTATTCTTATGGATGCAGCCATAATGTTACGTACAAGAGTTTCCATCAAGATGAAACTTAAGTACGGAGTATAAATAGACCAGGTCCCGTGTATGGAGATTATTTTTCCAGAAAGAATAAACACCTCATTAGCAATTTAATAAAGTTATCAGAGTTCTTAATCGCGTCGTTACACGTTAGACAGCTCCACAGTAGAACATTTGCATGTGTTAATACTGTTACTTTCTGCTTCTACGCCACGGTCTCTCCTGCACAGGAACTACAATCTGAGATTTCATAAATTTTACTTTTAATTGCGTGTAATTTATTTTAGTTTGCTTTGATGTTTTGTAAATAGTATTTATCATATAATTAATCCTATATACGCGAAAGTACGTACTCAGATATAAGTACATGTGATAATGTCATTTGAATCTTTAGCATATTTAAATAAAATTTATGCGTTTTATTATTCAATATCATTTAACTATGAGGTGTAAACCATGTTCGTAAAGACTAGAAAAGAGAAATAAGAATATTAAGTTCTGCATATGTGATCATAATTATGTCACTCTTTTTCCTGGTCCGAGTATTCATTATGTTCCTATCAATAACATTTGTAAAATATATTGGTTCATTATTTTGTAACATACGAGTAATTGTCATCTTTTGAAATAGAGTATATCGAGAATGATATGCTTCGATAACTAGAATGCGTAGGTGCAAGTGCAAAATTTCTAAAAGGATTTCGTAAATTTTAGTTTTTCGAGAAAAACTGCTCGAAAATACTGTTCGAACTTTACGACTACTTACATCATGATAGATTGCAGTGTTACTAAATTCAATTTGCACAACAATGAAATTATTGTTAAAATTACTGTTTATTTGATTGTTGAAATCACAGTCTCTCTTTGTTGTAATATCTCATTGTTACAATTTGTCATTGATGTAATCTTTTGTGATCTTTTCTTGTTGTAACCAAATAGGACCACTAGTGGCCATGTTACGTTATTATTAGTGTGCCTAGGTATTAGTGATTTATTTTTTTTTTACAAAATTTTTAATATTTTTATCATTATAATTGTGGGCATGGCTTAATAGTATCGAGTCGAACTGTGAATTTGAGAACCCAGGTTCGATTCCCACAGCCGATAAACAATTTTCAACACATTAAAATTATCCCTGTGACTTTCCCACAACTAACATATTTGGGGCACGTGATTTATTGACTCGTAACCGCACTTCAAGCGCCTATATATATATATATATATATATATATATATATATATATATATATATATATATATATATATATATATATATATATATATATATATATATATATATATATCACTTACCGAGATCTACTGCGGTAGATTGCTACACCCAGTTTTTTCTTTTTCAAATATATTACAATTATTACTGAAAGTGCATCCCACAAAATTCTGACATTACCGATAGGACCAGCCTTATCTCGAAATTATACCTACTCTGTATTTTTTGTCAGCCGTTGTTTAATTCTCGAATTATTTGAATAATACACATAATTACAAAAACATTTTCAGCTCAATTCTCAAAAGAGTTTTAACTAGAATTTATCTAATCCTGAATTTTGAATCTGCCAAATTAAGCTATACCATATTTCCAAAAAAGTTTAAATACACTTTAATATAATCTTCTTTTCGTTTAATTTTCGGAACGTGCATTGAATTAACTTTTTTAAATCGGACTAGCATAAAATTAGCTAATCCAAAATTCAGGATTAGCTAAAACTTCATGTAGAATCGAGCTGTTTAAGTGTATAGTATTTATAACTTTTGTACATTTTTTACCTATTTTAACCCTTGAAAACAAGTTATTAAATTGAACTATTCCGAGAAATTTAAATTTTATTACTACATAAATGTTATATCGCTTCTTATTACTTACTTCCTTATGCGCACAATAATAAATACCTAATTATAATTTATTTTTATTAACTGTTAATTAGCTATAATTTTGTTTGTATGTAGTTTCAGTAGCAAATTATTTAAATGCCAGCAAAGATAAAATCGATAAAATGCTCAACTATTTATTAAAACTAGATAAAATTTTATGACAAAAGTTTGAAATACCGTATCAGGATAAAACAAATGAAACAACATAATTGAAACAAACCAATTCAAATTAAATGTATTTAACTTTCTAATAAATCTAAATTACAAAACACGTAAACAGTGCAAAACAATATATAAACAATTAAAACAAATGGAAACTAAATAATCAATTACAACAAACACATGATAAAATTACAAATTCCCTGCTACACCTTTCATACACACATCATCATCATAACTCGGTCAGATCAGTTGAACGAGATCACTTGAGCACTTCTACGCCTATATTATTACATTTGTAAAATGACAGCGTTGATTCCTATCGGATCAATACAATTATCAGGGCGACAGGACATTTTGTTGATGCAGCTGAACTGTCACTGACAAACTAAATAGATTTTGGATTTCTGGAGATTAGTTTTGCGCTGTGGCTGCTATGCGAATGTGTTGAATTTGATGTAAATGATGTGTTGCTAACTACGTGGGTGGTCCAGCTTTGCTTCAGCTGCTAAATGGATGCGTGAAATTGTGGGGTTAGAGATCTACGAACAGGAATATCCTTCGAAAATGAATTATTGGAGTGATGCAACAAGCTGATAGTCCAGGCACAAAATAAAATATACAGAAATATTCATATTAAAATTTCAATTGCTTGTCTACTCATATACCTAAGTATTTTTTATTCAAGTACAAGGAATAAAAAAGGACCTAAAATTTAGGGTACATACATTACCATTTTTCAAAATTTTCAAAATTAAGGACATGGTTATTGAATTTTTAATGGCAATATTCGATGAGAAATATTTAATAAAAATTATAATGAAATATTTAATCTTGTAACTGTTACTCTAATTTGTTTTTCTACAATTACTTGATATCTGCTCATGGTATACTTATCGTTGCAATGGAAATACAATAACTTGTACACATTTTCATATCTCACAGTTACCATAGACAACCTGTGATACGAATTTTATATCTCACGGATTGATACATTGATTTTTATATTGGAGTAATAGCAATCCACAACTTTTACGAACTATCAGAAACATGTACAGTTAGATTTTAGCGTTCAAACAGCGCCAAATCTACATAACATCACGCTATATCACATCAAATGGGGTGGCACGAACCATAAAACCATTTATAAAACATTTACTATCAGATTAATTAAATAATCCGTTCTTGCAATGAATTATTTATATATATTTTTTAATTTTCCGCCCTTAAATTTTTACTGCCCTAGGCCCTGACCTCACGGGCCTAAGCCTAAATCCAGCCCTGTCCATGCTTGTTGTACAATATTCTATTAATTTATTTATTCAAACTTGAGATAGATGGCTCAGTGCACAGGCGGACTTTGGCCTAGGCTAAAGAGGCAATAGCCTAGGGCCCAAAAATTTTATGGCCCGCATTCAAACTTTTAGTTTAAATAATATACATGATGGTGACCGCGATATATATATATATATATATATATATATATATATATATATATATATATATATATATATATATATATATATATATATATATATATGTATATATTTACTGGGCCCGAAATAAATATTTTGCCTAGGGCCCGAAATATTTTAAATCCGCTTCTGACTCAGTGGTATCAAGTCGGACTGTGAATTCGATACCCACAGCCGCCAAACAATTTTCACCACATTAAAATTACCCCTGTGACTCCCCATTCGCTAACATCTTTGTGGGTCTTGATATGACGGCTGGTAACCGCACTTCACGCGCATAATTTATCACTTACCGAGATCTGCTACAGCAAAGTGCCACACCCTGTAGGGTAAAAGACGCGATTATGTATATAAACTTGGTTGCTTTCAAGTGAACCTAATCTGGCAATTTCTCTGCTGAAAAGTAAATCTTAATAAACTAATTCCTCATGTTAAATATCTAAGTAACACTTATTATTATTATGATTACAAGTAAAGTCGTTTTAGCTTCATTACAGTAACTAATTGCAGAATATTTAGTTTCTTCATAATGAAGCTGTTAGCTGTCGTACATATTTACTTCTCATTTAACACCAAATTTATTTTACGAGATACGCAAAATTATAAGCATACTAAAAGTAGTAGGTAAAGTACACGACTATCATCATTACATTATGGCAACATCTGTATGCTTGTTCAACATGGGAAACTAAGCGTATGCGGGTCTTCATTTATGAATAACTACCATTGCATAAATTATACACTCTCAACATAAATTAAATTAATGCTAAAAGAGTGTATAATTATATTATTATTTTACATAGGTACATGGTTGCTTGTTCTTCCCTTATATCTTCGCGTTTTTTCTTTGTTTAATGTTTTCGTACTTATTGTTACCTTTTTTATTTTACATTATTTATTACAAAATTTATAGTTATAGTTTGAATATCGTACGCTGTAAAAGAGACAAATAATTTGAATACAAACAAATCACAAATCACTGCCGTCTTGGAATGAGCTGTCACTTGTATAATATTGATGTTCTTGCTGTTAAAACTTCAATTTATTTGTAGATACAAATTACATATTTTATGGCATTGCTAAAGCTTCTTTAAACAATTCAGCAACTTTGTAAACAAATAAATTTCTAGAAACAGTTTCTGCAGATACTAAAATAAATATAATTAAATACACAAAGTGTTATTGAAGTTAACGTGCAATGCTTAACTGGTGGTAGAAATGACCACATAGTAAATTTGGCAATAAGAACTGTAGCCTCTTAAAATTAATCAATTATGATGGTTAAAAATTTTGTAAAAACATAATAATCAATATGTACTCTGGAAAAACAAAATATTGATTGTCAATCAACAATATGCAGACATGCATTTGGTATATTTTGTACTCCTCTTTGTTACCACTTGTCTAATTACATACTTATAGACAGGTATAATTTCCAAAAATAAGTGTTGAGAAACATGTAGTTTTTCATTGCAACGCTTATGATCTTATATGTCAATTCCGTGTGTGTGTGTTTTTTTTAACATTCTATTAAAGCTATGTACGTTCACTTGCATAACTCCCTGTATCATTACGCCTTTTATCCATTACTGGTTTAGCACGCTGCTACTGCAAATCTCGATAATTGATACATTTATACGCATGAAGGTGTGGTTACCAGCCGTAAAATCGCTATCCTCAAAGTTGTTACTGGAAGAAATATTTTTTACATACATACATGCATACATACATACGTATCTTCACGCTATATCTCAACAAATGGGGTAGCACGAACCCTAAAATCACTCATAAAACATTCACTCATCACACTCATCAAACAATCAGCCCTCGTCAAACATTTTCATCCAAACAAACCACCCTCACTCCAACCACATTCATAGATCACTCCATATAAACACATTCATTTATTACACTCGAAATCATTATCACACAACAAACCTTCAATCACATCATTCATATTCACTTATCATTCATTTTCTTTCTTCAACATACATAACATATGCATAAAACATCTCAAATTACTCACGTTTACTCCTAACAACGAAACTAACAACGAATCTACAAGATTAGAAAAGATGAAAGCGATAGCCTGCACTTGTATATGAAAGAAAAGTCCACGCAATGCAGAAAACTGAAAATTAAACAAAACGATAATAAAGGGAGGGAGCGTCGCCCTGTGCTTGTTTTTGAAAATGAATTTCACACAATTGCAGTTAACACTCTACGTAAGAATTGAAATCGAATTAAAAGATATGAAAGGAAGGGAGTGTCGCTCTACGCTTGTTTTCGAAAATGAATTCCACACAGTTGCAGTTAAACACTCAATGTAAGATCAGAAAATGAATAAAAAAGATAAGAAACGAAGGGAGTGTCGTCCCTGAGCTTGTTTATTTTTTAATGTGGTGAAAATCAGTTTGCTGGCTGTGGGAATCGATTAAGGGTTCTCAAATCTGCAAATAAATAAATATATCATCACGACTTATACCCATTATAGTGTGAATAACAGCCGTTAAATCTTGACCTCCAAAGATGTTAGTGGAGGGGAATCCACTGGGATAATTTTAATGTGGAGTAATGTTTTTCGTCTGCGGGAGTCGAATTCGGGTTCTCAAAATCACAGGCCGACATGATATCTCTCAGCTATCTATTGAATGAGTATGTTATTAAGTTCATTCCGTTAATTTACAAAATGGATGACTAAATGACTATTTTAACATTTTTTTTCAATTGTGTGTTTGGTACATAATAATTAATATAAATGGAATTAGTTCTATACATTTATTTCATAATTATAATAATTTACTATATGATTAATTATATTATGAATGCCATTTGGCAATATGTAAATACGTATAATAATGATTGCACTAATAATATTTTTAGGGAGAATGCATTTGTAATTAATTATATTTTGTGTTAAATTATTAAATACTCCGCAATATAACAAATGATGATAATTATTAATGAAATAATATTAATAATCAACAAACAAACGCCAAAGGGACTATTTCCAATAGTGTAAGTGTGTAAGGTACATTATTATTTGAATTATTAAATTTCTCTGATAACATGTCGCCATTTGCAATTCAAATACAATAATTGAAATTATAACCATTGATTTCATTTCATAAATAAATTTACCATTACATCTGTCCACATTCTTTCCACGCCCAATAAATTCAATAATTTGTGATCAATTCAAAACATTTTCGAATAATTTGAAATAACCAAATTTAGACACTTCATTATCATAAATTTGGCGAAACTTTGGTCATTTCTTGTTTTCGAATCTATTAAAACAAAGAGTTTTATTAGAAAACATACGAATTAATGCCAAATAAATTAGAAGATTCAAACTCGTTTACATTAATTCGATTATCTAGCGATTGTTTTGGACCCAACACAGCGCACAGGACCGTCTTCAAGAGAAACAAAATCCGAATTGAATAAAATAGAATTTTTATAAGAAACAATATTATGGGTTACAAATAACTATCAGATAAATTTAAAAATCGCATATATAACATTATAAATTCGAATACGTCATTTTATTCACTTTTTGTGAAGATGAAAAAATCTGTTTCACAAAATTTAAAAATAAACAAATATATCACGTCTTTTACACATTACTGAGTATGTAAATCTACCGTAAAAGATCTCAATAAGTGAATTGCGGTAACCAGTTATAAAATCACAGCCTCCAAAGATATTAGTCCCTGGAGAAGTCGCAGAGATAATCATAAAATAAATAAATAAATATATCATCACGCCTTCTACCCATTACTGGGTGTGGTACTCTGCCGAAGCAGATCTCGGTAAGTGATATATTTTGCGCGTAAAGTGCGGTAACCAGTCGTCAAATCACGGCCTCCAAAGGTGTTAGTGGTGGAGGAGCCACAGGGGTAGCTTTTGAAATTATGAAAATTGTTTGTCGCCTGTGGAAATCGAACCAGGGTTCTCAGGATCCACAGGCCGACTTCATACCACTGAGCTAGCCACCCCATAATAATAATAATGTGGTGAAAATCAGTTGTCGTCACTGGGAAATCGAACTCTGGTTTACAGACCAACACATTGCCAGTGAAAATTTCATGTATTTAGGCACATCTTATGGGGTAATAGCTTAGTGGTATCAAGTCGCCCTGTGGATCCAAAGAAACTTGTTTCGATCCCCACAGCCGACAAAACATTTTCACCAATTTAAAATTACCTCTGTGGCTCCCCCACCACTAACATTTCTGGGGGCCGTGATTTGACGGCTTCACGTGCATAAACGCACTACACGCGCAAAAATATATCACGTACCGAGATCTGCTTCGGCAGAATGCCACACCCAGTAATGGGTAAAAGGCGTGATGATATATTTATTTATATTTATTTATTTGACATTTGCATAAGATCTAACTTACACTTCCATCTTTGGATAAAGTTCCTAATAATTATCAGCGGGATAAATAAAAAAATATCGCATCGAAATCGTAGCACAAATGGTGATAATTATACTGAACGCCATTTTATGATGCGAAATTTTTTTACCTATAGTTATCGGGAACTTTTTTCGAAGATGAAAAAACAGCCTTTAGTGAAACAAATCACTTATTTATTTTTTACTTGATTTGTATATTTAGCTCACTTATTACTACTAGGTTTATTGATTCATACTTAGCTTGTAGTAATACACCATTTTACTGAAATAAATTAATTTTGTTCAGTTCAGTTAATCATGTAGTCTAATTTATCTGAAAAACTATTTTGTTATCAGCAAGCATATTCTTGGTTAGTTTTTATAAATTTGTGAAGTATATTTTAAAATTGGAAATGTGAGAGTGCAAATACACCTCTGTTAGAAATAGAATTCTTGTAATATCAGAAAACATAACATTAAACAACAATATAACACTCATATAATACAGAAAGAAAAAAACGAAACACGTGAGAGAAAAAAAAGACGGTTAAAATACCACTTTGACAAACAACATTTTTTACGCTTGTTCGATGTTACGAACCGAGGCATTTTTTAAAGTGTCGCCCCCCGTAGTTTAACGGCAGCCATGGCGTTATGAAATATAAGAATTAAGCGACATTTATTCAACTTTACAGAATTTCCGTGCTAGCGCGAGCGCATGCGCGCTGTCACCCGCTCAGGGGGGGCCGTCGGGTCCACAATGGGCCCCTTTATACATTCCCCATCACAAGATTATCTGAAACCCGCGCCTTTATCCGAAAGAGTTATGTTTACTATTCCAGTTTTGTTAGGGAAAACTCAAGTCTAAATTACGGATCGCGGTGGCTGGTGCTAGTGCCGGTGCGATAGTGTTTTGTTACCGGTCCGGCAACTGTGTTACACCAGACACCAGGTATCTTGATTGTGAACTGACGTATATCATGTAGGATGAAATTATGAATATGTAAATTGTAAATAACTTGTAATTTGAAGTATAGTGGGATCTGCTTACAACGTTTTTCACTAGATCTAGGGAGATAGTAGTATGAGTGTTATTATTGTTAAAATAAATGGTTACATAGAATGTGTATTGTCATATCTTGCATGTTTTAAAATAAGTAATATAGATTATTATATCTCGTACGTGAAATGATATTTATAGGTACATGTAACTATGTAACTGTAGGAAGGCGAGCGCGTGTAATAATATTATGGCACTTGTTTTATGGAAATTTCTATACGGTTTACATAAAAATATTAAATTTTAATAACAGTACAACTGGTTGTCTTGCTATACTCAAAGATTTACATCTACATATTTTTGAATAACTTACATGTTACATACAATCACTTTCACATGAATATGGAAAAAATGTTTTTACACCTGACAGGTTTTAATAATATTCCGTATTCAAATTTATGTAATATTAACGATAAGTATAAATATATAAGCATATGGGGTAATGGCTCAGTGGATCCTAAGAATCCTGGTTCGATCCCCACATCCGACAAAACATTTTCACCAATTTAAAATTACTCCTGTGGCCCCTCCACTAATATCTTTGGGGGCCGTGATTTTACGGCTGGTAAGCGCACTTCACGCGCTTAAATATATCACTTACCGAGATCTGCTTCGGCAGAGTGCCACGCCCAGTAATGGGTAAAAGGCGTGATGATATATTTATTTTATTTAACGATATGTATTTAGATATAGATAACATATATTTATTATTACATATTATTATCAAAATTAATGAGATAGATAGTTTAGTGGAAACGTGTAGGCTTATGAATTTGAGAACCTGAGTTCGATTTTCTCAGCCAACAAATTTTACTCTATATTAAAATTACCCCTGCGGTTCTTTCTGTACTGTTAATTTTGGGGGCCCTGATTTAACAGCTGGTACGCGTAGGTACTTATCGAAATCCACCACGGCAGAGTGTCACACCTAGTAATGGATAAAAATTATCTTAGCATTAATTTAGAAATGAACTTGTAAATATTCGAAATATAATTATTATAATATTTATAACTGAGCTAGAAATATATTTTCATTATGTTCCCCATTGGTTTCTGTTCTCTAAAATAGAATAAACGGACTCTACTGTACTTCGGTTTTAGCTCCTTAATTTTAAATATTGCACATTAATATTTGTAGTTTTATATTTGAGCACTATTATTTAAACATTTAAAATGATTTTCGTTTCTGTTTTGTAAAAGTATTGCTCTAAATTCGTTTTAAAATTCTTCGTAAACTCATTCCACGATCTGCAGAATTCGAAAATGGGCTAAACGAGTAGCCATCAAGCTGGGCCTGTTTGAGTGCGTATCCGAAAATCGCGTGAATTCCAGTACAAGAGCTCTAGAGCTGCAAGAACATCGGCGTGAGCGTTCAGAGGCCGCGAGAAGTGAACAAGCACAGCCATGCATTGCTCAGCGTCAACGACAGCTCACCAGAGTTGCCGCTCTTCTTTTTATTTGACGTGAAGGGTGTGAAAAGTGACAGACATGTACCCTATCAGCGCATTCCTCTCGAAAACAAACGCCGAACGGGGTGATTGACGGCAGCGCACCGCACGAGAAAATAAGGAAACGTCACTTTAAATTGGATTCGAATTTATGTTGCTGTTTGAATATATTGTGTTTTGGTTTCCTTTTTCGGTTCATTTTCTTAAGCGTTGTCGTCGATGTCGAGTCCTTTTACTTCTTCGACAATTCCTCTTTATTTATTACTTGTTTTACGTTCGGCAGATTGTTATTTATTTCTATTTTAGATGGGCACTGCGCGTTTGATGCTCATGTCATTTTCAATGATTCTTTCTTAAAGTTGCTTTACGAGTTAATTAAACGATAGATTTATTTACAATATTCAAAAGAAAAATCTGTATTTTTACAGTCACACGTTGCTGCTCTGCAAAAATTGCCCCTCAGGTGATATTTCTTTTTACATGTGAAGTCTAATCACGACTGTTATTGATTTAATGTGAAAACTGTATAATTTTTTAAACTCTGTAGATATCAAAAACTGGAAGCCATCTATTTCAACGGAATATTATTAATGTACCTTATATATTTTTATACATACATACGTAGCATCATGCTATATCCCAACAAATGGGGTAGCACGAACCCTATAATCATGCATAACACATTTACTCATAAAATTCATCAAATAATCAGTATTCGTCAAACATTGTCATCTTAACACACCTCCCTCACTTCAAACATATTCATAGACCCTTCCATATACTTCATTTACTTATCACACTCTGTATCATTATCATTAATCACACGCCAAATTTTCAATCACTCCTAATCACTTTTCATTCATCTTTCTGCGACGTACATAACATATACGGAAAACATACAAATGCCGTCAAATCGCGATACTTACTGGTGTTTGTATATGTAAAAAATAAAAAGTGATTTTTATGCGCAAAAATATTTAGCATGTGCATTTGTTTATTATATTGTTATAACCATTATGATTAAATAAACATCATGGTGATGATATGATCTTTATAAAGGCAATCTGAAGATTACGAAAACTTTTATATATAATATTGTAAAAGGTAAGCTAGAAGATTGATTTTTATTCCTTATAAAGATTTTGTTAAAACAACAGACAAGAATTGAACCTGACATCGCAAATATTACAAATCTTGTTACAAGCCTGCTTCGTCTAAAGGTAGACGATCATCTATTTTTCTTTTGATACTGCTTATTAAATATGTAGAAATAGGAATGGCAGCATAAATAGTTTTGAAGCTATTTTGAAGGGTGTTGATCCCTGCTGATGTCTTCATCCCCAAATCGGTAATGGGACCCATTGGGACCCAATGAGATTAGGTTTTTCCAAATCTAGTTAAAACTACAATTTGTTATACCTCCATTTTACACCAAATTTACTTTTAATTGCAGTAAAACTTATAATATTTCACTTGATCATATTAGTTCTCTAATATTTCAATACTGAAATTACGTTATGTGTATTCGGAAAGAAATTGATTATAACTAATACGAGGGCAGGGTGAAAAGTCCCTGAAAAATAAAACAGATGGCGCCACAATCGCAAATTTCATGTGACATGTGTGATGTACCATCTATAACTAGAACGCATTAAAATTTTCAGACTAATATGTCATTCAGTTCTGTTTTGACACCCATCAAAAGCAAGCAACCTTGAAGATTTTTGAAAGCATGGAAAAAAGTGAATTTCGCGTCTTGATTAAACATTATTTCTTGCGTGGAAAAAACATTATGCAAAGCAAAGCATCGCTTGTTAAACATTATGGGGACTCCTCACCATTGATTGGAACGATTCACAACGCCAGAAATCGTCGAGTTAAAGTGCACGAGGTTGCTGAGGCTATCAGCATCTCAACCGAACGGGTACGGAACATTTTGCATAAATTTTTGGATATGAGAAAGCTATCTGGCAGATGGGTGCCTCTTTTGCTCTGTTGACAACAAGCGCGACCGCAGTCGCAATGCCAAAATTGCATGAATTGCGCTACGAATTGGTTCGTCATCCACCATATTCTCCAGATTTAGCCCCCTGCGATTTTTATCTATCTCCAAACTTGAAGAAATGGCTCGCCGGAAAGTGATTTGGCTCCAACGATGAAGTCATCGCTGAGACAAACACCTATTTTGAAGGATTGCCAAAATCGTATTATAAAATATGTTTTGACCAAATAAATCATTTCTTGTTTCATTTTTCAGATAGTTTTCACCCTGCCCTCGTAAATATATCTTTCGAAAAGATACTAAGTTGGGTATTTCGTATAAGAGTATAAATAGATTCGATTTTGTAGCAAGTGTTTGTCATCAATATGCAAAATAAAAAGTTTATAATGATGCACAATCTTTATTTTATTTTGAAAACCATATATCAGACTATCTGGCTTTTTTCTGATAGTGGCTCGCAAATGAGACTTGCCCATTTTGAATGATACTTAACTAGTTAAAAGTTTTTATGTTATCTTTGATCATAAAAATATGAATATTATAATGACTTAATGGTAAAGTTTGTAATAGGTACTTTAGAGCAAAATCTCATTAACATATATCAGCTAATAGTTATGTTTATTTTAGCAAAAACTGTAACAAACTTTCAACTAATTTGAGTTCCGTGTGATTTACACTTTAACTACATAACTGTTCTATTAAACTTTTATCTTTCATGTTCTAGGAAACTTGAAAATTTCGTTTAACTTGTATAACATACATTAAACCTAGAACGAATTATATTTCACAATCACTGAACAAAAAACTTTCATTCATATTCATAACTTGGAGTTCGCAAATCTGATTTCCTCATTAAATATTCTAAAACATTTTTATCAAGTCAAACAAAAACTCTATCAGTTCATCTGAAGCATTGATTAGTATTGATACACTAATGATTTATGTTCGTTGACTATTTAAGATGTTTTTAATTTAAGCAAGTCTAGTTCTAGCAGTTAATCAGGCCTCTCATTCCTATATATTGATTTGTTACGATTGAAAATGATAATAGTGCCAGCGATATATCTGGGAGTAATTAATCGGTCGGTTTTAATTTCCATACAATAAGCGTACATGTCTTTATAGACGCGTATGATATATGACTTGTATTTCGTATGTAATTTGTCCTGATGGGAGATAAATGGCGGACGATGCTTCGTCTAGGGTGCGGTCTCTTATGAACTATCTACTCTACACTAAATGAAAATCACGCCTCGTGCCACGACATTGTTATACTCAATTAAGAATATTTACAATTTTATGCATTGCTAATATAATTATAATCTCGCGCGGGTGAATAAATTAACAGTAACTTATTATTCTTGCAAGATTCCTAGCGTTAAGCAAATTAATTAAAGTTATTAATTATTTTAGTAGGTATTATATTCTTCATGAACTTTTCCAAATATTTAGATTCAATTTAATTCTTTGCCGTCAAGTTTGACTGTGATATTAAATTATTCTTAAAATAAATACAATATTTGAAATTAAATAATTTAAATGATGATGAGTAAATGAGCATATATGGAGGGAACGATGTTGAAGTGATTATTTTTTTAAGTTTCTCAAAACCAATGATATGTTCTATTGTATGTCATATGTCTGCGTTTGAACCAATCCTGTCATTACTATACAGAGAATAAAGCTCTAGTGATTATTCCCGGGAATAATCTTTTCACTACAGGAGTGTACACCCCTAAATTATAATTTTAAATATTTTGTAACTACATCATGTAAATTTTAAAAACTAAAACCTTTTTTACTTTCGACTTGAAAATGAACCGAACCAAGATCAATCCTCTTCAAATAACAGAAATATATTTATTAATCATTAAATAATTAATACCAATGATGAATAATTTGGTGTCAAAATGTTAGTGCTCGAATATTAGTTCTGATTGCAAATGACAAATATGTGAAGATCAAATCAATATGATTTTAGTGCTTGGTTATATACAACCACATTAAAATGAGGTTACTTATATTAAATAAGTTGAGTGGGTACCTACTTATAATTTTATCATACTCAATTTGGTATTTGTTTGCCGCATACTTATAATTTGTAAAAATCTTATTTTCTATTTCGTCAGTATACAGCTATAAATTTGTAAAAAAGAAAATGTAAAATATTTCTATGATTACTAGAAACTATATCTAAACAAACATCGTGTGGTAAATTCTAGTTATAGTTATCGAATGAAAATAGTTTAAGAACCTCTGGTATGAGCATTGAGCTCACACAATCATTAGAACAACAACTCACAAAGATTAAAAATCTCCAACTCCCATTTTATCTAAACTCTTTCTTGCACGCAATATACTTCATATTAACCACTTAGGTTTAAATTAACCAACGTCTCTATACATTATAAGTTTCTTTATCACATTACACTTAATTTCGCGCCAATATGTTTGAAAGTAGATTGGCGTGAAGTTCAGGCCGACTGCGCTCTAGCGCGCTTGTCTCGTGATTGGTCGCACGGACGCACGATAGCACCGAGTGCACGCGAGACGAGGATAATTGTGGGGTTGGACTGTAACACGCGTGGTTATTATAAACAATATAATGTTACAACTCAATCAAGTGAGCTATGGACCGTGAGGTGCTATACTTGTGCACTTTATTATGTATTGAGGTAATAACGACATGCTATTGTTTTTTGTTTAGAATATTTTCGCGTTGAAACTTTCACCATTTGTTGTATGTAGAATGATTTATTCAGATTTGACATCAACGTAAGTTTATGTTACGTATACAATTTTTTTGCACTACTGTCTCATTTTTCTATACTTTATTTACCGAACTGACAGTGGTTGTTATAGAAACGATGCAGTTCAAGTCCATTATGATTCATAACGGACTTTATTTGACCGTCATTTTGACGTTTCGTTGTTATTTTCGTTTTGTTATCATGTTCCGATAGTGTTGTTAGCGCTACTGTATTAGAATCGTATGATCCCGAGTTTGAACCCCATTTATGCTAAAAATATATAAACTACCATAGTCAGCTCGGTGAGTCCGGACCTTGTACTGTAATTGGGATTAATTTTCGGTTAAACAGAGTTAAACAAATAAATATTATAAAATTAACTCGAAAGCGTTAAAACATTAGACAATTAATGGTCAATTTCACTAACAAAACTTAAATTTTAAATTTAGTTTAAATAAATAAAAGTGTAATGCTTTATTCATCTTATTATAACACTTACCGAGCTTATATTATGATGTGCTGTTAAGCTACATTTTTGTCGTTTCAATTTTCTCATCACATTAAAACTACCCCTGTGAATCCCCCTCCACTGACATCCGTAGGAGGCCGTTATTTAACGATTGGCAACCGCACTTCACGCTCAAAATGTATCACTTACCGAGATCTGCTACGGTAGAATGTCGCACTCAGAAATTAATAATTTTATTTCCCGATCTCAATAGTCATTTCTTGTTCTGTTCCATTTTCTCAATATTTTTATGAAACAAATGATGAGAAATTTTGGTAAAAAATCATACTATGTAATTTTTTTTCAGTAGTTGCATAAGTTTGATTATTCTTACGAGAAAATTCTCGTTCCTTTGCAATTAATGGTCATGTAATTACTATTTACAACTATTAACAGATAATATAAACAACAATAAATATATATTTAAAGTAGAATATGACACCTTTCATTAGCAGTAATTAGAAATACAAAATTAAAACCGCAGAAAATTTAATTTGTGCACGTAACTCATTAAAATTCATACATATTATTTAAATAGTAGAAGCATAGTGTAATTATAGATTCACTAAAGTAGGTTCCTGTATTCATAGAATTTATAGTTTTAAATAACACTATCTTTTAAATTTCATAAAAATCGATTAAGTCGTTCTTACGTGATGCGGTAACGAACAAATAAACAGATATTTATTTATAGGTTAAACAATTAATTAACTTTGAAGAAGGTTCTGTATTATTCCAGTAAATTCTTTTGTTAAATCTAAAAAGTTATGATTTGATCTGAAGACGTGAAGAAAAGGAAACTTTTATTTTCTGAAATCCAGCGTTGAAAGCAAAAAACTATAAGTCTTGAAGCGTTAGCAGCAATTTAGTAAAATATCAAATAAAGGCTCGGATCTAAAGTAGTCCGTAATTGTCAGCATCGGAGCGGGCTAGCGCGTTATGCACATCTCGCAACACAAGGAAAGTCTCATTGCTTTTATCTCCTCCATTCTCTCCTCTTTTAATGCGACGTTACGCACAGTTACTTCTGAACTTTGCAGCCAGTTGTAATTTGTATTCATCAACACGCAGATAGAAAATCCTGCGCTGCTAAAAAGGCAAAGCCGAGACAGACGGCAAAAACCTTTAACTTTGTAAAACTCTTTAATATAAACAAAGGGTTGTCGGTTGTACGCTGTCTCTTGTCACTGGCATCCGGACATAATTTGCCCTTCCCGCG
Organism: Pterostichus madidus; assembly: GCA_911728475.2. Taxonomy (NCBI): domain Eukaryota; kingdom Metazoa; phylum Arthropoda; class Insecta; order Coleoptera; family Carabidae; genus Pterostichus; species Pterostichus madidus. The sequence continues at coordinate 24,768,867 of OU452312.1, forward strand.
GTGACATCAAAACACGTCGTGAGTATTTAATTAGAAAAAGCCGGTTATTTTGCCCGGTTTATGAAATATGGCGTCAAAGATAATGCAGTGTTTTTATGCGGCTTTGTTGAATTTCGGGGCGCGGAGGAAACGCGCTTTTTAATTGCGCGAGGGGCCCAATTTCATTCAATTACTCGCACAAATTGCCACATATCTCACCAACAATGACATCAGTTTTATTTTCATTTTGTTACAGGAAACCACTGTACTATCCACATAATACACCTATATTTTTGCAATCTAAACACATTACATTTTTGAAAAATTCTATGCTAAATTATATTTCCATAAATGTACCTAATTTATTTCAGTTCATATGGAAAGAATTAAAAGTAACAAATTATCATATATGTGGATCAATATATACCAAATTTTATTATCTAGTTTAGTTTATAAAGCCGTTTGAACATGGACGACATCTTAATATATCAGAGAAGCCATTTTGTTTAAAATTAATTATCTCCTTACCGTGCATTCATTAAATTTATTGCAATAAATACCAATATTTTTAGCTTGGCAAACAACTTACGCCTCATCAACATTCATAATTATTTACATATAAACTCGTTTATTCTTGTAACCAGAATTTTTCCGTTTACATTACAAATAATGGTCAACAATTTTTTTCCTCGATTATTCACGAAATCTCGCATATGTGCCACTTAACCAAATCATTTTAACTGACTCGCTCTCAATTTTCTAACATCATTTTTCTCAATATGGGGTGGCTAGCTCAGTGGTATGAAGTCGGCCTGTGGATCCTGAAAACCCTGGTTCGATTCCCACAGGCGACAAACAATTTTCATAATTTCAAAAACTTCCTCTGTAACTCCTCCACCACTAGCATCTTTGGGGGCCGTGATTTGACGACTGGTAACCGCACTTCACGAGCAAAATATATCACTTACCGAGATCTGCTTCGGCAGAATGCCACACCCAGTAATGGGTAGAAGGCGTGATGATATATTTATTTATTTTATTTATATTTTTCTCAATATCACACTTATTATACACAAACGTATTTTCAGACGCCCATTTATGAAAGTAACCATAACAACATCGTAAATTACTATTAAAAGTTGAAAATAGCAAATACTGGTATGTTATTATAACGCTCTCTTCTAACATAATAGTTGTAGTTCCACTGATTGACAAAATATGGCGTTACGATGAAAGAAAATAATAAAATAAAAGAAAATAATTTGTGTTGTTATATAAATCGTAGTTTTGGCAAATTTTGCAACACATTTGTACATATAAATCTTAAATTTTTAAATGAATAATTTCTTATTTACTAATATTTTAGAATTATTTTATATTTTGACATTACAGTTGGTATCACTACGCTTAACCTCAAACGTCAACGTTTACAAAAACGCTTCAGCTGTCATAGTGTAACAATGTACAGGCAATCGTAGCTCAGTGGATAAAAGCGAAGTAACACTTGCTTAGCAAGCAAGAGGTCGTGCGTTCAAATCTCATTGACTTCTACTTATATCCACAAAAATACGAATGTGTCTGCGTGGTTCGGATTCCACTATAAGCTGTAGGCCCCCTGTACTGTAATTGGGATTTACTTCCTGTTGTGCAGAGTAACAAATAAATAAATAAATAAATATTGCTCTTCAAACTTTTTTTAGAAATATTTTCTGATCGTGTAAACACGTTTGAAAGTGTGATAACAGTTCTCGTGTACTTGAATCACGCGCACGTTATCGAACACTTTCAAACCTAGTTATGTAATATACTATTAAGGTACGGTCCCGTTTTGTCTTATACAGCAACACAAATTCCGCAAATATCTTGAATCTCCATCACTTTTTGTAAATGTGGATTAGGTATCATTAACTACATATGATTTAATATTTATAAATAGGTACTTAACGTATACAGAGACATTTATAATGTATAAGTACACTTATCTACTTAATTATGTAGATATGTGTACAGTATCAATTAATTTCATAATCTGGCAACGTAATTGAAATTAGTTTAATATAGGTAGATCAAATTTGTTTCGTGAAAGTGAAATGAAACACTTCTTCTTCTTCTTCAATGGCGCTACAGCCCGAATCGGGCCTGGGACTACCGGGCACACCGAGCCGCAGTTTTTACGCTGCCGTACTGCCGATTTCCGTAGTCGATGTTACTTTTTTAAGGCATATGTATAAGTGACTAGCTTATAGCGCCCGAGTATGATTAATACAAGTAACTGTATTTTTTATTTAACGACAAATCATACTTTGTCGACAGGCGGATTCGAACTGACGAACCTTGGTTCGGGTGACGTCACAGTATGTTAAGATATGTGCATTAACACGCTCAGCCACCGCGCCTGTTGAAACACTTGTAATCCTATTTGGCCCTCATAATATAACCTAACACATTTCTTGACAAATGGCAAAATGGAGTAAAATAAATTTCAATTTTCATTTCGTTGCAAACAAGGAAAGAAACACACATCTTCCTGGCCGTAAATCTTTCTTTTATAATTCGCTTAAACAACCAGAACAACCTGGCGTAATTTTTTTATCTCGTCCTTTAAGTTTTAATTCCGTTACAGAAAAATATAATTAACTGGTCCCGGATGGCCTCAGAGCATTGATACATCTTCATTACATCGGTCCAACTACGGGAACGACTTCCAGAAACAAATTTAAGTAAAACAAACTGCGCTGGTATAATTGAAATAAATAGTATAATACTACTGCAACGGCTCTGTATTCATTTTATCTCGCCGCCGTATACTATCACCCTAGACTTACTACAGGAGGAGGGGGGAACACGTCGTGGCCGCCTACGACGAAGTTTTTCGCAGAGTTTTTTGTCCCCTTTCGCTAAAGACTAACAGCGAGTGTTGTAGAGAAACTTTTTTCTGAAGTCTTTTCTTGCCGCGTTGCTTTTACTCCCCGCTAATACTGGAAAGCTGTAACCCGGATGCACAAATCCGAATCCGGGGTCTCCGGAATTTTTTATGTATTTATAGGATTAGTCCGGTTGTTTTTGCAAGCAAAATTGAATTTGAGTGTCAAAACAATGACAGCTCCAGCAAAAAAGATACAAAAATATTAAAAAAAAAATCAAATATATCATCACGCCTTTTACCCATTACTGGGTGTGGCACTCTGCCGAAGCAGATTTCGGTAAGTGATATATTTATGCGCGTGAAGTGCGGTTACCAGCCGTCAAATCACGGCCCACAAAGATGTTAGTGATGGGGGAGCCACAGGGGTAATTTTAAATTGGTGAAAATGTTTTGTCGTCTGTGGGAATCGAACCAGGGTTCTATCGCCACAGCCGACAAAAATATTTTCCTTCATTTCAAAACATTACCCAACAAGAATACTAATTTACATTTTATCAATAATTTATACACAAAATCTATAGTATTTATGTTTTTGTAGCGTATTGGCTTATTACTGTTTAATTACTGTTCAGATATGATTCATTGACAGCTACAGTAAAACTTTAATTAATGGCCATTAACAGTAACTATGCTTCCTTATTGTTCATCTGAAGAAATGCTTAAATATTTCTTGTAATAAAACAAGGAAAAAATAATAAAAATACAGTGGAAGAAATGTGTATGAAAGAAAAAGAAACATCGAATAAAAATGAATAAATTATAGAAAAAACATGAGTATTCTGAAGGGGAATGGAGTTTCGTCGCGAGCACCGGGGCGGTAACGTCACATCAGACAAGGGAATTTATCCCGGGATGAATTTCATAAGTTTGTTTTTTCAGTTACGAAACTGAAATTACAATGTGCTGGTTTTTTTGTTCCTGACTGTAAAGCCAACATAAATTCAAGGATTGCTGAAGTTTTTATTTTTCTTTTTGACGCTGCGTCGCATTCAAGGCTTAGTTCCATGCTTTTTGAAGTCTACGGAGATTATAAAAGTTCCCGGATAATTATGACAAAGTAATGCATAATTATTTCGAAAAGTCCTACACTGAAATGTATTTTATCGCTCATTAATTAGAAACACTGAAATTCAAATCTAAAAAAATTTTTTTCATCCTTTTTAATAAATAAACCGCGTCCTCGATCCCTTCCTGAACTCTTAAAATTATTATTTAATTCAATATCCGTCAAATATACCCATCTTGAAGCATTAGTTTCGCTTCTTTCATATTCATAAAGACTTTCATATAAACTCGTCTATTTCTTCCACATGGAATGATTTGTTCGCTTAATAAAGCTTCAATCGTATTCATCCCTTTATTCCTCAATCGCACCCTCAGTAATTTGTGTATATAATTATGATCTGTTGTTACTTCTTCTTCTTCTTCTTTACTGGCGCTACAGCCCGAGTCGGGCCTGGGCCTACCGGGCACACCGAGCCGCAGTTTTTACGCTGCCGTACTCCCGGTTTTCTGAGTCAATGTTACTTACTTTTAAGGCATATGTATAAGTGACTAGCTTATAGCGCCCGAGTATGATTAATACAAGTAACTGTATTTTTTATTTTAACGACAAATCATACTTTGTCGACAGGCGGATTCGAACTGACGAACCTTGGTTCGGATGACGTCACAGCATGTTAAGAGATGTGCATTAACACGCTCGGCCATCGCGTCTGTTGTTACATCAGGTGAAATTCACTTTCAAAAACAAGCAGAAGAGACACACCCTTCCTTTCTTTGATTCATTTTCTGTTGTTATAATGGAGTGTCTAACTGCAAGAGTGTAGAATTCACTTCCAAAAAACAAGCGCAGGCAACGCTCTCTTCTTGTTTTATCTCCTTCATTCGTTTTTTGTTCTTACTATAAATTGTCTAATTTCAATAGTGTAGAATTTACTTTCAAAAAAAAGCACAGGTGCCGCTCCTTTCCTTCCATATTTTTTAGAATGGTTGTTACAGAAGTGGGTGTGAGTAAATTAAGATGATTTGGGCATATGGAACGTACGTCGAATGAAACACGTGTAGAGAAGCGAATGGATGAATGTGATTGAAGGTTTGTTGCATGATGAAAGATTTCAATAAATTAGCTTATATGGAGGAAACTGTGAATATGGTTGAAGCGAGTTAGTTTGACGAAAACTGATTTTTTGATGAACCTAATGAGTAAATATTTTTTCATTGTTTCAAAGGTTCGTACTATCTCATTTTATGAGATATAGTATGATGTAATGTATGTATGTTTCAACAGTTTTTTGGTCGATATACACTAAACTTCATTCCCAGTTGAATTATAGAACTTAAATATCATTACGCCTTCTATTCATTACTTAGTGTATCACTCTGCTGTAGCAGATCTCGGTAAGTGATATATTTTTGCGCGTAAAGTGCGGTTACCAGCCGTCAAATCACGGCCCTCAAAGATGTAAGTGGAGCGGGAGCCACAGGAGTAGTATTAATGTGGTGAAAATGTTTTGTCGGCCGTGGGATTAGAACCAGGATTCTCAGGATCCACAGGCCGACACGATACCGCTATGTTACAGGCATATTCACGACATTAATTTTAAGGGCAGTATTCAATGTACTGAAAAAAAAATATATTTTTGGAAAAAAATCTCAAAAATAAGGGTAGGCTTAAAAATAGTACATTTTGGGTATCACTGAAGTTAACATTGCATAACAGAATATAGGTGAAACGAATAAGCGAATAATTAATTAAATTAGTCAAGTTTGTCGGTAACGATTACAAAACTTTGTGACGTTCATTTGAAAACAGTGGCCCAAAACTGTTCGCTTTGAAAAGAGGAAAATTATAAATTCGATTTAAAAAAATATATATTAGTTTCGTGATCAGTATATTGAATACTATATGCTCTTAAAATTAATGCACGAAATCGTGAATCACTCTGTATAAGAGAAAAATTGGGATATCACTAGAATTTGATTTAATCAATAACGAATTATTTACTTAAAATACTAATTAAATTTCACTCCTATTCTTTTAAAAGTACTTATTTTAATCGTATAAAACTTCGTCGTGGCTGGTTAACACTCTCATTTCACAAGTATAATTTTGCAAGTGCAAATCTTTGTTGACTGCAATTGATAACCAAAAGTACACATCCGTGTGATTTAGATTCTACTATATGGTGTAATTGAATTGAATTTGCTATTGGGCAACGTAGTAAATAAAGAATTTATTGTATTTTATTATATGCTAGCATATACAAGGAAGTGAATCTTCGATAAATAAAAGCTGAACTCAAACACCAAATTACCATTTGCTGATTCTAATTTATGCGTGCGGATTTCTAGCACTCAGTTTAAGAATAAATCAACAACTCGAAGAAATGAATATAATTCTCCAGGTTTTTATAATAAGCTCAGCACGTATCCAGACATTAACACTCCACTGTCTGTTATACGCATGTACAAGTTATTCCAAATAAAAGTTCCTCGTGAAACGAAGCACGTACAATAATAAACCAACTTTACTCTCCTAGATTTACGTTCGTTTTACAGGTGCTGTTAAAAGAGAGGTTTTAACATGCATTTGCTGTTATTACCGCACCGTTTTATGATTACGGATCACTCTCTGCTCCTATTAAAAAATGCGTAAAATAGGAGCAGGTAGTTATCATTTTTTTTTCTTTTAGACCACCTTGAGTTACCGCTAGATGATATGGTTGCTTTTAAACTAGAAGTACTACTTGATATTTTTATGGGATTATTTTCTATATTGATAACTTGTACAGCTATAAAGACGGTCTTATATTTATAGATACATTTCTTAGAAATTATATTTATATTACCAAGATGAAAGACTACCGTTCAACGTTACCAACAAAGAAAAACAAACCTGTACTACAGTTCACCAAAATTAAAATAATTGACATAATTATAACAATAGTTTAGTTTAAATCTTTAATAAGAAATTATATTGTTTTATATTTCATTCTGATATAAAATAAAAATAAATATAAAAATACCATTACGCCTTCTACCAATTTCTGGGTGTGGTACTTTGTCTTAACAGATCTCAGTAAGAGATATATTTTGCGCATGAAGTGCGGTTACTAGCTGTAAAATCACTGGCCCCAAGGATGCTGGTGGACGGAGTACCACAGGGGTTGTTTTAATATGATGAAAATTGTTAGTTGGCTATGGAAATCGAATCTCGTTGTCGAATCCACAGGAGGACTCGATACCATTGTTACTCTTTTGTTTTATTGCAATACATTCAAAAAAGTATTTTTAAGACATGGAATATGCTTTCAGAAGTCATATTGAATCATTTATACAACAAAAAGCCGAATTTTAAATAAAATTATAGAACTTTAACCAAACATTATTTTAATAAATTTTTAATTTTGTAGGAATTCTAATTATTTTAAATTATTTTTATAGGTGTTCCAAGCCGTGCACAAGGGAGGTGGCCCCAAAAAGGGAGAAGCCCCTGAATAAAATTTTGTAAGTGAAAGCATTGTAATTTTTTTAATTTACACACAGATTCATAAAAAGGATTAGACACCTGCTAACTTCACAATAATATCTAGAAGTAGATAATTAAATTTTTCAGACGACCATGACCACCAAAGTTGAAAATAACATACACCGATATGTTATTATAACGCACACTTCTAACATGTCAGGTGAAGTTACTCTGATTGACAACAGATGGCGTTACGATGAAAGAAAATAATAAAATAAATGAAAAGAATTTATATTATTATTTAAATCGAAGTTTTGGTAGATTTTTCAACACATTTGCACAGATAAATCTTATTTTTTTAATTAATAATTACTTATTTACTAATATTTCAGCATTATTTAATATTTTGACATTACGGTAAGTACAGTTGGTATCACCACACCTAAACTCAAACGTCAAACGTCAACGCTTACCTACAAAAACGCATCAGCTGTAAAAGTGTAATAACATTGCTCTTGTAAACTTTTTTTAGAAATATTTTATGGTCGTCTGAAAAATAGTGTACATATCTCGTTCGAAAGTGTGATAACTGTGCTCGTGTACTTATCTATTACTATTAAATGGTATTCTGTATGCCTTCATAATTAAATAAAGGTCATTTTTACCTATGTGGCACCTGGGCTTCAAACTGACTGTATGGATCATAACTGTGTTTACATTATTATTCATTCCTGGTATAATTTTATGATCTTTTGTTTGCGTAATTGAGGAGCATATAATTGTTTTACGTATAACATGTCGAAGTCTACTTCAACAACAAGATATTTTGAAGTTATCTATTTTCTAACACAAAGACATAAAGAAGTCGAGACAGTGATTTTTATACATTTCAAAACAATGATTACCAATTTTATTGTTCTGTTTAACGCCCCACAAAACAATTTAAGAATCATTGTATTCAATTGCACGTACGGCAAATTAACACAAAAATGCATAATTAAATATAGTTATATCATCCTCCAACAATAAATATCGTAGGCAGCGCTGAAAGTACAAAACAATTGAAGGCAAGGTGCAGTGCTTGGTCAGCACGCCGCACACGTAACATAACGCTAACTGAACGTGAACTTAGCGTAGGTAATGCACCGCCGTCATATTCATAAATAATGCAGTATGTGTACAAACGAACGTATGTGCCATATGAGGGATGTCCAACAGGCGAACGCTCGAGGAATATTCATCGCTGTGTGACGAGTTGATGATTCTGTTTCGTCTGACACGTGATAAATCAATGCGTACTTTCCCGGGAATCGTTTTCACTTCGTGAGAGAATGAAGTTTACATCATGGTTATTCCTCAAATTTATCAATATTTTATAATATTTTACTTGTTTTGGTATTTGATCCTTTCCTGAGTTTATATCAAAATGACAGTTGAATACTTTTTTATATTTATAAGATACAACGAATTGAAAACAAAAACACATTATTTATTTATTTATTACAATCTTCAAGAGCAAATTAATTTCAATTACCGTACAAGGTACTTACAACTAATGTAGATATACGGCAAGAGTAAAGGTAATTATTCATTTAATTTGTTTGAGGTACAAATTTTGGTTTTTGTCAATTATACTTTAAGGGCAGTTTTTCAATCGCCGGTTTACTCTCGATTAATGTTAACCATGATTAAATAATAATAGTAACCATATAAATAAAATATATAAATATATCATCACGCCTTCTACCCATTATTGGGCGTGGCACTCTGCCGAAGCAGATCTCGGTAAGTGATATATTTTGCGCGTGAAGTGCGGTTACCAGTCGTCAAATCACGGCCTCCAAAGATGTTAGTGGTGGGGGAGCCACAGGGGTAGCTTTTGAAATTATGAAAATTGTTTGTCGTCTATGGGAATCGAACCAGGGTTCTCAGGATCCACAGGCCGACTTCATACCACTGAGCTAGCTACCCCATTAACCATAGTCTCCATTATTATTTAATCATGATTAACATTGAAAAACTGGCCCCAAATGTTTTAAATTTTCAATATATCTCAAGAAAACATCAACATATTTAGTTTCTTTTTACGTTAATAAAATTACAAACTTGATTTTTTTGACACCAAAATCATGATCAATTTTAACCCGCTATGCTGTTATTTATAGTTGCCAATAACGACGGGAGTAAAGTATTTTAGTCTCAGTGCTTGGAAAAATGATTATTGTCATCTTGACATTCTGTTAATTTTTTTCACAAAAAACTACAATATTATATTTTTTAATACTTATTTCTAATGTTTTTTAGAATAATCACTTTATATCTCGGGGTCATGGAAACAATAGTATATACACCGCATGAGAGAAGTGTATTTTTCTCTCGTCGTATTGTAACTCTCGGTTCGTATTGCAAATTTACTCCTCGGGAAAAAATCATACACCTCTCTCCCTTAATATTCAAGGTTTGTTAAAAAAAGGTGACTTTTAAAATTTCGCAGGCTATGTATATTAGATTCTCGATTTTTTTTTGTTTGTTACGTTGGTACACATATTCCCAACGTATGTTGACATGATCAGCCATTTTGCATTTGTAGTTTGTTTTGGATAGATACAAAGGTTACGTATTTTGGTGTACTTGACGATTTTTCTTTTTTGTAATCGAAGAAAATGGATCATAGAATCTATATTAAATTTTGTGTACAAAATAAAATTAAGTGCTCCAACGCACATAAAATGTTGACTGTGGCATTTAGCGTCTCTACTTTGAGCAAAAAAACTGTTTATAAGTCGTACAAGCTCTTCACAGAAGGCAGAGAAGATGTTAATAACGATGCCCGCCCTGGACGCCCCAGCATGTCAACAACCGATGAAAGTGGTGAAAAAAATTGTTATGGAGAATCGTCGAATTACTTTCAGAGAAGTTGCTAAGGATGTCGGTATATCGGTTGGCTCATACCCTGCAATTTTTTCGGATGTTTTGAGCATGAAACATGTGGCAGCGAAGTTTGTTCCGAAATTGCTAAATTTTGACTAAAAGAACCGTCGAAGGTAAAATTTTCTTTCGTCATGAGATAAAAAAATGAAACTTTTCGTCCCCAGGAAAGTAAAGTAAAGCCATAGCTGTGATAACTGGAAAACAATGATTTGATTTGACATAATCAAGGACGTTGAAAGGAGGGGATATGGCTCGGCAGATTGACAGAGACAGAAGTATTATTTTCTGTACCGTGCTTAGCCTGCTAATGATTGACATGTGTCATAAAGAGATTTGAAATTTAAATAGACAGAACAGAATCATTCTCTCTAAAAGATTATAAATCTTTACAAGGAAACTGAAATTATAAACGCTTTGTTACCATTTTATCCACAAAAAAAATATGTCCAATTTCATACAACACAAAAATTGAAACACAAATGACACTTCGTGGTTATGTTTACATAAAACAACGCTCCCTGACAACGTCTAAACGTCACTTTTCTTACACAAAAATTCAAAATATTTGAAAGAAGAAGAGATTTGGCTAAGCACGGAGCAGAAAAACTATTGTTGTCTCTGTCCCTTGCCCAAGCCTCACTTCAAACAATGCTACAGTGTCGTCATGCCATATCCCCTCCTTTCAACGTCCTTGGACATAATGACATCCAGGTGATATCTGTCAAAAGTATAACAAATCTTATCTAAACTTTAATTCATTACTGAAAATTTTACTTTCTCATAGGGTAGAGAAAAAACATGTGTAAGCGTCGTGAAGAAAGTGACATTCTTTCCTCAGGTGCTTTATATTCCTCGCCTTCAACTCGAAAGATGAAACGGTTCCTTCGGAAAGAAATATCTCTCTTCCCTCCGTATGCAAATAACTATTCAATTTCAATAAAATAATACTATTGAAGACTTCTTTAATCGACTCTATTAATTTTACGAAGTAGTTTTGTAGACATTTGTTTTTATTTTGACGTTCTCATATTAAATTAATAAAAGCAAATCGAAGTTACATGTCCTATGGAATAATTGATATTCATATATAACTAAGTATAAAATTTAAGCCTTGTTAGTGTAAGTGTCCGTTTTCTAAGTAAATACATATACATTTTAAATTACTGCCTTCTTACGTTAATTGCGGTATTTACAGGTATTTAATTTTTTTTTGCAAAAAAAAAATATGTTATCATCTGTTAGGTCTCTTTCAAAAAATAATTACAAACATTATTGAATCATTATTCATGTCTGCATTGAATGGCAGCCCTTATATAGTGACAACATTTACTTTGTAAAACCATCCAATACGGGTTAAGAAACCGATGAAACCGTACAAAATATAACAAGAACCAAATGAAGCGTAAACAACCATCGGATAACCAGAGAGGAGCGCAGAACAAGCCAGCAGATGGCACGGAATCACAGCATGAATAACTAAACCTATACGGGCCGTCTCACCCCAAAATATTCGCCATAAAGCAAACAAAACTGGTATAACAGCAACGAGCATCTGTATTCATATTTCAAGTATTGTCCTGCAGATTTTTAATATCCCTTAGTTGTTACACACACGTGGACATGCTGACCTAGTGTTATCATTGCATAATATTATGCAACGTTTCGTAAGAGATTAAGTCATTGTACCCATTTCTGGATATTACAGCTTTGCTATATCAGATCAATGTATGTAATACATTTTTCCACGCAAAGTTGTCTTATCACGATCCCATAAATATGTGTTTGTGAGTAGATATCACGGGGGTATGCGGGATGATTTAAATTTTTAATTTTGATAAAACTGATTCTATTATATAAATTTAAAAAATATAAATATATCATCACGCCTTTTACCCATCAGTGAGTGTGGCAGATATATTTATGCGCGTGAAGTGCGGTTACCAGTCGTCAAATCACGGCCACCGAAGATGTTAGTGGTGAGGGAGCCACAGGGGTAATTTTAAATTGGTGAATATGTTTTCTCGGCTGTGGAGATCGAACCAGGGTTCTTAGGATCCACAGGCTGACTTGATACCACTGAGCCATTACCCCATATATTAATTATTATTATTATATTAATGGACTAATTCTGTGTACATCCATAAGTTTTGAACATCTATAAATATCTAAATGGTGAACAAAATCGCAACGAAACTTCTGTCATTATGAAATATTTTCTACTTATTAACAAATATTGATGTAATTTTGTTCATTATTGACAAATATATGAATCTATAAACTTATAAATTTATGACAGAATTCCACCATAAATATTGCTAATCAAATTTATAATTTCATAATTATGGGGTGGCTAGCTCAGTGGTATGAAGTCGGCCTGTAGATCCTGAGAACCCTGGTTCGATTCCTACAGGCAAAAAACAATTTTCATAATTTCAAAAGCTACCCCTATGGCTCCTCCACCACTAATATCTTTGGAGGCCGTGATTTGACAACTGGTAACCGCACTTCACGCGCAAAATATATCACTTACCGAGATCTGCTTCGGCAGAGTGCCACACCCAGTAATGGGTAGAAGACGTGATGATATATTTATTTATTTATTTAATTTATAATTAAAATAGATGAATTATATTTTTATGCAACTATCGATTGTATAATGTACATCAAAAACCGCTACTATGAGATAAAAAAGATTGTGTTCACCTCATTTATGAAACGACGCCATGTCGTTATGTCATAAAGTTCATTTTTCAATATATCAAATACTTATTTCACCGTCTAGAACTATTTCTGCTATTTTAATTAATCTACATTTGATCTAGTTCATTTTTAATAGGATACATATACCACAACGATCTTAGATCATATCAAATAACTTGATAACACCTCTCAATAAATAAATATTAGTACGTGGTGACACCAACTGTGACTTCAATTTTAAGACTGAATAGTTCCTGTTGTGTAACGTTGTGAATAATAAATTTCTGTAAGCATAGTTGCAGTATCGATGTTATACAGAAAGCAAAGAAGAGACTCATGCATTTGTATTAATATTCTTGTGAGAGATTTTGGACATCCTTTGAACATACCTATACATACGACATTAACATTACAGAATTATTTATCATAAAAATCGAAGTCGCCTTGCGTTATGTAGTGGGAGGGTCGCATGCACCCTTGCCTGCCTCCATTGATGCGTCTGGGATCGCTACACGGGGCATTAGCATACAAACACAATCCGATCTGTGGGACACACCTCAGCGGATCGTCGGATCGCGTTGGCCCTGACCCCAGAGCGCGTGCGCCGCGTCGCCGCGTCGCTCACCTGTCATGCGCAGCCGCAACTGCCTCGATACTTTAACGGCCACGCGATATTGTTTATGGAGACAGATGTGCGAAATATGTTGCGATTTTGATAACGGACACTTCTTTCCTTCTCCAACCAAAACTTGAACAAAGTTGCGTCAGAGTAGGCACTGAAATGGTTCAGATCTTTTCTTTTACTAGTTTTTCTCATTGGAAAAGGGTGATCTACTTGAAGGGCAGAACCCGGATTACGCCGTACAAAATTCTACCCCAAAATACTGACGCTAAAGAGGCCCACACACTACGTTCTTGTTGGACTGTTTTGCTCGAAGAACAAGTCTGTTCGAGCAAAAACGACCCAAAACTGAAGTGTGTGGTGGAAAAACTGTCGTTCATTATTGATACTGTTGCTAGAAAAACAAGTTTTTAACAAAAGAGCTCTTTATTTTCTCTCTATTTTTTGCAACCCAGCATAATATTTATTAATAACATCGTTAAATAAAAGCATTAACAAAGCACACTTTGAGATATATAGTTTTTTACGTTAACATATTTTAAGAAAATAAATCGCCTGCGAAGTTATTGAATATAAAGCTTTGTATTCAATTCGTATACGAGGTGTGGCTATTAAATAAGGAGACTGATGCTGCTTTAACATTTATATTTTGATTCCATATCTATTTACTTATTATCACTTTCAATATACACCCCTCCTCTATCCCTACAATGCTCCATGCGAATCTTCCATTGTTCGAAACAGTGCTGGAAGTCTTCTTCTGTCAGCTCCTTCAAAACGCGTGCCGATTTCTCTTTCAAAGCTCAAATCTTGTTGCTATTTCACCTTAGGAAATAGATAGAAGTCGCAAGGTGCAAGATCTGACGAATAAAGTGGATGGTCCAACACTGGGATGCTGTACTTGGCTAGAAATCTCTTGACAGACATTGCTGAATGAGCCAGCGCATTGTTTTTATGGAGAAACCATGACTTGTCCTTCCACAATTCGGGTACTTTTTTCAATAAATTATAAGTTTCAGTATCAGTTTTGCGAAGTTACATGTGAAATTTCACAACAATTCGTTGCTCTAATGTTGCACTTTTCATTTTTTCGGCGAAGCAAAAAACTCACTCTAATTAGAATGAATGCTATAGCATACGGATTTGTTTAGAGGAGCGAGAGGTACTGCATTCGAAAGAGAAAGCTTCACGCTAAAAAGTCTCGTTATTTAATAGCCACACCTCGTATAGTAGGACTTCATATTTTTATTACATAAATAGCTATTATATGCTGAACATGACATCTATCCGATTTGTTATTGAATCACATCTATACTTAAAATGAATAATATTATTGTAAACTAGAGCCTTCTGAGCCCAATAGCCATCTGAAATCGCGCGGTTTAGCAGTATAGTAATTAGGCCACTGGTGTAACTAAAACATTTAAATAATTAATTACAACTACGGTTTACACTGAATGCAGTTGGAATAAACATCGCATAATTTGTACACTTTATAAGATATTAACATTAGC
The DNA here is from genome assembly GCA_911728475.2 of Pterostichus madidus. Lineage (NCBI taxonomy): Eukaryota > Metazoa > Arthropoda > Insecta > Coleoptera > Carabidae > Pterostichus > Pterostichus madidus. The sequence goes on from OU452312.1 coordinate 24,784,010, forward strand.
AAGACAATAATCGCCGCCATATCGATAACAAATACAATAAATAATGTTATTCAGTAAACAGGATCTAATGAAGTTTGAATAGAAATCTAATTTCAATTTTGTATTAATTAACTGGGTACAAGAAGTAGACATTACCACAATAGGAGACGTATATGAAATAATTCCATAATATACACAAAACAACATATATTTTCATGAAATATGTATTTTATCACGAATGAATGTTATTAAAAATGTATGATGCTGATGGATAATCTAGTAATGAATTATTTATTTTAAATTTTAATGGGGTGGCTAGCTCAGTGGTATGAAGTCGGCCTGTGGATCCTGATTCCCACAGGCGACAAACAATTTTCATAATTTCAAAAGCTACCTCTGTGGCTTCTCCACCACTAACATCTTTGAGGGCCGTGATTTGACGACTGGTAACCGCACTTCACGCGCAAAATATATAACTTACCGAGATCTGTTTCGGCGGAGTGCCACACCCAATAATGGATAAAGGCGTGATGATATATTTATTTATTTTTATATTTTAAATTTTAATTCTTGATATTTGTTCTTACAATCTGCATTTGTTTGTCCAACGGTCTATGTTATTTATGATGTATAAAAATTAATGTTTACTGGCAAATGATTGTTGACTAAATTATAAGTAGTCAGTAACATCGTCACACTCCATAGCAAACTTATTTAATTCTATTAGTTACTGGAAACCTTGCATAAATTTAATTATCTATATTTTAGTTCTGAAGATTTTATAGTTGTTGTCGTAAGCGGTAAGAAACCTATAAATTACGAGTAGTATAGAATCTGAATATTTATGTAAGAACATAAATATGTTACACAAAATGATGTTAACATTTTTATTGCTACAGCACTGTTGTTATTTATTACAAAAATATGAATACAGGTGTTTCCTGTAGGGGCAGAGCCATTCGGCACTCAGAAACTTTGGTTAAATTAGATTAAAATTGCTACTTTACTAAGTTAATTTAAAATATTTTAAATAAAAACATTTGGTAATTTTCACAAATTTATACTTTTATTTTTATTTTTACATTACGCGTTTCGACTCTTCGGTTATCGTCAGGTGTATTATTATAACGAAATTTACAATTGACATCACTTATAAATGGGGGATTCAAGTGGTAGAGGTTTTTAATATATATTTATTAAAATAAGTTCTTGACCGTGCATCATATTTAACACAATATAAAATCATACCATAAATGATATCTTTATTGCTGAAATATGAAAGTTAAAGTTCAATCATTTAAAACGCTCATTGCAATTACGTAGTTGCATTAAACCAATCACAGAGCTTTGTCTGAAACGTTTGTTTTACTGAGAGGAAGACGAAGAAGAAATAAGCATTCAGCATTCTACGATTCTACCAATGACGTATGATACTAGACGAATTATGTCGTATTCAAGTCAATGCAAACGCCGTTGTCTATGTCTTATCTGCCTCTCTTTAAGCTAAGATGCAACTACGTCACATTCGTTTGTTTCGAAAGTTTAAATATTTTTATCATGCTTAATACAAGTTTAAAAAAAAATGAAAATTTTGGGTATAATAATTTTATTACGTAGATTAATATATAAAAAATTCAAAAAAGTCTTGAAAGGCCCATTGTCTAGAGTATATGAAATCCTGTGTAAACAATGTGATGCCATTTATATAGGACAAAGCAGCTGAAATTTTAAGACAAGGATAAAATCCATAGAAACCAATACAACTACAACTGGTTTTTCCCAACATTGTATTGAAAATTTTTAAAGTTAATTTTATGACAGAAAAATATGGGAGACGCCCAGATTCGAACCGGTGACCTTCAGCTTGCCGGGCCGATGTCTTAACCATTAGACCACATCCCACCTGTCCGATGCAGGCGTCAACCAAACTCCTCTGTCATAGTGTCTAACATTAGCATCGATCCCAAGACTCCTATGAATCATAGGTATTGACAACGGATTTCGTCTGTAGCGACACATGTCTGATTTTAAAGGAAATCATACCACGAAGTAAATTTTTGTCATATGGATGACTTTGAAGTACAGTGACAATAATAATTTTTAAAGTAAATTTTATGACAGAAAAATATGGGAGACTGTATTGAAAATAACCATTCAATAAAATATCATAAAATTCTGCATGTCGAACCGAAAGGCCTTAAGCTTAATTCATTAGAGAATTTGGAAATCCAAATGTAAGTTAGATCTGATCCAAATGGAATACGCCTATAGTATACTATTAATTGTTAAATTATAGAATGATAAGTGGATAGATGTTGCAAAATGTGGTTGAAAAAGTAGGGAAATATGATTTTTTCATACCTTTTAAAGTAATGTGTTTTATATCATATGTCAAAAATATATCGATACTAAATTATTTTAAATCTTTAATGTAAAAATATCTTTCATATCTCTAATTCTTATTTGACACTTTTATCCCTCTATTGACATTTTATTACTAATTTAATTTTGGTAACATAATACTTTTGAATTAGCTGTAAATAGGATAGTTTTCATTTTTTTTTCTACCTCATAGTAAAGATTATACAGATTAAAGATTATGTTACATCATTATTAAAGTTTATTTAAAGAATTTTAATTTTTGTTATTTTATATTTGCAAGATATAAAAATATTTTTCGAAAATACCCTCCACTTCTTGTGAAATAACTGTGCATACATATATGAAATAAAAGGTAATGTATCAAAAATACAATCACTATGACATTCTCATTTACTGTCTGCCAACTTTGGACATTTTGACATCTGAATATCAAAATTTAAATTCCTATTTAAAAATTTAAGGTTTCACGAATCGAAAATTCAAAATTGTTATGCACCGTGACGTCATATCCTATTTCGGGTCTCGTAATAAATTTCAAATTGTATTCAATTTCAAAACTCTAATTAATGTCTATTTTAGTCTACAAACATGTCTAATTATCGATATCTAACAGCATTTCAAACATATAAAGCTCGTTTGCAGCAATGAAATTTAAATGAACTTTAACATTGCTGTCAAACATTTGATGCGATATTGTCAGTTCATGTCAAACTTAAAATCTAAGTTTTGTTGGTGCAAACGGATTAAATAGTATATTACATAACAAGCATCGAATGTGTAAGATAACGTGTGAGTGTACAAATTGAAAAACGAGGCGCGCAGCGCCGAGTGATTTAAGTACACGAGCACAATTATCACACTTTCGAGCGAGTTATGTACACTATTTTTCAGACGACCACAAATTATTTCCAAAAAAAGTTTACAAGAGCAATGTTGTTACACTTTGACAGCTGATGCGTTTTTGTAGGTAAGCTTTGACGTTTGAGGTTAGGTATTGTGATACAAACTGTACTAACCCTAATGTAAAAATATTAAATAATGCTAAAATATTAGTAAATAAGTAATAATTAATTTTAAAAAATAAGATTAATTTATGAAATGTCTTGAAAAATCTGCCAAAACTTCAATTGAAATAATAATACAAATTCTTTTCATTTATTTTATTATTTTCTTTCATCGTAACGCCATCCATTGTCAATAAGTGGAACTTCACCTGATATGTTAGTAGTGTGCGGTATACTAACATATCAGTGTATGTTATTTTCAACTTTTCGTAATGGTTAATGATGTTGTTATGGTTACTCTCATAAGTGGTCATCTGAAAAAATATAAACCACTCTTAATATGTTGATTAATTAGACATGATTTTTTAATTAAAATAATGAATTAAAAAGCAACTGAACATTTGATAGTATATTACATACCATGAACTGTAAGTGACAGTTTTTAGGTCAAGAATGTAGTTTGAGAAATCGAGGCCCGAAGGGTCGAGATTTCCTAAACATTCGCAATCATCTACAGTTCGAGGTTAGTAAGCTATTTTGTACAATACTTGCACAAATAGAAGGCAAAGAAAAATTCGTTTCAAAATTGATAGCTGTCAAATTGTTGTCAAAACAAACAGGACCTTGATATGTAATACTTATGTACTGTCCACGTTGGATACTAAAGCTGTATTCCATTTGCCACTTGGTTCACTGAAATCAGTTCAGATAAATTCGACACATGACTAAATGAACTGAATTAAGCAAACTGATGCACTTATTGGGGTGAATTACTGCAAACTAAATTAGAATCTGTAATTCTAGTACTAGAAATAAAGTCAGTGAAGTAATCCAGCGAAATAAATAAGTGATCTTGTTCAGTAAATGTAAGTTAGATCTGATCCAAATGGCAAATGGAATACACCTTAAGTAAATATTAAAGTCCTGATGTAATCATGGAAACCACTGTGCAATAAAATTTCCACTTACTGTGTTTCAATTTTATCATTAATAGGTAACTTACAGTACAAGCTTTGTACAAAATTAATTATGCATCACTGAAGTCCAGTTTCAACTCTCATCTTACCCGTAGACAAATTACAAATTACCCTGAAGTCTGCAGGATAATAAAGGCACACAATTCACAATTACGTCTTCAGTACACGCACACACAAACGCTTACTTATACCCGCACACATGCTTCATCAAACGAATTCTTTGTAGCTGAGATAAGAACACATTTTGTTAGAGTCTTATATTGGAATTCTACATGCGATTAATTCCTTTCATGCTTCGATGTGAAGAAGGCTTTGGATTAAAGTTGAAAGTCGAATTTTAATAAGCGATTGTCAGAAAGCTTGGTGCTTTAAGTAAATAATTAGATGTGCGCTCGTATCTGGAACTCATCAATCATTTCTGCGTCAGTTGAAACTGAAGATATTGGAAGTGCACATATATCAACTTCATTATCATAATCTCGTTGAAAGCAGAGGGATGAGTCATTCGAGAGAAAAGGGTTGGTTAACTGGCATGAATTTCATTTGTAACATTCATTGTTGGTGTTATCAGTTGTCCGGGTAATTATTCTAATTTTTTATGCTGTGGTAAATGGTTGGGGATGTAATGTAACAATCCTGTAATCGCATTTTATTAACAATTTAAGTACGAATTTATCGCGAATTTTAGGTTAAATTTTGACAGAAATTTTAATTTTTCATTTGTAATTCATTGTCTATCTTAAAATACATTAGTGATATATCCGAAGGATGGATAAAAATATTTTATCCATAACTCATATATTATAAGGACATAATTACACTGATTTCAGTTGAATTATATGCCTCATAAAACACTAGTGTTTTATATTACATAAAACACTGTAAACAACTTGTTACTTACCAACCACTTCATGATCTACCGTATTTTGTGAAACTATATATAATTGAATCAACGTTGAACGTTACGACCAATCTTCTTCAATATCTATAATTATGAGTTGTGGATAACATTTTGTGTTTTATTGGTATATAAAATACTTTAGAATATTAAACACGAGACCTTCGGTCTCGTGTTTAAACTTTTCTTGCGTGTTTTATATACCTAATAAAACACTTGTTTAATAAATAACTATTATTGTAAATTTAATTAAATTCAATATATGATTATACAAAATTATTTAAAGAATAAAACTAAGTTATATTTTTATAAATTATTAAAGAAAAAACTACGCTACTAAAGAACCTATGAACTAGATACTGAAATCTATATCTATCGTAAATTTTAAACGATAGATGAACTTTATAGCAAAACTACAACTAACTGCAACACAGAACTATATTATATACAAATTAATAATAATAATAATAATAAAACACTACTAGCACGGATAAAAGAAAAGAAAAAACAAAGAAATAGAAGTGACAGCAATGGTAAGCGTATGGAAACTAATTGAAAGTGTACCTTTTTCTCAGGTTTGACTGACATATCGTGATTAACGCCATCTGTTAGTAGTTGAATATCCCAAAGAATTGTAAAATCGTTTAAATTACTCGAGTAATATAATTTAAGATGATTTTATTATAAAAATCACAAGTTTCTACAGATCTCATAAATATACCACCATTAAAATTTTGAAAATTAGAACTTTTGCAAACTTATTCATTTATCAGTCATTTATTCTTTCTATTTTTTAACTTTTTTTTACTAATGCGAAACAAAAATAGTATACCTTCATCTTACAGTGAAAACAGAATCGCTCGAATACCGATACTTAGCGTTAATTTAAATCCACGAACTTTTCCATTTAAAGCAACTGAGTAACCATTATGATACAAATGTGCGGTAATCAAAGTAAAATATTTTGAGCTCTTATTAATTATTAATTAATTTAGATATTTATGCTATGGTTATTGTGGTATTTAATTTAGGAAATTTGTTTTATATTCAGCGTAGAAACATGAGTAGAGTATGTGTTCCATATTTAATATAGTAATAATTATTATAATATCAAATATTGTGATACATTATAATTTATTTATGGAACTAATAATATTATTTGTGTGATATACTAGCTAATGAATATATTATTTATTTAAAAACTAATTTAATTCAGAGCTATGCTTGTGATTGCTTTTACAACTTGTAATTAAATACAAACATTTACTTTTATTTTCCGGATAAAGTTCTCGATTTATAACTCTGAGTAGAATAAATCGCTTTAAGTAAAAAACCAAACTGGTATTTATACGAGTAATGGCTCAGTGGTATCAAGTCGGCCTGTGGATCCAGAGAACCCTGGTTCGATCCCCACAGCCGACAAAACATTTTCACCAAATTAAAATTACCCCTGTGGCTCCCCCACCACTAACATCTTTCGAGGCCGTGATTTGACGGCTGGTAACCGGACTTCAAGCGCATAAATATATCACTTACCGAGATCTGCTTCGGCAGAGTGCCACACCCAGTAATAGGTAAAAGGCATGATGATATATTTATTTATTTTATTTTATTTCTCTCTCAACTTTTTATTTTAAATAATAATGGCCAGTTGCACAGCCAAAAGTTAATTTTTAAACTTGGTTTTAATAAATAAAAGCAAATGTCAATTATTGATTACATTTATTGAAATTTAACTTTTGGCGATATTAGCCAAAAGTCTTAAAAGTAACAAAAAAGGAAATAGTTATGTGTCTGTTCTTATGCATACATACATATAAACATAACATGAGGCTATATCCCATCAAATGGGGCAGCAAGAACCTTAAGGTAGTACTAGCGTGAAATGTTTTTTTGCAGATCTGAATGAAATTTAGCGCACGTAAACATTGGATAGTCATACGCATCCTGTAGAAATATGAAACACATTCATCGTCTGTGAACAAATATATTCGCTTGTAAAGTTGAGTTCTTATACACGGGGCTTATGGCGATCATCACTCAGAATCGCACATATTTGGTTTGTGTACCTCTAAAATTTTGCAGTTTCATTTGAAAAACTAGTATGATGTTCTAGAACTATCCATGTATATTGTATCAGAAGCAGAAAGTTTTTTATCGTTTACTAATGGATATATAGCCATGCAAAGCCTTGTTTTTAACGAAAACTTAAGAATTCCAATTTACGAGGATAGGGTGAAAAGTCCCTGAAAAATAAAACAGATGGCACCACAATCACAAATCTTATGTGACATTTGTGATGCACCATCTTTAAGTAGAACGCATTAAAATTTTCAGACTAATATTTCATTCAGTTCTGTTTTGACCCCCATCGAAATCAAGCAGCCTTGAAGATTTTTAAAAACATGGAAAAAAGTGAATTTCGCGTCTTGATTAAACATTATTTCTTGCATGGAAAAAACATTACGCAAACCAAAGCATCGTTTGTTAAACATTATAGGGACTCCTCACCATCGATTGGAACGATTCACAAGTGGTTTACTGATTTTCGTTGTGGTAGTATGACCACAAAGGTCACTGAATGTACTGGTCGTCCAATTGAGGTTACAACGCCAGAAATCGTCGATAAAATCCATGGTATGATATTGCACGAGCTGGCTGAGGCTATGAGCATCTCAAACGAACGGATACTGAACATTTTGCATAAATTTTTGGATATGAGAAAGCTATCTGCCAGATGTGTGCCGCATTGTGGACAACGCACCGGCGCACAGGTCCGCAGTCGCAATGGCAAAATTGCATGAATTGCGCTACGAATTGGTTCGTCATCCACCATATTCTCCAGATTTGGCCCTCTGCGATTTTTATCTATTTCCAAACTTGAAGAAATGGCTCGGCGGAAAGAGATTTGGCTCCAACGATGAGGTCATCGTTGAGACAAACGCCTATTTTGAAGGATTGCCAAAATCGTATTATTTGGAAGGGTCGAAAAATTAGAAAAACGTTGGACGAAGTGTATAGAGCAACAAGGAGATTATGTTGAGAAATAAAATATGTTTTGACCAAATAAATCATTTCTTGTTTCATTTTTCAGGGATTTTTCACCCTGCCCTCGTATAAATGCAACACCACACTGTGGTATGGTATTTGAAAATTCACTAGACCAACAACCTGTTAACAATTCATGATATTCAAATCATAATAGGTATAAAACACTTATTTTATACAATTTTTATATTTTTTTGAGTGTCAGTTTCGCCACTCGACAACCGATGGCGCCACCGTCACACTAGTACTTAAAATCATACATAAAGTATTTACTCATTAAATTCATCAAATAATTAGTCCTCGTCAAACATTCTCATCCTAACACTCACTTTAACCATATTCATAGATCTCTCCATGTAAGCTCATTTACTTATAGGTCTCGAAATCATCCATTACACAACTAACCATCTATCCAATCATTCTTATTCCCTTTTCATTCATCTTCTTATAATATTATTTTAATTTGACACCAACAAATATGTTTCCAAACAAGCTATCGTACGACAAATCTAACAATTCCTAACAAGAAAACACAATAGAATATAATGTTTACGTTACAGTACAAAAAACAATTAAACTAAATTAATATAGAATCCATGGCTGGGTGGTCCGCGGGAGTGTAAAAGCCGCCCGTCAGCGACAGAGCCCCCCTCTGCCTCCACGCTCCTCCTGCGGGTCCACAACGACCCGCGGACCACACCTCGCAACATACTCGCGTGGGCTAAACACTCGTTATATTAAACATTAAGCTATTGTTGTCGTATCATTATCAACTCCATTCTTATACGCATTCGGGTAAATAATTTATAATTTCGTAAGGATATACATTACACCCCGCAAAGGTTTGACTTAGTTTGGGATGTACTTGACACTTGTGTCATAACAGTGGTCTCCAAATTTTTTTGGACTAATTTGGACACACCTTTTTGTCGTTCAGGAATGATGGTATTCTCGGGTTTTCTAAATAATACATCATACTTTTTATACAACTTTGGACTTCTATTCTAATATAAATTTCAGGTTGATATTATGTCATATGTTTGTATTGATAACTCCCTGCAAAACTTAATCTTTATTACAGTAAATGGGGCCTATAACTCAGTTAGTTTCAGTAATTTAGTTACTTTTAATCATTCAGTGCCTGTTACTATTTTTTCATTACTCTTTTAAAGTTGTTTGTAACTTTTTTCGTAACTGAGTTACTTTAAAAATAACTTAGTTAATTTTAAGAACTAATTACTTTGAAAGTTACATGTATATTTTATTAACACAATAGCGTTTTCTTTTCTGTATTATAGTTCTAAAAAAATCAGTTTGTGTGTCTGTCTGAAAACAAAATATACCAAGTTTGATATCAAATAAAAATTCTTGGGCAGAGAATTCTAGTAAAAGTGTCAAAAAATTATATTCAAATATACGAGTTTGGTATCAAACAGTAGGTTAAAATAATAAATAAAAATATATTTATAATAATTTATAACGTATGTAGGTTGTTTCATTTGTTTCCTATTCATAATATAGATAAAGTAACTTCAGTAAGTTACTTTTCAAAAGTAAATTATTTTTTCTCAGTGGAATTTAAAATAAAATATCTTAGTTATTTTGGCAATATAACTTGTAAACATTAAATATTTTTTAAAGGTAACTTTACCAGTTCTGGCTGCAGCTTACAGTAAAAGCCGTATAACTCAGACACAATTTTTTTTTATTTTTTGTATATAAGTTTAACTCGGCAAGATTTGAACGCACGACCTTGTGATCACGATACAAGTTTTACCTCGGTTTATTAACTTAAATGAATCATTGTAGGAGTCCTAGCTGTATATAAAGATAAATTTAATATGACTTTTACAGTCATGGGGTGGCTAGCTCAGTGGTATGAAGTCGGCCTGTGGATCCTGAGAACCCTGGTTCGATTCCCACACACGACAAACAATTTTCATAATTTCAAAAACTACCCTTGTGGCTCATCCACCACTAACATCGTTGGGGGCCGTGATTTGACGACTGGTAACCGCACTTCACGCGCAAAATATATCACTTCCCGAGATCTGCTTCGGCAGAGTGCCACGCCCAGTAATGGGTAGAAGGCGTGATGATATATATATATACTAGTAATCGCACTTTATGACTGTATATATATATATATATATATATATATATATATATATATATATATATATATATACAGTCATAAAGTGCGATTACTAGTTGTCAAATAACGAGACCCAATCCAAGTAGAAAGTGAGTCACAAAGTTGTTACAGCAGATTGTAATTATCTGTATAAACATTACTTTATAGACAAAAGTTTCAAAAGTAAATAAAAGAAAAGTAAATTAATATGTCATAATAATTATTTGAATTCGCCAATTTGCTAAACCATGTGGTTATTTGACGGTCCTATAGATCGGCGCCAAAAGACAATAATAGTAGTCCTTTGCTAATGTTTATTATTACGCTAGTAGGGAGCATTGTAATATATTTATACAAAGTATGAGTAATTCTGCAATAAACAATTAAATAAATGACTTTAGGTATAATATTAGTCATGGTCTCAACAAGACATCTTTTGAGCTGAGTTCAGAGTTACTGGCCTCTATTGTGGTAGAAATTTATTAAAATTGTTTGTTCGCTGTTTACTTAAAATTAATTATTGCTAGGTGGTTTGTTGTGTATACCAGTATAAAAGAACAATAGAAAAAACAATAATGTTCTAAAATAATAGGTACCGCCAACGCTGTTCAAAATTCATTCAGATGTTTTACGATTGTTTCCTTGTTTGTTGTTTACACAGGGCTTATTAAAAACAGTGGACAATCTACGAGATGTCAAGGCATACAAAACTTTTTATTTATGTTTTAAACGGTACATATCTTTTGAATACATTACCTATACAATATATAATGTAATATGTGTTACGTTCAAACAATTATGCGAAAACTATAAACATTGCAGATATATTTGTTAGAATAACGAGATATTTTATTTCTTATTTACTTGTATTGTAGTATCCTATTTCATTTGTTTTGTTGTGAATAATGAAAGAGAAACAACATTTTATTGTAACACAAGCAAGAAACGTGTATAAAAAGGGTTGCGAAATATCATTAAGAATAAAAATTTAACGTCGCCTCAACATTATAAACATTTAATTACTATTAGCGCGCGGTCTCATTAGCCCAAAAATCGTAAAAATCCTATAAAGTCGGCACCACAATATCCAACGTTTTCTATATTAAAAGTTGGATGTTCGTGTTCCAAGCCGTTAAAATTATGGAATCTTCTGCCATTAAAAATTAATAATTTTTATTTTTCTATAAATTTTCCGATTTAATAACAATTTAACTGCTTCGAAGCACGATACTAAACAAGCAGATAATTCAAATTCGAAATCTGACAGTTAAATTTTTCAACATATTTTTTATCATTCTACCTCCCACAGAATTTATTCACATTATAGATTTTTTTAAATATTTTTCTCTTATTAATTCTATCGAAATATTTATCACAAGATCTAGATTAAAATCTGAATTTGATTTACGAAAATTAAATTTCAAATCGCGCCTAATACTATAATAAATTATAAATTTCACCAATGAATAGTTAAATCAAATAAATTAATATTCCAAATAAAAAATGTAACACAGATTAATGTGTTTAGAAAAACTTCATTTTGTACGCTACCATATTCGTAATTCCATACCATAATTTATACTTTTTCTACCTACAACCAATTAATAAGTTGGTTTTTTCCACTTTGGCTAAATGAGATTTTTTGCCGGACTAAAATAAATTAATTACGAAACGACGTATCTCTACACAAACATAATACCGTATTGTTTATATATTTTGACACAATATTCCTGTAGAGCGCTTGAAGTTAACATATTAAATTCCATATGGTTTTTACGAATATGCTAATTAATTATTGGCCATAGATTACGGATTCTGACGCAGGAACCTATATTTTATGTTAAGTCAATTATCACGGGTCAAGACGATTAATCACCAACCTACACTAGAATTTGTAACTAAGTTCAGGTGGATCGTCAATTGTTTATTTGCAAGAAGGATGCAGGAAAAATGGCGCGCTATGTCACCATAACCTAAAATTATGACGCGTGACCATAACAAACTCGCCACTAAATGTTGATGTTGTCCCTCTACAAATTACCACCCAAGGATGCTTGACAATATTTACCACCTTGTTCCTTTCGCTCTAAAGACACAAACAAACATACTTTCATTAAGTATTCATGTATTTTGTAAACCGATAAACCAAGGTTCATTTGCAATATTGCAATTTCTATAATAATTTTCTACGTTTAAACTTAATGAACACACATGCATAAATAAGTACTCATAATATACAGGTATAATATGGGGTAGCTAGCTCAGTGGTATCAAATCGGCCTGTGGATCCTGAGAACCCTGGTTCGATTTCCACAGATTGTTTTATTTAAAAAAAACAAAAAACAATTTATATTGTGTTAATTGTTTTACAGAAGTGAATTCTACTTGCAAAATTCGCGAAACCTAACCGCTAGTGAAATACTAATTTAGATTTTTAAATTATTATTATTTTTTATGGGGTAGCTAGCTCAGTGGTATCTAGTCGGCTTGTGGATCCTGAGAACCCTAGTTCGATTCCCACAGGTGACAAACAATTTTCATAATTTCAAAAGCTACCTATGTGGCTCCTCCACCGCTAACATCTTTGGGGGCCGTGATTTGACGGCTGGTAACCGCACTTCACGCGCATAAATATATCACTTATCGATATCTGCTTCGGCAGAGTGCTACTCCCAGTAATGGGTAAAAGGCGTGATGATATATTTATTTTATTTTAATAATAGTTACATTTTAAAAATATAATTAAATATAAAATCATGGTTCAAGGAACCACTTAGTAAAATTCTTAAAAAGTTGAGATAGATTTATTTTAACAGACAAAACGTCAAATATTTGTTAAATTTGGTTTAAATTTCATGGTTATCGATAGTTTTGAGGCAATTTTCGGCATTTTTAAATATAATTTGTGTCGTTACAAAGGATGCAAAATTAATTTTGTTTATTGGTTCAGATGCAGAATTTCATGCCCTAAAACTTTTATTTCAAGCTTTCTTGCTTAAAATATTTAGAGAAGCAGGAAATTACAAAATTATAATTTTACGTATTAATTATATTCGAGAGTGGTCATCACCCTAGTTATTAACCAGGGAGGAGCGTATGCCCCTCCTTGCCCCTCCCCCCGTGCGGACGCCCCTGATAATGTTATTTATACATATAAATATAACCATTCCTAATATTTATTGTTCTGTTAATTTGTTTATTTGCTATTTTTCGCAATAAGAATTTAATCTCAATTACAGTACTAAAGAATTTTTTTTGTTAAATGTGTTAAACTCTCGGGTATCTGATAAATTATTGTGCGTTAGATATTTTTATGTAGTGAAATTTGCAGTTGTCTGCAAGTATTTACCCCATAATTTAAGCCCATAATGCAATTATTTTTGAATTTAAAGTTCATGATCACAACCAGATTAAAACTCAAGTTTATTCTTAATGTTCATGACTGTTTCCACAAAAATGTCACTCGGCTTAATATGCTCGAAAACCAGTGAAATTAATCCAGACATAAATCATGTGCACGGTATTTATCTCGCATTCGCTCTGTAGGAAGATAGGGATTCATACAACACTTCTGGTCCAGACAGCGGGTGAGTGTCGCCCGGATTGTGCGAATAAAGTCACAGGAAACGCATAAATTACAATTAATAACGATTATATATTATAATGGTACTCACCACCGATACGGGGCTAAGTTCATGCGTGTCTGACGAGCTCGCGGTTTTGCATGCGCAAAGGTTTCTGAGTCATCGAAACCTGGACTTGAACTTGTTTCTAGACAGCTAAGAATTATAAGTGTCGTGTCTATAAAGTCTGACTTTTTAAAAATGTTGTGAAGGATTGTAGAAAAATATCCAAGGAAGAAATAAACTATTGCAGGCAAATAATTAAGAAAATATTTGCACGATATTGCTACACACTGATACTTTATTGCAGATGTTTCTTGGATATACTCAAGATAACAAATTTAATTTAATTTACTTTATGAATAATTATTAGTAGAGGTATAGTCCTAAAAAGTTTAAAATTTAGATTTATTTTGAACTTCTGTGATAAATCTAGAAGTTTATAGATTCGTAAATCTGTAAATAATAAATAAAACCGCATCAATATTTGTTAAATTAGTAATATTTAATAAAGTTTCGTTGCGATATTTCATCATTTCATCAACAGGCAATCGTAGCTCAGTGGATAAAAGCGAGGTAAAACTTGCGTTTCTTAATTAGCAAGCAAGAGGTCGTGCGTTCAAATCTCACTGACTTCTACTTATATCCAAAAAATACGATTGTGTCTGAGTGGTTCGGATTTCACTATAAGCTGTAAGCCCCCTGTACTGTAATTGGGATTTACTTCCTGTTGTGCAGAGTAACAAAATAAATAAATAAAATAAATAAATAAATAAATTTATAGATTTATAGATCTACAAAAATTATAGATTTACGCAGAATCCCACAATTAACTATTATATTTTTCCTCGTTTATAATTATTGGTAAACTATGTAAGCCGGTAACACGACGTGAGAGCTACGGAGCAACCCATGGTGCCATCTATCGACCAAAATCGCAAACTGCTTGACTGCTATTGAAATAATACAAAGACAAAATGTCAATTCAGCTAAGATAGTATCACAATTCACTAGTCCCTAGTTGGTCTAGTTGGATAGTTGATCGCACCAAACTGATGAGTCCCTAAAGGACGAAACGCGTCTATGGTTAAAGCTGAACTGACCAGCCGTTTGTTGATGACCTGATAAGTTGATTCAAACGTGCTGTAAATTTTTATGGAATTTGTGACAAGTGATGCAAAATTTGCTTTTTCCTATTTTTTCTTATTTATTAAGGCTCAATTCCACATCGCAATTGACATTTTGTCTTTGTATTGAACTCTATTTAAAAATTATATCACATCAAAGACAGTAGCACAAACCATTGAACAATTATTCATCCCACAATTAATTTTCGCTAAACATTTTTATCCTGACATACTACTTTATTTTAATTCATATACATAATTTCTTTCATAAAAGTTCGTTTGTTTCTTCCATTCGGAATCTTTTTTCTACGCCATAAATCACCAATCATATTCATCCATTTATTCCTTTGTCGTCGAGACAATCATTGAACAAAATCTAGCAAAATAGATAATATTACTTATTGATTATAGGCGAAAAATCTAAGTTTGACCCTAGCCACACTAAAAACATTTTTAAACTTAAAACCTCCGTATGCACCGCCACTAATATCTGTGGATGCTGAAGTTTGACAACTGGTAACTAGTTAAATGCAAATGCAGAGTTGATGTTGCTACATCGAAAACTGTGTAACCAAATGTGGAAAATACTTATATATTTAATTTATTATTTAATTTGCTTCTGGGTCACAAATGAGAATACGATTAACCAATTAATTATTGCAAATTTATGCTGCTCACGTATTTTCGATTTTAAATTTAAATAAGAAAGTATAATATGTGAAAAATGGGCCAGAAGTAATCAGTTAAATAATTTATGAAGCTTAATGCGAAAATGCAAATTAGTTATTCAGATTGCACAATATTTCCAGTTCCTAATTTAGTTATTTTAAATTTGAAACTCTAAACAGTTTATTTAAAATTTTTAGACATTAGCGTTCATTAACGTTAGACATTGATAAAAATATTGCATTTATTTAAAAATTTGACAGCATACTGATAAGTGCTAAGAATCCAGACGTTTACATTTTATTTTTATAAATTTGTTAGCAAGCCAACTGTGATCAATTAATCAATCTTGATACACGCTGAATGTATACAAAAACTCAGTATGAGCCCAGTGAATAAAAATCAATCAATTTAATTATTTATTCACAACATCTGTTAGAAACGCATAAATTATGATATAAATTTCAATTCATAAATGTAATTGTCACTTGACGTTGAAATATTGTTTTCTGGAGGAAATGTGTGAACCTAATGTAGAAAATATTAATTACGGAAATAGCTGTTCGCCTCCATTTCCCGATAAATATTAATTTATTCTTTTCACATTTATTACAAAGTTAAGTAAAAGTTTTTAATTAATAGTAACTATAATTAATAACCACGACATAAGTAATTTATTTTTTCATTATTTTTGCTCGACTTTAGATATTGATATAGGCACTTTTCTATGAAATATAATTTTTTTTTTATATATTGAAATGATATTGTTTGTCGTAAAATAAAATATTTTAACAGTCGTTGCTCTGCGACTAGGATACTTGTCTCAGTGGTATTGAGTCGAACTGTGGATATGAGAACCGGAGTCTGATTCCCACAGCCGACAAACAATTTTAACCACATTAAAATTACCACAGTGGTATCGAGTCGGCCTGTGAATCCTAAGAACGCTGGTTCGATCCCACAGTCGACAAACATTTTCTCCAATTTAAAATTATCCCTGTGGCTCCCCCACCACTAACATTTTTGGGGGCTGTGATTTGACGGCTGGTAACCGCACTCCACGCGCATAAATATATCACTTACCGAAATCTGCTTCGGCAGAGTGCCACACCCAGTAGTGGGTAAAAGGCGTGATTATATATATATATATATATATATATATATATATATATATATATATATATATATATATATATATATATATATATATATATATATATATATTATAAAATTACCGCTGCGGTTCCCCCCATTAATATATTTGGTGGACGTGAAAAGCGTGATTATATATATATATATATATATATATATATATATATATATATATATATATATATACTGATTATAAAACCAGAAGATTTTTTTTTGGGGTGGCTAGATCAGTTGTATGAAGTCGGCCCTGGTTCGATTCCCACAGGCGACAAACAATTTTCATAATTTCAAAAGCTACCCCTGTGGCTCCTCCATCACTAACATCTTTGGGGGCCGTGATTTGACGACTGGTAACTGTACTTCACGCGCAAATTATATCACTTACCGAGATCTGCTTCGGCAGAGTGCCACACCCAGTAATGGGTAGAAGGCGTGATGATATATTTATTTATTTTATTTGCATAATTGATTAGGTACTCTTTATTTGCAGTATACATTTTTAGTACCACTGATTTGATAGTTGTGCCACATCCAGTAATGGGTAAAAGGCGTGATGATATATTTATTTTTACAATAGTCAATTTATTCATTATACAATATCAGACAAATGACTGTAGTGTAGGCCAGTGGAGTAAAAATGTACACTTCAATTAAAGGGTATTTATTTTTGCGAATTTCAAGATATAGTATGTTATGATAGTGGTAAGTCTTTAAAGAATGTGTGATGAGCTTAATGGAATTTATACACGTATATCATACGCTATTTTTTTTGCTTTCGTCATAATCTAACTAATAGATGCTAGAAAGCAGCATTTCAATAAATATAATTAAAGCATTTAATATTCAAGTTTGTACCAAGCTCTAAAATATCTGATGCTAGGAATAGTATATTAGCATACGAGGGCAGGGTGAAAAGTCCCTGAAAAATGAAACAAGAAATGATTTATTTGGTCAAAACATATTTTATTTCTCAACATAATCTCCTTGTAGCTCGATACACTTCGTCCAACATTTTTCTAATTTTTCGATACCTTCCAAATAATACGATTTTGGCAATCCTTCAAAATAGGCGTTTGTCTCAGCGATGACCTCATCGTTGGAACCAAATCTCTTTCCGCCGAGCCATTTCTTCAAGTTTGGAAATAGATAAAAATCGCAGGGCGTAAAAAGTCCTTCTTATTGCGCTTGAACATCGTCAAACACTCCTTTGAACTTGTCACATGGTCGCGCTTGTTGTCAACAGAGAGCAAATGCAGCACCCATCTGGCAGATAGTTTTCTCATATCCAAAAATTTATGCTAAATTCTCCGTACCCATTCGGTTGAAATGCTCATAGCCTCAGAAATCTCGTGCACTTTAACTCGTCGATCGTCCAATATCATACCATGGATTTTATCGACGATTTCTGGCGTACTAATCTCAATTGGACGACCAGTACGTTCGGCGTCCTTTGTGGTCTTACTACCACAACGAAAATTAGTAAACCACTTGCGAATCGTTCCAATCGATGGTGAGGAGTCCCTATAATATTTAACAAACGATGCTTTGGTTTGCTTAATGTTTTTTCCATGCAAGAAATAATGTTTAATCAAGACGCGAAATTCACTTTTTTCCAATGTTTTCAAAAATATTCAAGGTTGCTTGCTTTCGATGGGTGTCAAAACAGAACTGAATGACATATCAGTCTGAAAATTTTAATGCGTTCTAGTTAAAGATGGTACATCACAAATGTCACATGAGATTTGCGATTGTGGCGCCATCTGTTTTATTTTTCAGGGACTTTCACCCTGCCCTCGTATTGGTGTTATATTTGAAAGCTAAAAGAATTACCGAATGAAATTGTCGTCTAAGTATTATTAGCATAAAAAATAACTAACGGTTGTATAAATTGGTATAGTTAGTATCGATTATTTTATTACATAAATATGGTGTAACAAGGGCTAATTTAAATAGCATAAAAACCGTTACAGTGCAACTGCATGTAACCCAGTTTATCGATCCCGCTCTGCTTCTGCAGATCGCATATCTCCGCTTATTGTCTAATTGTTGCATGTTCCTTGTCGCGAAGAATATTAATAGTCGCTAATTATCCTAGCGCTCCACTTTATCGTAAGTTGATTCGCAGCATGTTATTACAGACATTCATTCGATTATTCATTGTCGATAATTCAAGTATTCTCCGCGTTGCGGCCGCTGTTATTATGCGCACTCGTTTTGTTTCACCAACGACAAATGGAAAAGTGAGGTTATCTGAATTATGAATGTGTTTATTTTAAAGTGCGCTGTTCTTTTGTGCCTCTACAATGCGTAAAGATAAAATCTGGAAATGTGTAATTTGAATTCATGATACGTGATATGGTTGGCTTTCCTTTGTGATGGGGAATAATGTTTTCGTGATGGCTAATACAGATGTAATGTTCACTATGCATGACAAGTGAATGATAAATAGCCGATATGACCGCGAACGCACTTGCTTCTATTGAATTATATCTGTCTAATGCTTTTACTACTACCAGTTACAGACAATATCATTAGAAATTTGTATCAAATAATATAAAGTCTCCTTAGCACGACAGCTTTGCACTTGCTGATCTTGGTAATGCGAACACGCACTTATTTCTATTTCATTATCCTTTAGTATCTAGTTCACAAATTGGAACTAACGTGAAAAGATGGCGAAAATACTAATAGTTAGAGAGCTAGGGTGCAAAATGATGTCTCATTTATTCCAGTGACAGTAATGGATTTTTTTATAGATTATGTCATGATAAACATGAAAAAAGGAAAATTAGATTTGGGAACGGGTGGAAACTATAGATGGCGCCGATGTGAATGCGCCGATTTTAAGGGTGGTTGTTGACATATTTTATACATGCTAATTTGCAGTTCAAATTATAGACTGATATAATTAATTTTTATGGTGTCGTGTGACATATTACTATTTGTTCACGATGAATACATGACAAAAAAATTATTGATAGATATTATTGCTGGTTGTTCATTGGTGACAGAAGCTCTGAAAGTGGACTGGTGTAGGGATTAACAACCACCCTTAAAATCGACGCATTCACATCGACGCCATCTATAGTTTCCACCCGTTCCCAAATCTAATTTTCTTGTTTTCATGTTTATCATGACATAATCTATAAAAAAATCCATTTCTGCCACTGGAATAAATGATACATCATTTTGCACTCTAGCTCTCTAACTATAATGCTGGGTTGCATGAAAGTTTTATCGGTTCATTAGCAACTAACGGTTCAATAAGTTTCAGAAATTCACTATTGATATAATAAACAATTCTTTACCTAAAGAGCTCTTTATTTTTTCTTAAAAAATATTAGAAACTAAATTTTACTTTAAAGTAATTATAATATTACTTAAATACGGATAATATTTTTTTAGTTACAACAATTCAATTTTTAAAAATACGTTTAATACTCCCAGAATTGTTAAAATAAAATAAATAAATATATCATCACGCCTTTTACCTATTACTGGGTGTGGCACTCTGCCGAAACAGATCTTGGTAGTTATATATTTATGCGCGTGAAGTGCGGTTACCAGCCGTTTAAATCACGGCCCCCAAAGATGTTAGTGGTGGGAGAGCCACAGGTGTAATTTTAATTTAAATTGGTGAAAATATTTTGTAGGCTGTGGGGATCGAACCAGGGTTCTTTAGATCCACAGGCCGACTTGATACCACTGAACCATTACCCCATCCAGAATTGATGAATTAAATAAAGTTATTATTATTTTTTTACATATTAATGACTTTTTAAAAAAATGAGATATTAAACAATCTATTTTTGCAATATATAAAACAACAAACAATTGTTCATTCCAGTATTTAAAAGTAAATATAAATATAACTTACTGTTTTATTTTATTTTTTTTAACTAGGTACCTAATTATTATTTTATATTGCGCGGAACAAAGAAATAAATAATTTTTTCTCGGTTTAACAGCAACCAATATAAATCTCGTATATTAAAAATTCCTATTCTACTTAAACTTAAAATATTTTCGCGCCATTTACTTTAACGGCAGAAACAATTCAAGAGTCTCAAACACACTTTACTAACAAAACATTTCTCACATAAGTACTCAATATATTTCTCACATAAATCCTTTATTTACAAACACTTGCATATTTTCTGTTTTATACGTTTCTTAACTATTAAAACCAGTAGGTAACAAGTTACAGACTTTCTGAAGTAGAAAATGTAAACAGTGTGTTCACTAGAACTATAAACATAAAATAAATTCATATTTACGTCTTGAAATGGTTTGGTAAAGTTACAGGTGATAGATTTTATGTTATGAAACATACATAACAGTTGAAAGTTCCAAAATTTGAACACAATCTATAAATAATATAAAAATAATAATTTTATTATAACAGCTGCTTATCCTGATCTATCTCTCGACAGACGACATATTTATTTCAAAAACTACAAGATATCATATATAGGCCGTATTTATTTGGGACCTTTAAAGTAATCTGGTAGGTTACTTTTGTTTAATTGGTACGCTTTAAGTAACCCAGAACTGACTTTAAACTGACCCTACTGCCCCAGCTATTTTAGCGGTTTGGTTGATTTAACCCGTTTACTATCCCTTTCTAATCAACTTGTGTTCCTTGTTATTCGTGGCGGCATCGCGATTTGTAATAGTATAGAGAAGTTAGGAATTATTTTGATGAAAAAACGTAAGTAATTTTATAATAATATTTTGAAAAAATATACTAACTATTATTTATGCAAATCATGGCAGAGCAATGTGCATGATGTGTTTCTTGTAATATAAGTCACAGAGGATAATATTACGACACATAATTGCAACTCTGAAATTAATTATTTTGATACTGCTGATGACAAAATTATATAAAAATTAACAGACTCTGACGTTATTTGCTTTTTGACTACACATAAAAAATATAAAGATAACTTAAAACATCCAATTAAAAGCGCAATTTAACACACAAACAAAACTAAGCAGATGTCGCTTCGAACATGCATTCAGATTTTAAATTTACCGCCAGTGTTTACAACTGACACTAGATGCATCATTTATTTGGAAGTAACACGAGTTAGTTCTAGGTCAATTCAGGGTTGAATCCAAATTTCCCAAACAAATACGGCCACAGTGTGTTCATCCAAAACCCGAACATAGGCTTATAACATGTGATATCAGTTTTTTGGTGCGCATTGCTTCCCAATTAATTTTACAGGAAAATACTTCAAATAAAAGTTGTAGAGAATAAAATTACGAATTTTTTTATATAAAACACATTTCATTTTGTGTTTTTCATCAAAGCGCAAAACTTAATTAAATATTTGTAATTTTCGTAAAAATAAAGCTATCCATGAAAAAATTTATGCAATTGTCTACTGTCAAAATACATGAATACAATATAAAAATATTAAGGTTAATTATTCTGATCTCAGAATACCGAAATTGTAAATCTGTACAATAACAATGAAAAATAAAAATTGTCATTAACTTATCGATCATTAACAGATAATGATACAGTTACAGAATATGGGGGATACTCGTTATAGGCGTTAATAATTATAAATAAATTTTAATTTATGCATTTTCTAAAAGAATTTCAGTATGTAACAAAAGTAGATTGCTGTGTTTTTCTTATTATAAATTAATTTTTATTTCATTTCAATTTGTCAATTGCTTTCCTTGAAAAATGTCTAAATCCGTCCCTGATTAAGTATTTTATTGGCCTAGTGGCCTTATACAGTGAACCGCAATATCTGTATAACAGGTGATATATGGCTAAATCTGATCTAATTTTAATTACGATTATCGATTTGAAAAATAAAAGTAGATATATGTTCATTTAAGGTTGCAACCAACACGTTGATATACGACTTCACGCAGCAACCGAAGAAAATCACAGATTTAAAATAAATTGTTCGATTACAAGGTATACTTATATTACCTACCAACGTATGACTTATTTTATAGGCATATAATAAGTTACATACGTGTAGACAATAATCACTATAGGTCGCACCGTGACAAATACTTATTATTTTTTTCAGTGATGTTTAATTAAATTTCGATTTTTATAGCTTTTGCAACGAGCATTTGGAAAAATTGCTTTTAGTTGATTTCATATTTTTCTTCTACATTTATTTTATCTTTTACCGGAAAATTAATAAAACTGATTAGCCGCTAATGCGTTAATACCATTTTTAATATCAATTTAAATTTCTTTTCTAAATCACAAAATTACCGTTCATTATGGAGCTAAGTGTCAAGGCGATAAATATATATCTAATTATCTAATTTTTTTTTCAAAAAGATATTACTTAGAAAAATATACAAGTATACGTCATAATATAAATTCTCATAGCCGCATATGATAGTTTTTAGAGCTGGGCAAGCTACTTAAAAAAAGTAGCTAAGCTACAGCTGCAGCTATTCTTTAAAAAAGTAGCTGAGCTACAGCTATAAGCTACATTTTGTAAAATATAGCTAAGCTACAGCTAAAAGCTTTCGTTAAAGTAGCTGTTAAATTTTAAAGCAACTTCTTTCAATTATTGGGAATTAATTACATTTGCCATTGTCATATGATTAGTTGATCAGTCTTTTGTTATAAAGACTGTTAATTTACTATTATATACATAAATATCAAAAATCGCATATGGACAAATGTACTGTTAATTTTTGATGCTATAATTTTTATTTACATCAGAATAAATTAACAGTCATTTTAACAGAAGACTCCTAAACAGTTAATGTTTAGTTCGTCTAATATTTAATACAAAGGTAGGATAGGTTAAGAACAAGTGAAAAATAAAATATGTTAATAGATTTTAAACTATATAATAACTTGTTATCCTACAGTTATAGAAAACAATAAAGCAGGTACAATTCAAATACAAAACAAAAATTAATAGATTTTTCGTAATGAACAGTGGTAGCTTTAAGCTACAAAAAGTAGCTTCAGTTGTTATAACAATATTTTTAAGCTAATATAAAAATAAATAGTTCGCTACAAGCTACAGCTATATTTTTTTCACATTTAGCTAAGCTACAGCTACAGCTAAGGTAAACGTAGCTAAGCTAATAGCTAAGCTACAAAAATAGCTAGCTACTGGCCAGCTCTGAATTAGTTTTCCATGAAATGATTAGTGACCATGTCATCTTGATGCCCTGGAGACGTCTCCCCTTTGCCTTTGGCTTTCCACAGTTCTGAACGGCAACTTCAAATTTAATAACAATTTCTATGTACTCATATCAATCTGGAATAACCAAGAATTTTATATGAACTAACTTATGCCTACAAATGAGGCAAATAGTGTATTGTTCTGTTATATTAAATGGCATTTTTCTTGTTTGAATTGAATAAATACTATCAAATGTGAAATTGTAGGATGATAAAGTTCTAGATTAAATTCTAACCAAACTATTCAGAACATGAAAATCACTTGATTTGAAAAATTCAAAGCAAAAAATTATAATGATTTAGATATTTAATGTACCCTTCACACAGAGCTGGGCAGTAGCTTGCTACTTTTGTCGATTAGCTACTAGCTTAGCTACATTTACCTTAGCTGTAGCTGTAGCTTAGCTAACTGTGAAAAAATATAGCTGTAGCTTGTAGCAAGCTACTTTTTTTTCTATTAACTTAAAAATAACAACTGAAGCTACTTTTAAAGCTACTTTTTGTAGCTTAAAGCTACTTTTTAAGCAGAAGGTCAACAAAGTACACATGCGTACAAGCTAAACCCACACAAAATAATTATTTGTTGCCGGTTCTAACTGGCTCTAATACGCAAAAATACACAGTAGGTGCCAGATGGTATTTGCTATTTTTGATATTTATGTACATAATAGTAAATTAACAATCGTTATAACAAAAGACTGATCATATGACAATGACAAATTTAATTATTTCACAATAATTAAAAAAAGTAGCTTTAAAATTTGACAGCTACTTTAACGAAAGCTTTTAGCTGTAGCTTAGCTATATTTTACAAAATATAGCTTATAGCTGTAACTTAGCTACTTTTTTTAAAGAATAGCTGTAGCTGTAGCTTAGCTACTTTTTTTAAGTAGCATGCCCAGCTCTGCCTTCATACTATTTGAGATTTAATATGTATGTGCAATACTGGTGAACATAGTTTCGAAATTTCATTAAATATCTCATCACAGATGTTGCAAAACTTAATAAGCATGCCATCTGTGTATTGCCTATAATTTAATATGCATAAAGTATTAAGATATGTTATTAATGAGCAAAGTAAACAATCTCTGGTGGGCGTCTCGTAATTTGTAATTTCCTCTTAGGAACCTGAAGCTTCCCATACTTCCAGTAAAATTTCACAAATCCTTAATGCATTTTAAATTACCAGTGATGTAAACAAAGTAACATTTTTGGATGATAACCGACTTGTTAAAAATTTATGATTCTAATGACACTCGACAATTTTCGTAATTAAATTCCTTTGTCTCTTGTCTAAGTAATTAATTTTCTGCTAAGAGAAAATAAAATTACGGGGTTAAGTGAATTCAGGTCATATTTGATATAGACAACCATTTCATCATTTGTCAACTTAAGAGCTCGGGTGTAAATTAGTTTTATTGATGAAAGTGACACCATTTTGTCAAGGTTACACTTTTCAATATTCAATATTTTATAAATAAGAAAGAAAACCATTATGTAGGGTGTAACTAATGGTATAACATGAAATAAATATTGTAGCAGAACTGTCACACAAATATTTGTTTTGTTTAATAAAATTAGTTCTAAATGTATTTTATTAAGTTATATTGTCGCATCAGAAACGAGAGTTTCGCCTGGGTTTTAACTAGAGACTCTCGAACATAGGACTTTAACATGTAAAATTATAATTTTGTAATTTCCTGCTTCCCTAAATATTTTAAGCAACAAAGATTGTAATAAAAGTTTTAGGGCATAAAATTCTGCATCTGAACCAATAAACAAAACTAATTTTATATACTTTGTAACGACACAAATTAGCTTTGAAAATGACGAAAATTGCCTCAACTATCGATAGGCATGAAATTGAAACAAAATTAAACAAATGTTTTACGTTTTATCTGTCAAAATAAATGAAATAATAAATAAAGAATTTATTTTGACAGATTTAACATCAAACATTTGTTTCATTTTGTTTCAATTTTATAGCTATTGATAGTTTTGAGACAATTTTAGTCATTTTCAGATCTAATTAGTGCCGTTACAAAGCATGCAAAATTAATTTCGTAGTTTATAACCTCAAACTTTTATTTGAAGCTTTTTTCTTTTAAATAATTACGAAACAGGAAATTAAAACAATATTATTTCACATGTTATAGTCCTATGTTTGAGAGTCGCGGTCACCATCCTATATATGTATATATAATATAATAAAAATTAAATTATAAGTTTAAAGATAATAAATTCAAGCTGAAACTTAATTTTCAGCAGTATTCTTAAGGCCAGCCAGCGACATGTTCCCTATCGTAATCTAAGTTTATTACACAGACACAAAATATTAGAAAATAAAAACTGTAAAACTGCTAATTTAGAATTTATTGAAGAAATGGTGTCAATTTACGGAAGAGATATTAGAAAATTATCCTTCCTCTTCAATTCAAACCCGGACGACAAAGACTAGTAATTTATTTTATTAATTTTCTGTTGTTCAGGATAATATGTAAATAAAATAAAATAATGCGTCATTCGACATGTCAGGTTTTAAATAGAATATTTAAAATACTTTATGTCCATGGTTACTAAATTTATAAACATGAATGAGTATTTGTTACATAAAATGTAAATGATATCCTCTTCATTATTTATTCATAAATAAATCTGTCAAAAAAATTCTCCAAAATCTAACGTCTGATTTACCAACGACATGTGCAATATAATATTCATTACCTAACACTCTCAGATTTCCCATTCGTTTAATATTCATAAAGAATAATTTAAAAACACGCAATCTTAAATTCCCCTAACTTAGTTCACACACTGACTTTGCTCATCTAACGTAATTAATAATCTAGGTGCTGTAGGTGGTCTATGAACGGCAGAAACTGCCCGCGTGCTATAGCTATATCTTGCTATTGTACCTTCAAAGCTATTTGGTTTTGACAATTTATTTAATAAAACTTTGTTCTTTTTCACTACCACTGACGATGACAAATTATCTATTTATTGTACTAGTGGATATAAATTTATCTGATTAATAATTGAAAATCTCACTGATTTCAACTTATATCTGTTACCGGCAGAGTATCAAATCCAGGCACTGTTTAAATTGCCTACCTAATAAACTAAATTTCAAATGCAGGAATTGTATTATTTACTAATTATTTTTATATTAGAATGTATTCTAAGCCTCTAGAATCCACACTCATAAGTTGCTATATTCGATTTTAGCTCAAATTATACCGGCAAGGCTCGCTTTCCTGCTCTATCAAAAAAATAAATCTTAAGACTGTGTGTAAAGAACACGCTCCAAACACATAAGCCTTTATCGGCTGTATCATGTAACACATCGTTAATAATAAGCGACATCGATAACTTTTTTTAGCTTTGGCAACATCGGTTTCGTTTTGACGTTTGTCAAATTTTTATTCATATAAATACAAATTTGACAAATGGCAAGACAAAACCAGTGATGCCAAAGCTTGTAAAATTTATCGACGTCGCCTATTATTAAAGATATGTTACATGATACAGCCGTATATTTGTTTTTGGCAAAATATGCATGATTTAACACTGCAGTTCACACTTTGCCTGAATTTCACATGTTGCCGGTAGCCAAAGTAATATGACTTTGTATGAGTGGTCAGACGCGGATTTAAAATATTTCGGGCTTTAGGCAAAATATTTGTTTCGGGGCCTTGAAATATATATATATATATATATATATATATATATATATATATATATATATATATATATATATATATATAGATATATATACAGGATGGTGATCGCGACTCTCGAACATAGGGATTTAACATGTAAAATCATAATTTTGTAATTTCCTGCTTTCCTAATTATTTTAAGCAAGAAAGCTTCAAATAAAAGTTTTATTACATAATATTCTGCATCTAATCCAATAAACAAAATTTTGCATGCTTCCTAACAACACAAATTAGATCTGAAAATAACGAAATTATCGATAGACAGATTAAATGTCAAACTTTTTTTTTTTTATTTTGACATAATTACATTTACAACTGGCTTTACAGGCCAACCAGCAAATTTGATATATTTCTAATTATAACATGCGGGAGATAAATATCCAATGATATTTCCTCTTTAATATGATTTGGGTTTTAAGTAATACAATTTTTCAATTGGTGAATTAAACATTTGTTTAATTTTGTTTCAATTCCATAGCTATCGATAGTTTTGAGGCTATTTTCATTATTTTCAGATCTAATTTGTGCCGTTACGAAGCAAGCAAAATTAATTTTGTTTATTGGATTAGATGCAGAATTTTATGTTCTAAAACTTTTATTTGAAGCTGTCTTGCTTAAAATAATTAGGGAAGCAGAAAATTACAAAATTATGATTTTACATGTTAAATCCCTATGTTCGAGAGTCGCGATCACCAGCCTGTATATATATTTTTATTATTTAAACTAAAAGTTTAAATCCGGGCCCTAGGCTATTGCCTCTTTAGCCTAGGTCAAAGTCCGCGTGTGTGAGTGGTTTAACTATAATTTGTAGACTCGCATAAATTCTTGTTGTGTAGCGTGGCAAACAAGTAAATGAAAAATTATATTTATAGTTCGATTCCATCGGTCTCCACAAAATTTATTATTTTAACAAATTATTCATCAACGGTGCTGATAAATATTTACAATATTTTTGGCAGTTCTGGTGGAAAAAGGCTTCCAAAAACGTTGTTAACGTTAACAATGATTACTCGTTTTCAAAACGAGAAAATTAGTCAAAAGTCGATCTTTCTAACATTACTTTCTTCCTAAAACCTCATCTAAGCATTTCGTGAAATACTGGTGTAGTAAGGTTACGTTTTTGAAAAAATTTATGATTTTCTTTTTGTTCTTTTAAACTGCGATCTATTACATTGTGTATCAAAAATCGACGCTGCACCACACACGATCTTAAAATAAGTGTGCAACAATAGACAAGAAATTTGACCAAATCAAATTCAAATTTTTGTCATATGACTTTGACGTACGGTAACAATGATAAATTTAAAATAAATTTTATGACAGAAAAATTCGGGAGACGCCCGGACTTGAAACGGGGACCTTCAGCTTGCCGGGCTGATTGATGCCTTAACCACTCGGCAAGCTGAAGATTCCCGGTTGGAGTCCGGGCGTCTCCCGAATTTTTCTGTCATAAAATTTACTTTGACCGAATCCTTTAAAAATGTTGCAAATAGCAACTCAGTCCTGGATAAATAGATATGTTTTTATTTTCAAAAATGTTTAAACACAAACAAGTAGATTAAATTTCATTCAATTTAAGATATTTTGGCATAAAATGGCAGCTTTTCCGGACTTTTAATCAACAAGAAACTCTACCTAAAACAGTTTATTGTAACAAGCCTCGTGCTCATTCTGTCTTGACTGAATGTATTCTCATTCTTCGATGTCAAAACTATGTATCTTCGTGTAGAGTCCACACTCCAACTAAACACATCCCAGTAACAAATTGATTGAGAGTATAGTGACTTATCGTCTGCTTACGGCGGCTGAGGCATGACGGCGCGACCTTTGACCCGCGACGGCTGACCACACTACACACTGACACACTACACCGGCTACATCACGGTTCTTCAACAGCTCGGGAATCTCTTTCATCCGCGTTCGCGTACGTACAAAGTTTTATTGATTTTATAGGACGTACAACAAATCTCTCCCTTGTCCTGGATTACAAGCCTATTGAATTCCAAACTAGCGGCTTGGATGTGGACGATGTGGAGGCTGGGAGGTAGATGAAACTAATGGAATTTCATTTTCTTTAGAGAAAAGGTTCCTGTAATCATTTTTGTTTAAAGCCTACCAGATTTTTTATTGTTTCCAGAAATCTCATTAGATTTTTGCAAAGGAAATTGTAATTTAATTAACAATTCATCACTGATACAGTTTTCTGAAGTCCTCAATCATAGTGACAAAATAATAAATTAGTAATTTATATTAAGACTAGACCCAAAAACTTCGTACCAGAGATGATCAGAATTTCGGAAATGTTATTGGTTTTTAAGATATTTGAGTTTTTAATACCATTGCACATCTAGTCCATTCAGAATTTTTTCAACTTTTCATGTATTCTTAATTCGACTTAACTGATAGCTAATTTTGAGGTTATTCGTTATAATAGAAAGACAAAATGTCAATTGCGATATGGAATTGAGTCTTAATAAATAAGAAAAAAAAAAGGAAAAAAACTAATTTTCCATCACTTGTCACAAATTCCACAAAAAAAACAGCACGTTTGAATCAACTTTCGTCCTTTAGGGAATCATCAGTATGGTGTGATCAACTATCCAACTAGACCAACTAATGTCATGTTACAGGCTTACATAGTTTAACATCAGTCAGCATCATAATTAACTAGTCCCTAGTTGGTCTAGTTGTGACAAGTGATGGAAAATTTGTTTTTTCCTTTTTTTCCTGGTTATTCGTTATTATTTGGTTTACGTTGTTATATACAAAATTATATTTTAAAAATATATCTAATATATTATTTCTTTCTTAACTAATGATTATGTCTACCTACTAAGAATGGTTGTTAATACTCCTTAGTTCAAAACTTAGTTTATGTTTATACAAATCAGTGAATTTTCAGACTGATGACATTTGTTCATTGGTTTACAACTTATAAAAATTCAAATGATTTTATATTTACATTATGAAAAGCTGTTCTAAATTCACCGAGGAGTCGCCATTATATGTTTTTTTTTATTGTCGTGTATGTATTTGTATTGATATAAAGAGATAATAATGAGTTTATTTTTAGATTTTTTAAAATTAATTTAATTTGGGTGAAGGAGCCCCAAAAATTGTCTTAGGGGCCCCGCAATATCTAAATCCGATCCTAAATATTAAATATTTCGAACGCGAATGTATGCGCTTTGAGATCTGTTCGATTTATTGCCTCCTAGGTGAACGTATATGAATAAAATCAAAAGAAAATGTAAACAAATTATATATTCGCATATAAATTCTCTTACATTCATGTATTGTGTATACGCACCTTAAGAAATAATTGTCAAACAACAAGTTAGAAATCAAAACAATTAGAAGAAACAGAAATTTGCACTTGTAATAAAAAGTCAGTGTCCATCACATAAATGACGAAGGTATTCTGTTTGAGTAGGGCCATCCCTTTCTTTTGTTTATAAAAAAAGGGCTTGGACTCAAACAGAGTAGTGAACCTTAGCCCAAATGGAAGCAGAGGGCAGTAGCGTCGCTGGTGGAGTCTCTTGGCCCGCTCCCAAAGGCACTTCAAACACGGACTATTAATTATTAACCTGTCATAGATGTATCTTAAAGCTTGCTGACCCGACAAACGATGCCATTAAAGTTTTATACTTCGTAAAATTTTCAGCTTGATATCACGTCGACTGATTTTAATAACTGCATCTTTCAAGGATTATGGAACACGTTTGGCTTCATTAAGTTTGATTTCATTATCAATTTATCATTAAGGACAATGAAATTTTCTTGAGTTGGTTGTTTTACATCTTAGATTTTGCGCCCGACTAACGAATTATCGGAGATTTTGTTCAGTTTTAATCAGCAATTGTTTCAACCCCATCTTATTTTTCATCAACTGAAATTCAAACTAACTGACAAACAAAGACTTAAAAGTAATTTAAAGATGTTTATTAATAAAAGAGGAAGATTCTTTAAAGGCCAGTTTTTCAATCCCCGATTAATGTTAATTATGATTAAATAATAATAGAAACTATGGTTGTCATTATTATTTAATCATGATTAACGTTAATCAAGAGTAAACCGGTGTTTGAAAAACTGGCCCTAAGACTCTCAATTATGTAGATACATTTTGTATTTCAGGTTATAAAATACGACGTGGAGTATTTTATGTGTGTAAACGTTCGGTTGTTCACCCTAAGAAAAATATTAAAAACGAGAATATGAATGAAGGTTAAAAAGCCAATTTTTGATGGAACATATTTATAGAGCAATGTAGACACGGAAGCTTCAACATTTGAGTTTTTTATAGCGCTCCTCTTTATAACGTCGTAAAAGGTAATGCAAAATCGTTGAAGGTAAGACCGCATAAAGCTGCTTCGAATTTTGAGGCTGGTTTATAAATTTTCTACAATATTTGCAAAGTCATTTTCACCTGTGGAACACCCTTCACTTTAGACTTTGAACCTTCAATCTTGTGATATGGTTTGATAGCCGAGAACTTCATCCCAATAATTTCATCAAAATACCAAATATCTGACATTTACTTATTAAGCATTTAAAGTTTTAATTCATTTCGATATTAGATTTTAACTTTTTCTTTATCATCAACCCGATTCGCAAAAAATGTTTAAATAATACAGAAATAATGATGAACTAAATTTATTCTAATCGATATAAAATATAATCCGAATCAATTTCTGAAAACAAAACGACAATTAGCCTAATTTGAATACAGCAAAATTTAGAATAGGCAAAACTTTTTTGAGAGTCGAAATGCAAATTTATTATTCATTAAAGACTCCTAGTTATCAAATAATAATAATAAAAAAACGACAACGCCATATTTGTTAGTATATACAGTAAGATTAAATAACTTCCATAAGAAATAATTAAAAATGTGTAAGAATATTAGTTATTTCAGAAAGAAAAATAAATAAACTATAAGATTATCTTGGTCAAAGGTTTGATCACCACTGATGCAATTTGCTGATATAAAACATTCACTGATTTAAATAAAATAAATAAATAAATATATCATCACGCCTTCTACCCATTACTGGGTGTGACACTCTGCCGAAGCAGATCTCGGTATGTGATATATTTTGCGTGAGAAATGCGGTTACCAGTCGTCAAATCACGGCACCCAAAGATGTTAGTGGTGGAGGAGCCACAGGGGTAGTTTTTGAAATTATGAAAATTGTTTGTCGTCTGTGGGAATCGAACCAGGGTTCTCAGGATCCACAGGCCGACTTCATACCACTGAGCTAGCCACCCCATATTCAGTGATTTGTATAAATAAATTTATTTATTTATTTATTTAAATAGCAAAAAGCTAATAATAGGTAATAAAATATTTATTAAATGATTTAAAAAATTAATTTTTGTTAAATAAAAATTGGGTAATACAATAAGATAAATAAATATATCATCACGCCTTCTACCCATTACTGGGTATGGCACTCTGCCGAAGCAGATCTCGGTAAGTTATATATTTATACGTGTGAAGTGCGGTTACCAGTCGTCAAATCACGGCCTCCAAAGATGTTAGTAATGGGGGAGCCACAGGGGTAATTTTAAATTGGTAAAAATGTTTGTCGGCTGTGGGATCGAACTAGGGTTCTTTGGATCGACAGGCCGACTTGATACCACCCAGCCATTACCCCATAAAATACAATAAAATATTTAAATAGAAATTAATTTACTGATACAAATATTTTACGTTTTTTTTTAGGGCCCCCGATTTTTGTTGGCCCTGATCAACAGCTTATTTTGCTTATACGTAAATCTGGCCCTGTTAATATTCGCATACATTCCGTGACATATCGGGATAACACATTTAGGACAAGTTTTTCAATCACCGGTTTACTCTCGATTAATGCTAATTATGATTAAATAATAATAGAGACTATGGTTACTTATTATTGATTAACTTAATCGAGAATAAACAGGGATTGATAAACTGGCCCTTAGCGAAAGTACAAGTATAATAAACATTCAAGTTTAAAAGCATAATTTTTTGCATTTTGCATTTTTATAGTTATAAACAACATTTTTCCTACAACTGT
Organism: Pterostichus madidus; assembly: GCA_911728475.2. Taxonomy (NCBI): domain Eukaryota; kingdom Metazoa; phylum Arthropoda; class Insecta; order Coleoptera; family Carabidae; genus Pterostichus; species Pterostichus madidus. The sequence goes on from OU452312.1 coordinate 24,817,970, forward strand.
GCGATTGAGTAAATCACTAAAATATTATTAAAATTTATAAAATTTATAAAATTTTAATGATATCGTATTACATGAGAACGATGTTTTACGGCGTTGCTATGGTTTATTTGTTGATTGCTTGCACATTGTTCTACGTTATTTAAAAATATTTCACTAACGTCAAAATAATTTCTTCAAAATCATCTTGATTGGAATAGTACAGTGAGTGATTCTTCTTTATCATTAACACCTCCAAAGATAATTGAAGCTCCGGATCATACTATGTTGGATCTATTTTCGACAATGACAATCAATCTGCTGCTGGTACTTCTGAAGCTTCCGAAATTGTTACCAATAATATTACTGGTAATAATATGACCAGGTACGGAAGAAATCAATGTTTCTTTAGACACAAAAGTTTCCACTTTACATTATGTCAATATAAGCAACTGTAACAACTGTATTAATAATATACACAAACAATAAATATGAAGTATTTCACTTACTCTTTAAATAAAACCATTTATCGATATATTTTACTTTGTTCGGTTCTTTTTATTAATTGTCTACAGATTAGATATACTGCAAATTAAGGTTACGTTTATAAACGTCAAAATATACTACTGCATATTTACTAGCGCTGGTTCACCGTATCTTCTTCTTCCATAAGCGTCTGTGGTCAAAATATGAATTCCGCGCTCGGCGCGAAATTTAAATCGCTGTCAAAACAATATTCTTTTGACAGTTATGTAATGAAGCACTTTCCGCACTAGTGTTTCTTTGCTTTCGGAAACGCACTTGGTCTGCATTCATCTACTTTCCATACGTAACCAAGGCAATTATAGTTACGTAATAACAAATAAATCGCACAGTTGTAGGAAAAATATTTTTTTAATTCAATGCAGCATAAAATAGTATTATTGATAACTATAATAAAACTTTTAATATCACGCATTTTTTGTAATAGTAATTTGCGATGAAATTATAAGTTAGTTATAGGTATGACGAACTATTTTAGCGACATTCTATCTCTATGCATTATTATTGCCTTGAAGTATGTCTATAATTTAAGATTTATAGACCTTTCAAATATCAAACAAATATTAATATGGAAATAAACTAATATTTGCTATAAATTATAATGGCATAATAGCAAATGAAGAGGTCTTGCAGTATAGATAATAAAACTAATTTAAAAAATAATATTACATCATTATAGAGTCACCTGTTGTTTGGTCGACAAAAAAATGAAGAGCGAACCTCTCAGACAAACAAACAAACAGCATGAACATAACCTAACTTAACCCATATGCTAATTTATACCAAACGATGAGCAGTCCGCATTTTATTTCACCATTAATCACTTTTTTCAATTATGTTCGGTTTGAAAAATGCATGTTCATACGCGAAGTCGAAACGAACGGCGTACGTAAGTAATTTATGATGGCCGATCCGCGAATATGCGATTCGCGGTTTAGTTTAAACCGATACCGCCTGCAAATTGAACTTGGTAAACAATGAATATTTTATTTTGTTTTACCACGATGAATATTTCGCCGCCGCCTTGATCTGTTGACCTGTTTGCACTGACTATAATTTATTTACTTTCTGTTATTGACTGTGTTATATACTGTGTTTTATTGCTAAGTTAATTGAGGCCAGCTCATCATAAATGAATAATAAACATATTACTTTTTATTGATACAGATGCATTTCAAATTTAAATTGCTAATACTAATATCAAACTTGTTTACATTTTGTATATCTCTTGAATATGTCAGATATATAAACATAAAGTCACGCTTGATCCCGATAAATGAGGTAGCACGATCTCTTGCAACATTAACTGATTCCTTGATTAATTCTGCAATATGGCAAAAGGAGCAATTTTGTTTCACTTCCGCAAGTGTAACATTGCAGGCTCTAGTATTTCTTTGTTTTAAGAGTATTCTTATATTTTCAGTATTTTCTAAGTTTTTATTAATAAAATAAATAAATAAATATATCATCACGCCTTCTACCCATTACTGAATGTGGCACTCTGCCGAAGCAGATCCCGGTAAGTGATATATGTTGCGCGTGAAGTGCGGTTACCAGTCGTCAAATCACGGCCCCCAAAGATGTTAGTGGTGGAGGAGCCACAGGGGTCGCTTTTGAAATTATGAAAATTGTTTGTCGCCTGTGGGAATCGAACCAGGGTTCTCAGGATCCGCAGGCCGACTTCATACCACTGAGCTAACTACCCCATATTAATAAAAAAAATATAAAAAATATATCATCACGCCTTCTACCCATTGCTGGGTGTGGCACTCTGCTAAAGCTGATCTCGGTAAGTGATATATTTTGCGCGTGAAGTGCGGTTACCAGTCGTCAAATCATGGCCCCCAAACATGTTAGTGGTGGAGGAGCCACAGGGATAGCTTTTTCAAATTATGAAATTTGTCGCCTGTGGGAATCGAACCAGGGACCTCAGGATCCACAGGCCGACTTCATACCACTGTGCTAGCCATCCCATTATAATATTTAATATTAATAATTTAGGTATATTATAATTTCGTGTTTCTTGTTGTGTTAGTTTTAGTAATAATATTAATTTAAATTTTTCAGTTTAGATACGTAATTTACTAACTACGATGCAGGATGAAAAATCTGTAATTGCACCATAAGGCGTGTTTCTTTGGATTGTGATTGTGATTTTCTAAATCATGATTCCTTTGATCGTGATTGCGTTGAATCATGATTAAATATGATACTGAAGAAAACATCGAACAGGAATAATGATCCAACCCGATCGACGCGATCCTATAGTATGAACGTTAAAATTACTGCAAATGTCAAATACACAAACTAACCTATTTTAACATTTCATAAATGAGTGTCCATGTAAGCCATTTAAAAATTCTTCCAGAAGCAGCCAATTTCCCTTAATTCCACAAATAGAGCACATAAATTTATCATCAGACGCCATTTTTAAACCTTCGATGTGAATCAGTCAACATGAATCATAGAAAATGTATGATTCAGAAGGGTAGGGGGATTGCCGTTTCGTGATCACAAAATGAAAGAGTAGAGATAACGAATAACGAACGAAGAAACATGATTCTTCATGATCATGTTAAGTTTGATCACTTTGATTATGAATCACAGTCCAAAGAAACACGCTTATAGTCACATTCAGAATATAGTTAACACAGAGTAAATAAAAATCTCTTGTTTCTTATTGTATGTAGAGTTTGTACAGTTGCTCTGCCCTGGAGTCATATGTGACGTATAAAGACTACTTGTATCGAACATATTGTACAGATGCTTATACTGTTGCTGCCGTGCGCAACATTCAATAACAATTGACTTCTTACAAGAGTTCTCTGGATCCCATTGGCGAAAAACAAAAATTAAACAGGCCTGCTGTACCAGGAATTCACTCTTTTTTCTTTCCAAAAGAATCATTGACGCGTCTTACAAAATTACACTATAGATTATAATCAATGTTCTTACAACACTGAACATATTTTGGGTATTCGTTTTTAATTACAGAACTGTAAATATTCCTTTCGGAGGGATTATTTTTCTTCTAGTAACATGCGTATGAAAGCAAAAAATCTCTCTGGGTGACTGGTAACCATATGTGTAACATTTCAAGCGTATAAATATATCAATATCACAGTTATACCATAAGTGGGAAAAGGCCTGTTGATATATTTATAACACAAAGCATATTAGGTATCATATTTCTGACATATTTACGGGGCGTGTCTGTGCATGTGTAAATTACAGAAATGTGTACGGAATATATGGGTGTAAATGTAGGTGAAATTGAGAAGAATATTGTTAGAAAAGTAGAACGAATAGTGAATATAGGCTAATGAAATAGGTATACAAACCTGGAATAACATCATTTGGCCCATAATTATTTTTTCGTTACAAATTTAAATAGTACTAAAATCGCAGGTATCTTACATTCACATAATTCTACAATTGATTTTCAACATTTTTAATTAAATTTAACATTAAAAGTACCTTTGATTTGAAACTAAGACAAAGAAGCACTTTCATGAGATTTGTATGTTGCTATAAAGAACGCTAATATTTCAATATTTTTTGTGTATTTAACTTAAATATATTTGAAGAAAATTAAAATTATAATTTCATCCTTATACTTTCTTGCTTCTATAAATACGAATTAATTTTAATTATATTGTCTACTTGATATGAAATAGAATAGCAAATGTGTATTGTAAAAAAATACAATTAATTAATCGTCTAGTCAAGTTGATAAATAATAATTCTGTTTAATTTTTAGTTGCACTGCATATCCTTCAAAATTTAAATTAATCCACCATTTACATTTCCCACAATGTCTCCAATTGTGGGTTTAAACTTGTTGAAGAGTTCTATTAGGCAGGTCTTGTTAAATTCTTGCATCCTGGTGTCAAACCATCCAACCACAAAGTCCAAGTCGCAAGTCCGGTCCACACGCGGTCTCCTCTTCGTCCGAGTCCTTGTAAATTCAGCATCGCGGCTGGTGCCGATGCTGGGACATATGGCGAGGCGTATTTACACCGTTCGAAATTTATGATACCATTGTCATCAGTATGATTGTATGCCTGATTTATGCGATAACCGCCCGAATAAAAATCTTTAACAAATTGTTTTATGATTTAAACAATGCGAAAGGGGTGTTCGCACATGTTGCAGTGTTGTTGTCAATGGCACCTCACGTGGACAGAAAGTTGTATGTTGTTATTATCCAAGTAGTTGGTGCTGAGATCATTATTATGGAGGATTATACATGATGTTCATCAAGAAAATACATCGATTTAAATCGTGGAATATTAACTATCTTTTTTTAAATGAATACAGTACTGAGAATTCATTGCGGCACTACTAGTATATATAGTTACACCAAAATCAGTTGAAATATTTAGTTGTAATGATTATTTTTGACGTTTCTCAAACCAATGAAATGCTTCATTGTATGTCACGTGTCTGCGTTTTAAACAATCTTGTCATTATTATACTGAGAATAAAGCTCTTGTGATTATTTCCGGGAATTATCTCTGTAGATGCTTTTTTGTTTGTGACAAATGATGGATAGTTGTCAAATAATTATTTAAAACTGTCAACGCGTCAAGTAAAATGTGTGAAAAAAAGCGATTTAGTTGTATTTTAGATACAGAAATACACCAACAAATTTTGGAAACAACTTCCAAGAATACATTAATAAGTAATCAATCGAAATGGACCCAGTCCAAAATCTTTTAAGTTGGATGAATCGACCTCAACAGTAAAAAAATAATCTAATTAAATATAAGTCGAGAGTTGGATAAATTAGAAAATAATTCTCCAGTATCTTTCTCAAAGTTGTTGCCATTTGGCAATAGCCACTCAAGCTCTACGTGCTTTCGTGACTATTGCCTGGCAACAAGTTTTCGAAAGACCTGACAAATTATTTACAAATTTTTCTCATTCTCTTGTTATATTATTACTGACAATTACTACTTTTACTAACTTAAACTAATTTTAAAATTACCACTTAAAAAATATCGCATTGCTCTCTCCCTCCACCGTTTTAATAAAATTAATCTTTATTCATAGAATAAAGTAATCCCGTTTATAAATCATTTATAATTGTATGAACAATTGTTTTTAAACTGTACAATCGAAAAGAGAAGAGATAAGGTTATTGCCAGGAAAATAAGTAAATGAATATTGACACTATTAGTAGGTCTTGATAATTTGAAATAATAAATTAATTAAATAATATACAATACGTAACTACATTAATAACTTTAACAATTGCACTTTTTGAAACTTATCCGCTGAATGATTCGCTTATATCTAAATGACTTAGAATAGTCCTTTTCTACATTTTTCAGCAGTTCGGCATACGCAAACTTATATATTCCAGTAGTTTCTTCACTTCGTTATTTTTTACTCAGAAAAATTTTAAATAATAAATAACTGAAGAAGGATTAAAATCAAAAGAAAAAGAAGAGTTCTTTATAACAGTATTATTTCGTGGAAAAATAAAAATGTATGTTCGAACTTCATTCAATAATTACAACTGGTTGAGAATTTTGGTTTTCGTATGCATTTTTCATGTTCTCTCAGCATTATCTCTAAAATTGATTTAACTAATCTCTTTTAACCTTGTTTAAACTATGAAACTAATCTAGTTTGCGAATTGTAAATGGAGTTAAAAACTAACCCATTATATAAATCTGTTTGTAAGTGAATTATTAGATTATAACGATAAAATTAAGCAGGCATCCATCTTCAAGCCAACCAAACCAAAACAGAACCTACAAGAAAATATGAAAATTAATTACCCGTAGCGGAGCCTACAAGAAATCTATAAACATGCATTTAACATTTTTAAAACATTGGACAAATGATAAATGGAATCCATCATCGTCCATCCAATTACCACGGCGGAGTCTGCGGTCTGCAGCAGCGCTGTGCACAGTGGCCTTGTGCACTTCAGTTGGCACTATTTAATTTACAGACAAGCAAACGAGACGCAGCGGGAACCAGAGGCTCGCTCCCCGCATCTGTGGGCGATGAGGATTTAATGGTAATTACGATTTACAAATAATGTCCGGCTCGTCTCACTAAACAACACTGCGAAGACGGAGATGATGATGGTCACGTGCTGATTGGAGATGCTCTCTTTTAGGATGATCTGTTTTCGAACGAGATATTGATGACATCAAATTATACAATTGTACGTATCTGTAGCGCAGTCAAAAGCTGGAGTAAATTGACATTTTCATAATATTTAAATTTTTGCATGTATTTCGTTCGAAAATAATTAAATTGATATTAGATTATATAGAACTTCTTAATATTTTTAAATAGATATACTTTTTAGTCTTGGTTCTGGTTATATTATCACACAGTATCTCACTAAATGGGGTAACACGAACCCTTAACTTATTAATTGATCTTATATTAAAACAATGCTGCAATGAATGGATAAGACAATTGTCTTACAAGCAAATGCTGACTTAAAAATAACATCAGAGTGTTTCGAATTCCTTTAAATATAGGCAGCAGGCACTCTTCCCTATACTGCATTTTGGATCAATTTACTATTACGTTATATAACAAAATATCCTTCATCTACATTCATAATTTCTGCAAGCACATTTATTCCTCATGTTTGAAATTTTGGTCATTTAATAAATCATCAGTTACATTCATTATTCCTCCATCTATTCGTAGTACATCCATGCAATTATTAAATCAATCAAGTAAAAAATATATATGAACTACTACAATACGGCTCGGTTATCTCCGACCCTATACTGTAATTGGGACTAAATTCCTGTTATATAGAATAATATAAATAAATAATTATCTAAAATAACTATTTCGCTGATCTTTCAACTGACATGAGTTCAACATAACCAAACTATCGTAATTTACACACATTCTTCTTTATTTATTAATTAACTTGCATTAGATGCATTGTTTTGCAAGTAAAATTACTTTTTTATTAAGATATTTCATAAAAACAGTCAATGATATAAATTTCTTCCTAGTTCATTACTGTTTATTAATACCGTGGATACAAGGTACATTATTTACTTCATAATACCCTAGGGCATTATATGATTTTAAAAGAACCTAGGGCCATTAAGCGTGACGTTATTATGGTAATACTCTCAAAAACTGACATTTCTTCCATTCAGTGTTGCCAAGTAATCCATTATTTATTATTCGATTATTTAAAAATATTAGTAAGACAAAATATTGTATACATCACGAGCATTACTTGATGTTTATACACTTGGGCATACAATCCTTCGAGCCGGAGGTCCTCGGCCTTGTATGCATCGCCCTCGGAGGCCATAAAACATCTTTTGTCACTATTTTTTACATAATGTTAGTAAGGATCATCAAATAGCTTACTTCTTTCAGCCTTGCAACACTTTTTAATTAATTAAATTTCGTCTGTGTGACAGCTTGGTAACTCTGCAATTGCAGATCATAATATACTATAAGTTTTATAGATAAACGCCAATCTTGTAAAATTAAATGTCTTGAAATGGAGGTACAAATTCGAATGACACGATACGTGGCTCTCATCTGCCATCTTGTTTGTACCTAGTAACATAACCTCATAACTCACGCCACGCACTCACGTTCATGCGCTAATGCGCGGCAGTTTAGCGTGGGTTTAATTGTTTATGGATGTAACTTCTTCTAACATTACGTTTTCTAATCTACAGCAAAAATTATTGCGCTGTTGAAGGCATTGTTGCTCGTTAATTATAATGGATTTGAAATAAATTAGCTGCCTACGGACCTGGAGGACGCGCCATGGGTTTGGTAGCCGGTCTCAGTGAAATATGTGCGGGATGGTAATTTTATATTTGTAGCATTGTTTGTTTTAGATATGTTTATTATTTTACAAGATGAATACACTGGTTATATTACAACCAGTTTGTTTGATTCATAGCGACTGAGAAATAAAAAATTACTAATGAAATTAGTTTTTAATAGAGTACTCCTTTAAATTTATGTTATTAGTTAGTTTAACTAAATATATAAATATATGCCTTGTCAAATGGTATGGCAGTTACATCATTGAATTGGTGTGTTTACAATAAGACATATGTAAACTAGTTTTTGTTTTCTATTTACATTTTAATATTTTCCAAGTAAACAACATGTATTTCGTTGTCATGGTTTTAAAACTGACATAATTATGCCATTTGACTTATTTTTATTTTGGAATTGTATATACAGTGTTGTTAATTATGTAGATAATTTTATCTAGATAAATCAATTAGATACAATAATTTTATTATCTTACCTAAATAAAATAATAACAATATTTTTTCGCACTTCTGGGAGTAAATGACACATAATTCTACTTTTTCGAGGACTGAAATGTCACTTTTAATCTCGCTGGAATTAAATTGACAAGTAAAAAAGCATTACCGTAGCATCAAGTATATTATAAACCTCAAAATATTTCACTTTATTTATGTTTTCAAATTATGTACCTAAAAATTTGTATAATACTGCCATTGTGAATTATATTTCAAGTTAATATCAAAATTAATCATTAATTCAGAATGTATGGCCACAAGTGCGAAAAATAGTGTACATCACACAGGGCTAAGTAAAATACATTTAATCCCTCAGGCGATTATTTCCCTCGCCTGTTTCATTTTAACCCTCAAGATTAAATTATTCACTTTAATCCCTTGGTATATAATATACTATTATAAATTCAGGAATGTCATTTAGCTCTAGATAATTATTGTCTAAAATAGTAACCAATCTATTTTTTTTATTAACAAAACTAATTTTTAAAACATTCAATTTGATACTGTACTCACTGAAAGTAAAAAATTATTTCTGTTACTTTAACTAAGTCCAACTGGACATAGGAATAGGACATAATAGTTCACATTTTTTTCGTAGAACTTTAATGTACCGTACCAGTCACCAAACAGAGCATATTTAAAAACAAATTGTCAGTGTCACGTTTTAAGTTATTTTTTATATGTAATATGTTTGATTTCAGTTTTAACTATTTGTTATCTAATAAATATCTAGATAATTGTTATTTATCTTATATCTTTTATTTACATAATTTGGGCAATAGTTATCTACAAAGTTTTATATAAATAAACTTATATTAATAGAAATATAAATATAAAATTTCTTACTATTTGATCAATGAAATTGATATAGCATCAAAACCGCTTAATTGAACACTTATGACTTGCTCCTTGCGTTCGACAATTATTATTTGACATATAAATGTTAAAAATGTTTATGTTTTTTGTTTCTATGGCTAGTATGATTATTGGAATATATTATTAAATATATAAATTAGTTTTTCTTAAAATTAGACACATACAGAAAAATTAAAAATAACATTTTATGTTCCAAATATTTTTGCTAACATCTTTTATTTGAAACTTTTTTTCGTAACTGATTCCATTTTTGAAATAAATGGAATTAATTGTTTTGTGTGTCCAGAAAACTTCCTCTTCCGATTTTTCAATTTCATTCAAAATCAATTCAGCTCTTCGTATTTCCATGAAACTTATAATTATCAAGTTTCGTTAACAAAGACAGACACAGACATCATTGAGAAAATGATCAAAACGGATTTAATAGACCTTAAAACACGTATTTCCGCGAAAATCTCGTCAACGATTTTTTTCACGATTCCAATACTTCCTTATACTGTGTAAAAGAAAGTAAAAAGAGTATTATCTTTATCATTATCTAGATCAAAATTATTGCTATTTGTTACAACACTTTGTATATTGTACGAAATAATTTAACTTTTATATTGCAGTTTATAGTCAAAGTAACAAAACTAATAAACAGTAATTCTCTAGTATTATAACATCAAGTAAATATTAAACTTGGTAAAAAAATATTTTTATATTTGGCGATATTTTGTGATTGTTTATTCTTTTATATCTATAATTTAATTCCGGAATAAATATGAAGCTGTTAAATATTCTTTTAAATTCGAGAGAAAAATACTGTTATTTCAGCAAAAAATATAAAATTGTTTTCAAATGAAATAAAATGTTTGAAATATTTTCTTTGTTGATAAATAATTCGTTGTTACATATTTCATTTTATCTCTTTATTTTTTACTTGGAAAGAATTTCTGTTTTTTATAATTTGAATATAAAACTCATGTAGAAAGACGAATAAATTACATACAAGAGCTGCGAGCATCTCAACGAAACAAAAATTAAACGTATCCCAACAAATTTTTTATCCACCTCATAAACTCAAATAGTTATTTAAATAACCTGTTTGTCATAAAAGTAAATACGTATATTAGCATTCCGTGCTTCATAAATACGTTATTAAATTCCTTATGAATATTCAAACGTTATTATTAAATCTCAACAATAGTAAAATATAAGATTCCAGTCACTGCTTCGTAAAATAACCATAACCACTATACTTAGCTCACTTTAGAGAGATATCATTAGTTGTTTAAGGAAATTATAATATGTGGTTAACAGTTTTACGGAATGAATTCTTGTGCGTGACAAGCAGTCCTGTGACTGCGTTGGTAACATCTGGTGTGTTTGTGGAGCACCCGGTAGATACACTCGGCGTTGCAGACACTTCGCGATGAGATATGGTAGCGCTTAATGAAAGAAGTGGGCACACTTGAAATGCGGAGACAGTTTGGATGTGAGTTATATCTCCGGAAAGTTGACTTGAATATGTGGGGTGGGGTTTGTTTATATTGGTTCCGCGTTCTTAACGTTGGTAAACTGATACCTTATAGATTTTTGGAGATTATATCAAATAAGTCTGAAATGTTTATGAGTATTATATACCCCATATTAGCTTTCTTGTTAATTAGGTTGTTTTTAAAACAGAGACATCGCATCAACAAATGAATTATGTTGTAAATGAAAATGAAATGGTTTTGTGGCGTACCTAGGTGGGGGCGGTGGGTGCGGTCCGCACCAGGCGGCACATATTCTGGGGCGGCATTTTTTATATTTAGTTTTAGTTGTAAAAAACAACTTGTTCACTTCATAAGTTTACTATTCGATTTCTACGAATTATGAATTATTACATGATTTCGAATATTTTTCTTCATCGTCAAGTCAATGTAGGGTTGAAAATATTATCTCGAAAAATTCCTTTATTACTGCCTAATTTAAATATGCCATCCAATGGTAAAAAAGTTCCCCACCTATAGTTTGTCTCAATTACAATTATTTATTTATGTTTATTAATTTAATGGAGTAATGGCTCAGTGGTTTCAGTTGGCCTATGGATCCTGAGGACCCCGGTTCGATTTCCACAGCCGACAAACAATTTTCACAAAATTAAAATTACCCCTGCGGCTCCTCTACCACTAACATCTTTGGAGTCGTGATTTGACGGCTGATAACCGCACTTCACGCGCATAAATATATCAGTTACCGAGATCTACAACTATTTAAGTACACGGAACAAAAATAGTAAAACATAAACCTTACTTATATCTATCATGGATGAACAAACAACAAACCAGTTGCTTGAAACATGAGAGAATACTTGATTGCTATTGGTTGGAAATTGGCCGTGCAATATGAACTATCATATTACACTAGTGTAATATGAGTAGCTTTATGTATTTAGAGTTAGATACATACTGAAGTTATTTTCTTAATAGTTGTAAATTGCACAACAAGTGTATTAATAGCCATTATACACGAGTAGCATACTCTATTTTTTGCGACCAGATACAACATACAAAATTATTTAAATAAATGTCACCCTTGTAAATAAATATATGTATTGGTACTACGGTGGAACTTCCCTAACTCAAATCTCAAGGGACAAGAAAAAATCTTCGAATTTTAAAAAATACGCCAGAAAACGTGGAAAATAAATTATGTATTTCTTTCAAATATTTAATAAATTTTCTGTTTTAGAAGAATGTTTCTCTGTTGCTATGAAATTTGCCACTATGTTGAAAAAAGTTATAGCTATTATTTATAGGGTTGTTGATTTTACGAATTGAACCTTCGAATTTAGATTCAAACTTTCGAATTTTGAAATATTCCGAATTTTCGAATTTTCGAATTTTGGAATATTCCGAATTTTCGAATAATTCGAATTGTGAATCTGGATCCTAACGTTAACACTGCATGTTGATGAATTATTTTCAGAATAAACTCATGTGCAGAGTTTTCTATTACTTCATAAGTAATTATTATTATTTGCCAAATTAATTCAATGTAGACATTAAATTAAGACGTTTTTGTATCCTTTTTATTGTCATTTTAAAACGTCTTACTCAAAGTCCATAGCATTTAGATGGACGGTAAGAAAGTAGATGGCTTAATTAAGACGCCTAACCTTGCAGAGTTTTTGCAGGATACTTCACCGAGTTTATTATTTAATTCGTGGCCGACTATTCGCGAATCATGCGTGAGCGTGTTTGGATATGACAGATGGCATTAATTCAGTGGCAAAAAATTCGAGAATTCGAAGCATCGAAGTTTCTCTGACGAAGTTCAAAACATTCGAATTTTCGAACGTGCAGAAATTCAAATTTCGGTGGAAATCAACGACCCTAATTATTTATTAATTGCCCCTGTGGCTCCCCCTTCACTAACATCTTCGGCGGCCGGAATTTGACGGTTGGTAACCGCACTTCACACCCAACATATATATATATATATATATATATATATATATATATATATATATATATATATATATATATATATATATATATATATAAATAAATAAATATATCATCACGCCTTCTACCCATTACTGGGTGTGGCACTCTGCTGAAGCAGATCTCGGTAAGTGATATATTTTGCGCGTGAAGTGCGGTTACCAGTCGTCAAATCACGGCCCCCAAACATGTTAGTGGTGGAGGAGCCACAGAGATAGCTTTTTCAAATTATGAAAATTTGTCGCCTGTGGGAAGCGAACCAGGGACCTCAGGATCCACAGGCCGACTTCATACCACTGAGCTAGCCATCCCAATATATATATATATATATATATATATATATATATATATATATTACATACCGACATCTGCTACGGCAGAGTGCCTCACCCAGTAATGGGTAGAAGGCGTGATGATATATTTATTTATTTTAGTTTAGACAGCATATTCATGTCTTCGTTTTCAACCTACTACAATCAGAATAAGGTTGTCGTAATCCCATTTTATAAACAAATACAAAAATATCTAAATTCCGAAAATACCTTTCAGTCATCATAATATTAACATTCATAATGACATTTAACATTACATTGTTGGAATTGCACACCCACGCGATGGAGTCTCGGACAAAACCACAACAGCGCACCGCTGCGGCACCTGTCCCAATAAATTGATAGTTCCAACAGTTGCAGTGCTCGAGCAAACGTGTTATTAGCCACGATCGATTTGGTTTTAAAAAGAGCACGGCAGCTACAATTAACCGTCTGCCTCTTCTCTGCCTCTCGCGATCATATCGAATGCCACAGTTTAAAGTGGCGATGCAGCGCAGATACAGCTTATCACAACGAGACCCGCAATTAAAATTTACCGGTGTGACACCGGCTTGGCCCGCGAGAATGGAACAAGAACGGCGGCGCTATGGCTTCGCAAACATGCTTCCTTCCATCCATGCCTCTATGCTCGCATTAATATTCCTCAAGCTAGTTATGTAAAATATTAATTCGCCTGTTCGCCGTCGTAGTGCAGCACGGCGCTACATGCAGCCAGTGGCGGCGCATGCAGTTTTTAAGAAGCATATTTCACACTGAGTAACGTTTTTCGAGTTGTTTATGTATGAAGCACCTTGTATTCCGAGAGTTACTTTGCTATTTTAGTTCTTCCGCTTAGTCGTAAAGTACGCAGTTCCTTGAATTTCTGCTGCTGTTATATTAAATAAAATATTAATTATTTAAAACGTTTCAGTTGACCTATTTCATAAGTCATAATACTGAGTGATTAAAAGGAATAGTTACAGTTGGCAATAAAAAAAACTACTTCAAATTGGTAAGCCTGATACATAAATTGATTTCCTGTTGTTGACAGTGACATTTAAAATTTAAATTTGAGTACATTTATTATTGTATTTATTTCTAAAGTATTTCTATTACTTAAAAAGTCAAAATTCTATTAGCTGTCAGACTCCTGACATAACCTATTTGTATTTATTAGAAATGTCAAATAACATTTCCGCATTTATCTGACGTTGTGCCAACTGTGAAATAAAAAGATCTCTGGAATTGTATTGCCAACTATAACAATTCCTTTTGATCACCCTGTAGTTATTTGTGTATCAAGAGCGTAAAGTGAATCTTTATTGCTCGAGCTTGGTAATTGAAGCGCGAGCGAAGCGAGCGCTGCAATAGAGCGAGAGCAATAAAGATACTTTACGCTTGAGGCACACACATAATTTTTTCTACGACTTTACTTACTAAAAAAATAATATGGGACTAATTCAATTCACGTTTCACCAATTTCTGTATTCTATGTAACCATGACGATATCAGTATCCATTCTGTTATCAACAATCATTGTTTGTGATAAATTTTCACACATAAATAAAAAATATGCTCAAAAATCTCAGAAAATAGTGATAAAAGTGATTTTTCTGCACTCCTCCAGATACCTTGAGTTTATTACCTGCAAAATCAAGAGCATTACACGAAAAAAATTATAACCTCTTCATCGCATGGTGTAAGGTAAAAAAATCAAGAATTATAGCGAAAATGTTATACTTGCTTACTTTTTGGTAAAATCTAAAGTAATTAAATCGTCTCCTCTTTCGTCCATTTATTCAATGATAAAATCAACGCTAGCAGTTATGAATGATATTGATATTAGTAAAGTTCAGGTTCAACTTCAAATCATAGCGCAGCAAAGTTCATGTATAATATTCAAAAAAATTAAAGTATTGGCGTACTAACTGAAAATTCTAATGAGAATATCACAGAATCTAATATATCAAACACCATTTCAAGTTCCGGAATAAATATACAAAACTGTCAAAACTACACTTTCGATTTTAACATCCCTCATCCTCATTATGTTGGCACTGCTGCCCAGCTGCGTTCAAGTTCAACTTCAAATCATAGCGCAGCAAACTTCATGCATAATACGTGTAAAAGTGTAAAAATGAATCTAACCTATATTTATATTTATCGTATGGCTACACATGAAAGAGACTTACGATATTTACATGAAAGAAACTTAAATATTGACATTTAGTTTGTCGATCCAAGCAACGGCCGGTGCAATGCTAACTCGCCTCCTCGTGATGCACCCTGGGTAACGCTAAAGAGTTAGTACAACTGGCGGGCAGACTATCTCCTTCTTATCCTGCCCCTCACATGAAAAAAACGGGAATACCGAAATTAAAAAAAAAAAATCTAACCTATATTTTAGATTTTGTAAGTATTGTTTCAATAAATTAAGATTTCAGCAACAATTTATATTTTTCTAAGCAAGCGGTAAAGTATTTTACCGCTTGTTGCTCTAGGAGACGCGCGGTAAAGTATTTTATTATTCGTTACTCAGTAACCATCAGCTTTACAATGACAACTGAAAGCATAAATGTCAACTTTTCATAGCAGTCGTAGAAAAAATTATTTTATGGTATCCTGTTAATTATGACGTGAAATAATGAGTTTATATACAGGTATATGTAATATTATTTTTTTTGTAAAACGCATACATCAAAAAGGACAGCTCATAGATCTCTATGACCTCTGTAAATGAAAAATTAATCAATTCATCCATTATATTCATTTAACGTAATCAACCTGCAAAATTTATTCGATGGAATACATGCCGGCGGCTAATTCGTGCACAATTCGTGATCGTGACCCGAGCACTGTACGAATCTAGATGGCGTCGTAAAAAACACAAGAGAGCGATCTAACCTTATGTTCCATTCTCCAATTTACTGTTCCTTGATCTTAAACAATGCTCCTAAAACCGACGATTTTCTTGCGACCACGTGAGAATACACACTTGCGAGGTTGCGAGCCCAAAGAAATTTATGGACATTTCGCGTGTTGCATTAATAAAAATAACAAGATTAAACCGATCTTACTCATTCAGAATTAACTGTTATATTAACTATCAAAACATTCTCAGTTCAGCAATTAGACGAACAAGTGCTTGAAAAAATTCCGCATTCAAGTATCTCAATTAGTAACAAAAATTTTAAAAGTTTAAACACTCAACTCGAAAAAAATGAAATAAATAATCTCAAACGAAAGAGTCATCATTCGTATTCTCGTCAATTTTTTGCCATGTGCTCAATGACCATGTTACCTAGACTGACCACATCTAATTACCCAATATAAATAGCAGCTATGGCATTAGTTTACCATCATTTATCTTCATTACGCGCCACTCTTGGATTCACTGAACGTTCAGCACATCATGTGGCAACACTGTTAACGTTGGAACGTTAGCAACAATGCTGAGGAGTTTATTGAATGTATTCAGTCAGTTTTTAACCCGAAGTACATTCACAGGATCGTAACAGGAACTAATTAGCGAGAGCTACAAATTAAATAATTTTGAGACAAGACTGATTTTTATCAATACGCAATACCTATTTCTTCAATCTTAACTCTCAATGTCAAAGAAAATCAATAATATTTATAAAGAACTACATAAAATAATTTTTAATATGTTCATATGTAAAATAGGATTTTATACATGCAAATAATTATGTAAAGTTAGATTTTATAATACTAGCGCGATAATGCACATACAGTGCATAAAGTAATAATTACCTTACGCATTGTTTTCAATGATTTCCATGATTTATTCAATAAAATAGGATCAATGTTTTTATATTCAACGTGATATATATTTCGGTTACTGTCTATTTCCCCGAATACAATTTTCTGAATGACAATTTCAGCGAATAACAATATAAAAAAAATAATAATATCCTAAATGAGAATTTTACTCAAAGGAACGCAAATTACAAGAATTAATTTTCACGAATGGTAAATGTCATCATGCTAATTTCTAGAATGTAATTTCCCAAATGCAAATTTTCAAAATAATATTTTAACCAAACAACTAAAATACAAATGATCATTTAGCAAAATTTCTTTCAATTTCTATATTATTTTATTATGCTTATTGTATTATTAAAAAAGTGTAAATTAATTTTGTAACATTTTTGCGTACCTACAGGGCATATTAAAATTAATTGTATTGAGAATTATTTTTCATAGATTATATAACTTTATAAAAAATGACAATTCGGGAAAAAGGTTATTTCGGTAAATAGACCATAAGTAAACATGCATTCATAAAATTGGTGTATAAAAAAATATATTCTGGAAATTGGTATGCTGTGAAATTGTATTTCTGGATATTTTAAATAAGAAAGTGTACGGTTATGCATTCAGGAAATCTAAGTTCGAGAAAAGAATTTTTCAAAAAATTATTTAGATGCAAAATTATCATTTGGGCAAGTTGTCAAGAAATTAGCATTCGGAAAAATGATTATTCAAAAAAATTTAAATTGTGGAAATAGGAATTCGGGAATATACGGGAAAATTGTAATTAAGGAAAACTGTCATTCTGGATAAAAATTCAGGAAATTCGGCAAAAATTTATTTCAATAATAGAAAAAAAATGGCCTTACTTTCCTACTGCTCATTATAAAATCGTTCTAGTTGCCCCAAAAACTTTTTATTTAATATATTAATAAAACTGCACTTTTGATATTTAGAAATGCTGAAATAAATAAGAACAGAATCAAAGATTCCCTGTTGAATATGACCTCAACGCATATTGTGGCAACACTGTTAACATTGTCAATAACGAAGAATAGAACATTGAATGTATTCAGTGAGTTTTTAACCCATACAGCAACAGGGCCGTAACAGGACTTAATCAGTTCCATAATTTGTAAATTAAACGGTTTTGCTCTGGAGTACAAACCCCGCTGTGCAATAGCGCTGTTCTGGCCAAGTGAGAAGACATGCGAAATTAACGGAAATTAAATAACTTGTTGCTTGATAATAGTTAATTTTCTGCATAATATACCAACTTTACGTACTTTCCAATACAGTCCCACTGTTTGAGTATGTCCTACATTAACTTTTTACTTAATAAATTAGATTATTTTGTAACTTCTTTATTAAATTGGAACATTTTCATAATTAATTATATTTCAACGGAAGCTTTTTCGATAATTAATTCATAATATATTAAATGTTAATTCTTTTATTGACAAAAAAGTCATGCTGATACACATTTTATAAACATTACAAGATTATATTTAATAAATTATATAGGGATATAGGATACCAAAACTTAATTTGCATATTATATTTTAATTAAAGAATTTATGAAAGCAGATTTTTCTCTAACTCATCCGTTGATTACTTTTTGAGTATTTACTTTACAGACAGTCCTTAATTGATTATTATTATGTAATTTATAGAAGAATTATGCAACAAGTTAGCATATTATTAGCATTGAAATCTTTTATAAGCTAACACCTATAATTTCACATTTGTTTCCATTTAATGAATATATCATTTTCATAGAAAAGATAAAATATACAATTTCAGCTTTTGTTTCAAAGTTAGCCTACATTTTCTGCTCTTTTTCTTTTTTATTCTAATTAAGGTAAAAATTTGTTTTCAAACTTAAATTATGAATTAAACACCTAAAAATATGAAATAACGTTCATTTGACAAATTTCAGAGATATTTTCATTTTTTGCAGTAGTTTAACACTGAAATATCTTGATGTAACAATAAAATATCAACTATATTAAGTCCGGCAGTAGGGTAGTGTACTAAAGCTAAAAATATTTTAACTAGTTACTACGACTCGCTGAGTCCTAAGCCTGTACTATAAGTGGGATTAAGTTTCTGATTTACATAGTAGCGTAAATAAGTAAATAAATAAATATACTAAGATACTTAGTATTGATACAACCATCTTTTTGGGTTATGTAAGAAGGAACCACCAATATTTAGTGGACTATTTTGAAATTTCATAATGCTCTTAGTTGAGCAAACGATATAAGTAGGAATATGTTTTAATTCGGATTTAAATATTTATCGTTATAATAACAATACAAATTCCATTTAAAATTTATTATGGGATAATGGCTCAGTGGTATCAAGTCGGCCTATGGATCCTAAGAACCCTGGTTTGATCCCTACAGCCGACAAAACATTTTCACCAATTTAAAATTACCTCTGTGGCTCCCCCACCACTAACATCTTTGAGGAGAGTGATTTGACGGCTGGTAACGCGCATAAATATATCACTTACCAAGATCTGCTTCGGCAGACTGCCACACCTAGTAATGGGTAAAAGGGGTGATGATATATTTATTTATTTATTTACAAATTCCATTTCTGAATTACATGGCAAATTGCACTTTTTTTTAAAATTTCTATACAAATAAATATAAATATAATCTGCACGCCTTTTACCCATTACTGGGTGTGGCGCTCTGCCGAAGCAGATCTTAGTAAGTGAGATATTCACGCGCATGAAGTGCAGTTACCAGTCGTCAAATCACGGCCTTCAAAGATGTTAGTGGTGGGGGAGACACAGGGCTAATTTTAATGTATGTTAGTGCAAATATTTGTTGGGAATCGATTAAAGGGTTCTCAGGATTCACAGATCGACTCGATACCACTGAGCAACCAACCCCATTTCTATATAAATGTGATAATGCAAAGCAATGTTTTTTCTACATATAGAATACCTGAATACTTACGTCTCTGTTTTAAATATTTGTAGTTGCGGAACCACAGAATAATCTTCTGTTAGTAGCAAGCTGCTTTTCTCCTCCAATGGTGATAGAAAAATATCCGTTCAATAGTAGGATTCGCTTAAAAAAGGCGTCCTTGACATATTGCCCCGCAAGTGTCCAAAACTTATATAAGAAAAATGTTCTTGCGCTGTCACTGTCACTGTCAACGTACAACAATGTTCAAGATTCAAGTCCGCCTATTGAGACAGAGCATAGAGTAATTTTTGTCGTAGTTTTATTTGCACGACAGAGATTCAACGTTGTATTTATTTAATAATATAGGTAGTTGAAAGACGGGGGTGTGGGTCCCATCCCATCCTGGAGGGGTGCGGGACGCGAACCGCATGAAGGAGAGCTACAGGCATCTGACGTGAAGACAAACAAAGCTGCATGGCAATTGTTTTAACATGTTTGCAAACGCGCCCCGTCTTCTAGCGAGACACGCGAGTTACTATCCTCTTCTACCACTATTTCTATCTCGCTTGCACCTCTAATGACGAGCGCACGCTCGTATGCGTATACGAACATGCAGGACCGGGTCTAAGACAAAAATTCCGGCTTTCTACAAGTAAATTTGATAATCTCTACTTAATGTAGTACTAGCGTGAAAAAAAATTTGCAGATCTGAATGAAATTTGGCGCGCGTAAACATTAGATAGTCATACGCATTCTGTTAAAATATGAAACATATTCCTCGTCTGTGAACAAATATATTCGCTTGTAAAGTTGAGTTCTTATACATGGGGCTTATGGCGATCATCACTCAGAATCGCACATATTTGGTTTGTGTACCTCTAAAATTTTGCAGTTTCATTTGAAAAACTAGTATGTTGTTCTAGAACTATCCATGTATATTGTATCAGAAGGAGAAAGTTTTTTATCGTTTAGTAATGGATATATAGCCATGCAAAGCCTTGTTTTTAATTAAAAATTAAGAAGCTCAATTTATAATGGCAACATCACACGGTGGTATGGTATTTGAAAATTCACTAGACCAACAACCTGTTACCAATTCATGATATTTAAATCATAATAGGTATAAAACACTTATTTTATTCAATTTTTATATTTTTTGAGCGTCAGTTTCTCCACTCAACAACCGATGGCGCCACCGTCACAGTAGTACTACCTTAAAATAATAGAATGTATCGTATTTCCATGTCTACAATAATGATTTCAGTCCGGGAAGTGAGATTTTACAATCCCTCCTATTCTGTAACTTCATACTTTAACGATTTTATTGAAAGTTCAGGTCTCTGTAATGATACTAAATTTTATAGCATAATAAAATCGAATGAAAGACTGATGAAACAAGTGTTGTAAATTGGTAAAGTTGAGAAAATAGTCTATTACTGCTCGCACATGGATATTGTTGATCGTGGTGCAGCAGAGTGCAAACAAACCATGCAAGAACGACAAGGATAGTTGCACGATCATTTAGAAAAGCTTGAAATTAGTATATTACATAACAAGCATTGAAAGTGTAAGATAACGTGCGAGTGTACATATTGAAAAACAAGGCGCGCAGCGCCGAGTGATTGAAGTACACGAGCACAGTTATCACACTTTCGAGCGAGTTATGTACACTATTTTTCAGACGACCACAAAATATTTACAAGAGTAATGTTGTTACACTTTGACAGCTGATGCGTTTTTGTGGGTAAATGTTGACGTTTGACGTTTGAGGTTAGGTATTGTGATATCAACTGTACTAACCACAATGTCAAAATATTGAATAATGTAAATATATTAGTAAATAAGTAATTATTTATTTAAAAAAATAAGATTTATTTGTGCAAATGTGTTGAAAAGTCTGTTAAAACATCAATTTAAATAATAATACAAATTCTTTTCATTTATTTTATTATTTTCTTTCATCGTAACGGCATCTGTTGTCAATCAGTGGAACTTCACCTGATATGTTAGAAGTGTACGTTATGCTATCATATCAGTGCATGCTATGTTCAACTTTCCGTAGTAGTTTATGATGTTGTTATGGTTACTTTCATAAGTGGTCGTCTGAAAAGAATTTAAATAGTTTTTCTGTTTTTAAATTCACTTAAAAATATTGACAGTTTTTATGTATCGATGGATACGATGATACACTCTTACTTTACCGCTCGGCGAACAGTAAACGTCAACTTTCTGCACTCAGTTGACAATTGGAAATATGTACTTTCTGCTCGGTTGTAGAAATATAATTATTTCATCATACCAATTTACTCATTGCTTGATGTGGCATTTTATCCTAGCAGATCTTGGTGAGTGATATATTTTGAAGAATTTCAGTTATCAGTCGTCAAATTACGCCACTCAAAAATAATAATAATGAAAGCATATCAGGGGTACTACGAGTACTAGTGTTGTGAAAATCGGTTATCGGTTCTGGTAATCGAATTCGGGCATTCAATTTCACAACAGATATTATAAACATAAATATTTCTAACAAAATTACGCGATATCAAAAGGAGAAGTGTGCTTTCGTATATACACCCCTAGATTCGGTTCTGCGAGCATGAGTGGTTATTTGTCTGTCTTCTCTCTGTGAAGTCCTTCATTGGTTTATGTGGTTAAATTCTGTGGAGGTAGATCGTACCTACTTACTTTGAAGGATATTATAGTCTAATGAATGATTTGTCTTCAACATAAAAGGGAATACATTTCGGTTTCGAATTACCAGCATTATTCACATTAAAATTATTTGTTACACCCTGCTTCCCTAATAGTTTATTATATAATCTCAGATTCTAGTTACTGATAAAACTTTGTCCCATTAGCTATTGTCTATTTTTTGTTAGTGGCGCTACGTTTCAAAACCAGAATGTTTCTTCGGAATTCTAACAATTTGAAACAATAGTCTTTCGATCCGTTTGATACTTCTTCTTTATTTTATCCTGGATTAGATTTCTTTTACAGATTAGAACAAATATTTCCACAAAATCTTTGAATGAGTTTAAAATCAATCGGATTTTATCATCCTTCTCCTTCATCAAGATTTATGGAGATAAAATTATTAACGCTAAAAATTGATGTAGATCCGACATGTTTTAGAACACATTTTAATTTTTAAATACCTAATTTTCTAAATGCCGTACCTATTTGTATCTGGTACTAGTAAATTTATGATTGTTGTATTTGTATTGTTGACAATAGTAAAGTAAATTTATGAGTCGGCA
This sequence comes from Pterostichus madidus, assembly GCA_911728475.2. Lineage (NCBI taxonomy): Eukaryota > Metazoa > Arthropoda > Insecta > Coleoptera > Carabidae > Pterostichus > Pterostichus madidus. The sequence continues at coordinate 24,841,404 of OU452312.1, forward strand.
GGTAAATAATTATGCTTGATAGTAAATTAAAATTGTACGTATTAATTTTATTATAGCAATTTTATTCTGCACGCTAGTGCTTAATTAGTCATTTATATTAAGAGTAGTACAAAGTCTTCCTACCAGAGATGACAAAAGGATAAGAAAATGTTGTTAGGTTTTAACATACCTATTTAAGTTTTTAACGCCTCTCCCTCTCTCTCTCTCTTTCTCTCTCTCGCATATATTGATAATATTTGAAATTCCCTACTAACATTTTTGAGAACCGTGATTTGACGGCTGGTAATCGAACTTCATGCGTATAAATATATTAATATATTACTTACCGAGATATGGGATGGCTAGCTCAGTGGTATGAAGTCGGCCTGTGGATCCTGAGAACCCTGGTTCGATTCCCACAGGCGACAAACAATTTTCATAATTTTAAAAGCTACCCCTGTGGCTCCTCCACCACTAACATCTTTGGGAACCGTGATTTGACGACTGGTAACCGCACTTCCCGCGCAAAATATATTTTTCTAAATGATAAAATTGATTATTTATAAGACAATTGTAAGCGAGCTCAACTGTTCGATATTCAGATCATTAATATCTGCGTAAAAAAAATTAAAACAACACAGATAACAGTTTATTAATTAAGAATTTCTAAAACAATAGATTGTCTTCAATTTAAATGAAGTTTTATTTTAAAAAATAATGCACGACATAATTCTAACGTATGTTGCGTTATTGTAAAAATTTAATCAGATGAATAAATACCATTAAATCCAGGAAAATCATCAAGTATCTTAAGTTTTGACATCCTGGTGTTTAGTACAATTTTAACAATGAAAAGAAATGGACCTGCATTGATGTAAAAATCCAAGTTTCACATAATTTGCTAGAAACCAACCATGTGGTTCTCCAGACAGACAAAAAAACCGAAATTCCTAACATATGACCCTCTCAATTATTGCATCTCCTCCTCACACAAAAACAACGACACACGCACACACACACTCCACATGCAGGCATGTCAGACACTCATTACGTTTTACACCAACGCACAACGAACCATTGTATGCATTAATCGACGGTCACTTTGACCGTTCTCAGCTCTCATGACTATTCATGTCTTGTGCATTTCGTATTTTCCGTAATTGATTGTTAAGGGGAGGGCTGCATAGAGGGGAAAAATCAAAACATTGTTGTCTGGATACTTCGTTCGTTGCTCCTCCCCCACGCCACGACCACGGAAAGGGGTAGTCTTGCATTTTGATGAGACGTTTCTTTAATCTAATCACGCAAGAACGGTAATTGTTTGGAATTACCCTATCTGTAAGATGTTATTTTTATTATAGGAACGTTTTACGTTAGGGGCTTAGTAATTGTGTTCATTTTCTAAATTAGATTTTATAAGCTTATCTACTTTTTATGAATAAATGAGTATCACTGGGGATCCTAGATATAAATGGAATTCTAGAAGAATACAATTCACAAAAACCCAAAGGACTGAAATTTCCTCGTACAACTTGCTTCGTGCACGTATAAACAAATCTCAGGGGAAAGCAGTTGTTAAACTTGATTTTAATTTAATATACAAATTATAAATAGTTTTTATGGGATTTCCCACAGCCGACAAAGATTTTTTACCACATCAAAAATTAACCTTATAGTTTCCCCACAACTAACTTATTTGGGTGCCGAGGTTTAACGCCTGGTAACCGCACTTCAAGCGCCTAAATATATCACTTACAAAGATCTGCTACGGCAGAGCGCCAAACTCCGTAATTTTGTAGAAGGCGTGATGATATGATAAACTCAACCAGTAAACTTTTAGGACATAAAGAAATATAAATTGAATGATTTTTTTTTGTAAAGCTCACGTATTTGTAACGAACTTAATTTCTTAAACTCGGTTATAAATAAATAGTTTATATTTAATACAGGTAACTTTTATGTTGCAAAGCTAGGAACCATATTATCCATAAAATCTTACTGAAGATTTGAAGTATTCTGATAAATACATATGGTTCCATTTTAATTTTTGTAGAATAGTGATTTTTAAGTGGGCATCTATCAAAAGATTTCGAGGGAACAATTACCGGTAATTGTTTTTCATTCGTCGTTTCAACAGTTATTTGAGCGAACTTCTAGTATATTATGTTATTAGAGCGTGGGTGGAATTCCACTTGCAGAATAAAATAGTCAGATTTTTTTTAAAATAAAATATTGAATATATTTTTAAGATTTGTTTATTAAATGGTTATTTATATACCAAAGGTTGTAAGTATCCCTTAGAAGACCGAGACTAGAGATTGTAGCACGAGCATAACTAGACGAACGTCTGCAAAGATACTTTCAAGCAGAGAAATACAGAAATTTCTACGATTCAAAATAAGGATTAATCGATTTTTAATTGTAATTAGCGTTGCTAATGATAACGGTCTGAAAAATACTTTGGAAACCGATGCCATTAATAATTCCACCAGAAACAGGAAGCTCGCGAACGATATTAGTTAAATTTTATGGCCCGTGACAACTAAAAGATTAAGAACCGCTGGTATAAAAGACCATTTAATCGTTGTAAGAACACTTTTTGAGTTTCGGTGAACTGTGCTATGTTATGCATCTAGAATTAGAAAATGTTCCATTTGTAATCATGATAATATAAACTGAAAAATCCCTGTAGATTATAAAAAAAAATAATTACAGATATAAATTAGAGACATGACTACTAAAATAATATAGGATTAACAGAGTCTATAAAACCCTAGGAGAAATAAAACGATCAGAATGAAGACAATAAATAAACCGTAATCATCTATCTTTCTCGGCACAAGTTAACAATCACGAACATTCGATATAATCAAATATCTCAATCCTAATTCCATTACATATCACAAATGAAAAGTATGGTTCAGTATCGCCTTCATCAGCGCATAAATATCAAACAGACCGCCGTCTAGCCAAGTACACTCCACAAAACACACGCATTCACGTACATTCTCGACATATTCACTCTACCTGGGCTGTTTATAAATATTTTCAAAAGGCTTCATCTGAAATGCATGAGCGGATGGCACTCGGAATCACTCGGCACTGGTCGATTGTCTTCGCCAAGACTTCAAACCACCCGCGGTGTCAGTAAATAATCATTTTCTTCTTGTATTAATGTTTGTTTGAATAGCCAAGCTGCCCCGACGGTAATCAGACAATTTCGATTCAAACGGCCCAGAACGCTGTTTAGACTGTGATGAGTTCCACTTGGCCCAGCTTAAATATTCATTAATAAATTAGATGTCAAGTCGGAGGGGAGATTTCTTGCGCTAAATATGTTGTTATTAATTTTAAGTACAACCCTTTTTTCTTTGTTTTATTTACAATGTTTTTAATCCCATGAATTTCACTTTTACTTTTTAATAGGTACCCGACAACATTAAAGATTGAAACAATTTGTCAGAACTCATTTTATAATAATTGACACAACCGTAGTCCTATGGCAAAGTTGAGATAAAACTTACGTTTATAAATAAATAAATATAAATATATCATCTACCTATAACTGGGTGTGGCACTCTGTCGTAGCAGATCTCGGTAAGTGATGTATTTTGCGCGTGAAGTGCAGTTACCAGCCGTAAAATCACGGCTCCTAAAGGAGATCCACAAGGATAGTTTAAATGTGGTGAAAATCGAATCCGGGTTCTCAAATCCACAAGCCAACTCGATACAACTGAGCTAACTATCCTTACATTTATAAGCGCAATTAACAAGTAATGTGGTTAAAGTGAGGGTGGTGTGTTCGGATGATAATGTTTGACGAGGGCTGATTATTTGATGAATGTAATGAGTGAATATTTTATGAGTGATTTTAGGGTTCGTGCTACCCCATTTGTCGGTAAGTGATAGCGTGAAGATATGTATGTATGTATGCATGTAACAAGTAAGAGATTTTGAGTTAAAATTTCGCTGACTTCTACTTATAAAAAAAAATTGACTGGCTTTAATTGACTTAATTCTATATACAATAAAATGTACATTCTCTATTCCGCAAATGAGATTTAGTTCCTGTTAGGCAGAATAATAAATATATATATATATATATATATATATATATATATATATATATATATATATATATATATATATATATATATATATATATATTTCTTTCTCAGAGGTATCGAGTCGGCCTATGGATCCTGAGAACCCTGGTTCGATTCCCACAGCCGACAAATATTTTCACCAATTTAAAATTATCCCTGTATCCACTATTAATATTTTTGGGGGCCGTTATTTGACGGCGGGTAACCGCACTTCACGCGCATAAATATTTAACTTACCGAAATCTGCCTCAACAGAGTGCCACATGTTACAGTAATGGATAAAACCCGATATATATATTTTTTTTACAATAGTCAATTTATTAATTGTACAATATCAGACAAATGACTGTAGTGTAAGCCAGTGGAGTAAAAATGTACACTTCAAGTAAAGGGTACTTATTTTTGCGAATTTCAAGATATAGTATATTATGATACTGGTGTATAGGTAAGTCTTTAAAGAATGTGTGATGAGCTTATTGGAATTTATACACGTATATCATACGCTATTTTTTTTTTGCTTTCGTCATAATCTAACAAATATATGCTAGAAAGCAGCATTTAAACATTAAAATTACCCCTGTGCCTCCCTCCCCACTAACATCTTTGAGGGCCGTGATTTGACAGCTGGTAACCGCACTTCACGCGCATAAATGTATCACCTACCAAGATCTGCTTCGGTAGAATGCCACACCCAGTAATGGGTAAAAGACGTGATGATATATTTATATTTTATTTCTTTATTACTAACCTGCTAAATAAAACACAAAACTTTCGAAACGTTTTATAAATTAAATCTTAATATAAGTTTAAGTATCCGTTCTTGTATTTCTTCCGGGTGCTGCGTGCTGTAATTCATCTTAGTAAGAAACGTCTCCTTGATGTGTATGACGAGAGGAAGTCGATGATTTGTAAACTAAAAGCAGTGTCTGATGGTTCGTAAGTCCTTCCTAATGATGATGTCGCCGTTTGTAGGTGATTTAGGAAGCGCTTATCTTAGATTTTGATAAAAATAATTAGAGGTTTTTATTGTATAATGGATGACGGGTTTTATGTGATGCGCCAGATAAAGGGTTAATTATGTGTGGGGAAACGGATGAAGGAATTTTACGAAACTCTAATAATAAATTGTGATGTTCTGTTACTACTTCCTGTCAAATTTTATACATGCATCACTTACTTTTCTGTCATAACAATAGTTACTATAAGTAAATGTGACATTTCAAAACATCTTCATGAATATGATCTTCCAACAGTACGATGTTTAAAGAAATATTTAAATGCATATTAATTTTAATTGTAAATGTGTTGCAATAATGTTAAAAAAAATCATCAAAGTAAATAAATAAATATAAATAAATATATCATCACGCCTTCTACCCATTACTGGGTGTGGCACTCTGCCGAAGCAGATAAGCGGTAAGTTATATATTTTGCGCGTGAAGTGCGGTTACCAGTCGTCAAATCACGGCCCCCATAGATATTAGTGGTGGGGAAACCACAGGGGTAATTTTTTTTTAATGGTGAAAATTGTTTGTCGCCTATGAGAATCGAACCAGGGTTCTCAGAATCCACAGACCGATTTGACACCACTGAGCTAGCTACCCCATATGATCAAAAGTAACGTAACAATATCTGAAATATTTAATTAAAAAATGAATTATTCAAAACGATCGCCATTGATGTTCTTGTAACATAGGTAGCTCAATTAAAATTCACATTATAAGGCAATGCACATGTGCACCAAGATAGCAATTCGGGACAAAACTATATTTTATTACAGCAATAATTAAAACAATAAATGTTAGTATAGCACAGTAACCTAGTACATAAAATTCTCCCATTTTAATTGAACTTAAAAAAATGTACATAAATATTTACTTTTTAAATTTGAGGAACAATAATTATTTTTAGCATTACCTGAATAATAACAGTTGAACCGTGATTAATATAATATAATTCTTCATAAATTTCGTATAAATAAAAACTGGCAAAAACAATTGTTGGCAACTTAATTCCGTGAGATAATTCGCACTCTTGCCAAAGTATACCCATCTCTCTCAAAAAAGAAAGCCTTCTTTCTAATTATTATGCTTTCTCTCTTAATATCATTGCGATCTTTGTTACCAGGATTAATTAATAAATCTTTAATTTTTCTTTTCGCTTAGACGGAACTACAACAAAATAATAATAAAAAAACAAGGAAAAATTAGTTTTGTACGTAGATTACCATATAAAATAATCAAATTTTTGTGGAGTAGCATATTGAACATATAAAAAAATTTCATATATTTTCAGCTCTTTTTTAGCGAAAAATTACTTCAGGCAGAAGAGCTAGAAACTTTAATTATTTGAAACATTTTGCCAGACTTTAAATAAGAATATAGACTGATTTCTTGCTGAAAGTTAAGTTCTGGCTATAATTGATGAAAACAGTGAAGTAATTTCTTTATCCAATAAGTTAATGACGGCAGTCGGTCACGAAAGCGAGTGTGAAGTGCGGAAAAGGAACCGAGTTTGGTAAATGCACATGTCACGTTCCAGTTTCCTTCATCACGGCGTCACGCGTACGATATGTGTTCGCTGGCGTGCGAGTGCGTGCTCGTCAGACAGACACAGACACAGGACAAAAAGATTGAACGTTTTCCAGAGGCCAAAAAAGGTCAGCGCAGCAGGAAACGGCCCAGGCGGCGACGGGGATGCGACCCTGAGAGGTCAGCCGCAGCACAACCGCCTGGATTCTATTTATAATTTCCTCCACACACTCAGACAGCTCTGAAGAAACACACGCGGTCACTTCTTGTTTCCTACAAATGTGTTGATTTCTTATTTCCCGTTTGGGCGTTTGACTTTGCACAGGGAATATAACAGATGTTTGAGAACTGGTGTTAGGACGTTTCTAGGTTTTATACGATGCCCTCAATGTCTTCATCCTGGTTCTTATGAAGTGTTAAAGGTTAACAGGAAATTTGTTTCAAATGTTTTGCTTTTGTGGTAACTTGAGACCTTTCATAACAAGCAGGACTTCATTCATTAGTCATATATTATTTAATTATTTATTTATTTATTTATTTATACTACTCTGTACAACAGCAACTTAACCCCAATTACAGTACAGCGTCTAGACTCACCGAGCCGTAATGTGGTAGTTCATAAACATATATTTAGCTTAAGTGAGATTCGAACTCGAGAACTTCAGATTTGAATGCCATAATACTATCCACAACACCGTACTGCCAGACTTAGTATAGTTGAAAATTACATCTTTATAACGATGCCAAACAATGGATTTTTAAAGATTCATTTTAAAGATTCATTCAACTAATTTTTATATTTAATAATATATTTCAATAATCATAGTAGTAATAGAAACAAAAAACATATATATTTTTTTCGCTTTATCTAGTTATCTATGTCTTTTTTTGGAAAAAGAAATACATCAATAAAATGGTCAACTAATTTGACAACTTTGCGTCTATTTAATCGACTTCATATCTCACGGTTCTTGAGATACCAATGGTTAGGCTCCAAAAACGGACATTCTGTAAATGTCTCATCAGTAAAGTTAGTCATAAAGTAGTCAACATTACTAAAAAATTATACGTAAACAAATTTGATATTTTATATGTTTCAAATAGGTAAATGCTGAATTACTGAAAAACTAAATTACATGTTTAATACTATTATATAACATTCATATATTCTAAATATTAAATATGCTGTGTATAAGAAAGTCGTGTGGTGCCACACCAGATTTTTTTTTTATACTAATTGTAACATAACTCCAAAATACCAAGTTTTGAGTTGTATTACACTTGTTGCAAATGTACGATATATATAAAGATCTAATCAATGCCGCGATCAGAATTAAAGGAGCGAAATCAATTTGCCACTATACTATTAATTACCTTTTTATTTTATTTACACATTGTACAAATTTGTTGCAATACAGGAGATAAACAGTGAAAGAAGTTATATTTTGATTTGAAGTTTGAATCTGTGAACATCTTGTAATTTGTGCACGTACTTTTATATTTCCACTAAATGATTGTAGATGGTGAAAACGAAAGCAGGTTAGGTATAACTTCACTGATTGCAACAGTAGAAAGCAGAGAAATAACTTTTGTAAATATGAAATTTGTGACAGAAAGCAATAATAATTATTTTTGTAGGAACTGCATCTTGATAAAAATGTGGGTTTTTATGTCAGAGATATGAACAACAGTACTTACTACGTTTTCTTCTTATACGAGAAAATATATTTTGTATTCTTGCAGATAAAACAATGTAACGGTATAGTATGTCTATAGTTTTTGTTCTATTTAACCTAAGAAGATTTTGTCATGAAACCAGATCTGAAACTTTCAATGCTTACGTAGCTTACCATGACAAAAAACAAACGACTATAATGAAATCTTCTTAGCGCACTGGGCGGGTGTTATGCAGGTATTTAACGATCAAGAACGTGAGGCTCTCGGCTCTCAGATAGTGGGTGCGAAACAAAGTCCAAAGAGGGCGGTGTAATTCGTCAGCACCCGCAGAACTGCTGCGTAAGACTCTAAATACTTTGAGAACTATTTTAACCTATTTAATGGCAACCGAGAGAAGTTCGGAGTTATGCAAGGGAGGCTTACGCCCCAACGCCTAACACCGTTGGCTCGCTCAGACCCAACGCGGCCCAATTAAAGTCATCAACCCGAAAGTTGATTATAATTTATGTGTGTAATCATTAACGCACTCTACCTGTGCTAACAGAATCCCAAGCAACGGGGTTTCAAACGTACAGCATAAATTGTAATATAATTATCTTTTAAAGACTCTTACTTTTAAAAAGGTCTGAGCCAATTTATTTTTTATGCTAATATAGTGAAATGAAATAAGAATCTATTTTTAAAGGTGCAATTTTATTGGGTCGGGACTTTTTTATAGAGCTGTCTGCGATAGTTCTCAAATTGTTCCTCTTCTCTTAATAGGGTATATCTCCTCTTGTTTATGGTTATACTCTGTCGTTTTTAGCCGTCTTGTTATCGGCTGCGTTATGGGCCGACGCGAAATATGGGCCACTATACAACGTTTGTATTATTTATCCCATTCGTTGAATTGGTAAAAGATGTCTCGGCATAGTTTTGTAATTTATGCAGTCGACTTTTCTACCTGCCACAATTTTTAATGAGGGTCGCATGCCTAATTTATATTTTATTATGCTTGATTACAACTAATTAAAACAAATTAAACCATATAATTATCCGTCTGACATTAAATACGGAGACGTATATCAACTTAAAAATATTAAATTATTAAATGAGATATATAAAATAATTTAAACGCATAAACAAATAATAACGAGGAGAAAGATGTTTATCTTTACATTTTTATAAATATTATTTACGATCGGTTTTGTATCTTTTAAAAATAATTAACTTTTTAATTAATATCATATTTGCGAACAGCTGCATATGCCATTTCCTACAGAAAAGTCTTATTAAAGTAAAATTTGAATATTGTGAAAACGTCAAAAGGAAATGCTCGCTACTGGCTGTGGAATAAAGAATGTTCGGAGACATTTTTTCCGTCGGTCCCGCCAATCCGCTCATTTTCAAACCGTAACCGACTTAAACCGAAATCTCTTAATCCGTCATGAATATGATAACATCCAGCATTCGATCGGTCCAGTTTTTTTAGCCTGCTCTCTATTCCAGAGTAATCCGCCACATTTGTATTCCAAACTCATAAACCATGCCGGTCGTCTATTTATATCAGAACCAATAAAAGAACTCGCATTCATCTAAACACACACGAAATTGAACTGCAAGGGCAGTAGAGAGAGAGAGACGGAACTAAAAAACGCAGCCATCGATTCTGACTTAGTGGCGATCGGAACCAGTTTGAGTTCATATTTCGAATACGGCAACAGGGTGTTTTGTTTTGGTGTGTTGGCACCGCAAGTGGACACGAACCTTCACGACTGGTTTCGAACCCTCTCGAACTATAATGAGTGACCAAATGTTGTAGGGAGATATATCATTGTCACGACGGTGGCCTCGACTAGGCGGGCGAGGGTGGTCTAGGGTGGTTCAACTATGTTTAGTGGGAGGGTGCCCACTGTACGGAAGCTATGATGCGTATAACGCACGTGCGTGTCTGATGAGGGAATATGCTATTCAGTTATTAGGTTTGATTCGAACGCATCGAAAATTAAATATTCGTTACTTGACTTTTTATGATCACTTTTTAAAGTCAAGGGTTTGAACCCTTTCAAAAGTCCAGATGTTGTAAATTTATATTTATTATTTACTCTTATAAAGTTACACTTCAATTGATTTTAAATTGCTTTAAGAACACAATTGAATCATTCAAACAGATTCAAATATTAATGGTCTTGCAGAGTTCAATATTATACTTTGGGAGAGAGTCTTTTGATTTTTCCGCGATGCATACATGTTTATTTACCTTCTCTTATAATCGTATAAAGCAACATTTAGTTAATTACTTTTAGCATGCGCTCATAATGACTGGATAAGATACAGTTTGCTTTTAACCTAATAACTAAGTAATTCAAAAAATAAGTAAAAATGAATGACAAAAAAATTTATATATACAATACAGAAGGTAATAGAACTATAACTAACTAATATTATACTACACTATTAAAGAACCTATGAACTCTATACTTAAATTTGTAGCTAAAAGTTAAAAGATAATTAAAATAAAACCTCATTTACAATACACAAGTAGTTATGGTTAGCATTTATAGTTAAAACTGAGAGTCTGACATGCGTAATATCGCATAAGCGTTCATAATAGCAAAATTAGCTTCACACTATCCAATGTTAATTTTAGTTAACGCAAGAGTTTACAAGCTCCAAACTTATAGTTAGTAGTCATCGGCCTTGTCCATTACCAATCATAAACGAGAATTAATTTTATAGTTTGATATCTGTGCTTCTTGAAACAAGCAAAATGAATTGTACAGAGACGTTATTATTAACTTCATTGTTAGTAAAATACATGTAATTGGAAATAAAGAAAAGAAAAATTGCCAGAAAATGGTAGTTAAGTCCAGTACATACTAGTTGTCCTTTTTATTGATATTTTTAATGTCAGAGGGTCTCCTTTGTCATAATGACAATTATAATTTTGAATCATCTTAATACTTGCACAAGAGTGAAAAATGTATAAAGATTGAACTGAAATTTAGTGTTTCTTTCAAAACTAGTGTTTATTTTATCGAAAACAGTATTCTACGTTACCAATAATATTTACAACAGAAATACTGACTATAACTACTAACCATAGCAACTAATTTCGTATTGTGAATGAGGCTTAATATTAAAACTATAACTAACGACAACACCGAACTATGTATATTCTACATAAATTAATTTTAAAAATACTGCTTGCAAATGCAAAATAAAAGAAAAAACAAAAAAATACGAATGGTAAGCTTATGGAAACCGACTGAAAGTGTACTTTTCTATCAAGTTTTACATATCGTAATCGCTGTCATCTCTTAGTAGTTGAAAATCCCAACAGGCATGGAATTTACATTTTATAATCTCAGTACCTACTCTAAGATATTAAAATAGATATATTTTTTTTAATCAATATTTTATTGCAACTGATCAAAAATAAAAAAAAAACTGTTCTAATTTTTATTCCAATTTTACATTCTTATGGTGAATAATTAGTAATTATTTAATTATTAATTACATCATTATATCCATGTTTGGATTCACCACTGTAATATCTAAACGCATTTGACGTTTCTAAAAATAAATACAATAATTGTAATTTTGATTTATATCTTATACCACGTAAGACGCAATCAATTTATATATGTTTACTATAGAATGTATTCGCGTAGGTTGTCAATTTTAATTAGCTACCAGGACATTAAAATGAAGAAATGTATCTGACTTCATCATAACTTTCTATCTACTACATTCTGCATTCATACATTGAACAGGATATGCATACCTAGTTTATAATTGTAATTCTCTTCCCAGCACTTCTTCATCACTCATTCCTCCCTTCCATGTTCGTCTAGCTTCTATCAGTGTCGTGACTTCTCTTTCCATCTCTTTGCAATTTATCTCAAGACTCGAGGTGTTCAAAAGTCTCTTCTTCCTTTGCACACAATCTGCAGCTTCCTAGCTCTTTTGTTACTGTTAGCCAATACATGTCTCCTATTTCTTCTTTACCATCTAAAACTCCCTATCATGTTTATTCTTTTCCTTTCTTTAATTTATAAAATATACTTCGGCGTAAAATAAAACAGATGGCGCCACAATCGCAAATCTCATGTGACATTTGTGATGTACCATCTTTAACTAGAACGCATTAAAATTTTCAGACTAATATGTCATTCAGTTCTGTTTTGACACCCATCGAAAGCAAGCAACCTTGAAGATTTTTGAAAACTTGGAAAAAAGTTAATTTCGCGTCTTGATGAAACATCATTTCTTGCGTGGAAAAAACATTACACAATCCAAAGCATCGCTTGTTAAACATTATGGGGACTCCTCGCCATCTATTGGAACGATTCACAAGTGGTTTACTGACTTTCGTTGTGGTAGTATGACCACAAAGGACGCCGAACGTTCTGGTAGTCTAATTGAGGTTACAACGCCAGAAATCGTCGATAAAATCCATGGTATGATATTGGACGATCGGCGAGTTAAAGTGCACGAGATGGCTAAGAGCATCTCAACCGAACGGGTACGGAACATTTTGCATACATTTTTGGATATTAGAAAGCTATCTGCCAGATGGGTGCCGCATTTGCTCTTTGTTGACAACAAGCGCGATCGTGTGACAAGTTCAAAAATTGCATGAATTGCGCTTCGAATTGGTTCGTCATCCACCATATTCTCCAGATTTGGCCCCCTGCGATTTTTATCCAAACTTAAAAAATGGCTCGGTGGAAAGAGATTTGCCTCCAACGATGAGGTCATCGCTGAAACAAATGCCCATTTTGAAGGATTTCCAAAATCGTATTATTTGGAACGGATCGAAAAATTAGAAAAACGTTGGACGAAGTGTATCGAGCTACAAGGAGATTATGTTGAGAAATAAAATATGTTTTGACCAAATAAATCATTTCTTGTTTAATTTTTCAGGGACTTTTCACCCTGCCCTCGTATTTAGATATTCAAGAAAAGAAATATTTCGAATCCAAGGTATATAAATAAAAATAAAATGAGGCTTCAGGAATATAATAAAGTATAAAATATATTAATATGGATGTTTCGAGTTTACAAAAAACTCATCATCAACTTCAGACAATAAAAAATAGCACAAATCTGAATGAAATGTTGAAATATGACTTTATTCCTCCTTTTAGGAGACTAAAGTGTCACTTTTAATCACACCGGCATTAAATTGATAGGTAAACAAGCATTACCATAGCAACAAGTATATAAACCTCAAAATATATCACTTTGTTTATGTTGCCTAAGTGCTAAAATGTATGGCTGAAAGTGCGAAAGTTAGTGTTTATAGTACAGGACTAAATTGCATTTAATCCTTTAAGTGATTATTTCCCACAGGATTAAATTATGCACTTTACTCCCTTTGTATATAATATACTCTTTTATTTTATTGGATCCCTGAAGTCTCATTTAATTTTAATTTATAAAATCAAGAGTTGAGGAAAAGAAATGTAATATTTAGTTAGTTTGAGTAAAAATATGTGCAAAACAATCAGTAAACATTAGAGTAAATTAAATGTGTTAATCGGATTCCCAACTGGCACAAATCCACAGTGAGGCTCTAGCTCCAAACTCGAAATAACAAAACAGAGCTGAAATTCAACGGACGTGAACTCTCTCCGACTGCGTCAAGCGGTTCCCGAGTCGTTAAAATATTAATTACTTTTCTATTTGCATTCCCTGCGCTAAAGATGAAATTACTTATTTACTTAAATTTAAATAAACACGGCGAAATTATTCCGACAACTTTTTTCACGTTCTTCGTCTCGGGTAATCGATTCTTGAAGCGCGAGCTCAGTTTGGCGACCGCCGAAAACCGAAATAAAAAACGATGGTTTCTTGTCGTGTACCGCGACGTATAAGCAAACACTTGGAAATGAATATTCTACAGTCGGTTTAAAATGTTTGCTTTCGGTAAACGGACGGATAGCGTCGAACGATGCATTGCTCAGAAATATTGCATCGCCGTATTTGTCCCGAGCTATGGATATATTCTGCCAACGTGTTTGCACTCTCTTGCTACATTATTTTTCTTCTTCATTTACACAACCGGACGCAAAATTTATATTTTAGATATTTATAGAACATGTAGAAAGGGAAGACAATCTTTGAAACTCTCACAATGCAATACAATGAAATACGTTGTTGTTTTGTTGAAATCTTGTGACAGAATCAAAATGTGTATTGGCACAATTGTCTTTTCATTTGACATGACCTTCATTTTTAAGTTTGTTCACTTCATTTGAAGCAGTTGAAAGAATATTATAATACTGGAATTATCGAGATACAACGAAAATTCGTAGAAGCATCTAAAGCATTTTTAATAATTTATTGGACAAAATGTACTCTATATTATAAATGAAATTGAGACGAGACATTAAGGTGGTTCTATCATGACAGTCTCATACAAAAGTATACGTGACCTAAAAAGTTTACAAAAATAATTATTACATTTTTGTATGGTATAGATTATTAACAGAATTAATATTTCGCTGCAAATATCGTATAATTAATAATAACATTGAATATATTAAATAAAACTATTTAACTAGTTTATGAAATTCAGTAACATACCAAAATTTTTGGAAGTGAATGTTTCATGCCAACCAATAGCAGTGTAAGATTTTACACAGCAGAAGCTATGACAACAAGGTTAGAACCACAAGCGGCCAGTCGGTACGAAACGTAACTGTATTATCGATACATCCTGTTGACAGTTCATAAGAAAAATGAGAAAAATGCACCAAAGCAATTATTGTCAACTGTAACAACAAATAAATAAATATAAAATGCTGTAATATATTTTTTTGTATTAAAATTAATATATTTTACTGATCGAAATAATAACATTCATAGTTCTTGCTTTGTTATTCGTGCGGCCATCTCTGTCTAGTGTCTACCTGTGCTGTGCAACGTTGCCAAGCACTTCTGACAGTTCTATTGATTAGCATAGAATATCCAACTTTCATCGCCAATTTCTTTGAAACTAATCCGGTAAGGCATGGATTTTTTAATTCTCATACCTTTATCTTTACATGATGTACTATGTGTTAGTTTTGTATTAAAAAATATGTACAATATATGAATTTATTACGCAGTAAGCTGCCTCGCGACGTACAGTTCCTATGACGCCAATGCATTTTTGATCGACTTTGGTCGACTTTAACATTACATTAATCAGATCAACAACGGTAAACTTTAAAAAAAATTTGCATACTAGTGTAGAAACACATGAAAAATAACATATTTACTTTTCATTATAATCCGGGTTATATGCTTCCATGATTCCACCTTAACTAACGTGTAAGAAATATCCAAGATGAAAAGAGTTTACTATTTCTCGTCTAAGAATTAATTCTTAATTTGCTTTCGATTTGTATTTATGGTAGAACCATCAGCTTATGGAAAAATACACATTTATTTATTAACTCTTGCAGATAAACTTCATTCCCTGTATGAAAACGATGACGTCATATGTGGACTAGGTTATCATAGATACGATGAAATATAGCTATCTTTTTTTATTAATATTATTCGTTTCCATGCGAATGCCATTAAAGTATGTCTCAATAAGAAAAGACACACGTTTCATGTTTTTTCCTGTTCTATCACATTTAATCAGATCTAACTTACATTTATTGAACCAGATCACTTATTTATTTTGCTGGCTTACTTCACTGACTTAACTTGTAGTACTAGAATTACTGACTCTAATTTACTATGAAGTAATTCACCCCAATATGTGTATCAGTTTGCTTAATTCAGTTCCTTTATTCATGTTGTCTAATTTATCTGAACTGATTTAAGTGAACTAAGTGGTAAATGGAATACAGCTATTGTAAACGTATGACAGTTCTTACTACTACGAAAATTTATATTTACTTTGTTCACATTTGTTTATAAAATAGAAATAGAGACCTATGGTCATGATTTTGTTATTTTCTCGCCTGTCATTTCTAAGTTTGTGACATTTTTAATACATAAATACAGACTGAAAAATAAGAACTTGATAGCAAAATTTTGGGTAATCAAATGCAGAAATGCGTATGTCATCTTTATGATTATTTTGCGCTGAAGTCAAAGAATGGAGAATCTTTAATTGATTTAAAATGTAGTACAAGATGTAATGTGTATTGTATTTTGTATTTTCATATATTATTTATTCATATATAATAATAATACATACAAAAAAGGAAAAATTCCTTTGAGTTTTATTTTACAAAATTATATATTTCTATAATGTACGTAATATTTTTCGTGCGTTAAGATAAATTCATATTTGGTTCTTATTTAATATATTGCTGAATTTGGTTTCATTTATAAACTAATTAATAAATATAAATATATCATCACGCCTTCTACCCATTACTGGGTGTGGCACTCTGCCGAAGCAGATCTCGGTAAGTGATATATTTTGCACGTGAAGTGCGGTTACCAGTCGTCAAATCACGGCCCCCAAAGATGTTAGTAATGGAGGAGCCACAGGGGTAGTTTTTGAAATGATGAAAATTGTTTGTCGCCTGTGGGAATTGAACCAGGGTTCTCAGGATCCACAGGCCGACTTCATACCACTGAGCTAGCCACCCAAAAAAAATACTAATTAAATTTAATAAATTAATAAATATTTTAATTTGACATTTAAATTTTAGGTTATGTTTTAAAAATCTCAATCCAATACCAACGAATGAATGAAGTATATCCATAGCTATTATACTCCATGTAAAGAAAGTCATAAGACTAAAAATAAAATAAAATAAATCCAAACATAAATCTAATTATTGCAATTATTTTTTTTTATATAATAAAATAATTATATTAAACACCAAAACACTTACTGAAAATTGAAGATATATTGTTTTATAACTTAATCTATATAATTATGAATTTGAACTCTAACCTAATTACTAAATGACAAAATAAATTAAATTTCAAATTTTTATTGAATCTGTCGGTATTACTACCTTAAAATTTTATTATTTAAATTTTTTTATAAATATTTATATGGGATGGCTAGCTCAGTGGTATGAAGTCTGCCTGTGAATCCTGAGGTCCCTGGTTCGATTCCCACAGGCGACAAATTTTCATAATTTGAAAAAGCTATCCCTGTGGCTCCTCCACCACTAACATGTTTGGGGGCCGTGATTTGACGACTGGTAACCGCACTTCACGCGCAAAATATATCACTTACCGAGATCTGCTTCAGCAGAGTGCCACACCCAGTAATGGGTAGAAGGCGTGATGATATATTATTTTATTATTATTATTATTTTGAAATAAAAATAAATGAATGCGATATAAGAAAATTAGTATAAAAAACACATGTTACAAGGACCAATTCTAATATTCGTACTTTGTGTAACTCGCCTACGGCACAATATACAAATTGGACTCATATTACAATAAGGATCATTGTAGCACATAAATAAAAGTTCACGACCTTAGGAAAAATTATATGTAACATATGTGTGGCAACGGCTATTGCAAAACTTGTGTTACAATATACCATGTTATTATTATCATTAAACATAAAACAATAACTGTTTGGTAAAAAGACTAAATTTAAATTAAATTTTACATGCATCTAAATGATTAAATGAAAAGACCACTTGTTGGTAAATGATAAAAAGTAAAAGAAAGGTTTATTATAATAGCACACCGATAGTTATTTCGGCTTTGGGCAGGTTGAACAACTTAACCGATGTGTGCACAACGTCATAAAAGCAAACACATTGAAATGAATACGCCAGGCGGTGTAACTGTTTACCTTGACGAGAACTGAGCTCGGAGGAACAGAAAACAGAATGAAAAATCCACATCGGATAGTGTTTATCTATTTGCCATGCCTGGGGGTAATTAAGCAGCACTCGAACTATTACAGATATCAAACAGACTTGGAATCGCATCGCATCGCAAACCGCCACTACCTTATCGGCAACTCGAGCGGTTCAATATTTACCGTTTAATTAATAATATGATAGAATCTCGGTCAGCCATCAACGCTGCTTGAATCAAGCAGTGTCTTTTGGGATACAGTGTTGGCTACTCTGCTATTACACCCTCTGGTGCTCGGGGACCTCAAGGTCGAATCATAGAGACACTTGGAAAATTAATTGTAGGAGTTTGTAGTTATAATGACGTGGAAACTGGACCACGGGCAAGCGATAAATGTGGAAAGTTCACACTCTCATGTTTGAATCCAGAGGGTAAGAAGAAGAGATGTAGGGAGAAAATTTAAGGGTTCATATGAAAATTGATTGAACGGGAACAGTAATTTGTTTTATAAATATGTCATTGAATTTTCCTTAATAAATTAAAGGTAATATTTGCGGTGCAAAATTGCTACTCGTATTTTCAAATTAAATTGTAAAAAAAAAGTCATTCATTCAGAACAATAGAAACAAAAGACTGGTTTTTGAAAGTTATAATAATAATAATATATATATTTATTTAGATTTAAGCTAGTAACATACAAAAAACCAGATAGTTATAAAATAATGTATTACAAACCATATGCACAAATTCAAGTAGGTAAATTATTTCTTAAATAGTAATATTTACATTATTTAACAAATATTGTTTTGCCTTATTTTTAAATTCTTTTACTTGAACACAATTTTTAATCTCATTACTAAGTGTATTATATTGAACAATGCATTTACAAAAAATTTAATTTCTTTTTACATTGCTAATATTTATATGAGACATTCGCCTAGTGCTATAATTATGTACATCTTTATTATATACTATTGCTTCAGATAAATATTCTGGGGCTATGTTCTTGACAGTTTTATAAACAAAAACTAATCCGTTAAGGTTAATTAATGTTTTCATATCTAGCCACTCTAAACATTGTAGCATATCCTTTATCCTGCTGTACTTTCGATAATTTAAAATACACCTCAATTATTACATTAATTTGCCTCATAATTCTGGTGATAGTTTCTCTACATGTAATCAATACTATAGTTATTTGTATCATTAGGCTAGAAACTGTCCTTTTGCGATTGCGAGTATATTTTAAGGTGGTTCTATCATGACAGTCTCATACAAAAGTATAGGTAACCTAAAAAGTTTATAAAAACAATTATTACATTTTTGTATGGTATAGGTTATTAACAGAATCAACATTTCGCTGCAAATATCGTATAATTAACAATAACATTGAATATATTAAATAAAATTATTTAACTAGTTTATGAAATTAAGTAACATAATTTTTGGAAGTGAATGTTTCATGCCAACCAATAGCAGTGTAAGATTTTACACAGCAGAAGCTATGACGACAAGGCGAGAACCAGTCGGTAAGAAACGTAACTATATTATCGATCCATCCTGTTGACAATTCATAAGAAAAATTAGAAGAAAACACCAAATCAATTATTATCAACTGTAATAACAAATAAATAAATATAAAATGCTGTAATATTTTTTTTTGTATTAAAATTAATATATTTTACTGATCGAAATAATCACTTTCATAGTTCTTGCTTTGTCATTCGTGCGGCCATCTCTGTCTACGCCTGCGACCATCTCTGTTTACGCGTGCGACTATCTCTGTCTACCCGTGCAATGTTGCCAAGCATTTCTGACAGTTTCATTGATTATCATAGAATATCCAACGTTCATCGCCAATTTCTTTGAAACTAATCCGTTAAGGCATGGATTTTTTAATTCTCATACCTTTATCTTTACATGATGTACTTGTGTGTTAGTTTTTTGTTAAAAAATAACTACAATATATGAATTTATTACGCAGTAAGCTGCCTCGCGACGTACAGTTTCTATAACGCCAATGCATTTTTGATCGACTTTAACTTTACATTACTCAGCTCAACAACGGTAAACTTTTTAAAAATAATTGCATACTAGTGTAGAAACAGATGAAAAATAGCATACTTAACTTATATTTCATTCAAATCAGGAATAAATGCTTTTATAATAGTACCACCTTAACAAGTCGAGCCGAAGGCAAAACTTGCAAATTGCGAGTACTCGCAAAAAAAATTCTAAATACATGATATACAAGATTTTTCCCGCTGATAAATGAAATTATTTATTTAAAATTGCTAAAAACCTCTCTAACCTTCAATAACACAAGACATGAAATTGAGAAAAGTTCCTAGTTTTTACCGAACGATTATGAGATATGTAAAACTGTCCATCTCGAACGGAGGCGAGAAGGGACCATATTCGGATTCTTTCTGGTTTTTTAATATTAAGAAATCAAGGAAAGTGAAATTGCGATTATTAAATTTTTATATTTTAAAATGCAGTTATCAGCAGATGTCACTTCTGTCGTTCGTAATCCGCTTGAACATAAGAACACATAAAGATTTATTAAATTATTTTTACAAAATAAAATAATACAACTACATTCCTTCCTATACACTTATGCAGAATACTATGTCATACGTCAGATAACAGAAAGTAACATTTTAATTTGTGTCTTAAAAAATCTCTGTGTTCAAAAATGTAATCTGTAAAAATAAAAATTGTGAACTATCTTCATTTTGCTATTGTGTCAAACTAATAAGAAATATAGGGTAACTATAGGTACACTGATTTCTCACTAAAACATCGATAACTTATTAGATAGCAATTTCAGTTAATATTGGAAAAAAGCTATTTGATCTTCATGTTAACGGACGTTTCTTTTTGTTCTCTTTCTCAAGAAAATAAGCACTTCATTTAAAAAGTAAATTATTGATGTATTTATAACTTCAATGAAACTATATTCCATGAAAAAAACTAGAACAAAAACTAAATTAAAAGTTAAACTGAATTCAATTTAAACTTTAGTTCTCCTTTGAAATCAAAAATGAATAGTTTTCCGTTAATTTCAGTTCAATAAATTGATTGAATTTTTTACTTGACTGCAGAGTTTCAAAGAAAAATTTGCAAGTTCTGCGGTTTCATATTTTTCTAGTTAAATAGTACAAACTTTTATGATAACTAAATTAAATGATTGAACTGCTGTTGACAATTTTAAAATTCCATAAACATATTTAAAATAACATATGACCTAAAATGGGATGGCTAGCACAGTGGTATGAAGTCGGCCTGTGGATCTTGAGGTCCCTGGTTCGATTCCCACAGGCGACAAATTTTCATAATTTGAAAAAGCTATCCCTGTGGCTCCTCCACCACTAACATGTTTGGGGGCCGTGATTTGACGACTGGTAACCGCACTTCACGCGCAAAATATATCACTTACCGAGATCTGCTTTAGCAAAGTGCCACACCCAGTAATGGGTAGAAGGCGTGATGATATATTTATATTTATATGACCTAATTTTAAAATGCGTTATGTCAAAACAATTCCGTTTTTAATTTAAATATTTCCAGCTCATGAAATAAAAATAACAAACAGAATGTATTACAGTATACATCGATACAAACAAATAATACACATTCGTCATTCCTCTAAAAATAATTTTAATATCTCTCTGTATTTTGCCGCAGCAAATATTTCAGTGCATCATTGAAATTCTTTACGACGATTTAAATTTAACATAAGTATGCCTTTGTATGCAAATGACACCACGTATTCGCACATTAAGCATCCAAAAGCATTCAAGATTAAAGAGCTGTATCCTGGGAAATAAATAATAAATCATTTCTATTACTATCTTGAATTATTATCTCAATGTGTAATCGTTTTACTCTAATGTGCTTGCAAACCAAAAATATGTAAAACAGTTTAAATAAGATTGTAGGATGATGATTGATGATTTGTGCCTATACATCCCACTGCTGGGCAAAGGCCTCCCCCATTGTTCTCCAGGTTTCCCGATCTGTTGTATTGGTTGGCCAATATTTGTCGAAAGAGTGTAGGTCGTCCCTCCATCGTTTTAATTTGCGTCCTCTACTTCTTTTCTTGTGCAATGGGATCCAATCCGTACAGCTCCTGCTCCACCGGTTGTCGTTTGTCCGCATCATATGTCCTGCCCATTTCCATTTCTGGATTTTTGCGAATTGTATCGCATCTGTTATTTGTGTTCTTGCTCTTATTTCTATATTTCTTATTCTATCCCTTCTTGTTATAGTTAAAAGTTTTCTTTCTATGTTTCGTTGACATATTCTTAGGCTGTTGGCTTGTGTTTTTGTCAGAGCCCAGGTTTGCGAGCCGTATGTGAGTACGGGTAGTAAGCAGGAATTTGTGATTTTCCTTTTTAGGCTTAAAGGTATATCATTTAGTCTTAAGAATTTTAGCGACCAGTATTTCTTATAAGTATTCTTTATTCTTCTTTCTATCTCTAGTTTGTGTTTATCCTTGAACGCTATAATTTGTCCTAAGTAGATGAATTCGTTTACGTAGTCTATTTTTTTTCCTTCAATGTTTATTTCCTCTTGTAGTCTGTTCGTGAGGATTTTTGTTTTTGCGAAGTTTATTTGGAGACCTGCTTGGTGTCCCGTTGAGTGTAGTAGTGACAGCATATGTTCAAGGTTCTCTTTAGAGTGAGCTAGTAGTACTATGTCGTCCGCAAAACGTAAATTGGTGAGGTTTCTCCCATTTATATCGATCCCTACATCTCCCCAATCGATGTTTCTGAATATCGATTCCAGGATGCAGTTGAATATTTTAGGGGACAGTGGGTCGCCCTGTTTTACTCCCCGTTTTATCGGAAATTTATGGCCAGATATTTCTGTTTTTATTGATGCTGTGCTTCTTTCGTAAATGTTTTTAATTAGGGATATGTAGTTGCTGTCTATCCCTTGTTCTTTCAACGCCTTTATCATATATGAGTGTTCAACTGTATCAAATGCCTTCGTATAGTCTACGAACGCCATGTAAAGCGGCATATTATATTCCGTGAATTTTTCTACTAATTGATTTATAGTTTGTAGGTGATCTGTAGTGCTGTAGTGTTTTCTGAAGCCAGCTTGTTCTATTGGCTGATTTTCATCCAGCTTTGGTGTTAGTCTCCTAAGGATTATGGTTATAAAGACTTTATATATGGTCGATAGTAAGCTTATCGGTCTGTAGTTTGATATGTCTGTTTTTGGGCCCTTTTTATGAAGCAATATTATGGTTGAGGAAGTCCAGCTTTCTGGGATTTCTTGTGTTTGAAGCATTTCGTTAAAGATATTTGTTAGGGGGCGGGTGAGAACATCTACACCCATTTTTAATAGTTCGGCTGTAATTTGATCTTCTCCTGGACTCTTTTCGTTTTTTAGATCCTTGATTGTTTTTTCCACTTCTCCTTCTAGGATAGGTAATATAGCCTCTTCCACGGTTAGATCTATTTCGTGTTGTTTTTTCTGCCTCTCGGTTAGCGATGATGAATATAGTTGTTTGTAGTAAGTTGTGGCAATATTGTTTATTTCGGTTCTATCGTGTATGATTATTCCTTGTTCGTTTTTTATACCAAGGATCCAACTTGTACCCATTGTAGATTCCCGTGCTATCTTTCTTGTTGATCCGCTGGATTCCAGAAGATCTTGGATAATTTTCGTGTTATTTTGCCTTATGTCATCTCTTATTTTTCTTTTGACTAGTTTGTTAGTTTCTGCATATTCTATTTTTTCTATTTCTGTCTTATTAGTTTTTAACTTTAGCATTTCTCTATTTTTTATTAATTTCCTGGTGGGTTCTGTTATACTGTTCCATTTTTCTGTAGTCATTGTAGTCCCTGCTGATATTGCAGCGTATTTTACGCTCTCAACTAGCTCCTCGTACTTTCTTTGTGCGTCTTCATAAGTA
Source organism: Pterostichus madidus (assembly GCA_911728475.2). NCBI lineage: Eukaryota > Metazoa > Arthropoda > Insecta > Coleoptera > Carabidae > Pterostichus > Pterostichus madidus. The sequence goes on from OU452312.1 coordinate 24,865,400, forward strand.
TGGCTGCTCATTGTTTCTAATTTATCTGTTAGTGTTCGTATATATAATGTTTCATTTATTATGGTAGATTTGGTTGGTGTGCAGTTGCTATCTTTTTTAAGTGCTAGCGGTCTACTTAGTTTTAGTGTACTTCTTACCATTTTGTGATCCGTGTAAAAATTTAGTCCCTGGATTACTTTCGTGTCTGTAACTATTCTCATATCATTGGTGAGTATGTAATCTATTTGGTTACATGTTCTGCCGTTTGGTGATAGCCAGGTCCATTGGTGATGTGGTTTTTTTTTGAAAAAAGTATTTGCGATTTTAAGTCTATTCTGGGCAGCGAAATGTATTAACTTTTCTCCCCTATTGTTTCGTTTCTGAAATCCATGAGGTCCACAGATTTTTTCCTCTCCTTGTTTCCGTTGTCCAATCTTGCAATTAAAATCTCCAATTACTAATCTGTATTTTGCTCTACATGTATTTATGGTTTCGTTGAGTATTTGATAGAAGTTTTGTATTTCATCTTCTGTTGCGTTAGCCGTAGGAAAATAGACTTGTATTATGTCTATGTTGAAAGCCGTACCTATTTTTAGTTTTAATACTGCTATTCGTTCGTTTGCGCTTCGTATTTCTTTTATACAGTTCTTCCATTTTTTTTTAATGTAGAATCCTACGCCACATTGACCTTTTGTTGTGCCACTGAAGTAGAAAATGTTACCATTTTTTCTCTGTATAATCATTTCTCCTTGTCTTCTTACTTCGCTTAGTCCAACTATATCCCAATTTATATTGGTAAGTGATTCTTCTAGTTCGATTAGACGGTCGTCTGACATTAGTGAGCGTGTGTTTAAAGTTGATACGTATATAGTTTTTTCTTTTTTCTTTGTATGCATTTTTTCTTTATTTTGTGTAACAATGGGGGGTGGAGGGTCGTAATCTCCCTCGGTGACCAGTCGTTTTGGGAGATTCAAATTATTATGTTTTGACTTTTGATTTTTGCTATTATTTCTTAATTTATTGGGAAGAGGCTTATTATTCATGTAAAGGAAAGATTGTAGGAAAGACATTAAATACAGGAAGTTTTAGTTCTGCCATGTTGGCTATCTTAATAAATTTGTACTTCTTACATTCTTCTAGTATCTACCACGATTTTAAACTTCATCAGTAATATTTTCGAGACGATTTTAAATTTCTAATAAAAAAAAGTATCGGAATTGGAATATTTATTTATTTATTTGTTTTTTACTATACAAATATAACGAAAACAACGAAGATCCGAATTTTTAAATCGCTAGTCGAGAGCTGTGTCACCTACGGATCAGAAGTATGGACCTTGAATGAAAGATTGAAACAAAAACTAAATGCTATAGAAATGGGATATTGGAGAAGATGCTGCCAATATACTCTTTTAGACCACAAAAGGAACGAGGAGGTTAGAAAAGAAATGGGTATTGAAAACTCTATGTTGGATACAATTAAAACAAAACAACTAATCTGGTATGGACACATGAAAAGAATGAAAGAGGAAAGACTACCAAAGAAAGTGTTCGAATGGAAACCTCTTAGAAGAAGGAAAAGAGGACGACCTAGAAGAAAATGGTACGAAGAAATAAAGAAAACCATGGAAGAGAGAGGTCTGGCAGAAGAGGATTATGCGAACAAAGAAGAGTGGCGTGAGGGATGCAGGATATGGCTGTAAAGGCTGTTCTCCACCTGCTGTATATATATATATATACTGTACACAACAGGAACTTAATCCCAATTACAGTACAGGGGACCTACAGCTTACAGTGGAATCCAAACCACTCAGGCACAATCGTATTTTGGGATATAAGTCTTTGAGATTTGAACGCACGAACTCTTGCTCGCGAGCATACACACTGTAAATCTTTAGTGGTGTTAAGAAACTGTAGTGAGAGTAGCAAATAAATAAATAAATATTCAGTAAAACATCTGAGATGGTTCAAAATATTAAATTACTATTCAAGCAGCACAATTAAACAAAATAATCTGAAACATGCACAGTCAAAAAGTACATACATTAAACTAATTTCTGATTACTTGCTCTAACAAAACTAATAAATGATAACATTATCAGTATTATCACTGAACAACTTGCAGTATTTGAAATTATTATTTTTTTACTTGTTAACTTTGTCAAAACTAAATTAGATAGTAAAAAAACTTTTCACGTCATCAAATTTAAAGTTGATACTCAATAAATACATGTTTCCAAACAACAAGAATACATTTTTTATTACTTAATACAAATATCTGTCGTACAATTTTAATTAAAATGGTTTGGACTTTTAAAATTTTCCATCTGATATAGCAAGAAAAACAAACGATGAAGCAATAGGCGTATTCCATTTGCCATTTGGATCAGATCTAACTTACATTTACTGAACCAGATTACTTATTTATTCCGCTGGATTACGTCGCTGACTTTATTTCCAGTATTAGAATTACTGATTTCATTTTACTTTGAAGTAATTCATCCCAATAAGTGCATCAGTTTGCTTAATTCAGTTCATTTAGTCACGTTATCTAATTTATCTGAACTGATTTAAGTGAACCAAGTAGCAAATGAAATACAACTGATGTTGCTACTATCCTTTCGAAGGCTTTCTTATGGTAAAATATGTACAACTAGTCTATCCTTCACAATTTATCTGATTATTTTTTGACGTTTCTTAAAACCAATGAAATGCTTCATTGTATGTCACGTGTCTGCGTTTTAACCAATCCTATCATTATTATACTGAGAATAAAGCTCTAGTGATTATTCCCGGGAATAATTTCTGTAGGTGTTTTTGTTTGTGACAATACTAGGTAGTCAAATAATTATTTAAAACTGTCAACGCGTCAAGTAAAATGTGTGGTAAAAATCGATTTAGTTGTATTTCAGATACAGAAATACATAAATAAATTTTGGACATAGTTCAAAATCTTTTAAGTTGGATGAGATCTCAACAGCTAAGTCAAAAATAATCTAATTAAATATAACACGAGATTTGGATAAATGAGAAAAGAATTCTCCAGTATCTTTCTCAAACTTGTTGCCATTTGGCAATAGCCACTCAAGCCCTACGGGCTTTCGTAACTATTGCCTAGCAACAAGTTTTCGAAAGATCAGTCAAATTATTTTCAATTTATTCTCACTCTCTTGTTATATTATTACTGAGAATTAAACCATTTCATGTCTCCTAGCAGAAATACACAATTGTCTCATATGAAGTAATCAAATCCCACTAAATAAAAAATTCCTGTGAATAATTTGCGAATATTTCCAGAATTTAAGTTGAACGTAATTCCAACAAAGGGTCGTATCTAAATGTGTTGATACAAGGAGTAGCACAATGTTATCTGCATAGAGCGTGTAATCCGACTTAAGGCTGTAAAATCTAGTAGTTTAAAACAATTCCATTTGATGAGTGTCGTGCCTGCGACAATGCTTCCCTGCAAGTGTGTGTGTGTGTGAGTGTGTGTGGATGGTGTCGTCCTCGTAAATAGATATCAGATGAAGGCATTAAGTTTCAACTGAATTGTTTCTCTGTGTATAGAAACAGACCGAGATGGATGTCGCAGGAGTGGATAGTTGGAGGCAGGCCCGCATCGGCGAATTTCAACCACGCGGAGATCTACACTGTTAGAGAAAATCTATTTATTAATATGACATACCTTATTAAACTTAATATGCTAGTGACAAAGGAAAGGAAATTTGGAAAAAAATTCGTACAGTGGTAGTCTACAGTCACCTTTAAATTTGCTTAGAGACCGTCTCTAGCACGAGGTGACCTTTAACTTTTAGAGTTGATCCATTGATATTATACAGTCACTGTTAAATTTAGAGATCATCTCTAACTAAATTTAAAGATGGCTATTCTACAGTCAAATTTTACCACCACTAGCGTTAGCGTTACGCTCTAAACATAGACACCTTTAGGTTGTTAGAAGAACTCTCTTAATGAGAAAAATTACCGACGAACGTAGTTATGGGTTCATTGTAGACACGATATTTATTAAATTGGTTGTTGGTAGAACGAAGGACAATTAAAATGGAGTGACCGAACGACACAATTGTAATAAAAATATTTAGGATCCAAAATTATAAGTATAAATAAAATAAGGCTTCAGAGATCCAAATTATCTATATATTTTTTTAAAATTGGACGTTTCGAATTTCAAACGAAATTCATCATCAGCTACAAAATATAAAATGTAAATAAACTAAATAATATACAAATAAGTAATATAAATACCATTAACAATAGAAAATAAACGAAATTAAAATAAAATGTTGCAATATGTCAAATAATAAATAGATAAATCAAAATTAAAACAAAATGGCGTCAAAAGTAAAAACAACTAGATATTTTTGAAATTATATATACATAAATTTATATCGAAATTCTTGTTTAAATTATCAAACTGATGCTTTTGGCAATTTAAAATATGCTTTAAATTTTTTATATAATTTCAAAAATATCTAGTTGTTTTTACTTTTGACGCCATTTAGTTTTAATTTTGATTTATCTATTTATTATTTGACATATTGCAACATTTTATTTTAATTTCGTTTATTTTATATTGTTAATGGTATTTATATTACTTATTTGTATATTATTTAGTTTATTTACATTTTATATTTTGTAGCTGATGATGAATTTCGTTTGAAATTCGAAACGTCCAATTTTTAAAAAATATATATTTAATTTGGATCTCTGAAGCCTTATTTTATTTATAGACACAATTGTAACTTTTACATAAATAACCTGTTCTATAATTAGAAAATTTATTCTGAAAATTCGTATGTATATGTTCTTATCTGTTTGTACTTGTTTGTTCATCTAGTGTGGACGCGACTTAATTCACCTTCTAAGTGAGTCAAATATATTATATAGCCTATATGTAACAAGTTCATATTTTTGTAACTTAAAATTTATACGTTTTTGTAGCCTCGCCGGTTGAGTCTGCTAATACAATAGTATTATTTAAATAAACAATTGGAAAACAGTGTGAACAAGACTGGGGATTTATTTTTCAAATTGCCTTTTTAGTTTATTAAAAATCAACATAAAAATTGGGTAAACTTAAATTTCAAAATTAGTTTTCAGTTGTTTTTTTTTTATTTTGTGTAGTTAAAGAACTTGTTATATGACAAGACAGTAATGCAATTGAAATAGTTTATGGTAATTTCTCACATTTTTATTTTAAACATACTGCATCTACTTATTTCAAGTAAACAACGCATTTCGTTTGTTGTTGTGTCAAAGTTTCAATTATTTTACTTGACCTATATCTAATAACATTAACCATGAAAGGAAATTAACATTTTATTTTTACTCGTTCATATTTTTTATTACCCTGTTATTGTGAGTTCTTACCATTAAGAAATTATGCTTATCGCATCAAAAGAAAACTTGAACAAAGTTATATTTTAGATTCCATGAATAACATAGCATTGTTGACATTTTTATATTTCTAGATTTTCGCTTAATCCTCCGAAATTATTTCTTATTTTATTATTTACATCTAAATTAATAATTGTTGTTTAATTGTACGTATTTTATTAGTTTATCACTTTTATTTCATCTAATTATTTTGTTAATATTATCTTTTCCTATATATCATTCCTTTTCGTTTTGACGACTCTGATTATTTACGTAATGATTCATTATTGTTTCATAGAATCGTGAGACTCCTCACTTTAGTTTCAGTTCATTGTAGTTTCGAGGGATATTGTGAATAGTTTTAAATGTGAGTCTTCTTTGCATACATGAGTTAAGTTGGGAGATAATATTTTTATTTTATTATTTTGCACAAGCGGAATAAGATAAAAATTGATATATAATAAATAAATGAACCATAATTTGATTTTCAACAAGTTTTATTTGTAATATTTTTCTAAATTATTATAAATTCATTTGTTATATATATATATATATATATATATATATATATATATATATATATATATATATATATATATATACATATATTTTAAGGGATAGGTGACTCAGTGTTATAGACACAGTCAGTGGATTTGAGACCCCGGGTTCGATCCCCACTGCCGACAAACAATTTTCATATTATTATTACCCCTGTTACTTCCCCACCACTAATATTTTTAGAGGTCGGATATTAATATATCACTTACCGAGATCTGCTACAGCAGAGTGCCACATCGAATAATAGGTAAAAGGTGTATAGATTTTTCGCATAATATATTTAATTAATTAGAAAATAAAACATAAAACATTATAAATTATCAACAGTGATTACGTAATCTCTTGGTATTTCCATGTTCAAATTATAATAAGGATTCATATTTTAACATCCTATCAAAGTTCATAATAATTTTATACATCTAACAAATTAAAAACTGCATTCAATTAAATGATATAATATGAACTATGATTTCAATGCGACATTTTTTTGTTTCTGTAAATATAAGAACTTTGTTAGGAGATTGAAATACCAGCACTAAGAGTGGTATTAAATTAAAGCTCTTTTACTACTGTCCTGACAATTCTGAATTTTATATTTCATTATTATATATCATTACAATAATAGACAAATGTAATACATCTGTAAGCAAACGTATAAGGAAGTAATAAATCGGTGTTGAATGCGACCCTGGTGCTCGGCCGGTGTCGTATCGCAGCGATGTGACCGCTTTTCGACATTTTCCGCCGCTAGATTTACAGTGTGTACAGCGCGGCCAGTATCATTACAACACCCACGCCGGCCTCGCTCCGGCTGAGTTACAACCCCCGAGCCCGGATTACGGCGACTTAGTGCGACGTCTTAAAAAATCGGTCCGATTCTCAAAGGTCCTAAATCGAATCCGGGATTAGACCGGCAGCCGGTATCGCGTTTAAATTGCATCGGTTTCACGTTCCTACATGCAAAAAGGGCTGTAAATTGTGTCCACTTCGCATTCTTTAAACAAAGACTCGCTCGCGTCTCTCCTAGCTGCTTGAAAACCCTCAACTCTACATGGAATGAATGCGATAATTTGTACATAGAAACTTGCTCTCAAAGTTATGTAATTGGATGTTATTACTTTGACTTTATCTACTATTTACAAGTTTTATCTATTGTAGGAGTAAATATAAGAAAATTAAAAAGTTTTCTTTGTTGTTGTCTTTTTTATTTCTGTCAAAGTTTAAATAGCTTAAATGTTACTTTACATATATCACGTAAAGCCTCATTCACAGCGACGAAATAAAAATAAAAATAAATAAATATATCATCACGCCTTCTACCCATTACTAGGTGTGGCACTCTGCCGATGCAGATCTCGGTAAGTGATATATTTATGCGCATAAAGTGCCGTCAAATCACGGCCTCGTAGGATGTTAGTGGTGGGGGAGCCACAGGAGTAATTTTAAATTGGTGAAAATGTTTTGTCGGTTGTGGGGATCGAACCAGGGTTCTTTGAATCCACAGGCCGAATTGATACCACTGAGCCATTACTCCAACCAGCGACAAAATTAAGCGAATTATATTTAATTCTTACACTTTAAATTATACTTAAGAGTTTGTCATTTGCCTTCACATGCATGTGTTCACAGCGACCAAATTAGTATCAACAGTTGTCACAGCTTGCTAATTCCACACTTTTCATTTATATTTATTACTGTTGAGCTGTCAATCTTTATAGGTTACATAATTTAAGAATGGAAGAGATATACTTTAGAATTTTAAGAAGAAGATGATTGCTTTTAGCAATGGTATATTTAAAATATAGAAGAAATTATGGTGGGTTCGACCCATAAACGTACATCGTCCACAACAGGGAGATTGGGATAATTTGTTAAAAATGAAATTATCAGATGAATGTACTCGTATGTATAAACTGAGAGTTAAGAGTTATGTGCACAACACAAACACTGTGTACTTTTGTGGTTAAACAAACACAAATGACAAAAAAAACAAAGACGTGAGAGTCGTGAAATTTTCCCAATTTTCAAATCATGATAACTTGGCGATTTTTTGGCTAATTTTACGAATTTTCGAGGGCATAATAGTTCAAAGAAAAAATGTTTTTAGTGGAAAAAACTTCCATCTTTGACGATCTGTACGGAGCTGAAAAAAAATTGTGGGTGCGCCAACAGGGTAATAATGTTTATTCAATTCTCTGCGAAGGATGCAAAGAACCAAGTATCTAGGATGATTTGATACAGAGTTATGCGTATTTGAAGTTGAAGGTGCATTTGGGGGTTTTTGACTCATAACTTGGCGAAAAAAGTGGACGATTCTTTCAGAAAAAATAAAACTATTTTGTCTCTACTTTAAGAGGCTTAAAATAGACTTTTTTCTTCAAGGGGATAAGAAGGGAAGAAGGGGTTAATCCTAAGTTCGCATATATCCTCTTAATGTAGATACTTTAAACATTTTCAATCTCGAAAGTGCGTCCAAATTATCTAAAAATTCGCCAAATTATGACGGTTTAAAAATTGGGAAAATTTCACCAATTCCAAGTGTTTCTTTTTTTTTGTCACCAGAGTATTTCACACTGATGTGCAACACAAGCATTTAAGCATTAATTATAATTTCGAAGTGAAATTTATGTAGTTTTAAGATGCTAATTCCTTGAGTATAATTTTAAGTGTAAGTAATATAATTTCGCTAAATTTCGTCGCTGTGAATGAGGCTTATTCGGAAAATTTTAATAAATGTTTATTCAAATTTAATTCTTTTAGTTTCATTCAGATATTAATTAGTTAACAGCAAATTTATTATTTCATTTAAGCAAAGTAAAATTAGTATTTCCAACACGTCGCAGCAAAGCACGAAGCAAGGCAGATTCAAAAATGTCTTCAGCAAAACGAAACTGTTATTTCAACGAACACTTTAAGATATTCAATCGCAAACAGAGCGAACCCTACACTTCCAGCTTTTTTATTTCCTTCTTCAAACCAAATACGACCGAAAAAAAATCTCAAACAGTGCACACAAGTCTTCGTTCGACTCCAACACAAACAAAAACCTCTTAAGACCCAGTTAAAAAAACGCAGGACAAGTTTTATTACAAAACACACAGAAAAGCAAACACATGAGAGTGTACAGTCAGTAATGAGCATAAGTTTTTGAGTAAGTACAGTTACAGTAAATCCTCTTCACGATAAAATCGAAGCCTCTCGTTCAAAGGCGTAAAGTCAGGATTTTTTATCTGAATACGGAAAGAGAATAAATACGAACCGCTCCGAAGATCTGAATCCGAAGTGATATGGTTCAAACTGCTCAAATACACTCGGTAAACATATGTAAATGTATCGAAGTCGGTCCTTTTCAGAGGCGTCCGTGAAAAGGGATCCCTGGTGCTTCCCCTCTTGAGTGCGTAATGTTATTTTAATTACTTCTCGTAAATTATATTTAAGAGGAGCGTTACTGCAGTTAGTTTAACGTATTTTAAAATTTATGTGTAGGCTTAAAACACTACCCTGGACTATTAAAAGCTTTTAATACTTGTATTCAGAGTTGAATAATTTTCTATAAAGTTTCGCAAAATAACTACTTAGAACCCTGATTTTATGGTTTATTAGGAATTCCGAATTTACTATGTAAAGTATTTTTTGGGACTCGTTTTTAGCAGTTCTCTCGCAGAAAGAACTCGACAGAGGCGTTAATAGTCCTTTTCAGATTCAGGGAGGGTTCACGCCCCTTCTATTCAGTTTTGTGCTGTCTAACACCCCGTTTTAATTTGATATTACATCTAATAACAGTTCAAGAAGCAGAGTCTTTTTAACAATGAATTTTGTTATACATCATTATGGGGTAATGGCTCAGTGGTATCAAGTCGGCCTGTGGATCCTAAGAACCCTGGTTCGATCTCCACAGCCGACAAAACATTTTCACCACATTAAAATTAGCCCTGTGTGTCCTCTTCCACTGGCATCTTTGGAAGGGCGTAATCTGATGGCTGGTAACCACACTTCACGCGCATAAATATATCACTTACCGAGAGCTGCTTCGGTAGAGTGCCACACCCAGTTATGGGTAAAAGACGTGATAATATAGTTATTTTTTTATCATAGTGTATTGTTTAAAGTGCTGGAAAATATTTAAAATTTAACAATTAACTGCAATACGTAAGGTTGAAATTCTTTCTTATTTCTTTAACATTAATTTTAGTTTATTTTTTGTCGCCTTTACAATTGATGCCATAAAATTATAGTAATTATGTGAATTAAAAAAAATTAAGTAAACAAATAACCTCTTCGACTATATTTTTTTAATGACACTTCCTGGAAATTTATATTGGTCAATGACAACTCGGTATTATAAAGCGAAATATAGTTTTTCGAAGTTCTTTATTTAACTTATGACGTCACAAGTATACTCAGTGGCTACCAAATAGTTTGTTTCAATATTATTATTTTGATAGTGCAACAAACAAAACTAAAGAATTTAAACAATTGCACAATTCTACAATTTGAGGTTCTTCCGCTACACGTCACAAAATTTTTAATCGATTATATCTTTTGATTGTAATATTTAATAAATTATTTTTTTATAGCTAGTCACAATTGAACATTTGTCTTTTTTTCACTAATTTTATAATTTCGATTACGAACATTATATATTATATTATATTACATTATGGAAACAATGAGAAAGAACACCTTAAAATAAATTTACCCCTAAGTCTAAATCAATATAAAGATAAATCTAAATACGTATTTTGAGAACTTCTCATCATCAGTAGACAAAACAAGGGGAAAACCCAAGATTCAACCTTGACCACTAGCTTGGTTCACAAGTCGTGTAATCTTGGTTTTTCCTTGTTTCGTCTACTGATGATGAGAACTTAGTTCTCGAAATACGTATTTAGATTTATCTTTATATTGATTTAGACTTAGGGGTAAATTTATTTTAGTTATATCTTAGCCTTAGATTTTTACTTTTTACTCTAATGAGAAAGCAGTAGCAAACGAAATATGTGGTTGCTTTTTTTGAGATATATTTAAAATGTAGGTACATGACAGAATCTAAATAAATAACGTAAGTACCACAAATAAATTAAATGCACTAATTTTACATTTTAATAACTGTTTTTTTGTATATTATTCATTTACGAGTATTTATTGATAGTAACATTTTTTGGGTATGTAACAGAGTGGTACCGAATCGGACTGTGAATTTAGACACCCGGCAGACTACATTCACCACATTAAAATTACCCCTGTGTGTCCTCTTCCACTGGCATCTTTGGAGGCCGTGAATTGACGACTGGTAATCGCACTTGAGTGCCACATCCAGTAATGGTTAAAAGTTGTGATGATATATTCATTTATTTTTCGAGTTATTAATTATTTTATCGTTGTGCCCTCTTCAGTTCACATAATCTCCCGTGAAAAACTAAAGATACAATTAATAATATTTAAGGCTACGGAAGAGATATCTTAGTGAAATAAACCGGTAAAATAGGAGAAAATATGTGAGAACAGAAGTAAATGGGGCATGATGATTCATATGTGAATGGCTGTATATAAGGGTTTCTTTCCAATCCAGGGTGAGAAAATATGTTCCACTGACAATTTGTCTCATCCATTTTCCTTTTTTCTTACAGGAACCGCAAAAACTCACACATTTTTTCTTTCAGGAGGCCAGGTCCTTTTTACCAGAAAACAAACAAAAGGACTACGAGAGCTGTTTACGAAGCTTTGAATGTGTCGGTTTCAAACGCTGCCCAAAGCCGACAACACCAACTATTGAATTCATTCATTCGGATTCTTCCGTTCGTGTGAGTTAAATATCATTTTTTTTATGAGTCATAATAATTTTCCTTGGATGTTAATATGGAATTAAATTTTCGTTGAATTAGATAAGCGACCTTTTTCATAGCTAGCTATATAATTATTTTTGTTTCAAAGAAGTGACCTACATTTTTAAGTCTTTCAATCTGCGAATACAGATTTTATGTAGTTGATTATTGGAAAGTAAATAAAACTGACGAATTTCTTAATTATACAATTTTCATATCTCGAAGAAAAATAAAATCCTATTTTTGTACCCTTTTCTGTAGAATGATTTAACAGATTTTTAAGCAACATATTTTAGTAATTTGATTGTAAAGAGATAAATTATAATAAGTAGATTAGATATCCATTGAAGTGTAAATAATGACATTTGAGCAATTTTTAATTGTTTATATACAACCGATAAATAATGCTAACTTACTATATAAAATATAAATAAAATATATCATCACGTCTTTTACCCATTACTGGGTGTGGCATTCTGCCGATGCAGATCTCGGTAAGAGATATATTTATTCGCGTGTAGTGCGGCTACCAAACGTCAAATCACGGTTCCCAAAGATATTAGTGGAGGGGGAGCCGCAGGGGTAATTTTAAATTGGTGAAAATGTTTTGTCGGCTGTGGGGCATATTATAGCATGCTATTTTGACAAAAAATGTCGTCTCCTTTACTACAAAATATTACTATCGATAAATATATCTGGTCTCGCCAAAATATCTGCAATTATATACTGTCGAATCTTTTTTTTTTAATTGTTTAGATTAAATGATTATTTATGGGGTAATGGCTCAGTGGTATCCGAGTCGGCCTGTGGATCCTAAGAACCCTGGTTCGATCCCCACAGCCGACAAAATATTTTCACCAATTTAAAATTACGCCTGTGGCTCCCACACCACTAACATCTTTGGGGGCCGTGATTTGACGGCTGGTAACCACACTTCACGCGCATAAATATATCACTTACCGAGATCTGCTTCAGCAGAGTGCCACACCCAGTAATGGGTAAAAGGCGTGATGATATATTTATTTATTTATTTTATAAATGATTATTTCAGAAGATAATATCAATATTCCTTACTTATGTTAGCCTGTATATTTCTATGCATAAAATATGGTACCCACTGCACTGCAGATAGTTTATTTGAAAAGAATATGAATAGCATAAATTCGTAGGAGCTTTGGCATATTTTTGCAGGAAAGCTAGTTTGTAAGTCGTCTCGAGTACATTATTCATTGTTCTTAGCTGGTATTCAGGCGCCATTGTGGTGTTATATTTCTACTCTGAACAGTACAGGGCACAACGCATACACTACACATTCACACAGACGTTAGCTGGTAGCGTTAGCTACTCTCACACAAAGATATGCCAGTTCTAGTTACGAGATGCATATTCGCCCTTTCTGCTAAGCCGTACGCATTACTTCAGATCTACCGAGGAGCACAACGCTTTTAGCCCGGCTCCTAATGTAATATACATTGTGCATTGTTATAATTGCTAGTAACACTGAACTACCTACGTAAGATGGGAATTTAACGACGAATATCGCACTAATATACATGTTTTTGGCTTCACTTTGCGGCTTTTACATAAATTTCCTTATTGTTCTGTCGCTACTAGCTTCTTCCATCACCATTACTTTCAATTATGATAGGGAAATCTATTACATAGCCGTTGAGAATTCTGGAAATTTGAACTGCGAGAGAAATTAAGATAGCGATACTGCCTTGTTTACATTTCATGCAACAAAAACTTGACTTTAAAAAGCTGTTATGACGACAAAATGATAAAAAGTTACTTGTTGCTTTTCTTTATTTAAATGACAACATTATTAATGATGTACTTTTATTTGAAGTCTATTAATTACGGACACAAATAACAATACAGTTTTTTGAACATTACATCCATTTTTCAAAATTGTGTCATTAACTTTATTTTTATTGTTTCAAAAACATAAATTAATTTGACAAGCTTTTGAATGTCATTGAATAAATTGTACTGAATAGTAAATGCTGTCACTTTTCAAGAAAGAGTTTGTGAGTTCATGTACTCGTTGACTTATAATTAAAATTTCAACCGAATCTATATTTCGTGGTATCATTTATAAACAAGCACAGGGACGACACTCCCTACGTTTCTTATCTTTTTTATTCGTTTTCTGATCTTACATTGAGTGTTTAACTGCAATTGTGTGAAATTAACTTTGAAAAACAAGCGTAGAGCGACACTCCCTTCCTTTCTTATCTTTTAATTCGTTTTCAGTTCTTACGTAGAGTGTTTAACTGCAATTGTGTGAAATTCACTTTCAAAAACAAGCGCAGGGCGCCACTCCCTCTCTTTCTTATCTTTTTTGTTTCATTTTCAGTTACTCCATTGTTTGGACTTTTCTTTCATATACAAGTGCAGGCTATCACTTTCATCTTTTCTAATCTTTGTAGATTCGTTGTTAGATTCGTTATTAGATTCGTTGTTAGGAGTAAGCGTGGGTAATTTGAGATGTTGTATGCATATGTTATGTATGTCGAAGAAAGAAGATGAATGATAAGTGAATAGGAGTGATTGGATAGAAGTGATTGAAGGTTTTGTGATAAATGATTTCGAGTGTAATAAATAAATGAGTTTATATGGACTGATCTATGAGTGTGGTTAAAGTGAGGGTGGTGTGTTTGGATGCTAATGTTTGATAAGGGCAGATTATTTGATGAATGTAGGGAGTGAATACTTTATGAGTGATTTTAGGGTTCGTGCTACCCCATTTGATGGGATATAGCGTGAAGATATGTATGTATGTATATGTATAATGGACAAAAACTAAGTTCGAAAAGTCGTCAGTTTTATATCAACAAATAAATAAAGCCATCTAATCCAATATACTCCTGTACATTTATTTGTTTTCTTTTATGGTTTATAAGTCGGGAAAGTAAAAATGAAATTCAATACCACAATCTGCAGTTACAGTGCAGTATACCTAAAATTGAATAAATAGATTGTTTCTTTTAAGGTAGTACTAGTGTGACGGTGGCGCCATCGGTTGTCGAGTGGAGAAACTGACGCACAAAAAAAAATTGAATAAAATAAGTGTTTTATACCTATTATGATTTGAATATCATGAATTGTTAACAGGTTGTTGGTCTAGTGAATTTTCAAATACCATACCACCGTGTGGTGTTACCATTATAAATTGGGATTCTTAATTCTTCGTTAAAACAAGGCTTTGCATGGCTATATATCCATTACTAAACGATAAAAAACTTTCTCCTTCTGATACAATATACATGGATAGTTCTAGAATATCATACTAGTTTTTCAAATGAAACTGCAAAATTTTAGGGGTACACAAACCAAATATGTGCGATTCTGAGTGATGATCGCCATAAGCCTCGTGTATAAGAACACAACTATATCTGTTCACAGACGATGAATGTGTTTCATATTTTAACAGGATGCGTATGACTATCCAATGTTTACGTACACCAAACTTCATTCAGATTTTTTTTCACGCTAGTACTACCTTAATAGAACATTACTTGTGTTGCTGTAAAATTTATATTCTTCGTTCGAGCATATAGTAAAACAAAATAGTTACTCCATTGTAATCCAGATCTTAATTTATCTCCACCAACACTCTGACAAATAAACATCAGAGAAACATCGAAACCCTTATTAAATCATGTATAAACAATGAACAATCTCCTGCGTACTGAAACATAACCTTCATAAACCATATAATCCCAGCGCTCGTAACCTAAACCTGCCACATTGATCTCTCTACATATCATATACTTTATTAATAACCCTTAATTTGATGGAAGCAAAAGCCCTGGGGGTTGTAACCCGCCCCAGCGCGCAACCCTGACCTTGAAGGTTCCACGACGTTTGCATAAGAATGACGACATCTCTACGTTACAGAGATTTTGTCCCTGGCGTACTATCTACGCCTCGAGCTAGATGGAATTCTGAAAGAGAAGAATTTTATGCTGAAAGGAATGTAATACTTGTATGTAAAGTTGTAGTAGTATTAAAATGAAGTGATTTTATTTTTAGGGAAGCTAGATTCGATTTTGTATTATCAAAATATACAGCCTAAGTAGCTATTTCATCGCTTTGTAGTTTCATAGATGGTACATATTAAAATATTAGGCATTATTTAAACTTAGTTTAAATGTAGGAATTCAATAATGGACATAGGCTTAAGTTGTAATAATTTAATGAAGATTAGTTGACAACGTTTGGGCCAAGGTTATGGCCATCTTCAGGTCAAAAGTAAGAAGTTAAACAACAATTAAAATAAGTCGAAAATGCGACTGGCACGTTAGACTGTTCAGGGCAAACATAGAATTTAGAATCATAGTTTTTTGCTTTTTTGCTTTTTAATTAGATTCAAACACAGTTATCATTTGTTATATATTTGCCCTGA
Organism: Pterostichus madidus; assembly: GCA_911728475.2. Classification (NCBI taxonomy): domain Eukaryota; kingdom Metazoa; phylum Arthropoda; class Insecta; order Coleoptera; family Carabidae; genus Pterostichus; species Pterostichus madidus. Next base: position 24,881,569 of record OU452312.1, read on the forward strand.
AACATTACTTTCAACTTTAACTTATTTTAATTAATCTTCATGATTTTTCAACTCAATTTTCAAAGGAGTTTTAAGTAATTCTAAATTTTGAATTAGTTAGCGGTATGTATTAACTTTTTAAAATCGCACTACGAGGACAGGGTGAAAAGTCCCTGAAAAATGATACAAGAAATTATTTATTTGGTTAAAATATATTTTAGCTCGATACATTTCTTCCAACGTTTTTCAAATTTTTCGATCCCTTCCAAATAATACGATTTTGGCAATCCTTCAAAATAGGCGTTTGTCTCAGCGATGACCTCATCGTTGGAGCCAAATCTCTTTTCGCCGAGCCATTTCTTCAAGTTTGGAAATAGATAAAAATCGCAGGAGCCCAAATCTGGAAAATATGGTGCATGACGAACCAATTCGTAGCGTAATTCATGCAATTTTGCCATTGCGACTTGTTGTCAACAGAGAGCAAATGCGTCACTCATCTGGTAGATAGCTTTCTCATATTCAAAAATGTATGCAAAATGTTCCGTACCCGTTCTGTTGAGATGCTCATAGCTTCAGCATTCTCGTGCACTTTAACTCGTCGATCGTCCAATATTATACCATGGATTTTATCGACGATTTCTGGCGTTGTAACTTCAATTGGACGACCAGAACGTTCGGAGTCCTTTGTGGTCATACTACCACAACGAAAATCAGTAAACCACTTGCGAATCGATCCAATCGATGGTGAAGAGTCCCCATAATGTTTATCAAGCGATGTTTTGGTTTGCGTAATGTTTTTTCCACGCAAGAAATAATGTTTAATCAAGACGCGAAATTCATTTTTTTCCATGTTTTCAAAAATCTTCAAGGTTGCTTGCTTTTGATGGGTGTCAAAACAGAACTGAATGACATATCAGTCTGAAAATTTTAATACGTTCTAGTTAAAGATGGTACATCACAAATGTCACATGAAATTTGCGATTGTGGCGCTATCTGTTTTATTTTTCAGGGACTTTTCACCCTGCCTTCGTAGAATAAAAAAGTTACTAACTGCAAATACATGTGTCGGGTAACTTGTTTGATGACAGTTTCACCAACACAACCCAGTGTATTTTCACAATTACTTTAATGCAAAACAAAACCTTTAATTTTTAATATAAACATTAATTGTAACATGATTATAAGTCATGTTAAGTCATATTGTAATTAAAATTATTTGAAAAATATTTCCAATAGAGTTTTATTTATTATGCACGGAGCATGAAATAAATACAATCTCACAGCTAAGTAGATTACAATAATGAAAAATAAAAATGAAAACAGAAAATTTCACGGCAGTAAATAATGTTTATGTTTTAACAATAAAATCCTAGTTACACGCTTCATACAACAATTAAAATTCAGTTCTCGGCTATTGCGTGTATAGAAATATACTGTTCCTCTGTCGTGGCTCATTGTGCCTTGTACTCGGAACACGTTAACGTTAGATTATAAATACTTATTCAGATGTATATACTCGCTATATTAATGTAAGCTCCGGTTTTATTTGTGCACTAACGTATGAAATTTCATTCTACGTATTGTGATATTGTTTACTATTGTTTTACGTGCTTTGAACCCTATTTTCACCCAGACTAAACATTGCAGAATTTAAATAAGATTCAGAGCTTTTGAAATAGTGATTTTTAAATCGCCAGTAGCCAGTAGCATTACGGCATTCGAATTCGGAAATTCTTACCTCAAATCCTACTCAAGATAAAAATATTATTAACTACCGCACTGCGGGTCGCTGAGAACGGACCCTGTACTGTAATTGGGATTAAGTTCCTGTTGTATAAAGTAACATAAATAAATAAATTATGACGTAGAAAGTTCAGTGGTAACACATTGAAAATCGCAGCCGAAAAACTTATTTTCGCCACATTAAAATTACTCTTGTGACTTCATTAACAGCTTTGGGGGCCGTGTTTTGACGGTTGGTAACCGCACTTCATGTGTAAAGATGTATTACTTTCCGAAATCTGCTACGGCAGAGTGCCACACAAAGAAAATAGGAAAAAGGCGATATGATATAAAATAAGAAAAAACAGGAAAAACCTAATTTTCCATCATTTGTCTCAAAATTCCACAAAAGTTATACAGCACGTTTGCATCAACTTATCAAGTCATCAACAAACGGCTGGTCAGTTCAGCTTTAACCATAGACGCGTTTCTTCCTTTAGGGACTCATCAGTATGGTTCGATTAACTATCCAACTAGACCAACTAGGGACTAGTGAATTGTGATACCGTCTTAGCTGAACTGACTGATGTTAAACTATGTACGCCGGTAACATGACATGAGACAAGTGATGGAAAATTAGTTATTTCCTATTTTTTCTTATTTTAAGACTCAATTCCACATTGCAATAGACATTTTGTCTTTTGTATTATAGCGATATGATATATTTAGATTTATTTTAAATTGAATTATAAAAAAAGAATTGTGATGCCACTAGGATTTGATCCTGGGATCTATGAACCCTGGTCATATGCTTTAATGGATTAAGCTACAGTTGCCATGTAATTCAAATCTGATTTTATTCCTTTTTTCTCTATTTTGTTCTGTGCCATAGACAGCCTTGATCCCATGACTCTTGCATATACTGGAAGACTTGATATGAGAGATATAACCGGATTTCATAGATCCCAGGTTCAAATCCTTGCGGTATCTCAATTTTTCTCTTTATATTTCTATTTAAAATTAATGTATATATACCTCAAGTATATTCTTTTTTCGCTGTTAAATTTTCATAAATTATTGTAAAGCAAAATAATCAAAATGTATATGATTGAAAATTTAACAGCGAAAACTTTTCACCAAAATAATTTCGAAACGTTTGACAGCACTTATATTTTTAATAATGTTATTGTTAAGTAAATAATTGTGTACCTGTATACAGATCTGAAGTTATGTGTATACAGTATAATGTAAAATAATCAGCCTTGTTTAGTCGTATACAAAAATCATGAAAATAAATATTGACATTTATTTAGAGCATGAAGTAATATATCTCATTCGACACGTTAGTTTAAATAATAGTTGTTAAATTTTGTCGGTCTTGTTTATATTATTTGTTATTAGTAATATAACTTCCGAATAACATTATCAATATACAATAGTCTATACACTAAAAAAGTTATTAGAAGGTGAACCTGTAAAATATATCTTATCTACATAAATATTAAATTTCACTTTTAAAATAAGGTGTTATATTGTCAAATAATCTTTATTATTATAAAAGAACAAAGAAAATAATTTTTAAATCTTTAAAAATTAAAACAAAGGTATCATTGATGAAGAAATTATTTATTTTATTTATTTACTAATTAAAAGTGTGCTAACGAATGTAAATACCTACTTGTAAACTACCGTGACAAATGTAGGATATTTTATGACGTATAACTTGTTACAAGAAACACAAAAGCTCGTATATTTTTTAGCGTTTTAATAGTGAAAATGTAGAACCCTAAAAAATGGTGATTTTTCAATTACTTAGAAGCACTAGTGCACAAAATCAAACTTTACATCAGTTTCCAGGGTAATGTAATAGTTATTTTTATAACATGTGCCGAAAGAGGCTTGTTATGTGCAAGTGCAGAAATCTGCACGCGCACGTAACCCTTTTATAATATGATCAAAATTTGATATTACACGAGAACGATGTTTTGCGGCGTTGCTATGGTTTGTTTGATGATTATTTGCACATTGTTCTACGTTATTTAAAAATATTTCATTAATTTCAAGATCATTTCTTCAAAATCGTCTAGATTGGAATACTACGCTGAGTGATTCTTCCTTATCATGTACATGTTGGATCTATTCTTGACAATGACAATCAACCTGCTGCTGGTACTTCTAAAACCTCCGAAATTGTTGTCAATAATATTACTGTTAATAATATGAAAAGGTACGGAAGAAATCAATGTTTCCTTAGACAGTACAAAAGTTTCCACTTTAAATATGTCAATATAAGCAACTGTAACAACGTGTTATTAATATACACAAACAATCAATATTATTTATTTCACTTACTGGTTAAATAAGACCATTTATCGATATATTTTACTTTGTTCGATAATTTTTATTAATTATTATATTTAATAATGATATACTTGAGTTCTTGTCAGCTCAATGTGATGTATACAGATTAGATATACTGCAGTTTAAGGTTATGTTTATAAACGTCAAAATATATCACTGCATATTTCTTCTTCTTCATAAGCGTATGTGCCTAAAATATGAAATTCCGTACTTGGCGCGAAATTTAAATCGCTCTCACTTGTATTTTCTTTTGACAATTGCGTAAAGTACAAATTACTTTCAGTACTAGTGTTTCTTTGCTTACAGAAACGCACTTCCATACGTAACCAAGGGAATAATAGTTACGTAATAACAAAGAAATCGCACAGTTGTAGGAAAACCTTATTTTAAATGAAGTGAGTACAAAAAGCCTATTTTTTTGCTGATCGTAGAAAAACTAATTTAAAGACGTAATTGGCTTACATTTGACATAAATTTGAAAAAATCATAATTGGTATGATGATACTCCACATATTTTTACAATAGACAACAGGAAAACTTTTACGGAAAATTATCATTGTCATCAAATTTTATACTGCAAATAATGATGAATGCGCATTTAAATAATACCAGTCAATAGTTGTTTTTTTTTTACTCAAATGAATAATTATAATGAATATTCAACATCTGTTCAACAGAATAACTTTTTTCGAATGTAGTAAATCTAATTTCTATTGTAGGAAATTCATTAACAATTAAGACGAAAAGAAAAGAACATAAATCTAAGGGAATGAAATGAAGTACTAAGTGTTTTATTACAATTAGCACGTTTTTCTGCTCCTTAGCAAGTGTCAGAGCATTATAACAACGAGCATTCAGCCTTCAGCTACCGTTCAGTGTTGAGAAGGACATTGATGTAGTCTATAAAGTGCATCGTAAATCTTGTCAGGAGAACTAGCTATGAAAATACGCGTTTAGCACGTTTTGTTACTTGTGCAGAAAGGTGTTTCGGAAGCTGCCGACTGACACCTGCATGGATAAATGAGCTTGTAACTTTTATTTACAGGAAATTTTATATACTTGGCTTCTTTTTCTTTATGAAGTTTCTTGGAGCATCGTTTAACGGATGAGAGATATTTCTAATGATGCAAAACTCGGAAAAATAAGAAAAACATATCAGGTTACAGATACTGGATTTCTTTTTAAACTCTGCTGCAAAGTCGACATTAAAATACAGAAGAGGTTCAAATGTGATGCAGTTCAGACTTTCTATTTTTTTTATTATTAAGTTCTGTATTTGATTTTATGCAGTAATTTAATGTAAATTATTTGTGTTCCCTTTGACACTTAGTTTACTAAACTGAATAAAATGATTCACACATGAAAATAAAATTATTCAAGCTGCATCTAAATCGACAAATAGAACGATAAATAATATGTGTCAGTACGTATATGTTACATCAAATTCAAATTAACGAAAAATAAATTATATAAATAGGACTGAATTTTTTGGACTATTCATAGTTTGATAAATTAGATGAGTATTATTCTTATTATGTTTGTGTATAACTAGTGGGGTTGTTGATTTTACGAATATTCGAGACTTCCATTGATCGGATTTATTGAACCTTCGTATTTAGATTCGAACTTTCCATTTTTTGAATATTCAAAATTTTCGAATTTTTGGAATATTCCGAATTTACGAATTTTCGAATTATTCGAATTGTGAATCTGGATCCTAATGTGAACACGGCATGTTAATATGGAATATTTTCAGAATAAACTCGTGTGCAGAGTTTTGTATTAATTCGTAAGTAATTATTATTAATTATTATAATTTGCCAAATTAATTCAATTTAGACTTAAAATTTTGCTACACTGTCAAAAACGTTTTAATTAAGACGTTTTTGTATCCTTTTTATTGTCATTTTAAAACGTTTTACTAAAAGTCCATAGCATTTAGATGGGCGGTAAGAGAATAGATGGCTTAATTAAGACGCCTAACCTTACAGAGTTTTTGTAGGATACTTCACCGAGTTTATTATTTAATTCGTGGCCGATTTTTCGCGAATTATGCGTGAGCATGTTTGGAGGCGATAGATGGCGTTAATTCAGTGGTAAAAAATTCGAAAAGTCGTAAATTCGAAGCTTCAAAAAATTCGAAAGTTCGAAACTTCTAAGTTTTTCTGACGTAGTTCAAAATATTCGAATGTTCAAACGTTCAGAAATTCAAACTTCGGTAGAAATCAATTACCCTAATAACTAGTATTTTTATGGGGTAATGGCTCAGTGGTATCTAGTCGGCCTGTGGATTCTAAGAACCCTGGTTCGACCCCCACAGCTGACAAAACATTTATACCAATTTAAAATTACCCTTGTGGTTCCCTCACCACTAACATCTTTAGATGCCGTGATTTGACGGCTGATAACCGCATTTCACGCGCATAAATATATCACTTACCGAGATCTGCTTCGGCAGAGTACCATACCCAGTAATGGGTAAAAGGAGTGATGATATATTTATTTATATTATTTTAATATTTTCATATTGAAATCTCTGAAATTAATGGATTATTTTTAAATTAACTTCCTTTCATAGTATGTTAGCAAATTGAAACAAAGCGTGGGAGATATATACTATTAATTTACCTTATGTATTATTCCAGTATAACAACAGGTATAATAAACCATTGTTTCTCTTGATTGCATGCTACTAATTTTAGCTCTATATATTTTGGCATTACTTCACCTAATTTCAGTTTTAATTATAAAGATTAAATACTTTACCTATTAGTCAACGAATACTCAGACAGTTTTACAAAAATATCGTTAATAATTCATTATACATCTGCAATAAAAAAAATCACTGTAATGGCTTTAACTCGCCTTTATTTACGTAAAATTCGTTTATCAATGTTGTGATTTAAAAAAAAAATTATTTATTATTTTGCACAACAAGAATGTAATCCCAATTACTGAACAGGAGGGCTATTGTAGTGGAATTTGAACCACTTACAACCTTTCTATTTTAAAATAAATTGAAGTTAGTGAGATTTTAATGCCAGTTTTATCTAGACTTTATCCATTGGACTAAGACTGAAATTGGAAAAAAGTGATAGATAATACATCTATCAAGAAAGTAAAAAAAATATTGTCTTGAAACAGAGCTGGGCAAGCTACTTAAAAAAAGTAGCTAAGCTACAGCTAATCTTTAAAAAAGTAGCTAAGCTACAGCTATAAGCTATATTTTGTAAAATATAGCTAAGCTACAGCTAAAAGCTTTCGTTAAAGTAGCTTTTAAATTTTAAAGCTACTTTTTTTAATTATTGTGAAATAATTAAATTTGCCATTGTCATATGATCAGTCTTTTGTTATATTGACTGTTAATTTACTATTATGTACATAAATATCAAAAATAGCATATACCATCTGGCACCTATTGTGTATTTTTGCGTATTAGAGCCAGTTAGAACCGGCCACAAATAATTATTTTGTGTGGGTTTAGCTTGTACGCATGCGTACTTTGTTGACCTTCTGCTTAAAAGGTAGCTTTAAGCTACAAAAAGTAGCTTTAAAAGTAGCTTCAGTTGTTATTTTTAAGCTAATAGAAAAAAAAAGTAGCTAGCTACAAGCTACAGCTATATTTTTTTACAGTTAGCTAAGCTACAGCTACAGCTAAGGTAAATGTAGCTAAGCTAGTAGCTAAGCTACAGAAGTAGCTAGCTACTTCCCAGCTCTGTCTTGAAATCATTACATATACGAGGTCAATCCCAAAACATATTCATACAACTTGCATAAATAAATAAATATTCTAAAATAAATTATAACGTTGTGCTTGCAGATCCGAATTTATGTAGATAAATGGGAAAGGTAGACAATCAGGATCATTGAAATTTAAAAAAATAAATTTTCTTTACATTTATATTGGGACATTTCGGCCAACAACAAATGTGGCCATCTTCAACCTTAAAATTATGTAAATGTATAGCACATTAGTCGAAAGAACTTGCAGATTCCGTGACCTTCTGTGGTGGAAATCACATCTTCTCACAATGTAGAAAATAGAATAGTATACTGTTTATTAATAAGTTCTTTTGATGTTTTATACATTTACATAATTTTAAGGCTGAAAATGGCCACATTTGTTGTTGGCCGAAACGTCCCAATATCAATGTGAAGAAAATTTAATTTTAAAAAGTTCAATGATTCTGATTGCCTGCCTTTCTCATTTATCGCCATAATAAATTATAATTATTATTGGTACATCGAAGTCATATCGTGATCGTAGAAAAAGCATAACGTACAACTTACATGGAATGTCCATTTCATGCTTGTTGTGTACAATATACTATTAAGCATATTATATTGATGTGTATTACATATAAATTTGTTGTTTCTATTTCAACTGTAGAATTTAATATCTATTATCTAGCACCAAATACAAGCACGGTCCCACTTCAGTTGGCCCAATTTTCTTTTTTCTTTTGATGTTATATTTTACAGTTTTATTTCTCGTGTAGTATGCAAGAAAATGAAATGAAATTTTAATGAGACATATACTAATATGTTGTTAATACACAGATAAAATTTTAAGTCAATCGATACATACATCTAGAAATGAAAGCCATTGAAAGAGAAAGTAAACATTTCTGTTTAAACTAAAAAAAAATTGTGTTATAAAAAAACTGTATAATAATAAAGTTTGTTTTAAATAATAATTAACTTCAATTGCATCCGCCAAACTGCCCATAAGATAATAATCATGATAGTTTATTTGTGTGTTGATTTAGTTTTTGTGAAGAAAAAAAAGAGAGTTTTACTGCTATACATTTTGTGTTTAAGGTATATTTAATGTTAAATTTAGTTAAAATGTTGAAAATTAATTGTAGAATTTAGTAAATTTAAGATACCTGTGTTTTTGGTATTATTTAAATTTTTAACGAAAAAATTAGATTCGGGCCAACTGAAGTGGGAACGGGCTCGTATTTCCGTACTTATAGAATTTGTCTAAAGACACATAAGAACTACCATCTTACCGAACTTGTAACTCTTATAGTTTTCGTGATACCAATAGAGACAAACGAAAATGTATATTTAAAACCGGTCCACTCTGAGACAATTATTAGTTTAAATTATCAAAGCTATATACAACTGTTCTGTATTCATTTCATAAAGCATTGTTTATTATTTCCCAATTTAAATTACCTAACAAGTACAAAACCGTATAATTTTGGTTCACAGCTCAACCTAATCACACACCATATCACCCTAACCACAAATCATCCCGAAACCACTCCTTCCTTGTACTCGCGCTCCAGATCTGCAGAATCCACGACAGTGCATCTTTATTCACTACAAACTCCATTTGTTTACCCAGGAACCTTGAGCACAATGTCACGATCGCTGGCACCGGTGTACTCGTATCTCCGTCCTGCGACCGCGAGTCGAGCCATGCGCGGTGCGCTTGCTCTTGTTACGTGTTTACTGCAGGCACTCGCGTCGTGGTTCGCGACACTCGCCTCGAAACAAACACAAGATGTACGATGCAATGCTGCAATGCAAACATGGAGAGGGATATTTACTTGGAGAATATATCGAATTGCCGAATATTGATCGAAAGTGTTTGTGGGTCTACTGCTAGTTTGATTGAGAAAATTCATTAATTTTACTAAATATTGGTAGTATCAGAATGTCCCAGACTTAAGCGACCTAATTTAAACAATGGATTGAACATCTAAAAATATGCTTCATTTCAGAGATATTCCTGTTTTTTTAATTCACTCTTGGCAAATTATGTTCAACATGCTCGCCTTGTTTACATTTAATTTATTTTTATTTTTTAAGTTACTTTATGCGTAATTTATTAATTAAGTTTAAACATTATACAACCAGATGTCATCTGTATGCTATTTTATAGTTTGTTATATTTTCTTTAAGTAAGTAAGTTCTTCTAATTGATTAAATTAATAAGACATGTAATTTAACTTCGTTTTGTTTTTATATTCTCAAATTACTTTGTTTCATTTTGAAACATGGAGTAGATGACTCAGTGGTATCGAGTCAGCCTGTGAATTTGAAAACTCGAGTTAGATTCCCACAGCCAACAATTTTCTATACATTCAAATTTCCCATGTTATTCTCCCTCCACTAACATCTTTAGGAGCCGTGATTTGACGGTAGGTAACCGCACTTCATGAGCATAAATATAGCTCTCCTACGGCAGAGTGCCACACCCTGTAATGGGTAAATGGCGTGATGATATTTCTATTTTTTATTTTAAAATGTTCATTAATAATATATTGTTTATTTTTTAAAATATCTTTTTGATATGCTATCCATTTATTCATCCTTATAACATATTTTTTGTGTGAAATGCGATTATCAATCGTCAAGTTACAATCCGCATACAAGGTATTTTCGGACTATAAGAGTGCGTTCCACTTGGCGCCCACAACGCTCGCGACCACGACCGCGAATTTTTCCGGTCCACTAGCATGCAAACGCCGCGGGCGAGAACCCAAGTGGAACGTAGAACAGGCTTGTGAATAAAAGATGGCTGCTGCTGCAATTGACATATTGATGTTGAGAAGAAATAAATATGAATCTGATAGCTCATCAAGCTCCGATGAAGAGTGGGATGAAGCTTTGAAGGAAAGGGGAAAGCGAAAACTTCGGCCGCGAGTTATAAATTACGGTGATGTTATTAATAGTTACGTGGATAATGAATTTAAAACTCATTTTAGGTAATTGAGAACCAACTTGACATTGCAAACTGTTTATTAAACAATTATCTCTTTATCTTTATTTCTTTTTGCTGAATGTCTAAAGCGACATTTGAATAATTCCGCGCGTAAATGCCAAACGACCGCGCCGACCCACCCTGTTAAGATGAGCGTTGTGGTCGAAGCACGGTCGTTGTTAGTGACGTCATCCGTGACGTTTTTAGAAGCAACGGTGGCGACCGCGGTTTTAAGTGGAACGCATCTTTGAGCGTTCCGGGCGTTGTGGGCGCCAAGTGGAACGCACTCTAAGACGGTGCGTCCGGTGCGGATGATAAGACGCAACTCAAATTTATAAGATGATTTTTAGAAAAATATATTTTAATGTTACTTTCGGATCATAATTTTGATTTACTGTTAACATAACTCGTACTAGCAACATTCAGTTCATCTTCACTCTCGGTACTATCACTCGTCTCGTTAATGTCACCGTTTCGTCTGAACTATTGTTGTCACTCCTTTCAAAAACTGCGTCATCTTCAGTACCATCTAGAGCATTACTTATTCCGCATTTTTTAAATGACTTTATAATCATCTCTTCTTTCACAGCGTCCCATGAATTTTTCACCCAGGTACAAAGTTCTGAAATTGTTGGTCGTTTCATAAGTCCTGTTGCGGTGACATCATGATTTAACTTTGCCATCCATTTATTCCACTCTTCTCGCATAATTTTTTTTAATGAATTTAGAGACTATTTATTGAATAAAATATTTTATTGTTTCCTTCGGACCATAAGACGCACCCAAAATTTGAGTCCATTTTTCTATGTTCGTCTTATAGTCCGAAAAATACGGTACATTTATTGAAAGAAACCACGAGACAAAAATTTTAGTTATGCGTTGTGAAATTTACTCGTAAACTCTCATGCTCAATTTCACAATCCGATACGATATACTTATTTTTATTTTTAAATAAATCACCAAAACGTCAATCTGAAAAATCACTTACATTTTATAATTGCCTATATAGTAAATCTTTTCATGTTATCCAGTTTTCCAAGAAGCAAGGAAGAACCAAATTAAATATACTTCCGCAACAATAATTTAATTGCCTTAGTCAGCACAACAAATAACGCTCCCTATTACGATTCTGGTCCATCTGTCCTTCCTCTTCCAAGTGGATGATCACGCTCACGCTCACGCTCGCTCACCCCTTCCACGCAGCGAGGGGTGAGCAGGGAATTACCAACTCGAATGGTAGCTGGAGATAACCAAAGTCGGGTTTCGCGTTTGAATAAGGACCCTTTGTGAGATCCAGAACATCTTTTGATCCGAACTGATGTATTTGCTCATCGTGTCTGTCTGGAACTCCGAGGGGTAAGTAAGACGTTCAGGGGGAAGAGGGTTGTGGTTAGGTTTTATAATTGTCAGGAACATGAAAGTGAGAACTAACCTATTGCATGAAAAGCTTTCCTTATAATGTTGACGTTGTTTCCGCTGAATTGGAAGTTTTATTTTGAAATGTGACACGTGCCTGAATTTCCACGTAGGCACGTGTGCTACGGTTCATTACACATATTATGTTCACATTTTGTTTGTTCATTAGGCTTTCCTGATTTGCTCTCTAATTCTGAATTGTACCTAATTGCTATATTAAAATTGTTCATGTGAAATTTTGACATGCAGCCATGAAAAATATAACCTACAACTCTGGGTCTCAGAGGAAAATTGTATAATATCACATTTATGTAAAAAGCCTGCAAAATTGGGCTTAAAATTGTTTATACTGTTATCTTATGAGGTATATATGGTCCTATTCTGTAACAAAAATTGATAAATATTGGAATTGCTAAGACTCCAAACAACAATGGTTGCTAGGAAGATTACTATCAATATATCATGTTAACAATTATGTTCGTTTGCACTAATGAAACTTAAATTTTAAGTTTGAAATAAACTGACAATATCGCATAAAATCTTTGACGGGAATGTAAACTTCCTCATTTGGCATTTTACTTTGATTTTATTTTATTTATTTAAATCGGACATAAAATTTGAGTTCAGATGGTTCAAATGAGCATATACATGATTTGCTCAAAATATTATTTACTGAATAATACAATTTACTTCTGAGGCACAATCTGTGTCCAAGTGGTTCTCAAATTAGTAATATTTAGAAGACCAAGTTTTACTTGGGAAATAACTTTTTTCCCTCATTATCGTTTTATTTTGTTGCTCATATCTCGAAAACAGTTGGCGATATCGAGTTGAGTTTTATTTCAATCAATTTCTCGGGTCAAATTACATTATCCTGAAGTACTAAAATGCATATATGACCAAACTTTTCATGAATTTGCTCGTCAAAATTTTAATTTTAAAATTAATTTCTATTGTGCACAGTAGTAAAAAAATGAAAATAACGAAACAAATATTTATTGAAATATGATGCTGATAAATTCAAATAAATTATATCGTATGTTCCAAATAAATAGTGATATAGAGGTGATGGGAAATAATTTTTTTTGCAAATTAAAAGTTTTTGGCAAACAATTATAGTACCACATTAATTATGGCAAAACTAGATCTTTCCACATACCTGAATTACTACAAATTGCTATAAATCAGAAAAATTAATTTAAATGATTTATAAATATTGAATTCCAGTGACAACTACACTAAGTGCTATGGAAAAATTGTAACTTTGTTTTAAATATTAGAAATTATTAAGCAGTTTTTTGGTAATATATTATTATTTTTAAAATTTCTATTAAATAAAATGTGTGGATAGGATATATATGCAAAATATTGCGATAAAAATGCCTACTAATTTCTAATATTTTTTGTAAATTTGGCATTGACTGCTGTTTTTCCCGTTTCTATAGGCAGGGTTTTTTTAATTATTTAAATTTTTCTAATTTACGGCTTTTAGATGAGGTATTCTATATGAAATAAACTGGTTAGATAGGTCCAATATTGTCAAGTGTGTAATTTGGTACAATATTTATTTGCCGAATACTACAAAATGTTTCTAAACTTAGGCATAAAATTTAAACCGCTAATATTATTTGTTATACTGATTATGGCACAAATATATTATTTTTAAATTGGCATAATTAAGTGTAGTATACTCGAAGTATTTTTACTATTATTGAAATGCCCGTCATTTCTAATTATTTTGAGAACTAAAATTATAATTGTAAACATTACAAATAGTTAGGTGCCTGCCGTTATACAGGATGATCAAAAGGGATTCTTACAGTTGGCAATAAGAAAAACTACTTGAAATTGGTAAGCCTGATACATAAATTCATTTCTTGTTGTTGACAGTGACATTTATAATTTAAATTTAAGTACATTTATTATTACATTTATTTCTAAAGTATTTCTATTACTTAAAAAGTCAAAATTCTATTAGCTGTCAGTCTCCTGACATAACCTATTTGTATTTATTACAAATGTCAAATAGTATTTCCGCCTTTACCTGACGTTGTGCCAACTGTGGAATAAAAAGATCTCTGAAATAGTATTGCCAACTATAACAATTCCTTTTGATCACCCTGTATAATAAATAACCTATTTATATGGTTACATTTAAAATGTATTTATTATTAATATTATTAAAAATAACGAGCATACCAAAGATAGACTGCACTTAATGTTGCGAATTGCAAAAAAAAGTATTTGCTCCATAATCAGTATAACAAATAATTTTATGATTTAAACTTTATGCATAAATTTAGAAACAATCTGTGTATCTCAATTTATGAACAAACAGTACGAACAAAATAAATTATAGTTATAAACTTTTTATTTATTATCACGTATGCAGGAAATACATCACATTATTAAATTTTTTCATTACCTAAATTGACGAAATATTCCTGGAAGTAATCAAATGAAATTACACCCTAAGTATTAAAGTAACATTTTTACTACTTTTCTTTAAAAAAACTTAATGTGATAGAGTGTATACAAATATAAGGTTTATAGAAATTTCTGCGAAAGCAGTCATAATTTTACGACAATAAACTGGTAGCAGTATAAGGTCAAGGTTCGTAATAAAGAAAATATCTTTTTAATATTTGATATATACAAAGCAAAAATTTTGAATGTATAACAGGAGAGCAGTGCGAACGAGAGAATTCACAATAAAAAGTATTAATTATCATCAATTTCCCGATAATACAAACATATAAATACACTAAAACAACACCATAACCCAGATTCACCGATCCACAAACATTTCAAAATATCATCACATTTACCGACGCATGTATGTACATAAACAGCGAACCGCGCACACGAAGGGGACTAATATTTATAAAGCCGTGTTTACACATCGCTGATCAGCCCAGCGGCCCTGAATGGACTCGTCCGGCGCGAGGGAGGGAGTGTGGTTTATAATTACTGGTCACCCCATCTACTTTGTATTGGAGCCGCTCGCGTCCATCATTACCGCTGGAGTAATACTCGACATATGTTACGATGGGCGTAGTGATCATGTTGCTCATTTTGGGATACATTGTGAATTTGTGAGTGCGGTACTCTGTTTATCAGTTCATGTTCATAAGGCCTTTACTGGTTCATTTTCAATGAACATGAATCAAACGATTTTTTTTTTGTATTATTGATTTTGGATCAAATTTGACATTTTATATTACAGTTATTTGGTTCTTCTGAGTGCATTTACATTTCAAAATTTCTTGTTTATTTTCAGAACATGCATTATATTATTACATTTATATCATTTAAGCTGGATTTATAATGAAGTAACGTAAGAGGTAAAGTCAAATAAAACAAAGTAAAAAGTAACGCAAGCAAATTACTGATTTATATTGAGAAGCAGAACCTAATACTGTTAGCCAATCAGAAGTATGTCGCAATTTCTTTTCTTTCTCTTATAATTTGCCAACGACGTTGGACATATTCAGCTAAACAATAAATAAAAACCAAAATTTATTAATATAATAATATAACCTCAAAAACCTGACGTTTGTTTTCAGAAGATTTCCTAATTCTTCTTACAAAAAAAAAATAAAATCTTTTGATGAATTTGTCATACAGAATTTTATTGGCCTCCAAAAATTGTATTATTTCTCTATCCATTTTTGAAAAATTTAGATCAATCAAAATGTTTGACAGTGACAGTTAATATTTCACGGCCGGTAATAGAGATTACAATGCGAATTATAAAACGCTGACTTCTGATTGGCCAGCGGTAAGAAATGTTAGGTAAAGTAACGTAGAAAGATGAAAGTTGACCATCTCTTGCAATGCTTATTTTACATTACTGATTGCATTACTTCAATATAAATGGTTCTACTTAAATCACAAGTTTTAACTTGCAATTAAATTAGAATCTGTAATTCTAGTACTAGAAATAAAGTGAGCGAAGTAATGCAACGAAATAAATAAATGATTTGGTTCAGTACATGTAAGTTAGATCTGATCAAAATGGCAAATGGAATACGTCTATAGTCTTGGTTCTGATGTAATCATGGAAACCAACTGTGCAATAAAAGTTTCACTTAGGATCAGTTTTTCAATCACTTGTTTACTCTCGATTAACGTAAATCATGATTAAATGATAATGGAAACTATAGGTGATTGAAAAACTGTCCGTTACTGTGTTTAAATTTTGCCATTAATGGGTAACTTACAGTAGAGATATTGTAAAAATATCATTATAATTTTTCACTGCAAAATTTGCAAATGTACAAAATTTTATCAATTTAAAAGTAGTAATAAGTCATTGATGTTATCCCATTCGATAGGATATAGGTTGATATTATGTATATACAATTAAAGTTTTCAAGTTTTTTCTGTTGAATGTTTTATAAAGATTATGAAATCCAAAAGTGAATCGAAATTGACAGCTGACGTGTGAGCATGACATATCGACTTTTGGGGTTAAAAACGGGGTGAATTATTTAGACTTCCGTACGAATATACGTGTGTAAATAAAAATGAATCTGATGTGAACTATAAGTCAAAGTATTTGAAATAAATTGGAGTGAATGTCAAGAATGTAAGCAAAGGTAATGTTGTAGTTCAGTCAGTTCACCGACAGTCCAAGGTTAGACTAGCACTAGCAGACAGATGGACAGCGACAAGGGCAGTGAAATGGCGGTGTAGACGAGGCAAGGGTGAGAGACGAGGGAATGTTCTGTTGGCCGCTCGCCGAATTGAACGGGCCATCACGTAAAATAAACAAAACGTGTGAAATCATAACCGAGCTGACATCTGTAGCGCGCGACTGCGGGCGGCGAGGCGGAGGCGGCATCGGCGGCGGCAGACGATTCCGGGCTACAATAATAAGCCCCGGAGTAACGGCGAAACTTCCCGGAGTATTTTTAAAACAAATTACATTTTTCCGCGCTTGCATTGCCGTATCCATTTCAATATTTGCTCTGTGAAAACTTTGTGGATTTTTTCGTTTCCTTTTTAGTTTCGTTTCTCCTGCCGAGACTGTAGGATTTGCTGCACATCCGAACTTACATTTCAGCAAAAATTTTCATGATAGCACTGTACGGGGTCGGATATATCCTGTGAATTTTTCATATCTTTCGCGAATGCTTTACTGTATTTTCATATTTTGGACCACAGAAAAAGTTGTTTTGCTTTTATGCACGCGAGGCGGATGAAAGTTCTTTCACAACTAGCGAATATTTCACCGGCTGGAATTCGGGCGAAATTGCGTCGTCGTCGCTGGACTGCAAAGGTCAGGGTGACTGCGGAAGGATGAAGATGCCGCCACTTTTCCGCTTTTAATAAACACGAACGCGAGACCCGCGACGCCGACGCTGTCGGGAAGTCGGGATCTCGGCTTCCAGGCCGGGCGAACTGCCAAACATCTACAATGCACCCGACACATCATTTACATTTCTTTTCTTTAAAACGACTACGCAACATAACCATAATTGGTTATTTCCTTCCCCAGCCGGCTTCATAACAACTTCTACCATCAACATAATTTTATTACGGGCAAATACTTCGCCAAATTTAACCGCTCTTCTTTCTTTCTCAATACATTTCACTTTTAACATCAATCGGTTTTCTACACAATTACACCAACAGTCCAAAACATTTAATGATTAATATGCTAAAAAATACGCTCATTAAAATGATAGACATGATAATTTGGTCAATTATGAGATCTTCTTCATTTCAACAACTTTGAATTATATATTTGGATAGATGTCTATTTCATAACGTCATTTGTATCTATGAATTCTATGGTGAAAGAAATGCTATTACATTGACCATTAGCATAAATAATTGATTAAGATTGGTTAAATAGCAATTGACTAACTTTATTTTTAGATGGCTCAGTGGTATCGAATTGGGCTATGGATTTGAGAACTCAGGTTCAATTCTCACAGCCGACAAATAATTTTCAAAAAACTCTGCTGTAGTAATAGTAATTTTTATAACAAGTGCCAAAAAAGGCTTGTTACGTGCAAGTGCAGAATTTAACGCATGAGGCTTGCCGAGTTATAAACAATATTTTTCCTACAACTGTGCGATTTAGAAAATCATTAAAATATTGTCAAAATTTATAAAATTTTAATGATATTACACGAGAACGATGTTTTACGGCGTTGCTATGGTTTGTTTGTTGATTGCTTGCACATTGTTCTACGTTATTTAAAAATATTTCACAAATTTCAAGACAATTTCTTCAAAATCGTCTAGATTGGAATAGTACAGTGAGTGATTCTTCTTCATAAACACCTCCAAAGATAATTAAAGCTCCGGATTATGCTATGTTGCATCTATTTTCGACAATGACAATCAACCTGCTGCTGGTACTCCTAAAGCCTCCGAAATTGTTGTCAATAATATTACTGTTAATAATATGAACAGGTACGGAAGAAATCAATATTACTTTAGACAATACAAAAGTTCCACTTCACATTATGTCCATATAAGCAACTGTAACAACTGTGTTAATAATATACACAAACAATAAATATTATTTATTTCACTTATTCTATAAATAAAACCATTTATCGATATATTTTATTTTGTTCGGTTCTTTTTATTAATTGTGAACAGATTAGATATACTGCAATTTAAGGTTATGTTTATAAACGTCAAAATATACTACTGCATATTTACTAGCGCTGGCTCACTGCATTTTCTTCTTCCATAAGCGTCTGTGGCCAAAATTAGAATTCTGCGCTCGGCTCGAAATTTAAATCGCTCTCAATACAATTTTTTTTTACAGTTGCGTAATGAATTATTATCCGCACTAGTGTTTCTTTGCTTACAGAAACGCACTTGGTCTGCATTTGTCTCCTTTCCACCCGTAACCAAGACAATAATAGTTACGTAATAACAAAGAAATCGCACAATCGTAGGAAAATGCTATTACATTAACCATTAGCATAAACAATTGATTAAGGTTGGTTAAATAGCAATTAACTAACTATATTTTTAGGAGGCTCAGTGGTATCGAGTTGGACTATGAATTTGAGAACTCAGGTTCAATTCTCACAGCCGACAAATAATTTTCAAAAAACTCTGCTGTAGTAAAATAATTTAAATAAAAAACAAAATTTCGTTAGATTGTCCGAGCTTTTATCTCCTTCATAGCCCTCTCACTTTCTCAGTATCAGATTTGGAATTTCTCAGTTGGGATCAGAGAAGTGAGATGGTATTCAGCAAAGTTGAATCAATTGTCACAACGTGGCCCTAGCCGTGACCGAGGTCTGCTTGTGCTTGACCAGCGTACAGGAACTTGGTGCACAGATGTGACCGGAATGTGCTGCGGCAGGCCATTTGCCCACGTCGGTCTCGGTTCTTGTTCTGACCGCTAGGGAGCAAGGTTACCGGGTTACACTGGGTAATTCATCCCAGTAATGAACCGCAGTTTGCAAGCCCTTTTGATGCCAGATTATACATAGATAGAAATTTGAATTTGAATTTTGAAGATGATAGTTCATGGGAAACTTATAAACTAATAGTTAATTCATATTTTTAAGTAGGTACTTAACAATTGATTAAATCAGATTGAATTATAATGAGAAAAATTGGGATATCGCCAGGATTTTACCTTCCTGAACTCCGTCTGTGGATTTGAGAACCTTGGGTCGATTTTCACGGAATTTTCACCACATTAAAATTACTCCTATGTCCCCCTTTTCCTCCACTAATATTTTTGAGGACAGAAATTTGACGGCTGATAACTGCATTCCACGCGCATAAATATATCATTCACCGAGATCTGGTACGGCAGAGTGCTACACCCAGTAATGTGTAATAGGCGTGATGATATATTTATTTTCCTCCACCCTTCCTTTTTCATAAAAAATTGTTGCGCTCACCTCAATTTTTGTAATAGTCTATTGCATAAATACTGTTCTTATATTATAATTTATTTTATGCACAACCAGGCCGAAAAGCATGTATTTTAGCCCTAAAAAGCAGGCTTAAACACTTCTTTTTGGTCCATAGGCTAAAAAGAAATAATTTCTATAGATACATAAATAAAATGATAATTTTTGTTTATTGTGAATACTTGATTCCGCAAAATGTCATTTTGACATATACCTAACCTATTTACATATTTTAATCTTTTGAACATATAACTAAATGTTATTTTGTTATGCATAAAATATTTTATGTACCACGGATGAAATTAGCGTTTCTGTCACTGAGCATGTTATTAGCACTCGGCGCTTTGCGCCTCGTGCTAATAATCATGCCACGGGTAAGGAACGCCTGTTTTCACCCTTGCTACATAAATAACTATAATGGACGACAAAATAATATACCATATTTTATATCAATATTGTTCTTGTACATCAAAAAATATTTATTTATTGTAGTGTAATAACATTTTTATAACATTTCACGTATCTTGTAATACTTAATAAATACAAAATATAGAATACATGTTCTATACAACATAACACAGATTTTACTATTTTTCTTTGTATTAAACAATGATATTTTGGTAAAAGAAGCGGGCACCTATTGCAATAGTCTTGGGCTCCCTTGAGAGGACGCGCACCACAGGTTGGAAAACACTGGTTTAGTTAATGCGTCACTATACCGCGATGCACAAAGCTAAAACAATTTACGGCATGTTAACGATGATATACATTTATGCAAGTTTTGATACTATTTTTGTACATTAAGATTTGTTGAACTTTTAAAACTTATTTAAAGCCAAGTTTCACATTATTTTGTATTATTATAATTGATTTAATTGTTGTTTATACAGTGGCGTATGTACGGGAGGGCGGTAGGTGCGGCCCGCACCGGGCGGCACGTATTTTGGGGCGGCATTTTTTATATGTAGTTTTAGTTGTAAAAACCAAGTTGTTCACTTCATAAGTTTACTATTCAATTTCTACGAATTATGATTTACTATATGATTTCGAATATTTTTCTTCATCGTCAAATCAATGTAGGGTTGAAAATGTTATCTCAAAAAATTCCTTTATTACTTCCTAATTTAAATATGCCATCCAATGGTAAAAAAGTTCCCTACCTATAGTTTGTCTCAATTACAATTATTTATTTATGTTTATTAATTTAATGGGGTAATGGCTCAGTGGTTTCGAGTTGGCCTATGGATTCTGAGGACTCCGGTTCGATTCCCACAGCCGACAAACAATTTTCACCAAATTAAAATTACCCCTGTAGCTCCCCCACCACTAACATGTTTGAGGGCCTGATTTGACGGCTGGTAACCGCAGTTCACGTACATAAATATATCACTTACCGAGGTCTGCTTCAGCAGACTGCTACACCCAGTAATGGGTAAAAGTCGTGATGATATATTTATTTTATATTTATTTTTTTAATTTATAAAAACCACCATTTGATTGACTTAAAAAGGGCGGCAAATTGGAGACCGCCCTGGACGGCAAAAGTTGTAGGTACTCCACTGTGTTTATATATGTTATTTTATTTATCGTTCCTTACGTCGGCCGCGAAACCAAAACTATTCTCTTCGTCACAGTTTATAATAAACTTCGAACCTTTAAAATTCAATTTTTAGTTAAAAGTTTATATTTATGTGGTTTCAAAGTTTAAACCCATGAGGTTTCGCTTATGAAGTGAATCATTATGTTGAAAATAAATTAAAAATAATCAACATTTTATTTGTCGCTAATTGAGATCTAGGAGTGTAGCTTTTCTTTTCTTGTTTTTATCAAAGACCGGAAAATTACAAATTGCATTTAGTTACAGACATTATATGAATGAAGATTTATTTTATATTAATGTGAATTAAAGGCGGAACTCACAGGAAAATAGAGTTATAAAAACAAATTACTCGCTTTTTAACGTGCAAAGCTGTTAGTTTAGTTTTGAGTAAAAAGTACATTTCATAAAGGTATAATTACCAGATGTAATTAAAAGGATATTATAACGTTTAATCAAAGAGAAAATAAAATGGCGTGCAAGTAAAGCCAGGCATCAAATTTCTTGTACAAAATAAAAGTTGATAAAAAGCGAAAAGCGTCCACAACGTGTGCAGTATAACAAAAGAGGATTTTAACTTTCCATGCACACTAAATAAAGCAGGATAAATATCCGTACTCAAAAACCGGAAACAAAGTGTGGTTAGGTATGTTAGGTCAACTACATCCGTCGGAATAAAGAGCAAACACGGCAAAAGGATTTCGCGGTGTACTGATATATTCAGGAAAAGTTTATTTTACAAAAGCACCGCGCTGTGGACTGTTTTTATAGCGTCGCGGTCTTGTTTGCAGCTCAAAAATATTTCACGGGAACTTTACGTGTCTCGCCGTTTGTCTGCTTTACAGTCGGATTTAAAGTTTTCAACTATCCAACAGTTACACTGGAATTCTCAGATTTATGATGAATATTTTGTAAATGTTTCCACCTCAATTCGTAATTCGCGAATAGTTTGCTAAAGAATGGCAAGTTCTAACTGCAAAAACAACCGTGAGTTAAATGCGGAAGGCAACGTTTCATAAGTTTTATTGGACTTCGTGAAATATGACAATTACGAATTAAAAGCACTAGCGTACTATTTATACAATTACAAACCTAAATTGATTTAACTACAAAAACTTGCACATGTATGAGTAAAAATATATTTTTTACAGCCTAATTCTAGCTCAGTGGTATGAAGTCGGCCTGTGGATCATGAGAACCCTGGTTCAATTCCCACAGGCGACAAACAATTTTCATAATTGCAAAAACTACCCCTATGGCTCCTCCACCACTAACATCTTTGGGGGCCGTGATTTGACGAGTGGTAACCGCACTTCACGCGCAAAATATATCACTTACCGAGATCTGCTTCGGCAGAGTGCCACATCCAGTAATGGGTAGAAGGCGTGATGATATATTTATTTTTTATTTATTTCATTCTCAACAGAGTTTTAGATAATCCCGAATTTTGGATTGATCTAATTAAGCTAAACTATTTTCTCAGAGAAGTTTAAATAAACTCTAATATTTACTTTTTACATTATTGACCACGAGGTTCAGCCGATTCCTGTTCTTGCACCTTACCCTTACAAATACATCACAAACATTCATACCCTGGGCGAGATTCAAACTCGCGACCAACGGCGTGCAATGTCAAGCAACTGCTACGCTAATCGCTCGATTACCGTGGCCGGTAATCTTGTTACCATTTAATGTTCGGAAAGTGATTTTAAAAATAGGACTAAAATAAGATTAGTTAATTCAGGATTAACTAAGACTTCTTTGTGACTCAGGCTGTAAATATATTACAGTTGCAAAGGAGTTAAAACATCTACTATCCGATTCTAGAAAGAAGTTTAGTTAATCCTGAATTTTGAATGAGCTAATCTAAGTCTAACCTAAATTAAAAAGGTAATCCAAATTACACCTTAAAAACCAAATAGTAATTGGATTAATATTGTAGGGTTTATTTAAACTTTTTTGATAATTTGTTTTAGTTCATTTCATTGTCAAAAGAATCAGAATTAGATAAAACCTTTTTCAGAGTAGAACTGCTAATGTATATAATTGAGTTACCTATCTACATTAATTAAAACAATATTTAATTTTGTAATTTTAATTAACAGTCGGCGTTTCGATAAACATTTGTATTTTTTTCTCGCTTTCAAATGTTCCTAAATTAGTTTTATGAAACATGCTTTAAATAAAAAATGTTCTAACTTTTCTATCACGTTTACTTGAAACATATTTCGTTAATAATTACTTATATACTAAGCAGGTAGATGTCTTTCTAATAATGCCAACTAAATTTCATGGAAAATGTAACGTTTCTTTCAACTATGAGTAAAAAAGCAGAATTTTCGAACGTCATTTGGTGACAGAAAGTAAACAATTACAGACCAAAGATTTTTACAGACCGTTGCTGATCGGCAACGGAGCTCTTTATAGACCACAAATGTCAAAATTTTTGTACATTTTTGTTTTGTTTGTATTGTTTTCCTAGTAACCTACATTAAATTTTTTATTAATTAGAATTAAAAATCGATTAATCTTAATTTCCGTTCGTAGAAAAAATGTTGTATGTTCCTCTGGTTGAAAATATCTCTCCTGACCTCGACTAGTTGCAGTCTATGCTACGCTCGTGCTACGATCTCTAGATCCGTAAACAGCTACTTTCAACCCTTGCATTATGTACATAAAAAACTGAAAAATGTATTACAAATTTTATCTTAAAAAGAGTTTTATACCTCTAAAATGATTCTGAAATCCTTTTTTATTTTCAACATATACGAACCCGGTCCCACTTCAGTTGGCCCAAATTTATTTTTTTGTTTGATGTTATATTTTACAGTTTTATTTCTTGTGTAGTATGCAAGAAAATGAAATGAAATTTTAATAAGACATATAGGTACTAATATGCTGCTAACACACAGATAAAATTTTAAGTCAATCGATACATACATCTAGAAATGACAGCCATTGAAAGAGGAAGTAAACATTTCTGTTTTACCTAAAAAAAAATTGTTTTATTAAAAACTGTATAATAATAAAGTTTGTTTTAAATAATAATTAACTTCAATTTCATCCGCCAAACTGCCCACAAGATAATAATCATGATAGTTTATTTGTGTGTTGATTTAGTTCATGTGAAGAAAAAAAAATGAGAGTTATACTGCTATACATTTTGTGTTTAAGGTATATTTAAGGTTAAATTTAGTTAAAAATGTAATTGTACAATTTAGTAAATGTACGATAACTGAGTTTTTAGTATTATTTATTAAATTTTTAATGAAAAAATTAGATTCGGGCCAACTGAAGTGGGAACGGGCTCGTATTAACCATCGCTAACAGCAACATAAAATAAAGTCGTATTGGATAAAAAAGATAAATTTCATTGACAGAATTTCAGAAGGAAATATAAACTTCATTTAACTTTTCAACACGACAGTAGAAAGTTGTTATTCAAAATGGATAATGATTTTACATAGAATATGCAGTGATGTAGGTATAAATTTTGTAAAATCATTATCAACTAAAAATTTTATCCATGAATATTTGTTTTCACCCTGGTCTTTTAAAGAATTAGAAGATACCTCCATTTTCCCACATATTTCATCACACATTTAACTAATTCCCCTCTGTAAACTCCTCCCTAATCCCACCCTGAATTCATAAAACTGTAGGGAAGGAAGCACTAATGAGCTGAAAACAAGGTGCACACATCCCGTGATCAGGACAAAGACAGCTGTGCTATTAACATCGAAGTTGAACAGAGACAGATAGCTGGGGTCTTGGTCCAACATGTGACAGCGTGTCCAGCGAGTGCGAGTGCGCAATGCACACACGCATGTCACAGTGTGGACATTATCTGTGTGTAACCATCGCCGACGCAGATCAGCCATTCAAATTGCGGGACCAGAAACTGTAGATGCAAGATCGGGATGAAATAAACTATGGTTAAAGCACTTTTAATTAATGTCATCACGCCATTTCACCCAGTTGAACGACCAAGATAACTTTTGATAATAAGGAATCATTTATAACCGCAAATTCAATTCATGTATAAAAACTATATATAGAAACAACAGAAATACTTCATTCGATTAAATTATGTGAACATATACCACTCGTGGTTTAATTTTGTTGTATTAGGAAGAAAGAAAAAAGATTTCTTGGATTACAAAGCTGATCGTGCAAAATAATCATTTATTTTCTTAACTCAAGTGTCACCAGAATAACATTATTGTTTTCGTTTGTCATAAATATCAAAAATGTTAGAGAGATTTTGAATCCGCAACAATCTTTGATATTATTTGAAAAAATTTTATGACGTTTTAGTCCGTCTTCAGGTCTATCTAAATATTAATTAAAATACATTTTTAAATTTTAAATAAGATAAGTCAAACGAGTGATCACTCCTTGAGTCAAATAATAACTGGATTTAGTTGTGCGCAGACCATTTTTTTGTTTCACCCGAACTTATTCTTTTGAGATAAAACGAAATTAGACAAAATCTCTCCACCTTTCGTGATTTTACTATTACAATTTCTCTCGTCAGAAGTTACCCAGAAATAACGTATTTTCATATAAACATTTGTTCAATAAATTTTGGCATTATCTTCGAGAATTTTTCGGACGGTATATATTTTTCTTGATTTTATAACCAAAACAAAACAGTTCAATCAAATAAAATTTATATTTATTTAAGTATTAAAGGCAGTAAATGCTTCATATCAGTTGAGGATGATTTTAGAAATTAAAACGAAGTCATGATTTCCAAAACAGCTAATACAGGTAGGACACTTACTGACTGCAGGCCGATCGACATAATAACGAAATATAATTTTAAACATTGTTAAAATAAATAAAAATATATCATCACGCCTTCTACCCATTACTGTGTGTGGCACTCTGCCGAAGCAGATCTCGGTAAGTGATATATTTGATGCGTGAAGTGCGATTTCCAGTCGTCAAATCACGGCCCCCAAAGATGTTAGTGGTGGAGGAGCCACAGGGGTAGCTTTTTGAAATTATGAAAATCGAACCAGGGTTCTCAGGATCCACAGGCCGACTTCATACCACTGAGCTAGCCACCCCATATTGTTACATGTCAAAAATGTTATTTTTGTTGTATATTTTAGTAATTGCTATGTTACCCTTTCCGTAAATATTAAAAAAATATTGTGCAAAATAGTCATTTATTTTCTAGGCTCAAGTGTCAACAGAATAACATTATTGTTTTCGTTTGTCATAAATATCAAAAATGTTAAAGAGATATTGTATTCTCAACAATCTTTGATATTATTTGAAAAAATAAAAAAATCTAAAAATTAAATCATATCTTTAGTGGTAAATGTAAAATTGCCGTAGAAAAAATAGTATATAAGACCATTGGAAAACACACACTCTCTAATGATATCCTTTTAATACTATTGGTATGTAACAAGGGTTAAAAGTAGCTGTTTACAGAACGAGGCTAGAAATTGTGGCAAAAATACTTTCAATCAGAAATGTACACAACATTTTTTCTACCTTTCTACGTATAATTTTAGGAAAAAAATACTTCAAGTAAAATTGGTAGAATATTTAGTTTTCCGTATCTTTTATTTGCAGCATTATTCTCTGAAATTATTTAAGAACGTTTGATTGCAGGAAATATAAATCATAATAATGATGCCAATTGTCATAAATTATTTCTAACTTAACGATTATAAACTGAAGAAAATTGTACAAACACCAGTTTAAAATTTTATTTATTAATAAATTGTCACGAAGCTCGACGACCACCAAACTTGCGACGAAATATTTGTCAGAAATTTTTAAATAGTTTCGTGTACAGTGTTGACAAGTTGATTTTTCGTTTTATTTTTATACTGATGTCCCCATGTATATAATGAAAGAGATTTACTAGTCCATATAACAGCAAGATTGTTCCAACTTAATTTTCATAGAAAATTTATTGTCATGTTTTGAAACACGATGTTTACCTTACTCGCATTCCTGAAACGAAGCCAAATTATAAATTTAATTATTTTTTGCATCAATTATATTTATCTTTAGATACTTGGCACCGGCGCCTATTATATTATTTGACACGTTCATTTAATTTAGAATTAAGGTGACAAACTCGATAGTGTCAACGGTGATATCCACTAATAACTATTTAGAAATAACTTCGCCAAATAACAGAATCTGTCAATATATAATATCTTAATTTCACATTAAGTTGAATGTATGTTTTCGATCCGCAAAATTCATTAGTTCAGTACTTTATAAGGCGCATCCCATTTGCCATTTGGATCAGATCTAACTTACATTTATTGAACCAGATCACTTATTTTATAGGGTTGTTGATTTCCACCGAATTTCGAATTTCTGAACATTCGAACATTCGAATTTTTTGAACTTCATCAAAAAAACTTCGAATCTTCGAATTTTTGAATTTTTTGAACTTTTCGAATTTTCCGAAGCTTCGAATTTTCGAATTTTTTGCCCATTAATTAACGCCATCTGTCATCTCCAAGTACGCTCACGCATAATTCGTGAAAAGTCGGACACGAATTAAATAATAAATTCGGCAAAGTATTCTGCAAAAACTCTGTAAGGTTAGGCGTCTTAATTAAGCCATCTACTCTCTTAACCGCCCATCTAACTGCTATGGATTTTTAGTAAAACGTTTTAAAATGACAATAAAAAGAATACAAAAAAGTCTTAAATATAACGTTTTTGACAGTGTAACGAAATTTTAAATTTAAATTGAATTAATTTGGCAAACAATAATAATTAATAGAAATTACTTACGAATTAATACAAAACTCTGCAATTGAGTTTATTCTGAAAATAATTCATACCACATTAGGTTCTAAAACATTTCAAATAATTCGCAAAATTCGAAAAATTCGAAAATTCGAATATTCAAAAAATCCAAAACTTCAAAAAACCTAATTTATTTCATTGGATTACTTCGCTGACTTTATTTTTAGTACTTGAATTACTGATTCTAATTTACTGTAATGTAATTCATCCCAATAAGTGCATCAGTTTGCTTAATTCATTTCATTTTGTCCTATTGTCTTATTTAACTGAACTGATTTAAGTTAATCAAGTGACAAATGGAATACAGCTAATGTTGTTGCTATAACAAGAAATATAATAAGAGTTGAAATAAACGATTGAATGCGGTTCCTCATTGAACTTATGTACTTATTTAGTTTATTCTTTCTAGGATCAATTGACAAATAGTGAATGGAGTACCACGTTTAGGACTTCTGAGATAGGTGTTTCAACACCTTTACCATGTTATACGAGTAAGTAAAATTCCTGTTTCATATTTTCTAATATATGTTTCATAGTAGTTTGGAAACTCTTTTATATGCGCCAGTAACGCCCTTCACCATTCATTTCGGGGTATTTACGCCAATACATATAACATTAAAAATAACAGTAATTATTTTCATAGCCCAGTGGTATGAAGTCGGCCTGTGGCTCCTGAGAACCCTGATTCGATTACCAGGCGTAAAATCACAGCCCCCATAGATGTTAATGCCAGAAAGCCACAGGGATTGTTTTAAAATGGCGAAAATTGTTTGTCGCCTGTGGGGATCGAACCAGTAGTGGGAAACGAACCAGTAGTGGGATCGCGCCATGTAGAATTCTATAAAAGAATTCAACCGATAATTTTCATATCGTCAAATTAGTACTCCATTCTAAATATTTTTGCAGTATAAATGTAGTTTACATTATTTTTGTACTCTCTGATACAAAAAGCACCGATTATTTTACGCTATATTAGGGCAAATAATAATTTTTACTTGACAGATGACAGCGATTCTATTGTTGCAAATAGAATTCTATATGGCGCGATCCGGGGGACTATCTCCATAGCAATATACAGGTGATAGACAAAATAGGGATAAAAAATAAGTCTAATTGCTTTATTTTTAATTTTAGACCTATAGTTTAAATTACAAAGTTGTGTACAAACTAAAATGTGTTATAGAAATGTGACTTTGCATGCGTCGCATGAAACTACTCGACTAGATGCACTCAACGTGCAAACTGCTCGATACAAAAAGTATCACATTTACTCCTGACATAATATACTATTTCTTGAATAATAGTGCGAAGTAGGCTAATTAATACTAACTAATTGGAAGTCGTGCGAAGAGTGCTCGTAAATATTTACAAAAAAGATATAAAAAGTACATACTAGAAAGCTTCTTTTCGACTTCGTGATTGTAAAAAAACAAAAATCTTCCTTTAGATGTAGTAATTATTTATTTATTTATTTATTTATGTTACTCTGTACAACAGGAATTGAATCCCAATTACAGTACAGGGTCCGGACTCACCGAGCCGCAGAGTGGTTGTTCTTATAATTTCTAGCTTGAGTGGGATTCGAACTCGGGATCTCCGGATTCAAATTTCGTAACGCTATCCACCCCACCGTACTGCCGGACTAATTATATTTTAGTACTTTTTTTTTACATAATATATTATCTCAGAGATTATTCAAGTTATTATTTAAATTTATATTAATATAATTAGGGCTATTTTAAGTTGCACGTAGTGTATTCCAGAATGCAATTGTTATTTTTGCATTTTATTACAATAAATTATTCATTTTATTTTAACTGCAACGAATAAAAGTTAATTTATAATGCTAATAAGTTACAATTAGTCATCAGTGCACTTATAAATATTCATAATTCGAAATAAAATACAAAAATTATAATGAAATCTAGTTTTACTCTACAAATAAATGAATTATAATTTGTAATTATGTTATATAACATTTATTTTATTCAAACTTGCCTCATATAATTTGTATTTTGCAACAGGGGATTAATTTCAATTTGATGTACTGTTTATACCACTTAGCCAATATTATAAGGGTTATAAGCGAGAGCGAGACCGTAGAGCTACAACTATTATATTAATTTATAATAAAATTTATAGCTTATGAAACATATTAGAATATTGCGATTAGTATGCCGTGTAAGTTGTTTGAAAAATATCAAATAAAGATCAGAACGGTTCTTTGAAACAATGATTAAACAAAGTAATCTTATAAATATTAAAAACATGAAAGACATAAAGGAAATAGTAGCATCTTTGTTGTTTAGATACAGCTGCGATAAAACACGTATTTTATGTTTACATTTGGATAGGAGCGCCAGACTGGCTTACAACGTAAAGTTGCATACGTGAGCGCCTGGTCGCGACTCGGAAAAAACTGCCGCATACATTTAAACTTAACTACTTTTAGAAAACAGGAAGAATACTGACGGCATTTAATTTCAAATTTACAGATGACAAAGAGCCGTATTAAAAAGCAATTATGCTAGAATTTTAAACGAGTTCAACATTCTTTCGCGGTGCAAAACTACAAAAAGATGGTAAATAGGTTCTTGCTTGCTGTCATTCGATCCGAACTTCTTCCAACTTTTCTATTTTTTCGTTTTAATTTACGTTGCCAGCAAACTTAAATTGCAAGTTAAATTCGTTACAAAGTCGAATAACACAAACTAAGTATTTGACAATAGTTTTCAACTCTTCTTGGACTAACTGCCTTTCGAAACGCTCATAAAATATTATCAATTACTTGCTCCTTAAACGAAAAACAATAGCTTCTTCAAGTCAACTAGAAAGTAGTCATATCATCACTCATTTTACATAATTCTGAGTCGGGCAGTTCTGCAAATACTGATTACAATTGATGACATACTTTTCATACTTTTTAATACTTGCAAATAGTACTATAGAGCAAAAATTCTGAACCAAGGGTCAATAGAGCTCCAAGATATACGTTAATCTTCTACAGAGATGAAAGATTAAAAAATTCACTCTACCGGTTTCGAACCCCATATGGGTCATCACCAGAAGGTGAAGTCAGTATTTTCAGTAAATACTTAACATAAAACAAAAGACAAAATGTCTATTGCGATGTGGAATTGAGTCTTAATAAATAAGAAAAAATAGGAAAAATTTTCCATCACTTGTCTCGTAATTCCACAGAGGTTTTTACAGCACGTTTGCGTCAACTTCTCAGGTCATCAACAAACGGCTGGTCAGTTCAGCTTTAACCATAGACGCGCGTTTCGTCCTTCCGGACTCATCAGTATGGTGCGATCATATATCCAACTAGATCAACTAGGAACTAGAGGATTGTGATACCGACTTAGCTGAACTGACTGATGTTAACCTATCTACAACGGTAACATGCTCTCATGTCATGTTACCGTTGTAGATAGGTTAACATCAGTCAGTTCAGCTAAGTCGGTATCACAATCCACTATTTCCTAGTTGATCTAGTTGGATAAATGATCGCACCATACTGATGAGTCCGGAAGGACGAAACGCGCGTCTATGGTTAAAGCTGAACTGACCAGCCGTTTGTTGATGACCTGAGAAGTTGATGCAAACGTGCTGCAAAAACCTCTGTGGAATTACGAGACAAGTGATGGAAAATTTTTCCTATTTTTTCTTATTTATTAAATACTTAACAATTGATTTATAAACAGAAAAATCGAGATATCGACAGGATTTGAACCTGGGATCTATGAACTCCGGTCATATGCTTTAGCCAACTAAACTACGGAATTCATGTAATTCAAATCTGAATGTAATCCAATTTTTTCTCTCCATTTTGTTATGTTCCATAGGTAGCCTCATTCCCATGACTTAATTGGCTGGTTAAAGTATATGACCGGAGTTCATAGGTCTTAGGTTTTAATCCAGGCGGTATCCTAATTTTTCTCGTTATAATTTAATTTTCAATAAGGCCAAGGGGTACATTAGTAGAAAAGATTTTAGAACAACTATTGTATCACAAGAATGATTTTCAGCACTTTTGTGTTTGTTAATATATGGCCTGTATTATTAAAATATTAAATGCGAAATTACAATTTGCATTTTGTTAGCAATATTAATTTCCCATAAATCAATTTTCTGTATTTTCTTAAACTACATTTAAACCTGCGATGAAAGAATCAATTTATTAAGCGATTAACTTGGATAGTATATAATTGCGGAAATAAAAATAATTTTTCTAAAAGATGGCAATATTTAAAAAAAAATAAATATATCATGCCCGTTTGTACCAACAAAACTTAAATTTTAAGTTTTAGATAAACTGACAATATCGTATCAAATATTTGTGTTAGCAATGTAACTGTTTTCATAATATGATATTTTACTTCAATTTACATTTATTTATTTAAATCACAAACAAAATTTAAGTTTCGTTGATGCAAATGAGTATCAGAGATCAACTTACCTTGCAAAAAAAAAATCGATTGAAAACTGCATGCGACCGAGCAACCGGATAACCGAGTGAATGACATATACGTATATTCGTATATCCACCTAAACCATCATCTAAGCTCGTCTCATTGGGAATTGACTAGCTAGAAATAATTAGTTACATAATGGCGGCTGTCTACGTAGACTTTAGACAACTAAGGACCTTTAGGTCAATATACTGGAACATTCTGAATATTCCCCTCAAAATTAGAAGTGGATGACTATATACTGTATCAAAGATCGTAATCTTCTGATAAAAATAAAATTAATTGTACCTATTACAAGTTCATTAGCAAATCATGCAAGGCAAAAATAAATATACCTATTAAATTAAAATCATCATCTACATGTCTGCACTGAATCATTTTCCAAAAGCAGTAACTTATTAGCATACTATTATATGTAATTTTGTTTTTAGAAACTACCCACACTTTAAATAATTTATGAAATTACCTCTCATTTAAGGGAACATGTGTTATTACTTGCATTAATTCACAATGAGTACATAATTATATATTGTACATATGCTTCTATCCATTTCCATATGCTTACTGTTGACATGTGGTCCACAACATTCATAATTTTAATATACTACCCCTATTATTACTTTAAAATAATTAAAAACTACTTTAGACAATGTGTTAACTATGTAAAAATTAGAATAGTAAGTTATGGGAACCTCTGGTATGTTTTTTTTTAAATATAATTTTATGACAAAAATTTGGTTGACGCCTGCGTCGGACAGGTGGGATGTGGTCTTGTGGTTAAGATATCGGCCCGGCAAGCTGAAGATCCCCGGTTCGAATCCGGGCGTCTCCCAAATTTTTCTGTCATAAAATTAAATTTAAAAATTATCATTGTCACTGTTCTTCAATGTCATTCATATGACAAAAATTTACTCTGGTATGTGTTGATACATACATTGGCATAAACAATTTTTCAGTACATTATGTGCATTTATCTACATAACTTTCCATGTAATAGTAAAAAATTGTAAGGGTAAAACACAGTTATATTTTTCGTTTCGATTATAGCGTGTGAGTCATCGAATAAAAATGCGGCAACAATTTTTATTAGTTAATCACATTACTTCTATAAAAAGTTTCTTCACTAATTATAATTAATGATCTCCATATTACAAATACGCCTACATTTCACTTTACCCATTTATAAACAAGAAAACATTAAGAAAATTGACGTATTGTTCGAATTCCAAATATAAAACTAAAATAATCCTAATGAGAACGTCATTAAAGTTGAGAGATTGTTCAACTCGATAAAATAAACTCAAATACGTTATTCTGTTATTCACTACCATATCAGATCGTCAAATATTAGTTAGTATCGAGATAGTCATCGAGAAATTTGAATACGATGAGATCTTTTAAATTTATACTTGATATATGTGGACATCTATGCTTAAATTCTTGTCTAGAATTTTTGCAATTTTTTTTTTCTTTTCTCACGATTTAAACGAGAATTAATTGAAATAACGGATAACGCTATTATTTTATCTTCATTCTTCTGTATTTATTTATGCGAGAGAATTTAATTGTATATTCTTTTTAATTAATTCTACAATGTTTTTGTAAATAAATAAATATATCATCACGCCTTCTACCCATTACTGGGTGTGGCACTCTGCCCAAGCAGATCTCGGTAAGTGATATATTTTGCGCGTGAAGTGCGGTTACCAGTCGTCAAGTCACGGCCCCCAAAGATGTTAGTGGTGGAGGAGCCACAGGGGTAGCTTTTGAAATTATGAAAATTGTTTGTCGCCTTTGGGAATCGAACTAGGGTTCTCAGGATCCATAGGCCAACTTCATACCACTGAGCTAGCCACCCCATAAAAGAACCTATGAACTATATATTTAAATTTGATACCTAGAAGTTAAAAGATAAGTGAAACTGAAACTAGAACTAACGACAATACAGAATTATATTCTATATAAATTAATAGAGAAACCACTACTAGTAAATACAAAATAAAAGAAAAACAAAGAAATACAAGTGACAGCAATGGTAAGCTTATGCAGATCAACTGAAAATGTACCTTTGTCTTAAGTTTAACATATCGTAAGCAATGCCATCTCTTAGTCGTTGAATATCCCAATATATATTCATCCTCTGAATTTTTCAAAATAAATATTCAAACAAATTCTTCCTCATGCTTAAATTTATTTTTAAAATTATTCAAAGATAAAAAAATAAAATCCCAAAATCGATTTGGTTCACAGTGGTCCAATATATCAATACGGTGTAAAGTTTTCGATTTTCGTGTATAAATTAATCACCGTCGATTTACCATAGCGTGAGTCTGGTCGGTAGTGCGTGTGTGTTTTGTTTGGTATCTGTGTCCAGCGCAGTAGGCGGTGGCCGCTTCTTCTTTCCCCGCTCCTGCCCTCGCCAACAAGCTGTCTTCTAAGATATGATTGCGTTCTGAAAGAATCTCTTAGCACTTGGTATTGTACTCGGACACGATAGTAAGAGCTGGATTTAACATCTAAATGCAGATGTTAGTTGATCGGTTTGGAAATTTGTATGGACAGGACCGTAATTATTTATTATTGGAAATGGATAGATAAATGTATTAGGATTCTTTCGGTATGTAAGAATGTAATTATGTTTAATTTGGAGATAGTTTAATTATTTTTATATTACTGCGCTTTTATAACCAGCCTTTAAATTGAATAAATAAATATATCAACACGCTATTTACTCATTTTAAGACGTAACAGCTCTGTTATTGTTGATCTTAGTAAATAATATACGTTTACTTGGCCAAAGTACATTACCAGCGGTCAAATTATTGTCTCAAGATTTTTTTTTGCCTAATAAAAATTTTAATTGGGTAATGGCTCAGTGGTATCAAATCGACCTGTGGATCCAAAGAACCCTGGTTCAATCCCCACAGCCGACAAAACATTTCCACAAATTTAAAATTGCCCCTGTGGCTCCCCCACCACTAACATCTTTGAGGGCCGTGATTTGACGGCTGGTAACTGCACTTTACGCACATAAATATATCACTTACAAAGATCTGTGTCGGCAGAGTGCCACACCCAGTAATGAGTAAAAAGGCATGATTATATTTATATGTATTTTATTTATTTATTTATAAAAATTTCAGAATATTTCGATTTGAAAATAATCTCATCTCAGTTAATTTCAACTGAGTTGAGATTCTCTGAAATGAAATGATATTTTTTGGATCACAAATCGAACGGGTTTTGCTAGCTCTGAACTGAGTCGGTCACGTGACGAACGTTGTAGTGTCATTTCGCGGATAACACATGATTTCGTTTGATGTTTTTGTTGGATTTGAGCTGTGAGGTTTGATTTATAAAAACAGACATCCAAATATTCAAATTACTGACAAAACATAACTAATTCGCAATAGCGAAATGGGTAATGCAGCATCGGCAAGAGGGGAGACGAATATCTCACTTGATCTCAGTTGTCAGTGCAAATATAACACCACAAAAAAAGCTATCAAATTGAGGTCAGGTGAGATTAAGTGAGATTTGGTGAAAATCGAGCGCTACTAATATATCATAAATGTGCAATAAGTTATTATACGCGAATAATATGATTGACACATGAGCAAGTAAGCGCGAATATGATCATTATCACGAGCATAATTATAATGACATTTCACTCACGTGTGATATATAAATTTTATTTTATAGTGGCTGTTTTCCTACAATAAAGTTGGAAAAAGGTTTAAACCAAACTGACTATGCTGTCAAATAAGTGTAGTGTCACTGTTGTCAAGCTATTGCAATGGTATAAATTAGCTGTATTCCATTTGCCACTTGGTTCATTTAAATCAGTTCAGATATATTAGACAACATGTCTAAATGAACTGAATTAAGTAAATTGATGCACTTATTGGAGTGATTTACTTCAAAGTAAATTATAATAATAATAATAATTAAATAAAGTCAACAATGTAATCCAGCGAAATAAAAAAGTGATCTGGTTCAGTAAATGTAAGTTAGATCTGATCCAAATGGCAAATGGAATACGCCTAAGGTTAGTTGTTTATGATTGTCATGGATTTAACCACTTTAGTAACGCGAATAATTGCTCATTTTAGTCACTGAAAACGATTGTATATTGTACATCAAAAACCGCTATTTTAAAATAAAAAATGGTAGATAATAGTATTAAATTATTTTCATACTAAACACAAGAATTGTAAAATAGAATTACAAAGCACATTGTCACTAACATGAATCAAAATTATTTAACTCATTTTAAGAAGAATGTTAATTAAGCATTAAATTTAACAAAACATTAAAAAAATTAAATATTCTTCTGGCTAGTTGCACCAACAAAGATTGAATTTTAAATTTGGTTTAAATAAATCAAAGCAAGTCGAATATTTGATAGTAAGTAATGTCAATTATTCTACATAACATGTAACTTCGATTTGCGTTTACATATTTAAATCATGTTTGGATAATTGGAAATTACATAAGTTTATACTTCTTAAGAACAAAAATAAAAATATTTACCTGGTATAAAACTTGGCGCTTGAGAAATAAAAGATGGCAGCACCAGCACTCTCGGTAAAGCTTCACTCACTTCCGTTCACTACCTGGATGCTGGGATGTTTATGTTGTTTGAACTTGTCTCAAGCGCTCAAGGTCGTTTGAGTGTACTAATAACTTCCAACGAACACAGTAACCCAATTAAACGTAGCCAACTTTTCAATTAGCAGGATTGAAGTTTTGCGTTGTTTTATTGTTGTTCCGTTTACTTCCAAGTTTGAAATATTCACTAGCGTCAGTGGCGGCGGTGTGGCGACCCGTGACATTTCACGGGGCACACGGTAGTTAAACTGACATTATGCTTGATTAAATATGTAGTGTGTGTGCTGGTGACATATAAAACCACTTATAAATGTATGTTGTAAACTTCAAAAGCGAAAAACGTATACTCTACTACTAACAACTAATCATTTTATTATTATTTGGAATACAGTGCTCTGTTTTATAAGTTATAAACACAAATGTAGAGGAGATT
Organism: Pterostichus madidus; assembly: GCA_911728475.2. Classification (NCBI taxonomy): domain Eukaryota; kingdom Metazoa; phylum Arthropoda; class Insecta; order Coleoptera; family Carabidae; genus Pterostichus; species Pterostichus madidus. Next base: position 24,919,580 of record OU452312.1, read on the forward strand.
CAACCAAAAATAAAACTGCTGTCATGTGACTCAAATTCTTCTACAGGCTCTAGGTTCCCTATACTTACGGTACCCATATTTAAAAAATAAAAATAAATAAAGGATAAATCTGATAAAACTGCACAAAAATAGAAAAACAATGTGTATTTATTGATTTTACAAAAGAAGAGTTTCAAAATGAACGTGAAATAATAGTCCTTATCAAAAAGAAAAGAAAGAAAATTACTTAACAAAAATTATTTTGATGTTCTTATAAAATCGTCATTAATTTCAATTTATTGAAATTGTAGAAACTGAATTTCTGTATTATAAATGAGAATACAAAAAATGATGGACACAAGTAGTTTTTAAGATATAAATAAATCAAAAGGACAACGCTCTGCAATAACGGACTGTCCACCAGTTTCTTGTGAAAGTGAAAATATTATAATAATTTTTAAATAAGGACTGATAAAATGAAAACCTCAAAACATTCCAAATATGTAATTTTTATAAATAAAATAAATACATAATATATTATTATGCATTTTATTCGTAGTACTTTGCCGTAGTAGATCTCGATAATTAATCTATTTATGCGTTTGTAGTACTGTTACTAGTCGTCAAATCATGGTCTCCAATAGTAACGTACAAGTGAAGAAGTTTTATAAAATAAGACCTTGGTAAAAAAAATAGGAATCTTGGTTATTTAATAAATAACAACTACAAATAAAACAAAATGCATAGCATTAAAAAAAAAACTTATTGCATTAAAAATTAAACAAAAAAACTAAACTACAGGGGGTCTATTCTAATTCATAGTGAGATGTGGTTGTGGCTACGGCTATGATATTTTGCATGACAGCTATACTCAATTGTCTTCATAGCGGGATTTAGTAACAAATTAGAAAATTATATTTTTAGTATTGGTATTAAAAATATAGTATAGTTGTCAGCCCTTTTTTTATAAATAAATATTAATGTCAAAGTTCGATTTCATGATATAAATGCTGTTTCTATTTGAGTTCTATATCTGTCATAAAAGAAAATTATTATAAATAAACAAATCAGAAAAAAATTAATATCGAATGACAGTGAATGTGGTTACGACCATAGTGGGACCTGTTCAGCTCCCGCTATAAATTTGGGATGTGGCTAAATGACAAACTGTTTTATTTATACCACCAGATGGATCCTAGTTTTTTCGCGATGTGGCTACCGTTGCCACAGTGGCTATGTTAATTAGAATAGACCACAAGGTATCAAAGAGGGAGGGGTCCATTGATCCATTGGACTCTCCTTATGGGCGCCTATGGCTTCCACATTCTCAACAGCTGTATATATATTAAGTTACTAAATCCGCCATTTTAAAAGAGCATAAGCACCATTATATAATATTTACATCATGAATTATGAATGCTTTTGTACTATCCGGTTATAATACAAACTGTACAAGTTTGTTGTGACGCTTGATGACGAAAAATACAACGAATGTACTCGTACTTTACCAGGTGTTTGAATATGTCCCAACTTATAAATTTTAAAAGATGGCTACCCTCTTTCCTTCTTGTTTTATTGGCCCTGTCGATTTGGCCAGTTTAGGCCTCAATTTATTTCCTGCTGTCAAGGCTTAAATAAAAAACAAAATTCATTTATTTTGTAACATGAACCCTTCGTATCTCAGTTTTCACGACGAAATATTTCACAATTTGACTGCAAATCTACCCATACCCAGTCGTGTTACATCCGCGGATGCATAAATAAAAATGCTGTATAAATATGTTGGGAGGTAAGACTGTGATTAGGTGTTAGACGTGAAAAATGTAGCGCAATGTGGGGCCGCGTGAGATATGAGCAGTCTGGTTTATTACCGCGAGTCGCGACCGCCTGAGAGGCGTTACCAGCCGTTACCGCGTTACAGTAGGTTGAAGCTGAGGCTGCCGTCGTTTACTCTGCCAAAAATAAAACCTGACATTGAGGCTTGACAACGAGAATTTCTTCCGTCATAAAATTCTAATTTGTGATGTATTTGTTTATTGACATACAATATTTTTAGCTTCATTCGAATTTAAACACACAAATTATACATATATACATACCTCTTTTCATCATTATTCACTAACCTTATTCTGAAGATGGCGCTAATCAGCAACCGAATTATTATAACTAAACCATAACTTTTTTGCCAGTTCTTATTCCGTCCCCATATTTGAATTTATAAACATTAAAGTTCTTCCATTATACATACATAACACCACGCTATATCCCATCAAAAGGGGTAGCATGAACCCTAGAATCATTAACTAAACATTTACATTTTCATCAAATAATCAGTTTCTCGTCAAACATTCTCATCCCAACATTACCACTCTTGCTTCATCCAGTCTCATAGTTCTTTCTATATAAGCTCATTGACTTATCACACTCGAAATCATTCATCACACAATAAACCTTCAATCACATCCACCCAATCACTCCTATATACTTTTCATTAATTTTTCTTAGATGTACTTTTAATATGCTCAAAATATCTCATATTACTAACGCACACTCCACTGACAACAAATCTAACAATTATTCTACAAAGATTAGAAAAGAAGAGAGCGACAGAATGCGCTTTTATTTAAAATAATTATGATTTACTTACAGAACCTAAATTACTAACAGGCAGATTAAAGTGAAGAGTAAATTTGCAGTTTAGTATCTCTATTTTTACTTTGAATTGAAAATATTCATATCAGAAATATACTCCACGTCAAGTTGCTTGACAATTACGTCATTTTTAAAACTATAACATTACAATTACAAACAGAATGCATTATTGTTTTCGTAATTAATAACAAAAATAAACAACGAATTGACATAGCGTATATTCACAAAACTAGAATAAGAAAATAAATAAAATATATATATATCACGCCTTCTATCCATTACTGGGTGTGGCACTCTGCCGAAGCAGATCTCGGTAAGTGTGGTTACCAGCCGTCAAATCACGGCCCCCAAAGATGTTAGTTGTGGGGGAGCCACAGGGGTAATTTTAAATTGGAGAAAAAGTTTTGTCGGCTGTGGGGATCGAACCAGGGTTCTTTGGATCCACAAGGCGACTTGATACCACTGTACCATTACCCCATATAGTAGAATAAAGTTGTAAGTAAGTTTGGAATGCATAACTGATAATTACTAATATGTCCTATTTTTATCGTCGTAACAATTCTATTTATTTTTGTGTTAGTTAAAATGAAAATAATATTAGCAGTTAATCTGTTTTAACTTTTAGAAAAAAAATAGATTTAACAGTCTATTTGTCAGTGACAGCAAGATAATTAAAATACATGCAAGATACGAATTTCGAAATAAATTATAATTAATATATTAAGATGATGCCCGAATTCTTCGAATTACAAATTCCGCAATGCAAATAAATGTTGCCAGAGTTATAATATGAATTCCAGGCCTAATTTATGTTTTTATGAAGCATATGAAATTGTTGAAGAAAATTTGGAATGTACGTTAATAAAAAAGAAATAAGAAAAACGCCAATAAATTTTAATAATAAAAATGAAATCGTCTGACTTTTATTTCATTTGTCTGTTTCATTCTTTCTCAATTTTCATCATAAAATTCAAAAAATTCAAATAACGTAACCTAAAAACATCATGGCCACACGCACGAGCGATCATCAACTATTTGCACAACAACCAATCACAAGCCAAAGCACAGAATCGCGTATAAAAATGCATCCAGCATCCAAAATAAACCACGAATTACAAAATCCCATCCATTAAGTTACACATTACCACAATCAGATCGGCTCAAGGACTGGAAAATTAAGACCTCAGCACAATAAAAAACGCGATATTTATCGTTGGGACGTCAGTTTCAACGTGACACAATATTTAATCTGTACAAGCGGTCAGCAATAACATAATATAATATTCGAGTTAGGGCAGACAGCGATCCGATAGATAGTGCAAGACAAAAGGCTCTCGGTCAGTGAACAGGGCTTAGCTAGAGTTTAGTAACACATAACAGAACTATCGACTTATTAAAGAGATTATTAGAGTGAGAGAGATGGCTGTCTCAGGAGAGAGATAACACTAATGCCTGACCTACATCAACACCACCAAGACGATAATAATTATTATAACTGAGCTCAGAAATTTCTCTTTTTAAATATGCATATTTTGTGTCGAAATCCTTTGTTGGTAATCAATTTTAGTGTTTTGTTTTTGTTTGCTTTTTGACAGGAGAAATTTTTGGTTGAATTGAATTTATGTCTTTATTTCTTGTGGCAAGCTTAGACAAATGCTACAAAACAATTTGTTGTGTGAAGGTAGAGGGATCAAGTGTTTGTAACTTCTATAGAATGTCTCCCTCTCACCAGTGAGGGGAACTTGAGTAGATTCACATTCCGATCCTGATTAATAAATTCCCAAATATTTGCGCAATCATCTTCACCTGTGGCTCACCCTACATGCTGTCATTTTGTGTTAAATTGTTGGCAGTTTCTTACAAATTGAATTTCTGGCTTTATTACTTAGTAGTTTACTTATTAATTAACAGAAGTGAAGTTATGGCAGCGATCCAGAATTTTGTATATTAAATTAACTACTCATCTCAGATCTGTATGATTTGGTCCTTCTGTTAAATGTTAATAGTTAAATATTTATTTGTGTACCTAGAACAGAAAGTAGTTTACTACTGCTCGTGCACGGAGATTGTTGATCAAGGCGTAGCCAAGAGCAGAAACCATACAAAATATTTATTTTTTAAATGGTAATAACATACCGCCCAATTCTCAAAAGAGTTTTAGCTAAAATCTAACTAATCCTGCATTAAGGATTTGTCAAACCATAATACCAAAACATAATCTTGTTTCATTTTAGTTTTCGGAAAATTAAATGAATTAACTTTTTAAAATCGGACTAGCACAGGATTAGCTAATTTAAAATTCAGGATTAGCTAAAACTTTTTTGAGAATTTGATTGATGGATTTTTATAGAAAGAATACAATCACTTTTGGAATTAAATTCCATTTCTACAGACTAGCATAAATAAATAAATATTATATCAGATAACATATGGAAGAAGCTTTCAGAACTTTTGTTTTAATTATAATACTAGTATATAATGTTCCGTAAAAAATAATTATTGTTCAGTATCTCATGTCTTTGCTTGATCGATAACTAAAATTAACTTTTTTACCAATTAAATTTAAATCCGCGTCAACTGGATCAGAGCTACGACCAAAATTAGAAGCAACCAAAAAAATCGACCATGGGCTCATATTAAAGCTACTTTAAAAATCAAATATGGCGGCCGGAATCCGGTGAAAAATCGAGTGTCCAGAAAGACAAACTCGTAAAAATAACAATTCGCAACCGATCGGGTCGTTTTTGGCTCATATTGTAGCTGATGGGCGCCCCTAAAATGGTGGTGTGGTAGGTCGATAAAATCCAACATGGCGGAACAAGAATTCAATACGGTGACCGAATTTTTGAAAATCAACCAATTTGCACCAAATTTGGTATGCGGGGGTTTTTAGGGTCGCTAATCACGAATCCGAGGTCAGAGTTGTAAAATTTTAGATGGCGGGACCAAGATGGCGCACGAAATTTTCTAAAATCTACTGATTGATACCAAATTATATGGATAAACCATACCTGTAATATTGATTATTATGCACAAGATTATATATAAAACTATAACCGAATTTCTTGTCATAAATGCAAGTATAATGTAAGAAGAGGAACTATAGAGAACCAATACTCTCTCATTTTATAAAACTAGAAATAAGGAGGGAATTCAAATCTCGTAGACGTCATCTTATATTCAAAATTAATCTGCATCCGATTGCTTAGGACTTCACTAAAAGATGTAATGTACTGTAATTGAGATTAATGTACTATTTTGTAGCGTAGTAAACAAATAATTAATAAATAATTAAAGGCGGGGTTTTACTACAACTGATCTATCATGATTAGAAAACAAATATATCTATTATCTAATTTAAATATTCTGTTAGGTTAAATTCCAAACAGATTTCACGGGTTGTGGCAGAACAATACGTTCTAGTTTCACATGTTAACATAATAATTAAGCTACACTTAGCATTTTGCTAATTAAAGCATACAATGCATTTCAACGCTTGTAATGAACGCTCCATTTACGTACAGTTCTCAAGGTCCAGTACCATTCCAACGAAAAGTGAAACTAAACTAGTCATATACAAATGTCAAAGAAACGGTATACAAAACGGTTAGAGATAAACGCTTATTTTACACTGCATTAACTGATTATTAATTAAACACATCGAGTTTATTAGCATTTCCGGCATTTGTAAAGCAATTAAATATGAAACAAACAACACTATTAGAGCAGCCAAATGAGCGGTCATGAGAAACAGTTGATTACAAGCAAAAACAAAAAACGCTCGGGTCAAATCCTTAGCTGACGAGACGTCTTGTAATCCGGATGCCAGTAACGAGCTCTTTAATATTTTCAGCGTTTTAAATTAATATTTTCATAATTTATTACACGATAAGCTTTTCAACTAATTCTCTGTAGCGGAAATGCATTATTCTAAAATGCAACATTCCATTTATACACCGACCGTTTGAACGTTCTGTCCGAACTTTCTTATTTCTATTTATAACAATTAATTAGTTCACTACCTGTCATTTTAATATATTACATCATCTACTTTCTGAGTTCTACTCTCCTTAGGAAACTTAAGCATTCAATTAACTTTTTAATTTTTCATTCACTCAGCTGTAAAAGGTAAATATAACTGAATTTTGAACGCTTTTTAAAATATTTTGTTGGATGCTCATATAACATAAAGCACTACTTACAAAAAAAAACTAATTATAAACAACAAATTAATTAATTAACATGAATAACATTTCAACATCTAGTACGTAACTTTTTAATATTAATATAAATCACCTTTCTCTGTTTCGGCATTAGAAAAACATATTCTCGTATGCATTGATGCTAGAATGGCCTTCATTATTAAACAAGTTTTGATGACATATTGTTATCAAAGATTTGTAAAATTGCATCAAGTACACAAAATATCTAGGCAATCGACAAAATAAAAACACAATTTGTGCAAATACCTAGGCAACGGAAAAAAATCCATCGCAAATCTTTATCACCAGCTTGACTATTCTACCGATTATTTTTTGACGTTTCTCAAAACCAATGAAATGTTTCATTGTATGTTACGTGTCTGCGTTTTAACCAATCCTGTCATTATTATACTGAGAATAAAGCTCTTGCGATTATTTCCGGGAATAATCTTTGTAGGTGCTTTTTTGTTTGTGACAAATGATAGGTAACTGTCAACGCGTCAAGTAAAATGTGTGAAAAAAATCGATTTAGTTGTATTTCAGATACAGAAATACACTAACAAATTTTGGAAACAACTTCCAAGAATACATGAATAAGTAATCAATCGATATGAACCCAGTTCAAAATCTTTTAAGTTGGATGAATCGACCTCAACAATAAAGTCAAAACATAATCTAATTAAATATAACTCGAGAGTTCGAAAATTACAAAATAATTCTTCAGTACCTATCTCAAATTTGTTGCCATTTGGCAATAGCCACTCAAACCAGACGGGCAACAAGTTTTCGAAAGATCTGGCAAATTATTTTCAATTTTTTCTCACTCTCTTGTTATATTATTACTGAAAATTATTTCGCATTATTTGGCGTATTCCATTTGCCATTTGTTTCAGATCTAACTTACATTTACTGAATCAGATCACTTATTAATTTCGCTAAATTATCTTACTGTCTCTATTTACAGTACTTGAATTATATATTCTAATTTACTATGAAGTAATTAACCCCAATAAGTGCATCAATTTGTTTAATTCAGTTCATTTAGTCATGTTGTCGAATTTATCTGAACTGATTTAAGTGAACCAAGTGGCAAATGGAATACAGCTATCAATGCCCTAAGGACACTACAGTTTAAAATTTCCCTTAATGGAAAATGTGAACTATATTTATAATGAAATTATGTAAAGGAGAGCCGAAACTGAGAAAATAGTACGAAACACTCGTTGCAAGAAGACAATTCTAGTACGAGTGTCGAATTCGTGATAGGATAGGTTGCCTTCTGTAACTTAAATAAATAAATAAATATAAATATATCATCACATCTTCTACCCATTACTGGGTGTGGCACTCTGCCGAAGCAGATCTCGGTAATTGATATATTTTGCGCGAGAAGTACGGTTACCAGTCGTCAAATCACGGCCCCCAAATATGTTAGTGGTGGAGAAGCCACAGGCGTAGTTTTGAAATTATGAAAATTGTTTGTCGCCTGTGGGAATTGAACCAGGGTTCTCAGGATCCACAGGCCGACTTCATACCACTGAGTAACTGTAACTTGTATTTTAATATACTATTAACTTGAAATATTATTTATAATGAAAGTATAGCTCATATAAAGCTTTATTTTATTTTAAAAATTGAAGTTTTGATACAAATATCGAATTAAAAGTCATGCTTAATGAAGTCTAAATATGGTAAAAAGAAAAAGTATTTCTGGTTGGCATTTGTTTCCTGTTCTATAATCACTTTAAAATTGATTAGATCTATTTATAAATTTAATTATAAATTTGTAACAAAGAAATATGATTTGTAATGTGTAACAGTTTCAATTAACAGAATCTGAAATTATGTATTCACAGTGAAATGCAAATTCAGTTGTCCATTCAGTTACAGTCTCCAGTCGTTTCCTTTCATGGATTGTAGGTCAACTAGGGGACACCTTTCAAACCGAATTTATCGATTATATGAATATCAGATAACGTTAATTAAAATGAATTATTAATTCAATTGCACAATAAAAATAATTACAAGGTATTAGCGTTGAACATGTGCAGATAAGAAAGAAAAAACGGACGGTGTGGGCACATAAACATTGGACGATGACGTAGAATTCCTTTATCCAATTGTCAATCGCGGCCCAATTAAACCAGTGACAAGTTTGAGACATTGTGTAATATATTTCCATCTCCTGGCTGATTGAAAGTGAGCCGCTCTCGATCGATTTGACACAGGTGTGTTTGGATCTATGCTCTGCCGAATATTTAAACTTCACCGCCGAGGCAGATTTCTCTTTTAAATTAATTCGTTCACAGCGATTTGTTTAAATTTATAAATAATTAGGTCGGGTTACTTTGCTTTCAGTGCTTAACTTCACCAGAAAATAATCAGACATTCTGTTGATAATGTACGAGTACTTCTATTTATTATGTATTCCTACATATAGTGATGATAGTATCGGTGATAGGTGTTGATACTTAATATCAGAATCGCTATCGATATGAAGTAGCAATATTGAAACCTTTTTAATATTTAGATACATATCGTGGGACTACTGCCAATAAAAGTAACCATATTAACTCATTGACTCTCAAAGCAACATTAAAAAAATATATAGAAATCCTGGACAGAGTTACTAGATGACGCATCCGACTTTGATTTAGGTAGATGTACTCGTATATATGTAGGAATGTATGTTGCGCACTCAGGTGTCGGTCGCTCGCTTTTTATTTCTTGAAACTCCTGCAGTTTTTGATAGAAATTTTTTTTTAAGTCAATGTCGACCTGTAGATGATCGAGATATTTGAATGATTTTTAAATATTTCTAATTTTCGGCGTACATAAAATATTTCATCTTTTCAATCTTACAGTTTTCAACCGCTTTGAACTAAAAAAGTTACAGGGATGGAAGCATGGCCTATAGAATTCTATTGTAGAATTCAGGCGATATTTTTCAAATAGCCAAATTAGTACTCCATTCTAAATAATTTTGCAGTAGGACTGTAATTAACATAATTTGTGTACTATTTGATACAAAAAAACAGTGATTATTTTATGCTATATTAAGGAAAATCTTAATTTTTACTTGACAGATAACAGCGATTCTATTATTCGAAATAGAATTCTATAAGGCATGCTTCCACTACAGATCAACTTTGGCCAATAGATGTTCGAAACGTATCAATTGTTCTTAAATACTGTCAACTTTAAATGGAAATATATTTAAAATATATATATATATATATATATATATATATATATATATATATATATATATATATATATATATATATATATATATATATCATCACGGAGGAGGAGCCACAGGAGTAGTATTCATGTGGTGAAAATGTTTGTCGGCAATGGGAATCGAACCAGGGTTCTCAGGATCCACAGGCCGACACGATAACACTGTTATAATATTATTTTATGGAGTAGGTAGCACAGTGTTATCGTGTCGGCCTGTGGATCCTGAGAACCCTGGTTCGATTCCCACTGCCAACAAACATTTTATATATATATATATATTTAATTTTTGCAATCCTTTAGTTTTCAACCAGTATGAACTTAATTTTGTTTACAGATCAAGTTCATCTTATATATGATAGTCATTTGAATTTTAATAAAATATTCTTAACATTAGATAAAAAAATAAAAATTTCTGCAATATTCAAAATAACGTAATAAGGTAATTGACTAATTTAGAATATGGATACTTCCATTGCTTTTAAAGGACTGCAAAAGTTAAAAAATCACTTGTCAATAATTGTCGTACGAATATGAATCCTGTATCCGTGTCTGCCGACTTCATTATCTACTGTTCTTTATAAAAAACGAGTTACGAGCACAAAAATATTTATCGATTTCCCTCTTGAGAGATTTATTAATTATAATTATAACTTAATTAAAATTATTTATTTCTTTTCTATCTATAATTTCATCTGATATTTATTTAATTTACTCTAGCATCATCCGTTCGTTTATTTAACCTAGCAGATATAACTTCTAGTAACAAAAAAAGATAATTCGACACTCCTTGAGAGGCTTTCTAGATCCGCCACTGTTGCTAGTATAGGTTATTTTTAAATGTATTTTAATTTATACACCTAATTTCTCGACAAACTAAAATTATGTCACGGTTATATTTATTTAATTTTATGCACTACAACTTAATTAAGTTGTTATTATTTCGACAGATGTCCAAAGTAGTTCTAAACTAAAAATTTCCTGCGTATTTTCTACAATTACAAGTTCATGTTTAATAATAAGAAATACACCGACACAAGCAAGAAATACTATTATTCCTTTTCTTAAAAATAAAGCAATGTAACCGTCAAAGTCAGATACTCCTCCCAACAATTATCGCCAGCATATTCTCATTTCCATATCATCTTAAATTCAAATCATATGTAACCACGACACAAAACTCGAGGACAGCATCGTATGCAATCCCACCCTCGCCGTGTTCTGCGCTAGCAATTGCCATGTCTCCATGGCGATACAAACACACATGCCGCACATGCAGACAAACAGATAATGCAACAACATGGTGCTGCTGATCATGTGCTCGCTGCATTTGGCAGCCGACTTCACCATGGCAACGCGGGAGACGATAGCGTTGTTTCTACAAATAAAACCTACGATTTGTCACATTCATTAGAGACAGGGTCAAGTTTTTACTGTTTTAAAATGTTATGGCTACTTTCTTGCTTGGTTATTTTTTATTTAGTGTGACAACTGGCGCTTACTTTTACATATTTGTGAGTGTGCAGTACTCAGAGCCGAATTAACCAATAAACAAAAAATCTGGTGTGATCACCACCCGACTACCTTATACACAGCATATTTAATATATAGAATATATGAATGTTATATAATATTATTAAACATGTAATTTAGTTTTTCAGTAATTCAGCATTTATCTGTTTGAAACATATAAAATATCAAATTTGTTTACGTATAATTTTTTAGTAATGTTGACTACTTTATGTCTAACTTTACTGATGAGGCATATACAGAATGTCCGTTTTTCGAGCCTAATCCTTGGTATCTCAAGAACCGTGAGATACGAAGTCGATTAAATTGAGGCAAAGTTGCCAAATTAGTTGACCATTTTAATAATGTATTTGTTTTTCCGAAAAAAGACATAAATATCTAAATAAAACGAAAATTCAAATTTATGTTTTTTGTTTCTATTGCTCTATGATTATTGAAATATATTATTAAATATAAAAATTAGTTTTTCTCAAAATTGGAGGCATATACAGGAAAATTGCAAATAACATTTTATGTTGAAAATATTTTTGCTAAAATCTTTTATTTGAAACTTGTTTTCGTAACTGATTCAATTTTTGAAATAAATGGAATTTATTGTTTTGTGTCCAGTAAACTTCCTCTTCCGGATTTTCAATTTCATTCAAAATCAACTCAGCTCTTCGTATTTTCATGAAACTTATAATTACCAAGTTTCGTTAACAAATCTTATCTCGTTCATGCGATATTGCACACTCGGACACACATCCATCCATCCATCCACACACACACACACAGACATCATTGAGAAAATGATCAAAACGGATTCAGTGGACCTCAAAACACGTATTTCCGCGAAAATCTCGTCAACGATTTTTTTCACGATTCCAATACTTCCTTATAAGAAAGTAAAAAAATAAGTTTGCAAACTCCAAACTTCAAATTGGAATTTAAAATTAATATGGACTTGTATTACGATGAATACAATAAATCATCGTTTTAATTAATAACTGCTTCTAATTATACTTATAGTTACATACATATTTGTATCCATTTTAATGATACAAATGTGTTCTATGTAATTAAAATTATTTGAAAAGTACTATTAAAACTATGATTATTGACAGTTTTTCAAATTCAGATTTGGTAATATAATTTTTTTGACTAACATGTAAATTTGGTTTGTACATCTGGCCTTTACAGTATTACTTTGTGAAAAATTTAAAATGTGTAACACTTCCGGCTGGTAATGTTGAAAGGAAGAAAGAAATTTATATCGTGTTGCAGATGTGAGAGATTAGAATTGGGGCATTTTATAAAAAGCACGCATGACACAATTCTGTGAAATTTGTTTCGCGTTTGTGAGTGGAAATATTTCTGTGTTCGCAAGCAATTTGAAGTCAGAGCGTTATGTAGTTCCAGTTCCCTAACGACTAACAGGCTACCTGTGCTGTGTGTTGCTGCGTGCCAGAGCGCAAATCGTCCTCGTTCAAAAATAAAAGCAGCGTCGCGTGGCGTGAATTATGCGTTTTGATGTTTCCCGAGTTATGTCTCTGTCGGCCGAGCACCAGGGCGCGGTTATTTATTCGCGACATTCCCGATAATCGTAAATCCCGATGTACGGTATTAATTAGCACGAGGCCTCTAATATATCAGCCAGAGGCCTCCGCTACCCCGCGCCACTCGCATCTCCGATGATTTAAAAGTGAACGGAGCAGATTAAATTTAAAGGGGCGTGTGGTCTGTATATTAAACCGACTCAAACAAAACCAGATTGGAAATTACGATTAAACTCTAGATAATCGATCGAAGAGGATTTACGATTCGTGGAAATCGCGTAAGGTTAAGTAACAAGCACACGGAAAAAATACGCAAATGATCGCAGAGATAATGCTGACTGAAATCGTTTTTGAATAAGGTTGCACCTTGTTTATTTTCTTAATTATCCGTCTTGTTTATTGCTACTCCCGCGAAAAATCCTTCCTTCGCGTACATTTATTATTCACATCGCAACTGATACTTTGCTCGGCGCATGAAAGATCGCTGGCGAGTTGCGATCTGCGGTGATTGTCATCTTGTGAGCATTCACGTGTGTACTTATCATCTCTCCTGGACCATTTATAACCACATGTAGGTCGATGTAGCGTAACGCTCAGACGATAATAATGCACCATGCGATATAAACATACACAACGCGCTTTTTCCAAACTGCTCCAGAAAGATCAAATAATAAAATTAACCACTGCATCCCTTAGGCACTCAGATCATCTTATCGACAAACTATACATATCAATTAAGGAAATCATACTATTGTACGTACCTTACAATGTACTGAAACATGAAAAAATACATGAAGAAGTTGATTCTATAAACTCGACAAAAGAGAAAAACTAGTCATTTTTATGTGTTATTGCTTTATTAGTGCTCCGCTTTGTACCATTCAAATTTTTCTAATTCATCTACTTGTTCATTGAAATTCTCTCTCGCTACTAACTTTACGCTGGCAAACCATTAATGATTTTGTAAGAACAATGATTATTTATTAGTACTTCGCTAGTGCTCTTAATTGCTATATACCGGAGGGTGTAGATGAAGGGTGAACATAGGAATTTAACATGTGTTAGTTTTATGCAATTTTTTGCTCTTCTGTTCATTTTATGACAAAAACTGTAGAATACAAAGTTGTTCAGAAATAAAAGTAGAACACAAAACTGTTATTACAATTTTTATTAAGTTTTTTTTTCATATATTATTAAAAAAATATATTATTTAAAAAAATATATTGCCAATCGTTATGATTTAGTTTATTTTATGACAAATTAGTACTACATATACATTATAACAAAAATTTAGCAATTTCTAATTAAAATAATTGAGAAACCAAAAAATTTGTATATAAAATAAATGTATCATCATGCCTTTTACTCATTACTGGTAAGTGATATATTTATGCGCGTAAGTGTGGTTACCAACTTTAAAATCAAGTCTCCCAAAAATATCAGTAGAGGGGAGCTATAAGGTCATTTTAATATGGCCGAGCAGAAAGTAGACATTTTCAACTCTCTGTTGAATACAGAAAGTTTACGTTTGCCACTCGGCAAGCGGCAATAAGATTTTTACACTCGCCAATACGTCAACATTTTCAAGCGAATTTGAAAACAGAAACATTGTCAAATATGATTTTAAATTCTTGTTCAAGGGTATTGCGTGCACCAAGAGCAGAAAGTATCCTTGCCGCTCTTGCATGCGCGAGCGACATTAGATTACTTTCTGCTCTAAGTACACGTATAACTATTTTGGCTGTGAGAATCGAGCCAGGGTTCTCAAATCTACAGTTTGACTCAAATGCCACTAAAAACTTAAAATAAGTAAAATAGTTTTGTGTGCATTTTCGCACTCTAGTTTTTTTCCATAAACGGTCAGGCTAAATTGTCGGTTATACTGAAATTTTCATACACTATCATACAAATTTTCTGAAGCAGTAGCATTTGAAATATTGTCTGGTTTGCGTGTTATATTTCCTACCGCATACAGTTGTGTCTGTCTGTACAGATAACGTTTTCATTGTCTCGCGTTATTTTGGTGTCACACGACTAATGTTTTCATCATTTGATAAAATGTTTGTATAACAAACACAAACATGTGACATCATACAACTTGGTCAAATATTCTAAATTATTCATATATTTTTATTCGACTGTTGTAAATTTGACAGGTCTAGTGAACAAAATTATTATAGTCTGAAGTAATAATTCAATTAAAAATAACATCACTTAGGTGAGGTGACCATACGTCCAGATTTTGGCCGGATAATTCCGATTTTTGATCAAATTAAAATTGTTATTATTTGCCCGCGGAGTTTTAAAAAGTCCAGCTTTTTGAAAAGAATACGATTTTGCCAGTTTACAGCAAAAACTAAAAATACAATCTGGAAATAAAATTGTCATTACATTTTTAATAGTGTTTATTAAATTTCAAAAGTTTATTTACATATATAATTGTATATTTTTCATATATTTACAGATGTATATGTCAAAATGTTACTGACAAAAAATTTCTTCTTCCATAATAAAATTTGAACAATTTTTTTACTTTCATTCATAATGCTGTGATATATTATATTTATGTCAGTCTTCACTCGTTTTCGTTATACATGAAATTGAATGATGTTACGTCATCAAATTTAATTTAACAAACATTCAACTTTTGTAAATTTTACAGATCGGGTGAACAAAATTAATTTCTAGTCACCACATTTTTTTTTATTTGGTTCTAATTTTATTTTGTTGTATCATGTCAAATAAAAAATCAAATTCACCAATTATATAGGGTAGTAACAGAAATATTCCTCCAATTTAGCTATCTTCCATAACCTACTCTATTTGAAAATTGAGATGTATTTTTTGTTATACAGCATAGAAAATAAATAAATCAATGTTGTTTGAAATGGAAAGTTGATACGAGTCTGTAAATTAACTGCAATTATTTTAAATCTTAAATGGTAATACTGTTGACGTCAGGGCTCGAAATGGACCGGAGCTGACCGGAACGCTGTTCCGGTTCGTGAAATGGTCAGTTATATCGTTCCGTTTCGTAAAATAATGGACAATACCGCTCCGGTTCGTCACTTTTCAAAAAACATAAATGAAATATTATAAAATTATATTTATTTTTAATTCCTAATAGAATTAATTTTGAAAGACGTTCTGAATCACAATTTTTCCAAATAGTTGTCGCTCATATTTTAGTATTTCAATTAAGGCGTTTAGTTAAATAAGGAGTCTCTTACGCAGCTTTCTAAGGCTTTGTATGTTTCGTGCACTCTACGCCCTTGCATATTCTGTGCTGTGCTAGTGTATGATATGTCAATAATATTAAATAAAAAATCATAATAAATACAAAAATTATATTTCATTCTTAATTACAATAATTTTAGGCTATAATAAAAGACGAAGCATGAATTTGATAAATAATTGGTTAAATCATTCATGGACCAAGAAAGATGAACAAGATATAGATTTATTATCAAATAAACGGTCATTATCACCACCGAAGACAAAAATTAAGTCATCCTGTGCCAAACAACAAGTAAAGTAACTGTTAGTAATTCTAGCGAGGAATTTGATAAATCTAGTATAATTACAGAAACTGATTCTGATCTTCCATCTTGTTGAACTGTGGAACAAGCCAAGTTATACCAAAGTAATAATAATTGGCTTATTAAAAAAAAGCTTTAGGGTGCTCCATCTGCAAAACTGTTCAAGATTTTGATATAAACAGCGACAAAAACCTACGATTGTCTAAAAATTGGCAAAATTACTTAATCAAGTTTTGTGGAAGAACAGGGAAATCTTGGAATATAAGCTGCGAGTATTGTTTATATAATATAATAAATATTATAAATCGAGCGTTCCGTTTCGTAAAAATTTTCATTTCGAGCCCTGGTTGACGTTATAAAATCAAACATGTTTGATTTTTACCCATTGCCAGCTCATATTGCCGTTGCTGGATAATCACAAAAACTGGCAATCCTGCTCTTTATAAGAAGAATTTTTAAATTCCAAATATGGCACGACTGTGAAAGTGCATAGCGATATTTTATTTTTTCTGTGATATTTTTGCACCTGGACAAGATTATAAAATTGATAAAAAATGTCAGAAATATTTTTACACTTGATGTTACTCATGAATGCAAATTTATTCCGCAATTATATTTTAAACATAAACATTTTAAACGTCTGAAATTAAAATATGCAGTACAGGCAGTCTAGCATGGAAACACGTAAAAAGTAAAGAGCGGGACAATTTAGTTTATGATTAATCTGCAGAAATAAATTGTTCCGGGTTGGCTTGGTTGTGCACGGAGTTCTGTCATGCATCATGCAGCATGAGCATGAAGCAGGTACATCACGCGTCACGTACTGCAGCCGCATGCATCTCCGTCACGTAAAGATACCGGCTCAGGGCTCAAGTGGCCAGGATCTTGTTTGTTATGCGCGCGTGGTGCCGTGGTGCCTCCGAAAGGCCCGCTACTCTGCGTTTTTGGCCGCGAGGACCAGATAGTGATGATGTGTTTTGCACCCTCCCACTACGACATAGAGAGAGAGAAAGTGTGTGACTTTGTAAGGACTTTAAACTTTGAACACTTTGCGTGATTAACTTAATTTACCATTTACATGTTTTTGAATCACTCTCAAACAAACAATCAATATCGCTTCGAAATCATAGTTCAAATCGTCGACTACTTATTTTATACGAAGCCTAGAATGTAATAAAACAATAATTCTTCTGAAGATGGTACTAAGCTGCACCGAAATATTAAACCAAACGTTAACTTCTTCTTCTTGAATTTATGAACATTAAAATTCATTGGAATCAATTCGGCCTGTGGATCCTAAAAACCCTGGTTCGAACCCCAGAGCCGACAAAACATTTTCGCCAATATAAAATTACCCCTGTGGTTCCCCAACCACTAACATCTTTGGGGGGCGTAATTTGACGGCTGGTAACCGCACTTTACGAGCATAAATATATCACTTACTGAGATCTGTTTCGACAGAGAGCCACAGCCAGTAATAGGTAAAAAACGTGATGATATATTTATTTTATATTTATTTATTTAAAATTCAAACATTATTTTTACCAAGTCAAAATCCATTAAATAATAATAATTAATATTTAGTATTTATAATCCACAATAAAATGTTGATATTTCTGAAAAGTATTTGATAAATAGTTATATACTATGTACCATGAACTGTAAATAATAATAATTAAGTGATAGTTTTTAGGTCAAGAATGTAGTTTGGGAAATCGAAGGCCGTAGGGTTCGGATTTCCTAAACATTCGCGACCTAAAAATTCACTTACATTTCGAGGATAGTAAACAATATTTGCACAAATAGAAGGAAAAGAGAAGTAGATTTCAAAATTAACAGCTGTCAAATTGTTGTCAAGATAAACAGGACCTTGATCTGTAATACTTACTTACTGTCGACGGTGGGTAGTAAGTAAATATTATAGTTCTGTACAATCAAAGTTCCACTTACTGTGTTTACATTTTGTCATTAATGTGTAACTTACAATACAAATATTGTAAAAACAATATTTTTTGTTGTTTCTACTTTTTAAATTTTTAGACAAATATATAATGTCTGTAATACAAGCAAATTTTTGTTATAATGTACTAGATCACAAAGTGTTTAATAATAATTTAATAATTAATACTTTATTGACACATAAGTCAAAGGCGAGGTTCAGCCAATGGCTGCTCTTCCAGCTAACCATAGTCATGATATGACATACAAAAGATATTTACAAGAAAATCAACAAATTTATAAGTATTTTACATTATTTTAGTAAAATGTAACATAGAATTATTAAAAGAATTAATTACAAAGAATTATTTACATTGGTCAAAACTAAGTTTAAACATATTTTTCACATGATGTTTGAACGCACTCATTGGTAAAGACTTCAACTCAGATAGAATTTTATTATAATATGCAGGAGCAAGATACGAAAATGAGTTTTTAAATTTAATTTTCTTGAAGGAAGGCACTACATATAAATCTTTTTCACGTAGTGTATAATTCTATTGCTTAAAAACAAGTTTTTCATATAAATAGTCAGGCAATCCAGTTAGCTTAATTTTATGTGTTAGACAAAGATACGATATTTAGTCTGTTTTTAATAGAATATGTCATAATTTTTAAACTGCATCCATCTGGTCACCCTACGTTCAAAAAATATAACCATCTTGGCAAACTGTAGATGACAAATTTTTCTATGAAATGCAGTACTCCATTATCATCTTATTGTCTCCTGAAAGTGTAATAGGTTTATTATTTGGAGTACGTTAGCGTTCCCAATCAGCAGGGGCCGAATAATGGCATCGTATCAGCCGGGTCGCGGGTTGCTTGATATGCAGCGAGCGTTCTCCGCCGCCCACCCCGCGCCACTGCTCCAGATGGCTTATCTCCGTGTATCGGCGCGTCCATCTTTTGTCTCGAAGGGAAATAATGATTGCCGCTATCTCGGCTGTACCGCCACCGCCGCCGCCGCCCCGCCCCGCTAACTCACTGACAGCCGCTGATCGGATGATAATTGAGAGTAAATGCCGATCGTATTATGTAAAATGACATATTCGGTGCGTGCTTGTAAACATGCCCAATACAGTCAGATTGGAAAACAGATGCAATTTCTAATTTCATTCTAATCCGGACACCGCATGTCAACTGTGCTTAAGATAACAACGATTTACTTGAAACTGAACTGACACATTCGACCGATAATCTAATTTAATTCAAACTTCAGTGATGGTTAATTTGCAAGTAAATTTAATTTTATTCTCGTTTTATTTCAAGCACTCTTAGTTCGATGAGCGACAAGCGAGATGTCGCGGATATAAACTTCGGTGATTTCAACTCATAAATAAAATAAAATAAATGTATCATCACGCCTTTAACCCATTACTGGGTGTGGCATTCTGCCGAAGAAAATCTCGGTAAGTGATATATTTATGGGCGTGAAGTGCAATTACCAGACGTTAAATCACGGTCTCCAAATATGTTAGTTGTGGGCGAGTCACAGGTGTAATTTTAATTTGGTAAAAATGTTTATCGGCTGTGGGGATCGAACCAGGGTTCTCTGGAACCACAGGCCGGCACGATACCACTGAACCACTACCCCATATACTAGTATATCGTATATAAATACGTAATTACGAGAATAGCAAATATCGTGCTTGTGCTATACTTAGTAAGTTCCTTTCTGAAGCTATTTTAATTTTTACACCATGGAAAAATTAGTTGTCACTGAGATTAGAGCCATGTCTAGCACTTTTTCCAAACTTTGCAAAATTCGTGCCACATAATTTAATTGAGAAAATAAATGTTGTTAATAATTTTAACATATAATGTGTACCTTTCTCAGAAAAATAAGAAAATAAATAAACAAAACCGAACTAATGGCCGGTTTCACCAATAAAATTTTTAATTTGGTTTAAATAAATAAAAGCAAATCGAATGTGTGGCAGCAATGTCAATTATGCCATATAATATGTAATATTTATTTGCTTTTATTTATTTTAAGGGGCTATATTACAAAGGAGCACTGAAAAATGAACCTTTTTTTGGGAATTTTTTTCTCGATTACTAATCAATGGATTAAAATGAAGTTTTTAGACTTTATTAAATATGTATTAAGGTATATAAAAATATTTTTTATTTAAATTTACGACACAAAATGGCGTCCTGGCACTAGGTAATTTGAACAAATGTTTTTTTAGAAGGAAATCGGCGTGCACTGTCAGTCTCCGTACACCAATTAGAAAATTATTTTTTTTAAATCCTTAATCTATATTAGTTTATCTTTGGAGGTACCCAAGATTATAATTTTTTTGAAAATTCACAAATTGGCACCAATTTTCATTTTTAAAATATTTGTTGGCATAAAAACGCACTTAAAAGGTTTTTTGCAATTTTAATTATGTATCATTCTTAAAAATCGTATGTGCTTCAAAAGATACTCTAGCTAAGAAGCTACTGTTAAAATTTCATGTAAATCCGATAAAAATTGAACGAACTACGCTGCACGCCAATTTGAAAAACATAGTTTCGAAAAAAACGCGTTACTATATGAAATATTCAAAATATAGGTATGCTATTTTTTTACATTTACTCTACTATCCTAGCACCATACTGCCCTTCCAAGCATACATTTCGCTCTTCAGCCTCTTTTATAAGCGACCTAAGGTCTTTCCGAGCGCTTTTCTGATGATTCTATGCTGAGCGTCCTTTTCAAACGTTTCACAGCGTCTCAAAAAATAAACTATAAAGATGGTTTTTCATAACTTGTCTCCCAAAATAGTTCTTGAATATCATTTTCAAATAGTTTATGCATCATTTAAGGCAATAAAAAAAAATGGAAAAAAAAATTGCTGGTGTAACTGGTTATATAAGTAACACTACATTAAAACTACCCCTGTGGCTCCTCCACCACTAACATCTTTGGAAGCCGTGATTTGACTGCTGGTAACCACACTTCACGTGAATAAGTATATTACTTACCGAGATCTGCTACGGCAAATTTTATTTTTATAAAAATAGCCTGTATACAGATTGAAATTTGCTGATGCACACTAATTCAAAATAAAAATAAAAAGTCCTTCACAATAAAAATTATTGCAGGTGTTCATACCGTTATTATCGACACCTGCAATCCACAAAGATATCATTACGCGCTCGAACCCTTAAAAATTCCGCCACGTGGCAACTGTCTCCAAAATTGCATCTTTGTGTCCCAGCATCATAAACCGTATCATCTTCATTGCATTCGCGTGCTTGGCAGATGTCGCCACTTCGCAACAGCTTCCAAAGATCGAGACAAGTACACCACCTTGCCCGAGTCGATCTCTGAACTCCGAGTACAGAGGCGGAATGCCCGGCATCTCCAGCATCATTCTCGCTGGAATCTGGCGAAATTTGTCGGGCTTAGCGCACGTAATATGACTGTTCGTTGCTGCCATACGTCAGCCGCGTTGCTTGCTCGCTTTTAGTTAACGCTGGTACGCTGCACGTATGTTCTACTCTGATGTTCTAATGCTTTGTTGTCGGTTGGTGAGTCAAGTGTAGTGTATTAAATTCTTGGAGAATGTTCGCCGTTAAATGTTTATTTCTTCACGTGGATGTTTGATAATTATCTTGAGGATGAGTGTCATTGCTGCATAGTGATCATTTATGAGCACACTCGCACATGAACTAGATCAAAGTAATTTAAGAAGAGAATTTATTTTTTTTTAATTCAATTTTAATATTGTACATCTTCTTCTTCTTCTTTTATTTAGGTGTACACCTGTTCTTCTTCACGCGTTTATGGAGTTTCGATGGAGGTGGAGATCCAGCTCTCTGCCCTTCGTTTCAATGGTCTTCACCGGTCTCTTTTGCCTTGTGGTCTTGAATCTCTGGCTATTTTGATTAGCCTATCGTCGTCTGATCTTGATATTATGCATTGATTTCAAAAATTATAATCAAACATATTCTATACTATGTGAACAATTAATTTATACTTACAACTTTCGTTCAAATTCCGAATTTTCTACAATTTAGTATGCATATATGTTTGTATAGTAGCTGTCCTTAACGTTTTGATCGTGGACCAACAACTCTAATAAATATTATTCGCAGATCCCTTGTTATTGGTTTCTAGTGAAATTACCTACTAAGACCCCTAAAGTCTACAAGTATATTATAAAAAAAATTACAGAGTTTAAATATAAACCAATTTTTACTCCTGGCCTTCAATTGTAAGCACTGGTTTAGTTATTGTTTTTTAAATACTTTTTAAATATTGTACATTTTGCCAACCTTATATTTATCAACTGAATTATTTTGCATTTTTCCGAATTTTTTGGTATTACCCTATCAGATAGAAAAATTTTACTTGTAAATTAGAGACTTATGTGTAGATACGAGTCGTTATTCTCTTGACAAATGTTATCTGGATCTAACTAATGTCAACTCTTACCATTATTTTCCAGTTGCCTTGGATAATAATAATAATAATCTTTATTGGCGAAGTTGTTCTCACACTTTAACCTTATAGAAACATAAAATTTACAGTTCAGTAAAAAATGCAGAAAGAAAAAAACAGTATTGTATGAGGAAATGGGGTAATAATTATAATAATTATATGAAGTATCATAAAAAAAAACAGAAGAAAAACTAAAATTAAAGTAGTAATAATAAAATTTGTTAAACAGTAATCATGTGACCTAGAGTGAATGAAAATGGTTAGTGAAGTTATAATTGGAAATTTAACAAAAATTCCTTTAATTTTTTAGAAAATAATTTGATATTCAGGGATTTTATATTAAGGGAGAAAATTTTACTTTCTTCCGTGGGGACGAAAGTATCACTTTCTTCTTTCAATTAAAAATCGATTATGTAAAGTATAATAAATATATTATTCAAGATGAAGTTATAAAAATATATGTAAATTTATGATCGTGTAAAACGGGCTTAAGGAATAGGATGTTTCAAAAATCTTCTTTTCTTTAAAATTTACTCGAATGCACAATACTATTCTATGTATATCATCTAATCTCGTAATGAATAAATTTATACAATGTAGTTATCTTTGTTAATTTACAATATAGTAGTTATCTCATGCCATTAAAATATAAATTTAAACAGAAGGCATCTGTTAATTAAAGTTAGAGGAACTGCAATAGCTAGGAATAATGAGCTCTTATTCAATGTGTGTACCTACCGAGAGAGATACATCTACTAACTACGTGGGACTTGCATACATCCCCAGCTGTATTTTCCAAAATAGCAAGTAATCTCAGCAAATAATCCCAATCTGGGTGGTACGTTCCACGAGATACAATTAGTACAAAAGCACTAAGCCACAATATCAGTAATAGACATCATTAACATACGAATGACTTTAAACAAATCGTAGTATTACGCAAGGCATTAAATTACACGAAAATAATGATATCATCCGGTAGATAAGATCTATTTGTCGGCCCCAAGTGTGAACGGGTGGGCGCGTCTAGAATTGAGTTCTCAGCAGCAGCGGCTGCTTCCGTGTCGGGTGGCCATTTCCGAGGGCGCTCCTTGCCCTATCAGTTCATATTTTATATTTTTAATAAGCCCGATTACATCTTAATGTTCACAGCGATGTTCCTACGCAGTAAGTTGTTCGTCGCGACGCACAGCTAAATATTTACGTAGCTGATTAACATTCGACGACATTGGCTAGCGAGCGATTCTTGTTTGTGTTTACAGAATGTTCGTCTCCCCCACTGAAACGATACCATCGGAAACCGACTAAATTATTCGAAACGATGTAATATTGTTCCCCTTTGTTGCACCCCAACCTACTATGTGTTTTGATTTTTCTGTTGTTTTGTCATACACCGAATGACATGTTTTTCTCAGAATTTCAGCTGCATGAATAAAACAGTGAACGAAATTAATTATGCATTGAAATTATATTATCCGTTTATAAATATTGTTCAATGAACAATGGATTTTTCGTTTGTTTATTAAACAAACAAACAATTTTTCTTTGCCGTATCAGATCTCGGTAAGTGATATATTTATGCACGTGACGTGCGGTTATCATCCATCAAATCACGTCCTCCAAAGATGTTAGTGGTGGGGGGAGCCACAGGGGCAATTTTAAATTAGTGGAAATGTTTTGTCGGCTGCGGGGATTGAACCAGGGTTCTTTGGATCCACAGGTCGATTTGATACCACTGAGCCATTACCCAATTATTGATATATTTATGCACGTGACGTGCGGTTATCATTCATCAAATAACGGCCTCCAAAGATGTTAGTGGAAGAGGATCCACAGGGATAATTTGAATGTAGTGAAAATTATTTGTCGGTAGTGGGAATCAAACCAAGGTTAATTAGATTATTTTTTGAATCAGCTGTTGAGGTCGATTCATCCAACTTAAAAGATTTTGAACTAGGTATCGATTGATTACTTATTAATGTATTCTTGGAAGTTGTTTCCAAAATTTGTTGGTGTATTTCTGTATCTAAAATACAACTAAATCTATTTTTTTTCACACATTTTACTTGACTTAAATAATTATTTGACAACTACCTATCATTTATCACAAACAAAAAATCATCTACAGATATTATTCCCGGGAATAATCACAAGAGCTTTATTCTCAGTATAATAATGACAGGATTGGTTAAAACGCAGACACGTGACATACAATGAAGCATTTCATTGATTTTGAGAAACGTCAATCAATAGATATATACTCATATATATCATCACGCTTTCTACCCATTACTGGGTGTGGCACTCTGCCGAAGCAGATCTCGGTAAGTGATATATTTTGCACGTGAAGTGCGGTTACCAGTCGTCAAATCCACGACCCCCAAAGATGTTAGTGGTGGAGGAGCCACAGGGGTAGTTTTTGAAATAATGAAAATTATTTGTCGCCTGTGGGAATCGAACCAGGGTTCTCAGGATCCACAGGCCGACTTCATACCACTGTGGTAGCCACCTCAAACAATAATTAATTTAATTTAAAATTTGAGTTTTATTAGTACAACTTGATTATATTTTTAGTGAGGATCGAGAAGAAATGCAGTTGTAAATGTTTTGATAATAATTATAGAGAAAAATCTATAGATTTTTGGAGAATCCTACATAACATATGACACCCTTGAAGACAAAAAGTTGCACCCTAGGGTATCGCGACATCTCTGTGGAAAACACTGAGTTAAAAATGTACTGATGTATTTGCTTTTTTAACTATTACAGATACTTCGGTGGAAATCAACGACCGAGTACTTATAATAATTAATATAATAATAATAATATAATTTTTAAGTTATTTATTTATTAAAAAATAGATGCAAATTACAAAAGTATGATTTTACATTTTAAAATTTCATGTCCTGAGCCTTAGTTATCATCTATCTTACGGGCTCCATGACAATTACAAGCTTCTGGGCAGGGGCACAAAATTTGTTACGCTACTATCATCTCTTCTAATACCTATCTGAAATTAGATAGCACCAAATGTGCAAAAATATATCATAAAACAAATTCAGCTTTTCTCTCGATATGACATGACAATAGTTGAGTGTTATTTGCTATTTTATCATTTTTGGATAAAATATTCCGTCATAATCTATATTTATTTTATTTTTCCTGTTATAATCTTCTAGCAATGTATTGTTTATTTGCAGCTAAATCCATTACTACAAAGAACTCCTTCCATTTCGTACTGACCACCATCATCTGCGTTCAAAGAGGGTTCTACTACAGTACTGCAGTACTCGCACGTTGGTTAGCGTCGCCTGGCCGCGTTGGGGTGAAACTAGCCACATCTGTCCTCGGTGCCACACTGCGCCGCATTAATCCCCCAGAGATGAATCTTAATCCTCGCGGCGCCCGAGCCGTGACGTCATGTGATCTCTGCTGCTTCGTACCGGGGCTCAGAAGCAAGGGGAGTCTCTAGGGGACGATAACTCTCGGTGGTGACGCTGGATGCAACGACTACAGCGACTTCGTTAACTTCTCACCCTCGGACGCACCCGACCAGTGCCGTAACAGAAAGAGATAAGGGTAGTGTATTCTGACTCTTCTGCAAGAGCTTAGTTGTTTTGTTCATATCGAATATACGCTGCAGTGGTATTAATACAACTTATAAATAAGAATTAAATATATCATCACGCCTTTTATCCATTGCTGGATAAGTGATATATTTATTTATTTATTTTAGGCACGTGAAGTATGGTTATCAACCGTCAAATCACGGTCTCCAAAGATGTGATGAAAATCAGTTTGTCGGTTATGGGGATCGAACACGAATTCTCAAATCTATATAGTCCAACGCGTTGCCCTTGAGTTATCTATTACATATAAATAAGACTAATAAAATAATAAACCACGATATTTTAATTGCTAGTATAAATAATCTATTTTTTAAATTATTAAATAACATGTGACTAACATTATTCTGAGATGTTAATTGAACATTTTGAAATTATTTTAGAGATTATTTTTTGACGTTTTTCAAAACCAATGAAATGCTTCATTGTATGTTTTAACCAATCCTGTTATTATACTGAGAATAAAGCTCTTGATTATTCCCGGGAATAATCTCTGTAGATGCTTTTTTGTTTGTGACAAATTATAGGTAGTTGTCAAATAATTATTTAAAACTGTCAACGCGTCAAGTAAAATGTGTGAAAAAAATCGATTTAGTTCTATTTTAAATACAGAAATACACCAAAAAATTTTAGAAACAACTTCCAAGAATATATTAATATGTAATCAATCGATATGAACCCAGTTAAAAATCTTTAAGTTGGTTGAATCAACCTCAACAGCTAAGTCAAAAAATAATCTAATTAAATTTAACTCGAGAGTTCGATAAATTAGAAAATAATTCTCCAGTATCTTCCTCAAACTTCTTGCCAGGCAAAGTCACGAAAGCCCGTAGGGCTTGAATGGCTATTGCCGATTTATTTTACAGAAAACGTGAAAATTCACGAAGTACGTACACCTAATTTTTACTGCCTTGTTTGAAGCATATTTTCAGTAATAATTGAACAAGAGAGTGAGAATAAATTGAAAATAATTTGACAGATCTTTCGAAAACTTATTGCCAGATGACAACAAGTTTGAGAAAGATACTGGAGAATTATTTTCTAATTTATCGAACTCTCGAGTTATATTTAATTAGATTGTTTTTTGATATAGCTGTTGAGGTCGATTCATCCAACTTAAAAGATTTTGAGCTGGGTTCATATCGATTGATTACTTATTAATGTATTCTTGGAAGTTTCCAAAATTTATTGGTGTATTTCTGTATCTGAAATACAACTAAATCGATTTTTTTCACATATTTATTGATGTGTTTACAGTTTTAAATAATTATTTGACAACTACCTATCATTTGTCACAAACAAAAAAGCACCTACAGAGATTATTCCCGGGAATAATCACAAGAGGATTATTATCAGTATAATAATGACAGGATTGGTTAAAACGCACACACTTGGCATTCAATGAAGCATTTCATTGGTTTTGAGAAACGTCAAAAAATAACAGATAATGATCCGGTTGCAGAATATAGATGAATATTCAATTTGAAAATACTTTACTGTTTTCTTGAATGCAGACGGATCATTCATTTTGCGTAGTTCCGAAGACAAGTAGCATTTTTCATAGAACACATGAATGATATTTTGATTTATTTTTAGTTTACTTTCATTGCTGAATCACAAATGTTTTTTTTTTTAATTTTTTTTTTGTGTTGATAACGCGTACATTGAGTATGGCAGTTATATACAGTTCACAGTCCGTTACTCAGAACGGCGAGGGTGTTAGGGTGAATGGTAACTAGCTCATTGTATGAAATTCTCTAAGGACATGTTGTGATAATTGGCTATAGATTCGAAGATAATTTTATGTGTAAATGATGTCATGTTCTTTTGTAGTAGACAAAGTAAAGGGTGGGAAAATATTGGTTCAATAATTTTAACATTTCTCTAAACTTAGAAGAAATATTTTCCTCAAATGCGAAACTCCATTTAAGTTGTCATTTGCGCAGGATGAACAACATTAACTTTAATTTCCTGCAACAAACAAAACCAAACTAAACTCAACAAATACTTTTCATTTCCCATTGAACCAACAGACCAACCACATCGCATGTTGAATCCGAAACTCGCAAACAATTTCACATTTAAAGTTCCCGCGCTGGTGTGGAGCTAATATCACGCGACTGGCAGCCATGTTGACGTGAAGTGAGCACTAGGTTTGCGTTTGTTCGTGACCACACCACCTTATGTCGTTTACGAGCTGACGCTGCTCTAACGATGTTCGGACACACGCTGTTTTGGATTATTATTGTGGTTTTAGCCCTGTTCTTTCTGTTCATGGGATAGAGGACGTGTGAACTAGTATTTCGACGGGTTTATGACTTTGGCTGACGCACGAAATGTGCCTCAGTGTGAATTAAATTACAATTTTTAGGGGATAAACATGACATATTGTTATTTGTACACATAAACTTGTTTTGATTTTACTGAAAGATGTTATTTATATATTATTATTAAAAACTCCTGCAACGTTTGGTAGTTTGACACAGACAAAATATATACAGATTTTTATTTATGACATTTGTAGTTTTCAACGTGTCTGTAATGCAGCGCTACTGTCAATTTAATCCATGCACATTGAATTAGGGCGCTACCAAAAGTATTATAATAATTATTATTTATGGAGTAGGTGGCTCTGTGATATCGAGTCGAACTGTGAATTTGAGAACCCGGGTTCGATTCCCACAGCCAACAAGGTAAACTATTTTTACCACATTAAAATTGCCACGCCCATCAATGAATGATATGCGATATAAAATAAAATAAATATATCATCACGCTTTCTACCCATTACTGGGTGACACTCTGCCGAAGCAGATCTCGGTAAGTGATATATTTTGCGCGTGAAGTGCGGTTACCAGTCGTCAAATCACGGCCCCCAAAGATGTTAGTGGTGAAGGAGCCACAGGGGTAGTTTTTGAAATTATGAAAATTGTTTGTCGCCTGTGGGAATCGAACCAGGGTTCTACAGGCCGACTTCATACCACTAAGCTAGCCACCCCATATAATATATAATATACTGATATTTATTTATTTATAATTAACAATAAATAATTCATTTTAAATATATAAATAAAATAAATATATCATCACACCTTCTACCCATTACTGTATATGGCACTCTGCCGTAACATATCTTGGTAAGGGACATATTTTGCACGGGAAG
Organism: Pterostichus madidus; assembly: GCA_911728475.2. Classification (NCBI taxonomy): domain Eukaryota; kingdom Metazoa; phylum Arthropoda; class Insecta; order Coleoptera; family Carabidae; genus Pterostichus; species Pterostichus madidus. The sequence goes on from OU452312.1 coordinate 24,949,479, forward strand.
TGCGGTTACCAGCCGTCAAATCACGGCTTTTAAAGATTCTAGTGGAGAAAGAGCCACAGGGATAGTTTTAATGTGGTGAAAATTGTTTGTCGGTTGTAGGAATCGAACCCGGGTTCTTAAATCCACAGATCGATTCGATACCACTGATTGCTGATTTTTATAAGAAATAAGTATTATCGATATTTCATCAATATCGATAAATATTTAAATTATCTATTACATATTCAGAAATTATTGGTATGTTAACGATATAAGTAAATAGATATGTAAATAATTATTAATAATATTTATTGATATTAATCGAAAAAGTCAAATGATCAATAAATCAATTTTAATCGCTAATGGTTTCATATCTACCTAATAAAGATTTAATAATAAAATTTATTTTGCTATTAGAAAATGTAATTATCTATTAATATGCTGTATATGCTATTAAAATAGTGCAATATATTTTATAAATATTGTTTTCTACAAGATATCGATAGTTACAAAAATGTATTAATAAATTATAGAATTTATAATATTAATTTCAAAATTAAATTACCTATTGTCTTTCTAAAAAGTTTAATAGTTTATGTATCTGTTCTTTTATTTATAACTATATAAAAATATTATATTGTTCACCGATTCATCTAAAATACATATTTTAATCATTTTTAATTTGATTTGTTTAATTCAATAATAGTGCTGCTATCTGTTAGCAAATTTATCAATATTATAATTGCAATACAATAATTTCAAACTAAACAGAACTTGAAGTACATAAAACATAAGATACAATCTCGGATCCAATACTATGAGATAGCTTCAGAAAAATCAAGAAATATTTGAACTTTATTTTAAAACTTACGAGGGTAACTATCCTTAAAGTGAAATATCCTTTCTACGCATGTAAAATTGGGTGCCATCCGTAAATTCCGTATGCAGTGTTAGGTTCAATAAGCTGCACGCAAAATTAAGAAAAAAATATGGCAAGTATTATATATAATTCATATTCAAAACGTCCTCAGACGATAAATTCATGTTTCAAAATTCATTCCTTCGGCCGTAGGTAATACGTGACAAATATTATTTCATACAGCGCCACCAATTCCAACAGCTTAAAAATGAACTATTATATACAAATTTGGATCTAATTCTTTGTTTCTTTGTTTATAACGGACAAGGAATCGTCTAAGTAACTCACCTGGAGCACGGGACTCGTTTTGGAGCCACTAGCATCTGCAACAGTTTCACTGAGTCATCGCCACTTTCTACAAAGCCCCCGTATCATCTAGCAGAATCCCAGAAGTCGACATCAATCTCTCCATTTAAATCAGAAGATCTCCATAATTAAAATATCAGCTCCAATAAATTTTGTCATTAAATTATACTTGTAATATAAATTTTAGTGTGTTTTATAAACAGAATATTTTAATAAAAAATATAATATATTTGTTAGTGTCTGTTATATACAGTTTTAAAATGCTAATAAATAAATTTAAAACATCTTACATTTTTCTATTTATAGTATCCTTCTCTACTCATTCATGAATGAAATGATAGTTTAGACGGCAAAGATAAATCCAAGATGGCAATTGGTGTATCAGTGTGAATATGTTTGAATGTATTAGTGCGCGATCTACCATTGCTCACACAAACGCACACACACACACGCGCACAAGCGCACGCACGCACCCACACACAAATACGCGCACACACACACACAAACACTTAATTTCAGTGGCGCCACATTTTCATACGGTTTGGAACGGCTAAACAGTGAACTAAAATTTCAATTCCTGTGCTAATTAATCGTGATATCTTAATTAGCGTTTTCAGCAAAAACTAGACGTTATTTGGAGAAATGTTTCAAATAAAAGTAGTTTATTTTGTCAGTCTCTATAACTTTTGGTTGAAACTTTTTTCTCTACAATCCTTAACTTCGGAGATACAAACAGCAACCATTAAAGTGAAATATCTACCCTAATAATGCAAATTTAGGGGTCGTCAGAGAACTTCGCATCGAATATAAGGCTCTTGAAGGTGCATGCAAAATTTCAGCGAGATCAAATATATCGTCATTAATTTGACTTTTCAAAATCAAAGGTTAACCCCTTACCGTTTTTATTCGTTGATTATTAAACTTTTTCCTATCTCGCTGAAATTTTGCATGCATATTATATGGCCTCATATTTGATGCGGAGTTTTCGGACGACCCCAAAATTTGTTTTAGTAGGGTAGATATTTCACTTTAAAGGTGGCTGTTTGTATCTCCGATGTTAAGGGTTGTAGAGAAAAAAGTTTCAACCAAAAGTTACAGAAAATAACAAAATAAACAACTTTCATTTGAAACATTTCTCCAAATAACGTTTAGTCTTCGCGGAAAACGCTAATTAAAATATCACAATCACTTAGCTCAGGAATTCAAAGTTTAGTTCACGTTTTAGCCGTCTCAATTCAGCACAAAATTATGGCGCCACTGAAGTTACTATTGTACGATTCCTTGATGTATGTGTGTGTGTGCGAGGGTGTGTGCATGTATGTGTGAGCAATGGTAGATCGCGCACTAATACCTACTGTTTTGAAGATATTTCACTTGACTGTTTTGCAATAATTTTGGTGCAAATTCTTCATTGTTGTCTCGAGAGATCTGAAATGGGCAGATAAGGAAGAACAAGAAGACAATAAGTTCCACTGATAATAATTAATATATTTACATTTAGCTGTGACTAAGACCATGTTTAATACAAAAATAACTTATATAATATATAATAGATAATTATAATACAATAAAGTATGTACAGTAAAATCATATTTAATGAGCGGGTCAAGAAGAAGGGGTCGAGGGAAAAAATTCCAGAGTGGGAACCGGCACAAAACAAGCGATTTCATGAAAATCACGTACGTTCGTAAAAATAAAACACAATCGTAAATGAGTCTCCTTCTAAATAATATTTGCACGCGCAAAGGAAAGAAACTTAGAGTTTGTACAGCGGTAATGAAAGCACGCGCAAATCCACGCACACAAACACACACACTGGACACAGTCACACGGAGACCTGGTATACACAAGACGTACGCGCATCATGTGTTGTGCCGGTGCCGGCCCAGGACGGACGGGGAATACGAAGCTACAGCTAATATCAACATTTACGTGGCTACGGTCACCTACATGTCTGAATATTGACAAGTATATTGAATTCCAATAGGTATAAATACGTATTAGACACAAGTATGTAGGTACATTTATAAAGCGCAAGCTTAGAACGCATGCGCGGACAAAATTAAACATTTGCCACGTCTACGTGCAACCTTCGATATCCATGTTGTCCATGATGCGTCTCTTTGGAACCTTGCAAGTAGACGTCGCACTAGTAACGCTTCGGCAGCCGAAACCTATTTGATACTGTGACATAGATTTACATTCGGTAGCATGAATGATATAGTAATACAGAGTTCGTAGTGGATCAGCCGCTATTAAGACTAGTACTTTACACATTTACACGGTGCGCACTAGACTAGTGTCGGTTCACTTTGCTCGCACGCACTTCCACTGCACACTGCACTAGGAACTGTTTCAACCTCGATGGTGGCGGGGCGAGGTGACGGTGACGGGGCCGCAGCTGTGGCGTCACACCTGGACCTCGTGTCGCGCAGCCTCGGGCAGCAGGTCCGTCGTGTCCTCGGCGTCGCTGGCGTACGCCGTCGCTGCCGGAGTGCCCAGGAACGCTACGTCGGGCGGCGTTACAGGCGGACACCCGCTGCATGCTGGCGACGCTGCTGGTCGTGGCTTCTCGCTCACTGTCGACACCACCGTCATGATTGGCTGGAAACCTGCAACACACAAACAAACACTCACTTAGCAAAGCAATCTCACTACAAAATAAACAACACTCGTTGACCACTCTTCTTAATATGAAACGGTAAAAATAAATGCCACTGTACACTATGCAATTTATTTGTCATAAATAAATAAATATATCATCACGTCTTTTACCCATTAATGGGTGTGGCACTCTGCCGTAGCAGATTTCGGAAAGTGATATATTTATCAGAAGAAGAAGGTGTTCTGTGGCTTTCTCGATCTTAAAAAGCATATGATAGTGATCATCGCGAGACATTATGGAATACACTTCTACAAAACGGTATAAATGGTAATTTGTTGAGGGCAATTCGTGCGCTGTATGAAGGTAGTGAGGCTGCGGTGAGAGTTAATGGTAGATTAAGCAATTGGTTTTGTATAAATATTGGCGTGAAACAAGGTTGTGGGATATCTCCGTGGCTCTTTAATTTATACATAAATGTGTGAAATTCACTTTCAAAACCAAGCGCAGGGCGACACTCCCTTCCTTTATTATCTTTTTGTGTCATTTTCAGTTACTGCATTGTCTGGACTTTTCTTTCATATACAAGTGCAGGCTATCGCTTTCATCTTTTCTAATCTATGTAGATTCGTTGTTAGTTTCGTTATTAGATTCGTTGTTCGGAGTAAGCGTGAGTAATTTGAGATGTTTTATGTATATGTTATGTACGTTGAAGAAAGAAGTTGAATGATAAGTGAATAGGAATGATGTGATTGAAGGTTTGTTGTGTGATAAATTATTTCGAGTGTAATAAATGAATGAGTTTATATAGAGTGGTGTGTTTGGATGATAATGTTTGACGAGGGCTGATTATTTGATGAGTGTGATGAGTGAATGTTTTATGAGTGATTTTAAGGTTCGTGCTACCCCATTTGTTGGGATATAGCGTGAAGATATGTATGTATGTATATATTTATACGCATGAAGTGCTGTTACCAGGCGTCAAATCACGGCCCCCAACGATGTTAGTGGAGGGGGAGCCACAGGGGAAATTTGAATGTGGTGAAAATCGTTTGTCGGCTGTAAGAATTGAATCCGATACCACTGAGCCACCTACCCCATATTCCATTAAAAATGTTATATAAGTGATAGCAACTACAACTTCTGCTAAAATCGTTTATATTCGTTTGTTTTAGTGACAGATATATATTTTTCCAAAGATGCTTTAAATGAAATGTTGTAACATAACTATATTGAATTTTTATTTATTTTATTATTAAATTGACTGACTGTAATCATATCAATAAAAACGTGATTTACCCTTCGGTTGAGAAACTAATGAGATTAGATTGAGAGACCATTAGAAGAAATATTCTTCAATCATCAAGTGTTGAGACGAATGACAACCATGAATTTCTTTGAAGCTATGGAACAACTAAAGTCCCAGTGATGTACTAGTCATGGATCATGAGTCAGGAGAAACAGGCTACTGTAGTTAGGTGAATTGACATGTATAACTGAGAGTTTGAGTGACAGAAATATGAAAATAATAACAGAGTAGACTGTGGGAGCGGGCGTCCAAGCATAGTGTTCCCTTCAAACATTTCATAGGAAGCCGAGCAATAAAACAGACAGTTAACTTTTATTTCTTTACAACTAACGTAGTATTCCGAACACTTTTCGCGTTTTTCTTTGATTAAAATAAAGTAAAGTTCACGGTACTTGAGTTTCCCGAGTGCACGAGTGGTGTATAATTAGGCCTATTATTGTTTACACATAAAACTCCATTTGAAGCCGCTGTGTCTATTGTTCTCCGCCTCTTTATGATCAGGGAATAAGCTGGGATCATGGCGACATTTGTGCGTGCTTCCTGTGCAGTGCACAATGCCAGCGAGCGGCACATGCAGCGGGGCATTCAGCGCACGTCAGCACGCACTTCCTGCTCGAGTGCATTCGCGTGACACTCCGCGCACGACGCACGCCACTACGAGCGAGGAGTTAGTGAACTCCGTCCACCGGCCCACGGTCGCCGTAACGAGGAATTAATCATTCCTCTAACTCACTTCCTATATTATACACACTCTGATTTTAATTATTGTCCAGTCTGCAAACGCCGCAAATATACCAATGACAGCCAAAGATCTATTACATTTCATACTGTAATCATTACGTATAGGATAATAGCTCCCTGGAATTGAAGACCTCAATATCAAAAACTGACATTTTCACCACATACAAAATTACTTTTCTAATATCATTGGGCGACGTGGTTTATCAACCATTAACCATGAATTCTTTCGGTACAATTATCATTCGGGAAATAGTTTTTCTTTAAAATTGTTATTTGTTGAAATTGTCATTCTAGTTAGAGAGCTAGGGTGCAAAATTATGTCTCATTTTTTCAGTGACAGAAATGGTTTTTTTAATAGATTATGTCATGATAAACATGAAAAAAGAAAATTAGATTTGGGAACGGGTGGCAACTATAGATGGCGCCGATGTGAGTGCGCAGATTTTAAGGGTGGTTGTTGACATATTTTTTACAGGCTAATTTTCAGTTTAAATTATAGACTTTGGTATAATGAAGTAATAAAAATGGTAGACGGTGACGCATGCGCGACAAAACCGGTCAAAGTAGCCAATTTTTATGGTGTCGTTATTTCTACTTGTTCACAATAAATACATGACAAAAAAATAATTGACAGAAATTATTGCTGGTTGCTCATTAGTGACAAAAGCTCTTAAAGAGGTCTGGTGTAGAAATCAACAACCACCCTTAAAATCGGCGGATTCACATCGGCGCCATCTATAGTAACCACCCGTTCCTAAATCTAATTTTATTTTTTTCATAATCTATTTATTTTATTTTATTTTATATTTTGTTACTCTGTACAACAGGAATTGAATCCTAATTACAGTACAGGGTCCGGACTCACCGATCTGTAGAGTGGTTGTAATTATAATTTCTAGCTTGAGTGGGAATCGAACTCGGAATCTCCGGATTCGAATTCCGTAACGCTACCCACATCACCGTACTGCCGGATATTTAAAAAAACCATTTTTGGAAAAAATTAGACATCATTTTGCACCCTAGCTCTCTAACTATTCGGGAAATTGTACGCGGGTAACACAAAATATAATTTTCATAATTACTACGATTTCAACCAATATTTTTTTATTTGTTTGACAAATAACTTTATGAGATTTATGAGATTAAAATAAAATAAATAAATATCTCTGCCATAGCAGATCTCGGTGAGTGATATATTTTGCGCGTAAAGTGCGGTTACCAGTCGTCAAATCACGCCCCCCAAAGATGTAAGTGGAGGAGACTAAACCATCTCGACTGGACAATTTTCTCAATATATTTCACTGTCACCAAACGTATTCTCTTTTGTAACTATTTATTTATTTATTTATTTATTTTTTATGGGGTGGCTAGCTCAGTGGTATGAAGTCTGCCTGTGGATCCTGAGAAATAATTTTCATAATTTCAAAAGCTACCCCTGTGGCTCCTCCACCATTAACATCTTTGGGGGCCGTGATTTGACGACTGGTAACCGCACTTCACGCGCAAAATATATCACTTATCGAGATCTGCTTCGGCAGAGTGCCACACCCAGTAATGGGTAGAAGGCGTGATGATAAAGAAAAACAGAAAGTACAATTAAATTGAAATTCTATAAAAATAAAAAAAGTTTGGAGTTGAGTGAACTCACACACAAGTTCCCCAGCAGTTGACAGTTTGACGAATCCAGCGACATATCTAATTTTTTGTATCGCAGCGAGACAAGAATAATTCGTCGGAAAGTTTTCTCGTCATCGTCTGTCAGAGCTAGGAACGGAACGGATGGTGAACTGTGTCGGAAGATGTAACCCATACTATAATCACAGTGTCCATCAACATAATACACGTTTTCGTATCTCGTCACAGTAGTGGTTCCACCTTCGACCATTACCCTTGCTAAATACTATTACGGTTATCATTTTCATAATGTATATACTTGTTCGCCTCGCGGACTTGCGTGCAGACGGTGCGCCGCGGGCAGACATGCTACGGTGACAGCGACCGCAACGTGAACGTAGCGTTCACGTAAACTTCAGTGTACAGCGGAAAGTTATGATACGGTAGCGGTGAAATAACGGCGAACGTTCTGTCTTTCTCCGCTGTTTAACACGTGTGATTATTAGAAATGCTGTAATTGCACAAGTTAATGCGTTTCAATGATATATTAACTGCAGTGGCGTACCTACGGGGGGGCGGTGGGTGCGGTCCGCACCGGGCGGTACATATTTTAGAGCGGCATTTTTATATTTAGTTTTAGTTGTAAAAAACAATTTGTTCACTAAGTTTACTATTCGATTTCTGCGAATTATGAATTACTATATAATTTCGAATATTTTTCTTCATCGTCAAGTCAATGTAGGGTTGAAAATATTATCTCAAAAAATTCCTTTATTACTGCCTAATTTAAATATGCCATCCAATGGTAAAAAAGTTCCCCACCTATAGTTTGTCTCAATTACAATTATTTATTTATGTTTATTAATTTAATGGGGTAATGGATCCTGAGGACCCCGGTTCGAGTCCCACAACCGACAAACAATTTTCACCATATCAAAATTATCCCTGTGGCTCCCCCACCATTAACATCTTTGGAGGCCGTGATTTGATGGCTGGTAACCGCACTACACGCGCATAAATATATCACTTACCGCGATCTGCTTCCGCAGAGTGCCACGCCCAGTAATGGGTAAAAGTCGTGATGATATATTTATTATATATTTATTTTTTTAATTTACAACAACCACCATTTGATTGACTTAGAAAGGACGGCAAATTGGAGACCGCCCCGGGCGGCAAAAGTTCTAGGTACGCCACTGATTAACTGTACTTTTGTAACTTGAGTTTTATTACTTTACCGTCTAAATTACTATGACGCTACTAAAGTACTGTTCAATAGAATTACATTTTCCGATTAATGTAAAAATAACTTTGATTGTTCAATTTATGATGTAGTAAAGCATTTGATATATTTTTTGTCCAACACTTTCGATAAAAGTGAACGTAACATGAAATTTTGATGCTACATCGTTAAATTTGAAATTGCAATAGTCGCATTTACGAACTTGTCAATTTTATTACAATTTAACTATCTAACCAAGTATATCACCCTTTGTGAATTTATACCCGACTTTAATGTTTCGAGACATTTGCGTTCACAGCTTGAACAAGAAAAATGATTAGGGAGAATAATTGGTTCTCATTTCCGTAATACGTTTAGGGGAGAAAACTAGTTTGGGGAACACGTTCATTTGCTTGTATTTCTGACTCATTTCACACGGAAAAGAGTCATCAAAATAAAACAACCATTTCTACGAAATTGATACTAGCACATTCCAACTTAAATGTAGTAATCGATATAATATACTCTATTCCCTGTATGAAAACGATTACGTCACATTCGGTATCCATGTGATTCAAGATTTTGTGCTTAAAACGTTTACATTGGTATTGGATTGACATTTTTAAAACATAACATAAAAATTAAATGTCAGATTAAAATATTTATTACTTTATAAAATTTAATTAGTTTATAAAAGAAACCAAATAAAATTTATCTTAACTCACGAAAAATATTACCTACCTTATTGAAATATGTAATTTTGTAAAATAAAACTCAAAAGAATATACATTTTTATATGCATTATTATTATATACAGGGTGGTCCATTTAAAGTGTAAATCAGGAAATATCTCGGAAACTATAAAATTTACGCAAAAATGACCTAGACGAAAAACAATCGTACAAAAGGGGGCCATAATAACGAAATATTGGTTTTGTCCTAGATGGCGCTGTTGTCGCTAAATGTCAACTAAATTTTTTTAAATGAAAACCCCTATTTTTTATTAAAGAATCAGATTCCTCGTTAAAAAAAAAAAGAAGAATTTATTTAGTTCACTTTTTCGTCAGCATGATGGATGACGCTGTAATCGCGAAAAATGATGTTGCTTTCGGACGTTCCTGTATTAGAGCGCCATCTAGGACAAAACCAATATTTCGTTATTATGGCCCCCTTTTGTACGATTGTTTTTCGTCTAGGTCATTTTTGCGTAAAATTTATAGTTTCCGAGATATTTCCTGATAACACTTTAAATGGACCAGCCTGTATATAAATAAATAATATATGAAAATATACATTACCTCTTGTACTACAGTTAAATTAATTAAAGATGTTCGATTCTCTCTAACTCCAGCGCAAAATAATTATGAAGATGACAAACGCATTTCTGCATTTGATTACCGAAAATTTTTCAAGCCATTTCTTATTTCTCAGTCTGTATTTATGTATTAAAATGTCACAAACTTAGAAATGACAGGCGAGAAAATCATGGCCATAGGTCTCTATTTTTATTTTATAAACAAATGTGAACAAATATAAATTTTCGTATTAGTAAGAACTGTCATACGTTTTCATTCCGTTAATAAATGTGATAGAACGTGAAAAGCCATGAAACGTGGGTCGTTACTTATTAAGACATACGTTATGTCATTCGCATAGGTATGAATAATATTATTAAAAAAGATAGCTATATTTCATCATATCTATGATAACCTCGTCCACATATGACGTCATCGTTTTGATACAGGGAATGGAGTATATGAATAATAAATAATGAAACAAACCTTTGTACGCGGTGAAATCTTCTACAAGTTTCTGACTGCGCACGGAAGATGCTCCTGTGAAGACATTGTCCCCACTGGAGGGACAGTACCGACATCTCCAGAGCGTGAGAGCGAGAAGTAGGACGAAGAGAAGGACTGCGGCTCCACTGCCGGCGAGGAGCTCCACGTCATGTCGTCGCGGTTCGGCGCCCTCGCCCTTCACTGCACTCACGAGCACTGATAACAACGGCGAGTTGTATTCGATGTCTTCGCGCACGTCGTCCTTTCCAGGTATGGCATTCAGTTCTTCCTGGCTTTCGGTGGATACTTTCTGTGCTCTTCCGGTATCCAGGTCCATCATTTCAGACTTCAGATTGTCTACTCCAGGAGTACGAGACACTAATTCTACTTGGATGTGGTATACGGTATCTGGCCATAAAGATAGTGTCACGCAAGTTGAGTCGGTGAAGAGGTTTCCTTTTAGACCGCCTCCATCGACTTCCCACGTGACGAGATACACTCCGCGAGTAGTTTTTGGTTCCCAGGCGATTTCTCCAATAACGAGAACTTTTTGGTGAATCAAAGAGACTTCGCGTAAAACCCAGCGAGAGTCTTCTGGATCAGTGACGGGAGTTTTGCTTGTTGTAGCTTTGATTTCAGTGTTGATCATCTTCTTCTTTTTCTTGTTTTCACGAACACTGTTTTCGTCAGGACTGTAGATGGTGACGAGGCCTTGAGGATCAACAACAAGAACACGGAGAGTAGATCCCGCTTGATCGGAGTTGAGAGGAACTCGGGTGGTTAAGTCTAAAGTTTGGATAATTTGTCTCCAGGGACCGGACTGAGATTTCCTCATAACTACGTAAATGAGCGGAGTATTTGAACTGACGGATGTTGGACGAGGCCATTTAGCCAAAGGTCCGATGACTTTGATGACACCTTCACCTTTGGTGTGAATCACTGGCTGAGTTTGTTGAGCGCGGGTGGAAGCTTCGGCGTGGAACCTGCACGCTTCTTGGCACCCAGGAAACTGCAACAACCAAAAACACACGGCAATTAGTTCTCGTGCACGTTACGTTCGATGTCGAGTGCATGCAATCGGCTACGCGGCTCCAGCTGCCGCAGCGAGTAGCCGTGTGACGACCGTCAGTAATTATTATTGATTATAAACATCTAATTTGCATTCTCCACAGACCGGGTTCTGTGCAACATAAAAATAAACAGCGCCTGCAATGATGATTTCAGGAACGCGAACCAGTGTAATTACGCGGACTTTTTTAAATTGCACCCTGGAACTCAATTAGATGCAAAGTACACTGATCCGAACGGCGAAGCGAGGCGGCGGCGAGGGGCCGAGGTCGCGAGAGATACGCGTGAAGCGCTGCGAAGCGTTTGTTGCGCCACCCTTTTTGCACGTCAAAACAACTAAATTAATTTCATCATTAAAATATTTCCCTTCTCATGTGGCGGAAACGGCTGCAGCATTGCGATCTTCCCTCCGGCCGCACTGCGCACATACATAACACACTTCCGGCGCGAAACACAAATGGAAAACAACTTCCGAGATAATGCCTCACGGTTAAAGTAAAATGATAAAGGATTATTGAATTAAGATATAAATTACGTGGCGGACAAACACAAACACAAAATCCTAGTCCAGTTACGATTTATACCGCCGCCCGGCTAAGTGCCGGCGTAATTTATAGCCGAATTGCCCGCCGTTGGTTTTGCCAGCGGCGCCGGTTCGCCTGTGCCGCGCTTATACATTCCGCGAAAAAGTGCATGCAGATCCGATCATCGAATGAATCAAAAACTTCTTGCTGACAAACTTCAAGTTTATTATGTTTTCCCTGGAGCATGAAGGGCCGAGACGAAAACAGTAAAAGGTTTAGCTGGAGGCTTCGAGGCTAGATTGATGCCAGAAATTCCCGGGACTACGAGCAGCGATTCTTCAAACGCACGGGGAACGGCAATCGTGCCCGGGACGCATCAAACTGAGAACACAATTATTCAAAGTGTCAGCCAATCCTGACTAACTCGAGTTTTTCACAGTCGACTTCGGCAGAGAGTTCAATTTTGAAAAGGGAACGCAGTGATTTCAAGTTTAATTGGCGTTTCATTTATCTTGACGCAGCGGACGCAAGAAAAGTTCCGCCAGAATCGCACCTACATATGCATAAGCCTTTCTCGTCCTCACCCCGCTCGGCGTCTGCGTTGTCGCCGTCGCGGCGCGCCTAATTCTTTGTTCGCGATGCGGAATTCGATGTCACACCAGCGAGGCGATCGATCACGCAGCGGTGCGCTCCTCCAACAAAAGATTCCGAATTTCTCCAGTAAAAAACTAGGAAATTCACTTTATTTGATTAAACACCCGTTGTACCGGTGCGGTGCACAATGCAGCCTCTGCCAAACGGTAATAAAACTAACCGGAAGAAAAACCATTCGCACGTAAAACTTCGCCTTCACAGCCTGCGCGACATTAAATTCCCCAAACCACAAATCAGGAATTACTTCCGTATGGTTATCCCTGTGCTTCGCAGTTTGGCTCTAGTTTTAATTTTAATTACGTGCTACTTATTCCGCTAGACTTAGTCTGGAGTAAAAAATAACATTTTCTTCGGTAAGGCAGAAATGTTAAACACGTTATAATACTGCAAATAATACAATGAAAGTTGAATAAATTACGGCGTTTAATTTTAATTACAGTGCGAAATAAGTGGAGCACAAGCAACCGTCTCGAGTGCCAGTTTCCACATTGCAGTTAATTGTAGAGCGCGTGTCGACGAAAAAACCGAACAGACCCGGCCGACGATGTTTATTTTCCGACGAGAAATTCGTAATTCTGAACACGAATGTGCAATAACACGTAAAATTAACCGCGCACAGACGTAGAGCACGACGGACGTGGTTAGTCCCACTTGTGCGACTGTTGCGGCACGGCGGAAAAACAAGGACTGAATTATACGCCTCGGCCCTCGCAACTTGTGTCTAGACACAATCAAAACTTCGCAAACACAGCGTGACCGCTCCGCGCATTTTTCCAGACCCAAATTAAAATGCATGTCCGCGTTCCGCACACTCAAATGCACTAAACTAAATTCATCACAAAAAAAAATTAATGAAGGACGAAAGCATTACGCGCAAAACATATGGAACTGTGTAAACAAACACTCAAGTTTTATGTGTGTCTGTTGCGCCGCGCCGCGCCGTACGAATTAAACTCCAGTCGAAACTGAACAGAACTATAAAGCATTTCCAACGTCATCTTTACGCATTTCTTAATTATGCCCCACGGCTAACGAAACTCGAACTGACGTATGTGATTAATAAGAATTTCAAAACTCGAATCTATTAGCTACCAGAGCAAGCCAAGCCCTGTGCACACAGGCTGTCCATAAATGATTACACCAGGCCAAACGAAGTCTAATTCTATTATTCCAGTTGGAAATTCACGCTTTGTGTTCGTCCGTCTTCACAACCACAATATGGCGTCGAACAAGCTCGCAACGCCTCCAACACGGTTGTCCTCGCCTCTGGGAGAAAACACAACAACGGATGACGTTCACAACCGTTAATATAATTTACGGAATTAAACAGGAGGCTGCGGAGGCGTAGAGACGCGTCGCGATGCTGCCGGCGTCTCGCGTTCGTGCCATTTAACAATTAAATGATGTTCATTAATCTTCGCGCCGTAAAACTTCGGGGCTCCAGTACAGCACCCGGTGCCCCACAGTAGCTCGTGCACCGCCAGATACAGATAGTGTTCGCAGCGCCCCATGCGTCAAATTCGCGGCAATAAAATGGCTCGAGTAGCCCATATCCCACCGCCTTCGATTACTGATAACGAGTAGACCTCGGGGGGTTCGCGAATTTCGTACAGTACAACGGCCGTCAAAGAATATCATAAATATTGATTCGCTTTCAAGGAGAACATTTCCCAAATAGTGTTGAGTGAAAACGTTTAAGATTCTTAATTGAGTATTTTTAATGGATTTGAGCTAATTTGACTTGAACCAATTTAGAATTTTGTTAAGTTAAACGAGTGAAATAAACAGAGATGAAAATGACAGAAAGCCGAAGCAGGCTGAAGTAATTAACGTCAAATTATATCGAATTAACTCGTAAAATTAAAAGCAGATACTGGAGAGCAAATGAAATTCTTTGTGAACGTCATGTCGTAACTACAATTTATAGACCGTTCGTAAAATCAGTGTAAGCTATAACGCACTCTGTGTTAGTAAACATTAAGAACATTTCGTTTCATTGGTTCGCTCATTACTGCTGAGTAAAACGATATCGCTACTCAAATTGAAAATGATCCAATAAAAGATACAGTGAAAGAGACCTACGCAGCAACAATCTTGAGATTGTGATATAAAATACGTAAACAAAATTTGACATACGCCGACGATAAATTCAAAATGAGTTATTGAAATTTAATTTATCGTTGTTACCGTTCAAATAACATGTCATATAGTTTAATAAATTTCAAAACGCTTGGGCAATAAATCAATCATGCTAGAAATTTTGCCAGAATAAACAATTTTAATCAATCGATACTTTAATACGCAATTTCCTCCGATAAGGAACGCGGGAAACCAGCAGAAAATTGTAAAATACTTACACAAATTTCCTTCTCCTCGCACATGGCTCCCCAGACTTGAAAGTTGGACTGCAGCAATTCGCAATTCTCCCAGCACTGCAACAAAAAACACTTCGTTGACAGGGTATCCACATAACTTCAACTGAACTGTCGTACATTGGAAATAAAAAATAATCAACTATAAATAATAAAAAAGTGTCCGGGCGCACGGAACGTAACGAAAGAGGTCCGTAATAAACAAAATAAACATCGCTCCATGTGGCAACAGATACATCAGACGCGTTTTTCAATTGCTGCATCACCGAGTGCTCTGCAGCCCTGGACTGCTCGATGCGCGTCATTATTCTTTTCGTCGACGTTCTGTTCTTGTTGGAAAAACAAATGGTTCAAATAAACGCTAAGGATGCAGCGAACGTGCACGCTGCATGCATTGACGAACAAGAGACTTTTTATGTCTCGGCAATTACTACACTTGCTATACACTTGTTTCTAATGAAATACTGCCAATTCTCTATTCACTGTAAGAATCCGCGAGATGCCAAGACATTACAGAAGTGCAGACGAGGTAATGAAACTCAAGTTGAAGAATGAAGTTGGATGTTGTTAAAACTCAAGGTAAATTAACCATTAGTAGAAACAATAACCTTTCAAGTGCATTGACACGTAAATGTGCAATTTATACGCGTTTAAAGTTGGAGCATACGAGGGCAGGGTGAAAAGTCCCTGAAAAATGAAACAAGAAATGATTTATTTGGTCAAAACATATTTTATTTCTCAACATTATCTCCTTGAAGCTCGATACACTTCGTCCAACGTTTTTCTAATTTTTCGATCCCTTCCAAATAATACGATTTTGGCAATCCCTTAAAATAGGCGTTTGTCTCAGCGATGACCTCATCGTTGAAGCCAAATCTCTTGCCGCCGAGACATTTCTTCAAGTTTGGAAATAGATAAAAATCGCAGGGGGGCAAATCTGGATAATATGGTGAATGACGAACCAATTCGAAGCGCAATTCATGCAATTTTGCTATTGCGACTGCGGACCTGTGCGCCGGTGCGTTGTCCACAATGCGGCACCCATCTGGCAGATAGCTTTCTCATATCCAAAAAATTATGCAAAATGTTCCGTACCCGTTCGGTTGAGATGCTCATAGCCTCAGCAACCTCGTGCACTTTAACTCGCCGATCGTCTAATATTATACCATGGATTTTGTCGACGATTTCTGGCGTTGTAACCTCAATTGGACGACCAGAACGTTCGGCGTCCTTTGTGGTCTTACTACAACGAAAATCAGTAAACCACTTGTGAACCGTTCCAATCGATGGTGAGGAGTCCCCATAATGTTTAACAACCGATGCTTTGGTTTGCGTAATATTTTTTCCACGCAGGAAATAATGTTTAATCAAGACGCGAAATTCACTTTTTTTCCATGTTTTCAAAAATCTTCAAGGTTGCTTGCTTTCGATGGGTGTCAAAACAGAACTGAATGACATATCAGTCTGAAAATTTTAATGCGTTCTAGTTAAAGATGGTACATCACAAATGTCACATGATATTTGCGATTGTGGCGCCATCTGTTTTATTTTTCAGGGACTTTTCACCCTATCAAAATAAATCAGGTCACTTTAAAAACAATATTCTAAACAGTGAAAATAGATCATCGTAGTGTGATGACGCAAAATACACGTGGCACTTCTGTCATCGGTGGCTTTATGCGCGAGCAGATGTACATGCAGAGCATTCCTCGGCCAAGACAAGAGCAGCAGAAGCTTATTGACGTCAAGGCGGTACGCTTTTGCCAAATCACTGCACAATTTATTACAAGCATGAAAATAAGAAGGTATTGGATAAATATAGCATAATTTTCCTGTGTAATAAGCAAACTAATTTATCACAGAGATACCAGATACTTTGTAAAAGTCAACAGTCATATTGCAAACAGAGACTTGAAACAGATTTTTATAGCTTTACAAATTGCGTATAGCAAATTTACTCGACAACATATGAACGTGTTTAACTGAAATGCATGTGCTGCTTCGGAAATGACCATGACAAAGTGAATTACTCTTTTTTCACTTCACATGAAAATTGTAAATTCTACACGCAAATCTTGACAAATTTCAAACCACAAACTTGTAATTTTACGCCTATTTCGCTCCCCGGGTGGCACTCGCCTCCCAAAATAGAAGAAACTTGATACATTTACTTTTATTAATAGTTAGAGAGCTAGGGTGCAAAATGATGTATCATTTATTCCAATGAAAGAAATGGATTGTTTAATAGATGTTACGAGTATAATAAACATGAAAAAAAGAAAATTTTATTTGGGAACGGGTGGAAACTATAGATGATGTCGGTTTGAATGCGCCGATTTTAAGGGTGGTTGTTGATCCCTACACCAATCCACTTTTAGAGCTTCTGTCATCAATGAGCAACCAGCAATAGTTTCTGTCAATAATTTTTTTGTCATGTATTCGTCATGAACAAGTAGTAATGTCACACGACACCATAAAAATTGCTTACTTTGACCGGTTTTGTCGCGCATACGTCACCGGCCAAAACTTCTGTCTATCAGTTTTATTACTTAATTATATCAAAGTCTATCATTTAAACTGAAAATTAGCCTGTAAAAAATATGGGCTAAAATGCAGTATCAATGACCAATTTTTAGTAAGTAACAGTTAGTAATTTTTAGGGAGTTTTGAAATTCACAAAATTTTACAAACATAAAATAAAATTTTTAAAAATTGGTCAGTGATACTGCACTTTTGCCAAAATATGTCAACAACCACCCTTAAAATCTGCGCACTCACATCGGCGCCATCTATAGTTGCCACCCGTTCCCAAATCTAATTTTCTTTTTTTCATGTTTATCATGACATAATCTATTAAAAAATCCATTTCTGTCACTGGAATAAATGAGACATTTTGCACCCCAGATCTCTAACTATAATTCTTTTGTCTTTGAGCAATTTTGAAACTGATATATAAATAAAATTGGTTTCACAAAGCATTATACATGCTGACAGAATGAAAAATATAATAATAAACATCTGCTATTAAATTGAACTAACAAAACACATGGTATGTGTCTAGTTTTTTTCGAATTTTTTCCAACGATACAAGTAATTTACTGTGTTACATACTAAAGTATTTTAATTAATACTGATAAGTTGCTGGCTATATATCATTGAAACTAGAAGTTGGAGAGTAAGTTTTTACCATAAAATACAGGAAATTCTCTATTTATGACTGACTCGGTGAGCTTGATAAATACATTGAAATCACGCTATGCGAAGCCTGCTTATATTAATATTTTATTCAGAGTTCAATCTATATTTCACAATTCCCCAGAGCTTGCGATACAGACACAACTTGTTGGCTGAAGCCTGACACTGTGTTGCTATGCCGTTCATTTCGCTCGCTCGCGATTCTACATAAAAATAAATGAGTCGAAAACTAAATATTCCACCGGATATTTACACAACTATTTCCAATATTATTGCTCTAATAACATAGAACCATCGCTGAACGAAAATTTATTATGACAATAACGAAACAAAAAACTCCGTTTCTACCTACAGAATTTTGACATAAAACATGATATATTCTATAATTATAATTTACATGGTTTAATGGAGCAGTATGTCCGGTGAATAAAGTGGAAAAATATTGAAAATGAAGCGTTTTAAGTATGAAATAATTACATACTGAATGGAACATATGCTTCACGATGTACATACAGTAGGTTATTAGGTATAGAGAATTTCTAGGATAATTATGTTTTAATTACAAGTTACCAGCAGTAAACGCCGTTGATTATTACTCTTGAATCAAAATGAAATTAATGATACGAACGATCCACGTTTTCTGCATGAACAAATCACAAGATGATATCAGTGCTTACTCACTTTAATTTTATTCTCGTACAGACTACACTGTTCCGGGTTCGAAGCAAGGATATACCACTACTAAGAGATGTCGTTCATCACGATATATTAAACTTGAGATAAAGGTACACTTTCAGTTCGTTTCCAAAAGTTTATTATCACTGTCACTTGTATCTGTTTGTCTTTAATTTTATTTTCGTTTATAAGTAGTGTTTTTTTTTATTAATTTATATAACATAGATAGTATTAGTTTTAGTATTAATTTCATTTTTCTTTTAAGTTTTAGGTACAAATTTAAGAATATAGTTCACATGTTCTTCAAAAGCCCGTCTGACACGATCAATTTTAATGTACATTTTCAATGTCAATTTTTTGCAAAGTAAAATATTGAACGTATCATACTTGCTCGGCACTTCAAGTTTCCTTCAATTTTAATTGCAATGTAAAAATAGAACCGGTCATGTCTTCTTCAATGTTTCCTTCAATTAAATGCGCAAATAAGCTGCGCGCAACACATGGCATGGTGTATTGTTAAAACGTCAAACTTGTGTTGAATCTGTTGAAACTATGAACCTCTATTTGTATCATTATTTAATCAAAATGTCGTAGTCTCGGCAACGGGTGTCCATTTTAATAGAGAAGTACAAAAATAAACCTTGCTTGTATGCCACTAAAACTGCCATATATAAATTATAATTTTGATTTTGACACAAAGGCCCCAATTCAACACCAACATATTTTCAAAACAGATCGAAATGCGCATGCGTATCTAACAGAAAATTGACGTCGTTGCATACAGGAATTTTTATCTTCAATGAAAATGTACATGGAAAATGTACATTAAAATTGAACTAAAAAATTGACATTAAAATGTATATTAAAATTGATCGTGCCAGACGGGCTTAATAGTGTATGTTTTTCTTATTAGAAATTAGTAATATTAGTTTATTATAGTTATATTACTTTCTTTATTGTAAACATTAATTCGATTATTATTTTTATTATTATTATTATTTTTATATGGGGTAATGACTCAATGGTATCAAGTCAGCCTGTGGATCCTGAGAATCCTGGTTCGATTCCCACAACCGACAAACAATTTTCACCACATTAAAATTACCCCTGTGGCTCCCCCACCACTAACATCTTTGGGTGTTGTGATTTGACAGCTGTTAACTGCACTTCACGCGCATAAATATATCACTTACCTAGATCTACTTCGGCAGAGTGCCATACCCAGTAATGGGTAAAAGGCGTGATGATATATTTATTTATTTATATTATTTATTTTTAATATATTTTTTAAATACTTAGTTATTAATTAGATTAACAGCTAAGTGTACTTTCAATTTACGGTACAATGAGCGCATTCTTATTTAATAATTCCAATATGCAATCCCCTGTTCCAATAAAACTTGACAATTTGGGATTTGGAGTGAAAATACACGAGGTATAGCACATCGTCGGTTCATAAACAATCCGGGATGAAGGAATGAAGTTTTATTAGCGGAGGCCATGAATCTTCCGAGAATTTGTTCATAAAAAGCTACGCATAAATATTGTCTCGCGGGCAATGCATTATTTTTTGGACAAGATTGATAATAAAGCGACGGTGGTGTGTTGTACGCTTGCGCGCCAGTTGCTGCTCGGCCGCCAGATGGAACCCGAATCGCCCGCCATAAATCATACAATCCCGGCAATCTGTCACGCGGCCGGTGGCGGTGGCGGCGGCGGCGAGAGCGGACCTCACACGCGACATTTCGCCGAGGCACGAACCCGGCTTTCGCATGACATACACCATTGCTTTTCCTATGATTTATTCCTGTATCATCAATAAATCCATCGACGATATTAAAACAAAACATACGAATATATCACACATTTCTTGCACCTTACTTTTATTTATCCCTTTTCCGGATCAATATCATTCACGGTGAAACCTTTCTTCATAGAAGAATTATTTATGATGAATTTTATTGTAAATGATCAGAGCTGGACAAGCTACTTAAAAAAAGTAGCTAAGCTACAGCTATTCTTTAAAAAAAGTAGCTAAGCTACAGCTATAAGCTATATTTTGTAAAATATAGCTAAGCTACAGCTAAAAGCTTTCGTTAAAGTAGCTGTTAAATTTTAAAGCTACTTTTTTCAATTATTGTGAAATAATTAAATTTGCCATTGTCATATGATCAGTCTTTTGTTATAATGACTTTTAATTTACTATTATGTACATAAACATCAAAAATACCAAATACCATCTGGCACCTACTGTGTATTTTTGCGTATTAGAGCCAGTTAGAACCGGCAACAAATAATTATATTGTGTGGGTTTAGCTTGTACGCATGCGTACTTTGTTGACCTTCTACTTAAAAAGTAGCTTTAAGCTACAAAAAGTAGCTTTAAAAGTAGCTTCAGTTGTTATTTTTAAGCTAATAGAAAAAAAGTAGCTAGCTACAAGCTACAGCTATATTTTTTAACATTTAGCTAAGCTACAGCTACAGCTAAGGTAAATGTAGCTAAGCGACAGCTACAGCTAAGGTAAATGTAGCTAAGCTAGTAGCTAAGCTACAAAACTAGCTAGCTACTGCCCAGCTCTGTAAATGATAGTAAAAAAAAGTAAATCTGTCGTTAGAAGGTGACTGTAAAGAGAGTGCTTTTCATGAAATGCGCAATGTGTAATGGTTGAGCGGAGCGATGCAAGTAATTGAAAGCGTACAGATCGGTCGACCGAAAATGACTGTTCGTAACAGTTTCAGTTCGGAGTTTGAAGAGTAGCGAAGCTTCCAGACGCCCAGAGAACGAAACTTTTCTTGTTTTCAGTTCTATTAATAGCTGGAAACAGTGCAATGCATTGTTGAGTAAAAACGTTCAAATGTACGCCGCTGTTTCAAGACTCTGCAACTTTCGCACGAATATTTTAGACCTGCACTTTTGTACTACATTAAAAGTTGGAATTTTAGCTTATATTAAAGTGAGTTGGGTTCTACATGTAATGTCTTCAGAACCGCAAAAACTGTAACTGCTTCTACATTAGCGTTAAAACTACCAAGTTATAAAAAGTATAATAAACTTTTTCTTCTAAGTCTGTTATGAGAAATAAATATTGATTAACGTTCAGAAAGTGATACATGAAACCAGTATGAACTATAATTATTTAGTGAACAAAAAAAACAGTCATTAATTATTTAGATTCCAAAGCAATTTTAGTAATGGAATAAATTCAATAATTCCCATCGAACTCATATCAAACATTTATGAAACTCATTAGCACCGACAAAAAAACATGAAAAACAGTTAGATTTTTTAATTAGACGATTAACATTTATTATAGAAGAATTCCAGCTTATGAATGTAATAAATTCATAAGTAGTTCTATTCAAAATCTTACCTCTAATAGTTAATCTATCAAGAAAACATCGCTGTAAAGAATTTTTTCAGCGTGTCGGCAAGTTATGATTTTATCCTCACAAAACTTTCATTTCTCAAGCAACAAAAACGAAAATGAACTGATCTAGTCGCCATGGCGTTATTTTTCACTTATCATCGCCGCTAATAGCTAATTGTGAAAATCGTGACGGCGGCGTTAATCTAACATCACTTGTGCGTTGCGGGTGCTTCCCTCCCCTTGACCGCCGAGTGGACTCGCCCGCGCACGCGTATTGCGACACGACAGCGCAACACAAGGAGCGAGCGGACGAGATTGAATTAATAAAGTGATACATGACAACCGTCAGTGAAAATAAACGTTGACATGAGTTATAACGCGATTTATCTCGCTCTAGACGGAAATTACTGACTACGCGAATGGCGGTTAAAATGCTTCAGGATTTTTTAAATTGTTAGATAACTTCAGATGGGCTTGTTTGAACCTCTTTTGAAAATACACCGTTTTATTAGATAACTTCTTTAACCTATTAACATTCTTCAACGATTTTTTACTCGTATTTTTAAAATAAATACTTATCAGTTCATAAAATCTAATTATTTTATACCGAAATATTTAGATTTAAACCTGGATTCTTCTTGGGCGTTGTTCGAATTTTCATACAAAACAAATGGGATACCACTAAACCGTATAACATTCATTCGACATTTATTAATTTGGATGGAATAATAGTTCCTTTTTGACTCTTGAGGAGTTCTCTATTATAATATTATTATTTAGCTAACTAGTGTATTAGTGAGTACGATTAATAATCGATATATTTTAACGTTAGAGTGCGTTAATGGTAAAGATTATTAATCACCGATAGCTACACAATATTTTTCTATTGATCGATTTTTTTTATTTGTAGAAAATCTAATTTTATTCTGTGACAAATTTCTTAGGTTTGTAACGTTTGTAATATGTTAAGTTAAGAACGTACCTGTCACAAATGTTTTGACAACAGTAGATGTGTTTAGTTCACATAACGTTGGGCACCAGTGGTTTTTTCGTTTTTAGAATTATGTTTTGATTTTTATATCTATTTTACAGGAATGCTATGTGAATTTAGCTAGAAATGTCAAAATTATTGCGTCAAAATAAAAATCGTCTATTAATTACAAAAAATAATCAAGTATTAATAGGGGTCATTAATGTATGATTTTGTATAGATTAATAAAAACCCATTAATGACCGATAAAAAAAAAATAAAAAAATTGCAACGCATAATGTGTTATAATGTTTGATTAAAATGTATTTAAAAAATAATTATTTATTCACTTGATAATGGTCATAACCATTAGCCGAAATATTGCGGCTCAATAGCCTTTATAATGTTTTATTGGGTTCTACGATTTATTTACCTAAAAGTTTGACATTCAACAAGAATTACGGGCAAAATTATCCATTTGGCTTATTTAAAATATATTACAAAATTTATTAATTTGATTGATTCTAAACTCCACTAAATATTCTTATTTTGCCATATCACTTTTGCTTTATAAACATTCATAATTCAAATAAGCTCGTTTATTCTTGACAAAAATCAATTAGGAATTTCATTATAGTTATGAAAGAATGTTTTCAGTTAATTTTTATACAACTGTCAGTGATTCGTGTGCTGACAAATTTTCGTCGTAAAATAATCCGAAGTTGGGTCCGGTTTAAGAGCCTTAAGTTCATATATCAAACAGAAGGAAAACAATTATTCGAAAGTAGTAAAAAGCAGACAGCAATAAAAACAAATAATACCTATCATATTTTTATAAACACAGTTATATTTCAAAATATGCCAGTAGCCAAATACAACATAAATAACAGGCCGACTGAGAAAATTAAATAAGTAAAAAACCGGCAACATTTCAAGCTGTTGAAATTACTAATAATCTCTAGAGATTATAGACGTTAATCTTCCAGCATTACGCAACAGCAAGTGACACGAAGTAGGCTAGGCAAGGCACCTGACCGGCGATCGCGAAAGCCGTGATCGTGACACGGCGGTGTACCAGCGCGTGCTGCCTATAACCTCTCACTTTCAAGTACAGCTCACGGTGCGGAATCACTTCAGATCAACGCTTTCCACTGTTCCTTGCTCGGTTGTTCTCTCATCAACTGATCCATATTTCTATCAATGTGATTTCAAGATTACTTATCGATTCAGTAATTTTCTATAGATTGTTTACTTGTAAGGTGTAGCTGATTGAACGAGAAAGTTGCTATTGTTGAATTAGAATTCTTTATTGAATTATAGCTTTTTGTTTAAGATACAATAAGTGACCTATTTATAACTTAGTAATAAGATTGTTATAATTCATGAAAGAACACCAACGCACTAATGCAATCAAACGTATTTTAATAAATTAAAAGCATCATAGGCCGTATTTACTAGACATTTTTAAAGTAGGACACTTTTGTTGAATTGGCACGTTTTAAGTAACTTAGAACAGTTTCTGAACTGATTCTACTGCTATTTTGGTGGGTTGGCAGCTTGAATCCGTTTTCCACCTCGTTCTAATCAACTTCTGTTCCTTGTTATCCGTTTTGGCATCGCAATTTGTATTTACGCCAGTGGCGTACCTAGGGGAGGGCGGTGGGTGCGATCCGCACAGGGCGGCATTTTTTATATTTAGTTTTAGTTGTAAAAAACAACTTGTTCACTTCATAAGTTTACTATTCGATTTCTACGAATTATGAATTACTATATGATTTCGAATATTTTTCTTCATTGTCAAGTCAATGTAGGGTTGAAAATATTATCTCGAAAAATTCCTTTATTCCTAATTTAAATATGCCATCCAATGGTAAAAAAATTCCCCATCTATAGTGTCTCAATCACAATTATTTATTTATGTTTATTAATTTAATGTGGTAATGGCTCAGTGGTTTCGAGTTGGCCTGTAGATCCTGAGGACTCCGGTTCGATTCCCACAGCCGACAAACAATTTTCACCAAATTAAAATTACCCCTGTGGCTCCCCTACCACTAACAACTTTGGGGGCCGTGATTTGCTGGTAACCACACTTCATGTACATAAATATATCACTTACCGAGATCTGCTTCGGCAGAGTGCCACACTCAGTAATGGGTAAAAGTCGTGATGATATATTTATTTTATATTTATTTTTTTTAATTTATAAAAATCACCATTTGATTGACTTAGAAAGGGCGGCAAATTGGAGACCGCCTTGGGCGGCAAAAGTCCTAGGTACGACTCTGATTTACGCAGATGTCCCTTAGAACGTGCATTCAGATTTTAAATTTATCGCAAATTATTACAACTGACACTAGAGCATCATTTATTTGGAAGTAACACGAGTTAGTTCTAGATCAGTTCTGGGTTGAACCAAAAGTTCCCAAAACAAATACGGCCTTAGTTATCACTCTAAATCGGCTTTTGTCCTGAAGAAAAACAGCTGCATTTTATAATGGTTAGAAATAAAATAATTATTCCTATAAAAAAAAAAACTAATTACACTATAGGCGTGCAAAGTACTTATCTCACGATACAAAAATCACCAATCCTGCATGTCACAAAGACATTAAAACCAATTACAATTATTATACGTTCACTTTTATCTGATCGAAAAAAAGAAGAGAGAACCCAAACAAAACAAAACATACAAAGCTCAACTAAAACCTTTTAGTAAAAGATCTAAATTGTAATCTAAATAATAATAATAACAGCAGCAGTGACACTGTCCAAGCATCTGATAGCGACTGACGGGTATAATTTCATCACAGCGACATATGAGCTGCAACTTAATGTGTTCTGTGTACGATTATGATTACTACACATTGTGTCCGTGTGTAGCAGATTGTTGGTAGCAGATAACAGCGGCCAACCCAGTGCAGGATTTCGCAAACTGCCTTGTCATTGGAAGAAGAACTATTTCTCACGCTACATGCTGGCATTCACAAGATTTCTGTGATACACAGATTAAATTCGTTTTTTAAATACTACTAAACTAAGAGAAAAGTAAATTAACACAAAATTTATGTGATTGTATTTTGTTATTGAACGTGAGTTAATTTCGGAATTGTAGATATTCTCGAAGTATCTTGTTGCTTCAAGTTCTAATATGGCTGCCATTTTATTGTCACTTTAAATACAGTTTATATGAAATTATTATCTGATTTTTGCCTTAACGTAGTACTAGCGTGAAAAAAAAATTTGCAGATCTAAATGAAATTTGGCGTACGTAAACATTGGATAGTCATACGCATCCTGTTAAAATATGAAACACATTCATCGTCTGTGAACAAATATATTCGCTTGTAAAGTTGAGTTCTTATACACGGGGCTTATGGCGATCATCACTCAGAATCGCACGTATTTGGTTTGTGTACCTCTAAAATTTTGCAGTTTCATTTGAAAAACTAGTATGATGTTCTAGAACTATCCATGTATATTGTATCAGAAGGAGAAAGTTTTTTATCGTTTAGTAATGGATATATACCCATGCAAAGTCTTGTTTTTAACGAAAAATTAAGAAGCCCAATTTATAATGGCAACACCACACGGTGGTATGGTATTTGAAAATTCACTAAACCAACAACCTGTTAACAATTCATGATATTCAAATCATAATAGGTATAAAACACTTGTTTTATTCAATTTTTATAGTTTTTTGAGCGTCAGTTTCGCCACTCTACAACCTATGGCGCCACCGTCACACTAGTACTACCTTAATAATCATTCTCATAATATACACTTACAAAAATGTCATCACGTGCACGTAAAATGTATAAATATTACAGAGAAATAAAACATTTGCAGTACAAACAAATCCTCTCGTGTTTTTTAGTCCACATTTTTGACAACTATCATCAGCTCAACAGTATTAATTTATACTTTTTGTTTTGTTTTTATAATTACTTATTTCTTATCTTTAGCAGTTGAACAAAGGATAAAACTTCATATTTTTTGGTTCGCGTTTCAGTGGTGTAGGTTACGATAACTTTGCTTGCTACACTCTATTGGTATAAAGAGGCATGAGTATGAAGGCTCTCTGCATTAAATTTAGTGCTTTAAAGAAGAAGAATTCTCATCATAATCTGATCTCCATATGCATGTAATGTAATCGACTGGCGATGCATTGGTGATCGTCGATCAAGTTGACTGTGGAACTGAAGCAGCAGAAGCAACAGCAGGTAGGATGAGGTTCGTCCAAACGATTGATAATCTAAAATGATGTGCCATTGTACTACAAATTGAATCCTTGCATCTGCGGCGGCCTCGCACGAAATCCTATTGTATTTTTAAAGCCAGAGCTGCATGCTCGAGCACATCCATCCAGGCCGCTTATTGAATATCGAAGAGGGCCGAGCCAGATCCTACACACGCTAGGCCTACACACGAACTCTCAATTCTCTTTGGAGATTTTCACCAAGTTAACCCATTTTTGCTTCGCATCCCAACGCGGGAGAAAATCGTTAAAATACAAATATGTGAACTAGTTTTCAAGCGAAGCAAAACAAAAAATAAGAACATTGAAGTGTTGGTTTCGAAGAATCTATCTAAAATCTCATTTCGATGGTCATAAAAAACGAGTAAAGAAAACAAAAACAAAAGAAACGAGACGAATCGGACAATAATGGATTAAGAAACCAACACCTTCTTATCAGAGTTGAAAGCGGCAGTTCATTAATTCGACGATGCGATGGGTTGCGCGGGCGGCGGGGAGCGGCAGCGGGACAGAGAACAAGAGACGAGATTTCAAGAACGTGATTAATTCAGCGTACACCAAGTTACGATGGCGACCGGTTAGTATTTGGTACAGTATGATAAATCAAACCGCGGGTCTAAAACACAGGTCTGGGCTCGGTTCAACGATCTCGCCCGACGGCGCCCATTAATTCACACCGCCTTTATTTTCACCGTCCTTCTTATTAATTTCTCAATCTTCCAGCCTGCTTCCTCCGCAAATAACCCCCAAACATACACACAGAACATTATTCACTTTACAACTATAAACTGTCATTTCATTCACACCAGCTAATGAAATGTCCCGTTCTGGAGCAGGGTAGATAACGGACGTAAGCGTACGGGTTGTGAAACCATGTAGGTCAGTCATAACATCATTCTTCTTCATTTAGATACCCGCGTCCAGACTGCAGAGAGCTGCGTCCATTGTAAATTAGCCGTGATTAATTTAAAGAAGAAAAGCAATAATGAAATTAATAATTAGTACGTGATCGTACTTAGCAAGCGCAGTGAAATATTACGTCAAAAAAATAACAGTGACAAATACAAATTGGCTCTCTCCACGACATGCTCGAACGCAAAATAAAACCATCGAAACTAAATGTTATGCTTAGTCGATCCAAATTAAAATCAGTACAGTGATAATTCATTTCACAGGGCATCTATTCTTACGCTACGTTTCCACGTCTTAACATAGTCTCTGTTTTAGTCTTTGTTTTTGGTTTTTTGTTTCTGTTTATGCCATTTCCAGCTCTTAACATAAACATAACCTTAATTCATTATTCTAGTAAAGGTTTGTTCACTTAAATGAGAAAATAATTGTATAAAACTATTTGAAATACTATAAAAATTATATAAAATTATTAATAAGGAACAGTAATTACTATTAAAATGAAGCACTAGTTTAATTAATTTATACAATTCCTAAGTAATTTTTAAAAATGGAGACATTATTGAAGTCAACAAACCAGAATATTTCAAACATAGTAATTTAAATTTTTGGGGTGGCTATCTCAGTGGTAAGAAGTCGGCCTGTGGATCCTGAGAACACTGGTTCAATTCCCACAGACGACAAACAATTTTCATAATTTCAAAAACTACCCCTGTGACTCCTCCACCACTAACATCTTTGGAGGCCGTGATTTGACGACTGGTAACCGCACTTCACGCGCAAAATATATCACTTACCGAGATCTGCTACGGCAGAGTGCCACACCCAGTAATGGGTAGAAGGCGTGATGATATATTTATTTTATTTATTTTAAAATATAATTAAATTGCAATTATACTTATAAGATATAAGATCAAAGAAAAGAAATAAATTTTAAAATGACAGCGACTAAATAATTTCTTTTAGACTTGTTAGTTTTGTTGTTGCTATTAATCCAGTAATTTTTATTTTTTTCTCAGTTGAAATTATTACTATTTTTATTCTATTGTCTATATTTATTGTATTTCCAACACAAACTTAATGACATATGAAAAATACGGAGACAGAATTGACTGTATATTGCAGCATAATAAGAGATAGCATTACCGCAGCTAACTCTCTCTTACAGAACAGCGACGAAAGACTATGTCGAAAGTATGAAATCTGCAAACTTTGTGTTTATGCGCAGCGACAAAGACAAAGACTAAGACTAAAACAGTAGCTGGAAACGCTCAGCTGTATTCACATATGACAAACTCTCAAGGTTATGTCGAAAAACTAAAACTATGTTAAGAGGTGGAAACAAGGCTTTAATCATGAATTAATAAACTTCTAAAACAAATATGTAAACTCGTTTTAAAAACACATATGTACAGAAAACAAAAACAACATCGTCCGGTCCCCTCATCCAATTTCAAAATTCCATTTCAGCAATCATAAAAGAGAAGGTTATATCTGTTAGATAATCAAATGGAAAATTTTTCATCGCTTCAATCTGTTCAGTTGTTAATGACAACAATCGCAAAGCACCAGACTCCTCAATAAATATGAAAATTTTCACAAAATCACTCCATTTAGTATGGTAGCAAGCAAGTCTTTTTATTTATTTTGCGGCGCAAGCAATGAATTTAGCCCGATAAGAATGGGGCAATTTTCGTATAACTTTTCAACGTGAAATGAATGGTGCGCGGAACCTGGAGCAATTTTCAGTACAAACAACAGTTATAAATTGGCGGCGAGCTGCTCATTGCGCTAGCGCAACAAAGATCCTGAGCCGTACCCTGTAGTTCGGTAACAATAACGAACCGAAATAGGTCTAACGAGTAGTTGGTGCCCACGTATAATTTACTCACCGCGTGTATTCACGGTATCTGCTCTACACTCAAATAGAATATAAATTCGATATAATAGCACGGATGTCGAAATATTTTAACGACCGTTTACAACGATACGACGTACGTTACGAAAATACACTCATTTTAAGATTTATATTATTAATCACCGTAATACAACTACTTGCGAAAGTATTGCAAATATTGGGAAATTTTTATTTTGCATATTTTCGCCGATACTACAGTTTCATGAAAATATATTTACTTTCAACCAGGGATTTATTAAAAACTAGCTATTACCCGCGACTTTGTACGCGTGGTCTACAATTTAATGCGAGTACCCGGCATACGTTGCATTGCAACTCAAAGAAAGTGTTTGTGTACAGTTGTCCATGTGAGAAGCATGGATTTTACAAATTTAGTCCACACAATTGTAGCGATTGTCCCTGTGCTTTGTTGATGGTCATTGCAAATGCGAGTCGTACCGGAAACTGCAAACGTCTGAATTCGAATGGAATAGGACTTTAATCGAATCAGTGGAGTAATTTTCAAGATAGCTAGCGACCATTTTGTTTCAAGATGGCGGACTGAAGCTTTATTATACCTATATGTTAAGATTGGTTCTCGTTTACACCTATACCAAATTTGAATAGAATCAATGTAGTACTTTTCAGAATAGTTAGCAGCCATTTTGTTTCAAGATGGCGGACTGAAACTTTATTATACCTATATGTTAAGATTGGTCCCTGTCTATGTTTATTCTAAATTTGAATCGAATCAGTGTAGTATTTTTCAAGATAGCTAGCGGCCATTTTGTTTCAAGATGGCGGACTGAAACTTGATTATACCTATATGTTAAGATTGGTCCCTGTCTATGTTTATTCTAAATTTGAATCGAATCAGTGTAGTATTTTTCAAGATAGCTAGCGGCCATTTTGTTTCCAGATGGCGGATTGGACTTGTGCTAAGTCAGAAACCTTCGCGGGTATGCGCAGAACAACTTAGCAAAGTTTCATCGCAATCGGATGAATGATATAGGAACGCATAAGGGACAAACAAACAGACAAACATTAATTTTTATATATATAGATAGATAGATAATAATTTTACATATAAACATATTTTCGAGTTGAATTCAATCAAATTTATTGTTACAATAAATCACGGCCCCCAAACATGTTAGTGGTGGAGAAGCCACAGAAGTAATTTTAAATTGGTGAAAATGTTTTGTCGGCTGTGGGGATCGAACCAGGGTTCTTAGGATCCACAGGCCTACTCGGATACTCCGTATATAAAACAAAATTAATTCCACTAACAGACGTTTACTCTTAATCTTACTTAGTTACTGCTATTCGCGACTAGCATATGAACAGAGCCAGCATTTTTGATCTAAGAACATGGCGGTATATTGGTAATCCGAGCGCTCCAAACAATAAATCTTTTATTCCTAACTAATATTTAAAATATAAACTACACAATAACAACAACAAAAAGTGAATAAGATAAAAAAATTACCGATTTAAATACAATAAATTGCATATAGAAAGATACCAGATTTTATTGCCAGATATCGTATTGCTAATATTAACAGAAAAAAATGTCATGCTGCCGTTACTTCCCAGATTACTTTAAAAAAAAAAAGACTCTAAATCAGACATAATTTATTGTACTTAGTTAATAATAGATAAAATTAGATTTAAAATTTTTACATTTGTTCCAAATTTATGACACTTAATTTTAGCAACAATGCAATCAATAAAATAATATATGTGAAATGTAGAGATCAGTTATCTCCAATTTTTAACGGAAATATTGTTTCCATGTAAAGTTTTCGTATGCGATTTTCAGTACCATAAAGAAATTGATAACAAGTAAAGTACTCAACTGGAATTCGTACCAGTAACAAGTTCACAGTTAGTGTGATGTTTCCGAGCAAACTGTAGGTCGTATCGACTAGCCAAACTAATTTCATTGTTTCAGCGCGCAGCAGCACGATGAATATTACTCGAATTGCGGTGGACACAAAGTGCGGCAGTGTAGTGTCGCTATATTGGCAACTATTACCATAACTCTAGCTCGAGAGCTGACGAATACTGCAACGAGAACAGCAACCACACATAGGCAGCATGAGCTTGCCGATGAATTGAACAATTTGCCGAGACCCGAGCACAAAGCGGAGGTGACAATTCCAACTAGATTGTGACAAACAGAGTCGGCTGCTGAGTTGGCGCTGCATTTATTTGGATGCAATTTGTCCCATTATGCCCACAAATTACGGACAACGGTCCACACCTGGCCAGAGTAGACCCAACGAAATTTTATGGTCGAGCAAATATTTTCGACACATCACGTGACAAAGGAAGGAACTTCACGTCGTCTTTATTCAAACCAAAAGAGAGAAGAAGATAGAGAGAGTGTCTATCTCTGTTTAATGCATTTGAAATGACCTCCCTTAATCCAGGTGGTGCGTGATGAATAGAGTGACTTTACGCTCAAGAAAAAAGTTTTGAATGAATTGAAAAGCTAAGGTCGGTCGCCTTCGAATTATGAATTTCTTTGTAGAAAACTGTTCAAAATATATCTGAGCGTGAAATTATTTGAAACCTACGATTTAATACACGACATCTTCTGAACAAAAAGGTTTCGCTTAAACAGCGACGGCGAAGATGTAA
This sequence comes from Pterostichus madidus, assembly GCA_911728475.2. Classification (NCBI taxonomy): domain Eukaryota; kingdom Metazoa; phylum Arthropoda; class Insecta; order Coleoptera; family Carabidae; genus Pterostichus; species Pterostichus madidus. The sequence continues at coordinate 24,982,485 of OU452312.1, forward strand.
AAAAAACTCCAAAAAAAATATTCAGCAGTTTTCGTTGAAATAAAAGTTACGGTTAAAATAAAAGGATGTCAGACCGTTTAATATAAAAAAGTACACGATGGCAAAGTGTATTAGTCTGTTTTAAAAGTGCTTTGCCATCTTTTAAAAATGCTACAGTGCACGTAACTTTTCGTAAATTGCAGGCTTTTAAAGTTACAGCGCTCAGAATGTGTTCATACTCGGCACTGTTCAGCAAGATGCAATCTCACAAACAGGTTTTCGACATATTCGGCTTTAGCGAAGTGACAAAAACGATTTCGTCAACTACCGTTACTATCCATCTTTTAAACATGCCAACTGTTTCTAACAAACAATCATGCGGAAGAGGCACTAAAAATCAAACGTTTTACTCACTTCTAGCATAAATAAACAGAAAAACTGATCATAAAAGAGAACACCCACTTTTACAGTTTGTTTACAAAGTTAAAATAAACGCTAATCCTCACACCAGCGAAGAACTGGAATGCTGAACGCGAACTCTCGCTTGGGTGCAATTGAAACAAATGAACAGCGAGGCGTCGAAAAGGCAGTCGAATGTGATCACACGGGCGATACGAAGAGCCGGTGCGAAATTTATAGACGCGAACGATTTCAACTTGAAGAGAAACGCACGCTAGCAGCCAGGTTGTTTCATATTTCAACGGAAGTGGGAACAAAAACCGAAATCGAAACTGCGGGTGAAAAAAAAAATGCGTGCCCTGAAGTAATGTGACGCAGTTCAATGAATATTGAGTAGTGCTTAGGGTTGAAACCAATCCACCCCGATTTTTCGTTTGGAAGTAAATTTCCATGCGAAATTTACAACTCCCCAGAGAACGGAGAGAGCAGCGAGCGGCATGGTTACCAGGTGATAAAACGTCAAAATCCTTTTGATTGCCTCTCTAATCTAACATGAATAATGATGGGCCAAGGAATTCTTCGCAAAGTTTGGGATTAGCCGAGGCGGCAAGGGATTCGACGGCGGAGCGGGTAGGTCAACTTTCAGCGCAGGGCGGAGGACAGCTACACCACGGTCCGGTTTATTAGCATTTATGGCGGGGACAATACGCCCACAGCGTCCCGACGCGCTAATTATCGTCGCGTCGTCTGAACAGTTTTCTTAAAATATAATCCCTTGTTAGAGTTCCGTAATTAATGTTTGCTCTTGCTTCGCACTGGTAATTTTTCATACGAACAGCGGACGAGTTTTTTTGGGAAAGTCTTCCTCGTACGCACGCCACTCGAAATGCAAACTAATAAATATCAAGGAAGAGCGTGCGGATGTTGCAAAAAACGAACAATTAATTAGCGTACGAAATGGACGTTATTTATTCCGCGCCATATATAAATCTGTCTGGTTCTCAAAATGCCGGGCCACAAAAAAACCCGGCTCTAATGCGCCGCCGCCGTCCCGGCACCGGGAAACTAAAGACTGTGATCGCTGCCGCCCGCTGCCGACAGATAAGAATGCGATCAGCCCGGATAAAAAAAACTATATAATATCGAATTACCAGATCGCCGCAGTCTCTATAAGCACGTTCTTGCATTAGATAGTGTCCTCTCCACGGAATTGTGCCAAACGGGGGGTACAAGGATACTTACTCAACCCTATAAACAGTACAGTCGGCCAGCCGGTACTCGTAAACAAACTCCTGCTGAACGCGTAACCAATACTTGCCTGGCCCGATATCCTTTATGTGTGACTAAGCAAGGCAATGTGTACTATCGCATGGAGTCCGCTATCACGCAAACGGGACTAGGAAATCCTGGGCAATAAATTATACGGAGACTTGGAATATACACAGACACAGTGTGCCACGGCCGAGGTGACACTCGCGAGGGGACCGAGCTTCATTCCGGGGGCGACGGGCGACTTGATTATGCGACGGCTATTGACGGGGGTGGGGTGGCGTGGAGGGGCATTAGTCACGCGTTCGTGTTGTAAACGCTGTCGCTGCCAATAAAGAAATGCACAGGGGATTCGTGCGGATTAAATTGGCAGTACTGTCAAACTGTAAACAATAGCGGACACCACACGTTATTGGAAATGGGAAACCCATTTATTTAATTACACAGTAAGCCGCGTCGTTGTCGCTCTCTCTCTCATCGTAGAGATTCTCACGGACTGAAATTGTAAATTGTCAGATTCCATTAGCTCCGGATACATAACCTTAAAAATGTACATAAACAAACATAAATCCCAAGATAAAGAGGTTTATTGCGTCTCGTTCAGACGGCGCTCTTGGAGTCAAAACAATAGGCCAAAGGTTCAAACACTACATAATGTTGATCATAATTTATTAGGATATTCCTTTTTTGTTCCCGATATTAAAAAAAGTGTACATAAAATATCGGAGCATGAAAAAAACCGGGTGGGTACAGTCGGAGCAAAAAATTAAACAGAAAGAGTTGAACCCGCATATGGAAGAAGAAATATCTAGGTTATTTGTATGGAAAAAATGCGAGTGTACGTTGTAGCATTGACAGGGTGACTTATTTACGACGGCATCTTTATGAGGGTAGGCACCCCTACAGCCGAACTGACACCATCGGGGTCGACTTTACTATTAATTTTAGTTTTTCTAGGCAATAAAAGTGACAGACAGTGCGAGGTGGGGGGTGCCGACGCTACCGAGAACTCGGTGAGGAGTCGAGAGTCAAGTCGAGCCGAGTTTCGCTAAACTGCGGCCAGCACGTCGCACAACAATGGCCACGTCTAAAGGTAAATTTGTCAGCTGGTCTGCGATGATAGATGATCTACAGGCGTCAACCGACAACGAGCCCTCTCAATTAGTTCTCCAGCCGAGAAAGAAATTCTCAGACCCAATAAAGTAATAAATAAAGAACTTTACAAGCACCAATTGCTTCGTGACAGTTTTATAAATTTGAACAAGTGCGCTTTCAATATTTATGGCACTAGAGAGAATCAATTTTAAAGAGCATCGTAAAAACATAAATAATGTATGCCAAAATGTGAAGTCTTCTAGAAAATTACTCTGTCAGGGGAAATTTGTATTTATACCATATTAGTCTGCTTGCACGAAACGGGGCATAATTTTACAATGTTTCCCAGATGGAAACTGAGTACACGTGGTGTATTTTCTGTACAAATATCCCATTTTAGTAGCGAATACGAAATATTCCCGTCATTTTTGCGCTTCATTTATATCAATAAATCTTCAGAACTGTTTTTAAACTCATAACTTTGCAGACTTCATTCATATCAATCCATTTACGTCTAGAAAATTCATATCGTCAATTTCTTCGACCTACTTTTTGTTCTACAAATATAGTAGTGCTCTAACCCAGTGATTCTTAACCGGGGGTCCGTAAAAGCATCTAAAGAAGTCCACAAAACTTAAAGATATCTCAAATTTTAATTGTCTTCTAGTATTTTCTTCTGTAATTATTTCTTTATACATATTTTATTTTATTTCTTATTTAACCTTTCGTGCGAATCTGATATAGTACTTCCCTTGTGAAGAAAACAATATTGTGTTGTTTATAAACACGGCTCTAAACTATATATTAATTACTGATATAATAGTTGTATTTTAGTACTTGCCAGCGAAATATGATTTTTATGTAGGTCTTTCTGGTTATATAATAAAAATTATGGGTAGGTAGGCTCAGTGGTATCGTATCAGACTGTGAATTTGAGAACGCAGGTTCGATTCTCACAACCGATAAACAATTTTCACCACATTGAAGTAGTCTTGTGGCTCCCATTCCACTAATATCTTTGGATATCGTGATTTTACGGCTGGTAACTGCACTTCACGCGCATAAATATATCATTTATCGAGATCTGCTACGGCAGAGTGCCACACCGAGTAATGGGTGATAATATATTATTTATAATTACTTGCCATTGGTACGCATATACAGAAAAATTGCAAATAACATTTTATGTTCCAAATATTTTTGCCAACATCTTCTATTTGAAACTTTTTTTCGTAACTGATTTCATTTTTGAAATAAATGGAATTTATTGTTTTGTGTGTCCAGTAAACTTCCTCTTCCGGTTTTTCAATTTCATTCAAAATCAACTCAGCTCTTCGTATTTTCATGAAACTTATAATTACCAAGTTTCGTTATCAAATCTTATCTCGTTCATAAGATATTGCACACTCGGACACACATCCATCCATCCACACACGCGCAGACATCATTGAGAAAATGATCAAAACGGATTCTATGGACCTCAAAACACGTATTTCCGCGAAAATCTCGTCAACTATTTTTTTCACGATTACAATACTTCCTTATTACTGTGTATAAGAAAGTAAAAATTGAATGACCACGAAAAATATTTGAACAATTTGGGTGACAAAAAGATTAAAAACCGCTGGTCTAACCTAACCTGAGTCACTATATTATATGATACCAATCAATAATTATGAAAAAAAAATCTATTACTATAGGCGTAATTTCGAAATGAGAAAAAAACACATTAACGAAAATTACACCTAGATAAAAAACATTCACTAGATCTCTAGATAAATTTGACAATGTGACACAAAAACCTACATATGTTCATTGTTCACACTTGATAGATAAAAAAATCTACTTTGAATCAAATATGTAATCAAAACTGAGCAAACAACCGCGAATAAGTTTCGAACTGATTAGCGGTGTATTGGATTTCAACTTGTGATGAGAGAGGACCACAGCACAAGACAAAGAGCAGATAAGAATCATAGCGGCTGGGAAGCACAGTCCACCGCAAAGTCGAGATTAAACTTGAACTAAATTATTTTTTTATTATATCATGCCTACTTAGTGAGATCAACAAATTACAGGGGACGCCAAGTCGTTACCTAATCACGAGAGAGCGCCCGAGAGAGAAGGAAACAACCAACGAGAAGAGATGATCTGTCTCTCTTACTGTTGAAGTCAAGATCATGATGCTTGCCACCCACTACAGATACGGGCAATAAATTTATTTATTCTCCAGCGGTGCCTGAGAAAGCGAAAGACCGAAACGAAGATGAGATTGTCGTGATGCCGGCCCTGTTTTCCGCGCAGCGACCCCTGGGCCCTGCTCTGACCCCGCACATGCTGTTGTTCACAAATAACCTGAGCAGATTGTACGGAGCTGCTGCACGGCTGCTGTTGGGTTGTTACGAGCGCGGAAAGTGAATGTTTAAATGCAAGTCGGGTCGGAATGACGACATCTTGGATGCGCGCTCATAAACGATGCTACAAAAAGGGTACCGCGTTGCCTCAAATTTTCAGAATATAGCAGGTTTATGAAGCTGTAATCCTATATTATAAGCCAAGGTTGAGATGATCATTATTGTCCCAGCGCAAAGATTGTTTCCCGAAGTGCATCTGAGGGATACAAGGCGCTTGGTCAATAATGATCTTCTCAACCGTGGTTTGTATATTGTTATTTTCACTACTAGCTCTTAAGTCATATTTAACGAATTTTATATTAATAATAACATAAGCATTTTGACATGAATACTTGTTAATACAATAGAGTCGCGATATAATGAACTAATTTGTTAACTATTTAGTGTAATAATGAAATACATACGAGCCCAGTTGTACATTTGGACCAGAGGAAACTGGGTAGACTTTATTTTTCCAAAGTTAAATTTGATATAATAAATTAACTATAAATACTGAAACTGATTATATTCTATATTGTTTATGTATGGGGTGGCTAGTCCAGTGCTATGAAGTCGGCCCGTGAATCCTGAGAACCCTGGTTCGATTCCCACAGGCGACAAACAATTTTCATAATTTCAAAAGCTACCCCTGTGGCTCCTCCACCACTAACATCTTTGGGGGCCGTGATTTGACGACTGGTAACCGCACTTCACGCGCAAAATATATCACTTACCGAGATCTGCTTCAGCAGAGTGCCACACCCAGTAGTGGGTAGAAGGCGTGATGATATATTTATTTTTATTTATTTGTTTACATGTGAACAATTTATGGGGTAAGTGGCCCAGTGGTATCAAGTCGACCTGTGGATTTAAGAACCCGGGTTCAATTCCCATAGCCAACAAACACACCACATTAAAACCGACCCTGTGGCTCCCTCTCTACTAACATCTTCAGAGGCCGTGAATTGACGGCTGATAATCGCACTCCACGCTCAAAATATATCACTCACCGAGATCTGCTACGGCAGAGTGCATATCCAGTAATGGATAGAAGGCGTAATCTTATATTTATTTATTTAATAATAATAATATTTATTGCACCAGAAAACCATGATACAAAAAGCAATGTTTCAACCACCAACAGATGCTATTCTACATTACTCCAAAAATAAACCATAGTACTTATGTATATGTCAATTAAACATTCAGAAATATCACTTAAATTTATTTTTCATTTTCTCTTTGATTGTATTTAAACTTAGGTTCGAGATATCAAAGTCCAAATCATTATATGCTATAGGAGCCTTACATATAAAACAATTTTTAAATTTTATTAGATTAAATGATGGTACAGACAAATTACCACAATTTCTAAGATTACTGTCAGTGTAGCTATTCACCAATATAAATTTTAAGAGTTCATACAAATATTTTGGCGTTTTAGTTTTAATTATTTATTTATATAATGTAATAGTAAAGCACATTAAAGAAAAATGTGAGCAAAGAATATAGTTATTCTTCAATGTGAAATTTGACTGAAATTGTCCAACTTGAAATTAGACGGCAATTTTAAATTTATAATTAATACTTTCCTTGCGTTTAATGAGTTAAATAAATTGAAAAGCATCAAGTTAAAGTGACAGTTCTCATAATTAACCTAGGGCAATAATAATCCAATAATGGCCGTTACTAAGAACGCGGTAGAGAAAAACAATGTCACGACTCAAAACGAAGTCAATAATGGAATTTTGCTAGCCTAGTAGTGAAAAAATAAAATATAGTGCCATGATGTACTAAAATAAGAGGCAGCGTAGAAAAACTTCGATAATTAGCTTACTTGTATCACCTACTTTCATTGTTAGACCTTGTTATGCAAGTTTTTTATTTTTGCATTTATCATTAGCTATAAATGTCGACCATAAACTCGAGCATATTTAACTTTCTTATTACTTGATACTTTACACTTTTTCTACAGTTATGACGTCACACTATCTAACTATCCACTCAGAAACTTTTAATAGACATTTTACTTTTTGACTTATCAGTACATAAAAAAATAATTACATTAAGCTGCCTCACAAAATCTGTAACAATGAGCAGAAGCAAACTCAAGTATTTCATGATGAAATCTTAGTTATCCGATTACTAGGTACGAAAAGTAGGGCTATAAGACACCAAATATCTCTCTTGAGTAGCAACAAACATTTATCCCGCAGCAGCCGAAACAGCGCTGGAAGGCGAGGCAGGGCGTCGGGAGCGATCGATACGAAACGAAGGACAAGAAGGAACGTAGAGGGCGCAGCAGAGCGCGGGCAGCGGGGCGACCGACCGCGTAACACACAATTCGGAACATAAATCCAAAATACTTCAACAGATGATCAAACGGCGACGCGTGTAAATACCGCCGAGCAAAAGGACACTGCGGCAGCGACGCACTAAGGCGTCGCTGTCGACGCCGACGCGTTATGAGGGTGTGAAACCGACGACTTCACACCCAAATGCCCCAAATTCTGCCCTTTATAGAAATGACGCCCTTTTCCTTGACATATCACAGCACAAATCTAACAAGGGAATTCATATTATTTTGCACCCAGTTACTTTAACATTCCACCAGAATACAATTATACGAGGGCATGGTGAAAAATCCCTGAAAAATGGAACAAGAAATGATTTATTTGGTCAAAACATATTTCATTTCTCAACATACTCTCCTTGTAGCTCGATACACTTCGTCCAATGTTTTTCTAATTTTTCGATCCCTTCCAAATAATACGATTTTGGTAATCCTTCAAAATAGGCGTTTGTCTCCACGATGACCTCATCGTTGGAGCCAAATCTCTTTCCGCCGAGCCATTTCTTCAAGTTTGGAAATAGATAAAAATCGCAGAGGGTCAAATCTGGAGAATATGGTGGATGACGAACCAATTCGTAGCGCAATTTATGCAAAATGTTCCGTACCCGTTCGGTTGAGATGCTCATAGCTTCAGCAATCTCGTGCACTTTAACTCGCCGGTCGTCCAATATAATACCATGGATTTTATCAACGATTTCTGGCGTTGTAACCTCAATTGGACGACCAGAACGTTCGGCGTCCTTTGTGGTCATACTACCACAACAAAAATCAGTAAACCATTTGTGAATCGTTCCAATCGATGGTGAGGAGTCCCCATAATGTTTAACAAGCGATGCTTTGGTTTGCGTAATGTTTTTTCCACGCAAGAAATAATGTTTAATCAAGAAGCGAAATGCACTTTTTTCCATATTTTCTAAAATCTTCTTGGTTGTTTGCTTTCGAAGGGTGTCAAAGCAGAACTGAATGACATATCAGTCTGAAAATTTTAATGCGTTCTAGTTAAAGAGGTACATCACAAATATCACATGAGATTTGCGATTGTGGCGCCATCTGTTTTATTTTTCAGGGACTTTTCACCCTGCCTTCCTAATACCTGAAAATCCGCAGAATATTTCACTCTGAATCACAAACCCAATTTGGGTTTCGTAAATAAAAGTATTCATATATTTGTTTGCTGCTTGAAAGTTGCAGATGCGAAAACAGTTCAAGTGCAATACATAAAGTTCCCTCAACATGAAGTTTTTATTTTTATTTGGAACCGTGACTAAATAAAAGAAAACAGTGTTTGTTTATTTCTCGTTTGGGAATCAGAGTACGTCGCCGTGTGGGGGAACGTCGTCGCCGTCGAGCGTCAGAACGCCCGGTGCGACGTTAAGTCAATGAACGTGCGCAGTGCGAGCGAAGAGGGAAGAAAAAAGCTATTTCGTTACAACAAACGGCGAGCGGCGCTGAGCTAAGGATATCGGCGCTGGAAATCGAAGATTGATGAGGGAACGCCGCCAAATACATTTACAAATGCGCTCTAACGCTGAAAAGTCGTCGAAATTCAGACGTTTAGTTGTGCGTTTTCGACACCTCTAATGCATAATAAATGCCTGCATTTGCATTTTAATTATAATTCGTCTTACGCTCTCGCGTTTACTTCGTTTGCGATTTAACATGCCGTGCTTTGCTACCTATTTGCTTCCCAGAGCCAGAGAGGACGGAAATGTCTGCAACTCACAGTAGTTTTGTTACCTACTAGAATTACTAACTAGATTCTGCTCAACGCTAATTTCATTTCCTTCAACTTCACATACTAATGCTGTAACTATATAACTTCAACATATTAAAACACCCGCGCAGTTTTCGTTAAACTTGTCAAACACATTTAATGGAGTAATAAAACAAGAAAGAACAACGTTCATTAATTACATTGTTATGAGAATATTATGCTTACTCATAGAATAAATAATAAAAGTGATGATAAAATTAACAATATTGATTATCACGTCAAATGCTATGCAAGCTTGTCTTGAAAACAAAAGCAGTTTCAACCTGGGCGATCTGACAAAAACCAGGTATACAGTAGTTCATTGTTTCATCTAGTCATCCATGGACCGCGCTCGGCACTCGGGTCTCGGCTCAGCACAGGCACTTGTTTATCGAACCAGAGCAACAAGAAGAAATAACAATACGTGACCTAAAAATATGATTAAGTACGTTCATAAAATCATGAGCACGAATTCGATACGGCAGCGGCAGCGGCAGCGGCAGGACGAGGAGAACGAGATCGCAGTGTGCCGCGGTGGTCCTGCGGGGCTCGAGGTCCCGACCCGACCCGACCCGAGCTGGCCCGAGCGCACCGCCGCCATCTGTGCTCAGCGCAACCCAACGCACATTGCTTCAATTTAGCTACAGATGAAAATGAAAGGAACGGATACATCGTTCTTTTGTAAATATTCGATATGATTTCATTTTATTGGGATCTTGTTTACTAAGCAAATATTGAAATAATTTGACTGTAAAGTTAATGTGATTACTTAACATATATAAATTTGTGTTTGGAATAAATACATAGATAATGGCTTATTTATTTATTTACGAAATGCAGTAAATTAACTTAAAGTAGTACTAGTGTGACGGTGGAGCCATCGGTTGTCGAGTGGCGAAACTGGCGCTCAAAAAATATAAAAAATGAATAAAATAAGTGTTTTATACCTATTAAGATTTGAATTGTTAACAGGTTGTTGGTCTAGTGAATTTCCAAATGCCATACCACCGTGTGGTGTTGCCGTTATAAATTGGGATTCTTAATTTTTCGTTAAAAACAAGGCTTTGCATGGCTATATATCCATTACTAAACGATAAAAAACTTTCTCCTTCTGATACAATATAAATGGATAGTTCTAGAATATCATACTAGTTTTTTAAATGAAACTGCAAAAGAGAGGTACACAAACCAAATATGTGCGATTCTGAGTGATGATCGCCATAAGCCCCGTGTATAAGAACTCAACTTTACAAGCGAATATATTTGTTCACAGACGATGAATGTGTTTCATATTTTAACAGGATGTGTATGACTATCCAATGTTTACGTGCGCCAAATTTCATTCAGATCTGCAAAAATTTTCTTCACGTTAGTACTAACTAAGTATTTTGCATACATCATGTGAAATATTTGATCTGTTTTCTAACAAGAGAAATAAAATTGAAAATACAAGTTTGATATAAAACCGTGAGGGGAATAAATAAAAAACGTATGATGTATTTGGTGTTTCCAATTGTAAAAAACGTCAAGAAGGGAGAAAAACAACATTGGACAGGGACAGGCTGACAGCATGAAATAGCGAAATTGCCCGATATAACATTAAAAACGGACGACTGTGCATTCGTTTTTGTACGTGACCTTATGGCATTCAGCAAGGAAAAACAGCTCCGGCGAAAGAAAATCTGATGACATACGACTTCTATCGAGCGCCGTCAGCGCGGTTAAATATGGCGGCCGTTAAACGCTTATATGGCTTAAACAAATTTCCGGAAGCTCCGCACGGGTGTGCTATTGACAGTAATAACATCCGCGTGGATATACTGTCTTCTGATATTAAGAGTTATACATCAACGGATCGTTGCGGCGCTGCGGCGGGACACGTATTTTTATATCACGAGCGGCGCACGCATAAATCACGCGCGTCACGCTTAGCGTATCACGCTCCACGCTCCATACGTCTTACTTTAGGTTTGGGCTACAAGTTCGGAATGCGCAGTTAATAATGCAGGCGGCGAGAGCACATTTACCTACCCTCACTCCCTCCTGCTCGCTCCTACTCGCTACTCCTAATCCAGACCGACAAAAAACACGCGGAGCTTTCGTCTCTTCGTGCATACTTGCGCCGTTCGTCGTTCATCGTTGTGGGAGGAAGAATTCGTAACTAGTTTTTTAATTAACAAAACCTGTTATGAGTATAATTAACTGTTTAATTTCAAACAAACCTATTTTTAGAATCCTACGCTGATGTCACATTGAGAGCAGCGTTACATGGAATAAATTCAGAAATTATCATATCATTCTGCAACACTCTATAAATATTAAAACCGCGGAAAAACAAGAAAATATTTCTCATTATGCAAATATTTTATGACTTTATAATTCAAAATAAAGTTACACTCTGTAATTTATTATTTATAAATATTTATTAAGATTACTCAATGTCGATACCTCGATGCCAAACAAGTTCTTGTTCTTTGGAGAAGAAAATTATAATGCAACCGAAATTATATTTAAAAAATACTTACTTATATTGGAAAGGAATTTTAATACAACGCTATAGTATATAGTTTGCGCATTACATTCAACTTGGATGAAAAATAAATAAGATATTACCGCAAGTTCCTTCAGCTTTTTTGCGCAACAAAACCTAACCTCAAAGAAAGAAGAACAAGTTCAGCAGTGAGGCAACGCAAGGCACGTGTGGCGGAATGAACATGTCCGGTGCCAGTGCGAAGTGGCCGCATGAACGCATGAAAATTACCAGCTCGCAATTACATTGTTAAACAAACACGATGCTATTGAATGGCGAGATCGTCAGAGATCTACGCGGAAGATAACAGAGCCATTATGCTGTATTAAATATGTCTGCTGAGCTGTGCGTCTACGCGCACGCGTAATCCAATAGAATTGCCAGCATTGCCACACTATACTAATCATAAATACAGAATGGGGAAAAAGTTCCGGGACGGTTAAATATCTTGCGAAATACATATTGGATCGAAAAACGACAAAATACGTGTCAAATATTTTTCAACAATCGACCCGCACCCCTGCCTCCAGGAAATGTGGTGGGGCCAACTTTGTAGTCTTAAATGGGAACTCCCATTCTTTATTGCACATTTGGAATCTCCAGAAAATTTTACATTAATTTGATCTACGATTCAAGTTATTATTGTTCACAGATGGCGCTGTGATCGCCACAAATGGGAATGGAATTGATGTATACGAGCACAATGTAACACTCATTTTTTTTAGAATGTAGAATTTTTTTAGAATGTTTTAGAATTTTTTTAGAATTATTTTGAACTATTTGGGAAACCTGATAGGGACTATACTCTGTTTTTTAACCAGGAGGAGTAATTTAAATTTTAACCGCTAAAACTGACGCTTCTGATTGGCTATTGCTTCGTCCAGTTTACACTGTACATAGATTTTGCATTTGATTTATTAGAGCTGTCATAAGTTTTGAGGTTATCTGTTTTCTTGTTGGTTTTTTGCATTTCTGTGACATTAACATAAATCAGTTCTTTTAAGAACTAATAATATACGGAGTGTCAAATTAGAGTTTATAATGTCATTTGTATTTTAAAATAAATGCCATGAGATTTAATCAGTGCAGATGTGTAAGAAATTTTTGTATTTCGCGCCAACATAAATCTAGTAACTTTCTTTGGTAACTTTCTATTGTGTAAATCTGACTTGTGCATTTACTCCTCCTGGTTAAAAAACAGACTATAGTCAATTTTGTGCTCGTGTACATCAATTCCATTCCCATTTATGGCGATCACAGCGCCATCTGTGAACAAAAAAACTTGAATCGTAGATCAAATTAATGTAAAATTTTCTGTAGATTCCAAATCTGCAATAAAAAAAATGGGAGTTCCCATTTAAGTTTACAAAGTTGCTCCCATCCCACCCCCTGGAGGCGGGGGTGGGGGTCGAGTTTAGTATCATTGGATAGATTTTTGAAAAATATTTGACACGTATTTTGTCGTTTTTCGATCCAATATGTATTTCGCAAGTTATTTAACCGTCCCGGAACTTTTTTCCCAGCCTGTATATTATCTGCTGATTCTATTAAGGTAGTACTAGTGTGACGGTGGCGCCATCGGTTGTAGAGTGGCGAAACTGACGCTCAAAAGAATATAAAAATTTAATAAAATAAGTGTTTTATACCTATTATGATTTGAATATCATGAATTGTTAACAGGTTGTTAGTCTACTGAATTTTCAAATACCGTACCACCGTGTGGTGTTGCCATTATAAATTGGGATTCTTAATTTTTCGTTAAAAACAAGACTTTGCATGGCTATATATCCATTACTAAACGATAAAAAACTTTCTCCTTCTGATACAAGATAAATGGACAGTTCTAGAACATTATACTAGTTTTTCAAATGAAACTGAAAAATTTTAGAGGTACACCAAACCAAATATGTGCGATTCTGAGTGATGATCGCCATAAGCCCCGTGTATAAGAACTCAACTTTACAAGCGAATATATTTGTTCACAGACGATGAATGTGTTTCATATTTTAACAGGATGCGTATGACTATCCAATGTTTACGTACGCCAAATTTCATTTAGATCTGCAAACAAATTTTCACGCTAGTACTACCTTAAGTAAAAGAAATTTCTTTCACATTCATGAGAAGTAATAACAAAAAGAAATGAGAAAGATTTCGTACAACGTTATAAATATGAATTGGAAATAAAATTTGTAGAGTTGGTGTTCTGTTGGGTCTGGTTTTTATTATTTGTGGGTGGAGATTTGGCAACGTAGGGCGCTGTTAATATCAGAGCTTCGGCGCTGTACGCGGGAAAGCGTGGCACAAACGTGTGCCCGGGTCTTTTTACGAGTTCATTAAATTATGCGGAGGAACGTGTATGTATTCCAAAGTAATTTTACAGCGAATTGCTACAACTTAAACTTCAACCCGAAATGTTGTTGAGTAAACTATAAACGCAAGGGGACTCGAGTACAGTCTTGTAAATAAGTTTCAAAGTTTCCTTTGATAAAATGAACTTTAACCTCGTTTGCGAAACAATTTGTTGATTTATTAAAATTCCTCTTTGTTTATAATTCCTCGCTGGAAAAAACTTATCCTGCTGTCCACACTCAGAGCACGATTATCTAAATCCTCAGCAAGGAGATCCTTCGCGAAGCACTGAGCAGAATAAGCGGACAACAACAAATAAAACAAAATAAAGGCGAAGTGAAACGAAACGAGGCCCGGGGCGACTTGCTTTCGAGAAAAATCATTACCAGAGCCAGCAGAGGTGAAAATTGTACTACTCTTCTAGCATTCATCGTCCCTATCCTGCACCGAACACTCGGAGTCGCATTCGAAGCGTCTTGTTCTCGAGCAAGACGCCGAATTACCGCGAGAATACGGTCCGCCGAGCAGTCATTACGCCGAACCGCGGTGCTTGCTGCTTCGAAAATCGTTCAACCAAATTTGATTAGCAGAGCACGATTAATGCCGATTATTCTTCGATGGGTCACGATAATGGCCCCACTACTTTACTCCGTGATTTTTGAGCTTCAATAACTTTATCCAAAATTATTTAAACATCACTGCGATTCCTTTACCAAGAATTTGTCATAATTATATATTTGATATTTACTGTGCCTCATAATTTGGCTTCAATTTAAATTGATTTCCGGCTTAGTTTTATATTTGTTGAACGTGAATAATACCAAGAGCGATAAAATATTTACCACTGCAATTTTATATAAAGCTTATTTGATTAAAACAAATAATAAATTTCATATTTTTCATGGATTATTGCGAACTACAAATTGTACTATAAATTCTAATGGAATTTTAAGGTCGGGTGATAAGTATAAAGAGATTTTTTTTTTGATAGGGATTCTAAATTGATCACATCATCTTATATACGAGGGCAGGGTGAACAGTCCCTGAAAAATGAAATAAGAAATGATTTATTAGGTCAAAACATATTTTATTTCTCAACATAATCTCCTTGTAGCTCGATACACTTCGTCCAACTTTTTTCTAATTTTTCGATCCCTTCCAAATAATACGATTTTGGCAATCCTTCAAAATAGGCGTTTGTCTCAGCGATGACCTCATCGTTGGAGCCAAATCTCTTTCCGTCGAGCCATTTCTTCAAGTTTGGAAATAGATAAAATCGCAGAGGGCCAAATCTAGAGAATATGGTGGATGACGAACCAATTCGTAGCGCGATTCATGCAATTTTGCCATTGCGACTGTGGACCTGTGCGCCGGTGCGTATTGTCAACAGAGAGCAAATGCGGCACCCATCTGGCAGATAGATTTCTCATATCCAAAAATTTATGCAAAATGTTCCGTACCCGTTCGGTTCGGCGTCCTTTGTGGTCATACTACCACAACAACAATCAGTAAACTTGTGAATTGTTCCAATCGATGGTGAGGAGTCCCCATAATGTTTAAGAAGCGATGCTTTGGTTTGCGTAATGTTTTTTTCCACGCAAGAAATAATGTTTAATCAAGACGCGAAATTCACTTTTTTCCATGTTTTCAAAAATCTTCAAGGTTGCTTGCTTTCGATGGGTATCAAAACAGAACTGAATGACATATCAGTCTGAAAATTTTAATGCGTTCTAGTTAAAGATGGTACATCACAAATGTCACATGAGATTTGCAATTGTGGCACCATCTGTTTTATTTTCCAGGGACTTTTCACCCTGCCCTCGTATGCAATAAAAGCATAAATAGTGAAACCGATTGTAACTATCACCATGCAATTTATGACCAATCAATATTTCGCAATTTTCAAATAAGTATATTCATTTAACAACTCAATTTTCATTGTTATCGCAATCGATTACTGAGAGTTGGAAATGTGTTCTAAGCATGAAGTTTAAAGTTTAAAAGGAGTACTTTGGTAAATGCGACGCAATTTTTCATGGAATGCAAAAGACTCGAAAGCATTTTGTTGATCTTGACGAGCGAGAAACGAATTTAGAGCTAAAGTAATCGTCAGTTTCTTTGCGTGCCAACTCCAGAATCACTCGTCTTCTCATTTAGGCGTCAAAGACGAGCCCCGAATTAGCATTTCGTCGCGATTACGCGTCTCCAACGCCATTCGCACTGGGTGAAACAGCTCGGTTCTCGGATTACAATCCACATCACGGGGATTACATGAAGGAAGTTGAGGCACTCACCATAAAACAGTCTGGTCCTTGCAGGCACATGGACTCGCCGTTCGGCCCGTCGTTTGAAAACTGCAAGCATAAAGAACAAAATCAAACATTAATCTCTGCAATCCGGGATTAAAAACTTCATTAAAAGTTCGGGACGTGCTCTTGCGTCACCAAGGAGTGAACGGGTGCTTCATTATAACGGCGGAGAAGTGAGAAGGAGATAGATGGCGGTTAACCCGGTCTAGGGGTGAAGCGCATTCGGGGACTCGGTGACGACTGTCACGGGCAGGCGACGACCCTCGGGCGATGCGGTGGGCAACTGTCCTCTATGCTCTATTTCGTTTTGTTCCTACTATTGGGGATGAACAATGCCTGCTTTGAACACGTTGTATTTACGGGAGACTGTTGTTCCCAGAACTAGTTTATTGCAGGTATGTGTGGTTCATAATTTCAACTAATATTCAAAGGCTTTGTACGCACATAATTAAATCATTTACATATTAACTACCCTTTATCCGTTACGTAATTATAATATTCGCAAACGCGCAAATTTTAACACGTTCAAATATTTGGTTCATAAAACTGAAAACATACTTTAGGAAACGATAGGCAAATAAAATTAAGATCGCTGCGCCATCTAGAACACTTCGCGAATTACTGTATCCAGGGTAGATTTTTGACGTTTTAAAACTACAAAACTTAAATCGCATTTTAATATTATAAAACACAAAATAACTCTCTCTTTTATATTGAATTCATTTATATGATTGTCACTATATATTAAATCTCTTGAATTTAGAATCAAAATTAGAATATCAAAATTTTCTAAGCCTGAAATGGTTAAGAGCTCTTTCTGTATTTATTAAAAATTTACTTGTACTTTAGAATTTCCAAACGTTTTCGGTTGATTATTTAATAAATTTATTATAGTATCTACTGTTTCTGTCTCTTCTATTGTATTTGTATCGTCATATTTCTCTATTTCGACATTATTATGCGTAGCGTTTTAAAGTTCACTTTGTTCGAAATTTTGTAGATCAATGGATTTTTTTCATTCTCAAAATTCTGTCACTATTTTAAATTTATTTATCGTATTTTCTTTGCCTTTAGCAAATTAATAGGTATTACATTTCGTTTGAGATGTACAGAGAAAAATGTTATTTGGCAACAATTCTATTCACATATTACTTGATTAACTACTTACCATAAAAAAAGAGTTATTTGTTTCATTAGGAATACAAATACCAGTTTTCGTATGAACTAATAAAGGTTATTATTATTATTATTTCTCACCAAGACAATTGAAGTAAAAATATAATTTTTGGTCCTAAAACGTATCCCTGGTAACGTAAACATTTCTGAAAGAGCAGTCTTTTACTACTGAAAAAGTTTAAATAATGTAATAATTTGTTGTGAAACATAGGGAAGATACTACCGTACGCGGGTTAACTTTTTTGCCCTATTTTTAATCGCATAATCCATACTGCAAGTTTATCTATTAATTCGGCAACCCTAAATTTTGTCTCAAATTTTGCTTTTTGTATTTCTGTCTTTGGAAATACATGAAAAGATATATCTGGATGTTTTTTTTACATCCTGGTACGCACTAATAATCGTTCTACTTTATATATTTGATCAAAACACCGAAAATATTTCAAAATATCTGTATCTAATATATAATACAGTTCAAAATTCATTTGAAAAAGCTATCCCTGTGGCTCCTCCACCACTAACATGTTTGGGGGCCGTGATTTGACGACTGGTAACCGCACTTCACGCGCAAAATATATCACTTACCGAGATCTGCTTCAGCAGAGTGTCACACCCAGTAATGGGTAGAAGGCGTGATGATATATTTATTTATTTTTTATTTAAAATGAGTCCTGGATACAGTAGTTTTAAAAATTACCGCTAGGTGGTGTAACGCTTAGTTGCATTTGCCTATAGTTAAAATAAATGACAATTCCCTATCTCGTGTGCAATAGTTCAAAGCAGACCTAGGCATGCACATGTTCGCATCAACTGTGCCCACAACGCAATTACATGCTTGTATCATCGCTGCTGCAGTGTCCCAAGCGCATAACTGCTAAAAGATACGTCCAACATACACGCGTGACAGAAAAATATCACAGGCAATTATGAACAATGGATCACCGAGTACTTTTACCCGCAGATAAACCTCAGCGCTAGAGCGGACAACGCGTTAACTAACGAATTTTATCACCGCTCAATATTTTGTGCGTAGTGCGTAGATGCCTATGCAAAATAGTGCAGTGCAAATGTTTATAGAATGATTTCGTTCAAATATATTTCGCGCCGGGCATGAGATTGATCACGGACACACGCACGGATTATGATATTCGTGTTTACTTTGCTGTTATCGTTTAATCACATCGTACAGTTAAAATATTAATAAACACATCGGTGGCTGCAGACTCGATTGATGATGATGGTATTGCATCAAGTGGATTGATTCGGATTATGCGATTATGACTCACGGCACAGTGACAGAAATGGATTTTTTAATAGATAATGTCATGATAAACATTAAAAAAAGAAAATTAGATTTGGAAACGGGTGGAAACTATAGATGGCGCCGATGTGAATGCGCCGATTTTAAGCGTGGTTGTTGATATATTTTTTACAGTCTAATTCTAATTCAGTTTAAATTATAGACTTTGGTATAAATAAGTACCTAATAAAAATGGTAGACAGAAGTTTTGGCCGGTGACGCATGCGCGACAAAACCGGTCAAAGTAAGCAATTTTTATGGTGTCGTGTGACATATTACTACTTGTTCTCGATGAATACATGATAAAAAAATTATTGACAGAAATTATTGCTGGTTGCTCATCGATGACAGAAGCTCTGAAAGTGGACTGGTGTAGAGATCAACAACCACCCTTAAAATCGACGCATTCCCATCGGCGCCATCTATAGTCACCGCCCGTTCCCAAATCTAATTTCCTTTTTTCCATGTTTATCATGGCATAATCATCTATTTCTGTCACTGAAAAAAATGAGACATTATTATTATTTATGGGGTAGCTAGCTCAGTGGTAGCAAGTCGGCCTGTGGATCCTGAGAACCCTGGTTCGATTCCCACAGGCGACAAACTATTTTCACCATTTTAAAACTTCCCCTGTGGCTCCCTCATCACTAACATCTATGGGGGTCATGATTTGACGGCTAGTAACCGCACTTCACGCGCAAAATATATCACTTACCGAGATCTGCTTCGGCAGAGTGCCACACGCAGTAATGACGTATATATTAATTTATTTATTTTATTTATATTCCTGTCACTGGATAAAATGAGACATAATTTTGCACCCTAGATCTCTAACTATAGCTTCAGTTCAGTCACGATTTTGACTTTTCAAAGTCAAATTATTATAACAATTACAATATAATTAAGAATAAATTAAACCCCTAAGCCTTAATAAATATAAAGATAAATCTAAAAACGTATTTCGAGAACTAAGTTCTCATCATCAGTAGACGAAGCAAGGGAAAAACCAAGATTACACGACTTGTGAACCAAGAGAGTGGTCAAGGTTGAATTAAGGCCCTATTGCATAAAATATTTTAAGCAAATTGCGTTGTTTACTACGCGAAAAAGTTGACTTTTGAAGATTGATAGTAACGTAACTACACAAGTGCAGTAACTAAGTAATAAAAATTAAGCACAGGTAAATGAAATTCTTGCTGAATTAAATCTTAACCTCTTTTGCATGTGAAGGTGAAGGAAATGACTTGTCGGTTTAAGCGCAGAGAAGGACGAGATTCTCCTGCAACTAAGTTATATTAGAGCAGGTCGTAATCCTGCATCAATACTTCATAACGCGGGCGAGCGAACCCAAATATCGCGGCTTTACGATCAATTTATATATGGATTACAGATTTTAATGAACGTTAAACGTCCTCTGGAGAGCGTTACGGCTTTGGCCAGTGTAATTTTGTAGTTGTTGAAAACAAATTAACCCAAATGTGGAACGAATTTTATGATGGCCCACCACCTGCACTCCGTTCATAATTTATACTCGAGGTAATTAATTCAGAAACAATCGACGTTGGAAGAGTCATTCTTGTCTAATTTACATTCCTCGTGAGAAACTATTTTCCGTGATGTTTTTCTTTCGTTGAGGTTTGGCCACGCGGCGATGTTAATGTATTCAGTGAGTTTTTTCTCCACTTGAAATATCGAATTCCGAGCATAGGATCACGTTGTGCTTTTTCCTGATACGATTGGAACATGAAATAGTTCGGATACCTCACAATGGGTGAAACTTCTCATTTGTGCCATGTGAGACGTGGTCTCTCGATTCTCCCAACGCGTCATTTTATTCTCTACTTCTTTTCAATGCTTTTCAACAAAAAACTTGCGCATTCCTACTTTAATCCTCTCGCATTCCGCCTTCATTTTCTGATACCTCTATCACCATGCCAACAAACTGCCACCTCTAAAAACTCGGAACCTTTGATTCATCAATATACAGGAAGATTGGCAACCTTTTATTATTTTAAGAAATGCAAAATTGGCCCCATAACATTTCCAATTACCGAATTAACACTCGAGTCAAGATGGTTGGCTACTAGTCGGCCAAATACCGAATAACATTATTTTATTTTCCTACTACAATTATCTTCAAAAGAACGATTTTTCGACAAAACAAAAATATTGTTTAACAGTTTAAGCTTATCTACAACTTTGTCGAACGTTTCTTCATTTAAAATATACCATTTTAAAAATTGGCATTAGACAAAAGAATAATGATCAATTTTCTTCCACAAAATTATAAACTGTTAACAATTATCAAAATATTTATTGCAATTTTAATAGGACTAAATTCGACTCGATGCGTCTTCAAAAATTAAACATATTACGATGCAATAACCTTTATATATGTGCTTATTTATATTACAAAATTTGCTAGAATTTACTCAGAGTGACTTTTCTCAGAAGGATATAAGGTGTACGAGAAATACGTGTTGACCACTTCCATCGAATGCGGAAAATCTTATTATCATAATTTGTCACTTTTAAATTTTAATTAGGATGACTAGTTAATAATTCGATATTAAAATTATTAATTGACATTCTTTTTTATAAACCTATTTTTAATTTTTATTTTTCAAAATTTGGCATTCTCTACAGAACAAGTCCCAATTACAGAGAAGCACTATATAATATACAATATAAGCAAAAAATAGTGTAGTAGTAACACTGTACATACACAAAAGAAAATTAATTTAAAAGGAAACAAAAATTAAATAATAATTGCAATACATTTTTTAAATTTTGACAAGTTACAGGAAAATAAATCGGGAAAACGTATATCAGTAGCATATTTATTATATATATATATATATATATATATATATATATATATATATATATATATATATATATATGTATATTGTTTATTTTTTTAATTACTAATTAAACAACTAAATTAGATACTGCAGTTCGAATGTTTACTGTTACGTCCAACTATTCAATATTCGGCCGAATAGTAAACTAATATTCAGTGTTTTGCCGAATACTGGAATAGCTGCTGAATTGGCGTCTAATATTCGTTGCATCTCTAGTAATTAATTATTACTAAAATTTCAGAGTTTATTTTTGCATTTATATTTCCGTTAAATATTTAGACATATGACAAGTAAATTTTTTGTTTGTTTTATTATAAACTATACATCGGTGTCTTATTTGTTAATTCTGGAAAAGGACAGCACCTTAAAATTATTAGAGATCGGCAAATGTAACTCAATAATCGATTGCCAGTCTCCTAATATACTTTTGAATCAATGGTATATCGAATTATAAATCATACCCGCACCAATACATAAATTAGTTCAATTAGTTTGTTGATACGAAGAATGCCATTGTAATTTAGTTACATCTGCGGGTGAAATTTCTCAAGATGCTCATCCAATTTAGATATCCGCACAATATCGAGCTAGAAGTCGAGCATCGGCTACTCATGAGCAGATCACGTAGCCCTGTGCACGGAGCACGGAACATCACGGCCGATGCTCGAACAAAATCAGCTTTGTGAGTCGCGAAGACGAAGGCGAACCGCAGCCCGCGCTGGGCAACCCAACATCGAGACCAGTGATTACCCATTGGTTTCGGAATCCGTGTTGGCTAACTCGGGATAGAATCGCACGGCCCTGACCGCTGTGTATGGAGTGCGGGGCGCGAGGGGCGGCGGACCGGGTGCTGATCCCTTTGCGAGCTGCGCTTTGTGACCCTGTGTCTTCGGCTTCAGCGAGAACTCGCTTGTAAGCATGGGCTTGCGGCGCGGATCACTTGCGATTTAGTTCGGGGCTTACATTGTAGATACATAGTTAAATTACTGCTTAATGTTGAATTAAACATAATTGCGCGCTATAGATTCTACCCCACTCTGTTATTATCATAATTATTTTCACATATTTCATGTAAAATGTCTTGATACAACCATTAAATCAATAATCATCAAACTACCAAACCTTCAATTTAATCATTCTAAAGGTGCATTCACAAATGTAAATTAAGTTTAGGTTTATGATTTAAACTTGAGTTTTGAAGACCTTGATCTCATGTTATCTTATGACACCATTCACACTTCAAAATTTAGTTTGGTAAACCCAAAACATAAAGGTTAAACATTGCAATTTCGAAACTTTAATTAGTTAAAGCGATATAGAACATACATTCATCTTTATTCAACATGTATTTGCGGGAAGTTGCAAAACGAGTAAATATGAAATGTCAAGTAACATAGGATTTGAAAGTTTCAAATACATCGTAAATGGATCTAAAAATTAAAGTACGCTATTATTATAGAATTTGACCACAGAGTAGGTTATTATAATAATGTAGTCCTCGATTTGACAGATGCACAATCACTCAAACAGCGCATTGCATTGCGGACATATACCATCGTAATTAAAATACTCTATAGTTGTCGTTACATATTAAACTAAATAAAAGTTTGATTTGTTAATGCTTTCTTAAATTTAAATTATAAAGTTAATGTAAACTTAATTTCAAGAGTTTAGGTGTAAGATTTAGGATTTGGTCTTAGTTTAAGAAACGGTTTTTCGACGCAGCATTTACAGAAGTTAATTTATTGTAAGGTAGTAATAAAAAATTGAGTCGAGTATCGGAGTCTTTCGGGCGAACATATAAATTTAAATTCATGTTTTTGCCAATGTAGCTTCATACTTTATTTTTTAATTTTTGTTATATGTTCGCCCTAAATAAGTACTTGTAACTCAACTTTGTTTTGTTGTTATTCGTTTTTATTAACGTTTTTGATCTGAAGATGGCCATAACCATGGCCGAAACGTCGTTGTAATTCTTCAATAAATTTATATACAACTTCAAGCCTTTTGTCCATTACTACCTTACAATATTACTTTTGGCTTATTAAAATAATCTACTAGAAGTTAATTTATGTTTAGGTTAAGTCCAATAGTAACATCTATCAGGCAGATTCATAAAACGGATTAGCGCTAACACCGTTTTTAATATTATCTGTAACTCTGTATTAAATTAAAACAGATTAATGAAATAAAATAAATTTGATGCTAATTAACTCTCTTTTTCCCCTAAGTTAAAATAAACATGTTTCATGCATTGAAAACAGAGTTAAAAACGAAATAAAAAATGGTATTAGCGCTAACCCGCTTTATGAATCTGCCTGTATATGTAATATCGACATTAAAATTTGTTGACTTGTCGATAATTTTATTTTATCTGTCAAATGGCAAAATAAAAATTGCGTGATGTGATATAATAATCAAATTAGGCTACAGTTAATCGAGTATATTCAAAAGATGATTCAGTATCCGACAGCCGAATTTCTTATATTAAGTTATACCTACCAATCTCCTTTGGGTATACCGCATATGCCGAATTGGACGAACCCACCATTTGCGATTTCTTTTCTTAAATTATTTAATATATACATATAATACTAAAGTACTTGCAAAAAATTTACTGATTTTGACGATTCATTTTAAAAAATACATAACTCATTTGTGGATACATACTTATGACAAATAACATGGTAGAGTGACACATAACTCTACATTCTTCTAAACGCATTGTTATTGGTTGATTTCTAAACATAAACTTAAACCTAAACCTTAAGTATAACATTTGCAAACCTTAGGTTTAAGAATACGCTACAATTGCACAGTGTGAATGCTTCCATTAAAATATACTGACCCAATGTTTCACAAAATTAAACTAAATCTTAAATCTTAAATCTAAACTCTTGTGTGAATGAAGCTTTAGGATTGTGAGTCCATGACTCACGGCTATATAATATACAGCAATACATTATTAGTAATAAAAACATTTTTTGTAATTTAGCTAAAAGGTTATACGCCCTACATAGAAATTATATTGAATAAATTCGTTACGATATAATAGAATATAAACAACACCTGCCTTACTAGAAAAGAAGCAAGGTTACTAGATTACAATAGAGCACCCGTTCCATGTCAGTACAATACAAGGAAGAAATAAATATATATAAATGATCAAATAAATTATACAATTACGTTGTAGAAAGCCAGGGATATAAATCACTCTAAACGGAACACAATAGCGGGACAATTGCTTTGATGACATAAATCACATTAGCAGAGAATAAAACCGAATTTTATAAAAAGTTATATTCCCACAATGGCGCAATGACATTACCTCCGCGATCGCGGGATTCAGCCGCAGGGGGGCAGGAGGGGCATGGGGAGCAGATCACGGTGCGGTACTGACCTAGACCACGGCCGTGCGGAGATGAGCATTGCTCGCAACGCTGATTATACAACAGAACATGTTTAATTATAAAGAGCACGGGAATCGTGACTCCAGAGGTCAATTTTCCCGGCCGCGATGCAGCGAGCAGTGAGAGTGGCACACCGACTTACAGACGGACGGAACACACACATACGCACGTACTACTTGTCTACGCCTACTTTGCTGCACTGATGCGAAATAAGGAAATGAAATAATGACCAATGTAATCTAAGTAAGTTGAGATTTCTATGTTGCCTTGCACTTTCAAATACAAATTTTCTTCTTCATGCTCCATATTCTTATCGAATTAAAGCATTTGCCATTAGCAGAAAGACTTCATTGTACTTTTATTATCTGTTTTTAGATTAAGGAATAGAAGTAAATGCTTTATGCAAAATATTATCAACAACTAAATACTTCTAAATCATACAATGACATCATAAATATAATTCAGATAAATACAACAGAACAGCATTGTACAGCCCTTCAAGGCTTTTTTAAAATTTTTATATATTAATCTACGTAATAAAATTATTAAATCCAATTTTTTTTAAACTTGTATGCATGATAAAAATATTAAAACTTTCGAAACAAACGAATATGACGTAGTTGCATCTTAGATTAAAGAGAGACAGATAAGACAGAGATAAATAACATGTAATTTCACGTTAAGGTAGTACTAGTGTGACGGTGGCGCCATCGATTGTCGAGTGGCGAAACTGACGCTTAAAAAAATATAAAAATTGAATAAAATAAGTGTTTTATACCTATTATGATTTGAATATCATGAATTGTTAACAAGTTGTTGGTCTAGTGAATTTTCAAATACCATGACACCGTGTAGTATTGCCATTATAAATTGGGATTCTTAATTTTTCGTTAAAAATAAGGCTTTGCATGGTTATATACCCATTACTAAACGATAAAAAACCTTCTCCTTCTGATAAAATATACATTAATAGTTTTAGATCATACTAGTTTTTCAAATAAAACTGTAAAAATTTTAGAGGTACACAAACCAAATATGTTAGCTTCTGAGTGATGATCGCCATAAGCCCCGTGTAGAAAAACTCAACTTTACTTCACAGACGATGAATGTGTTTCATATTTTAACAGGATGCGTATGACTATACAATGTTTACGTGCGCCAAATTTCATTCTGATCTGCAAAAAATTTTTTCGCGCTAGTACTACCTTAACCTGTGTCGTTGTTAGTAGAATTGTAGAATGCTGAATGCTTCTTTCTTCTTCGTCTTCTTCTCAGTAACGTTGAGCACCGAGAAACGTTTCAGTCAAAGCTCTGTGATTGGCTTAATGCAACTACGTAATTGCAATATGGCAGTGCGAAATTTAAATGAGCGTTTTGAATGATTCAACTTTTACTTTCATATTTTAGCAATAAAGATATCATTTATGGTATAGTTTTATATTGTATTAAATATGATGTTCGGTCAAGAATTTATTATTTTTATTTATTAAATATACATTAGAAAGCTCTACCAATTGAACCTCCATTGACTATTCCACAAAAAAAAGATTATTTTATATGTTAATCCACGTACAAAAATAATTTTGTTATTTTTTTATTTTGTGTAAAGTTCCTGCTAAGATAAAAAAAGATTTATTAATTAATCGTGACGTAAGTAGTTCTTGGTGACAAAGGTAGCATTAATATTAAGAAAGAAAGCATAATAATGAAAAAGGTTTTCTTTTTTGAGAGAGATGGGTATACTTTGACAAGAGCGCGAAACATCTCACAGAATTGAGTTCACATTTGTTTACGTTTCAGTCAACACTTGCTTCTGCCAGTTTTATCTTATATTATACGAAATTTGTCAAGAACTATATTATATTAATCACGTTCCAATCAGTTAATAATAAAAATAATCATTATTCTACAAATTTAAGAAGTACACATTTATGCACATTTTTTAGGTTAATTAAAATGAAAGAATTTGATGTACTAGGTTAATGAGCTATTCTAACATTTATTATTGTTTATTGTTTCAATTATTGTTCTAATAAAATATTGTTTTGTTCCAAAATGCAATCCTGGTGCACATGCGCATTTCATCACAATGTGAAGTTGCAGTCTAATAGCGCTACCTACATCACAAGAACATCAATGGCGATCATTTTGAATAATTCACTTTTTAATTAAATATTTTACATATTAATACGTTACTTTTGATCAGTTTTTTGCATTATTGTAATACATTTACAACTAAAATTGATATGCGTTAAATATTTCCTCAAACGCCGTGCTGTTGAAATAGCTTATTCAATGAAGCCTAATTTAATGGAGCAATAGGGGTCATTTTGAAACTTGTTTGAGTGGTCTAGTTAATAGATGAAGCAATATCAAAATAACAAGAATAATCCATCATGCTATAGATATAAGTATCAAGATGGTTCCGCATCACCAAAATATTTCAAATGCAAATAATACACCTGAGATACGACATTATATATTATTACAGGCCCATTTCGTCTAACCCCATTTTCTGAAGCACTAAACAGCGAACACGAATTCAATTTGTTCTCGTCGACGCTCGTCGTTACATTTTTACGAACGCTTCTCCGGTTGTAACGGCGTCTGCGGACGCGTCGGCACAGTCGCTTCCCGTGCATGTAAATTACAGCCGCAGCAGCAACGTAGAGAGGAGAGAAGGCATTTGAAGCGCAATGTATAGTGAAATTCCATTCCATGTAATGTACGGCAAGGGATTCGCGCGGAGAATGCACTGTTTGAATTAGTAATGTCGAGGACTCATTGCCGTTAGAGACTTGGCTGCTTCCGGATCAGCATCGACGGTGCTGTTTGATCTGCACCGGTCAGCACGTGCGCCAACAAACTTCTAATATGACGCAACGAGCCGAGCTGCGAACATTGATATTTAAACGAGCTCGACCACAGGTCAAGTTTGGGATCATAACTAATTCTATTGGGCCTGATTCCAATTGCTTCTAGGATTTCATTCTAGATTGCTTTCGTAAAATACTGAACCTCGACCAGCCGAGGGATAATTGGCGAAATTTACTCTTCAATTAAGGGAGTGGCAAGTGTAACAAAGAGTTGTAGTATTGACGTATTTTCCAGATGATATGCGTTGGCCAACCAAATATATAATTACAACGAGAGATGGAAATGGAGGGTGAAAATTTAAGCGTGAATATTTGGAGGGTTCAATCCCTCATTGCCTTGTATCTGTTACAATTTTAATGGGAAACGATTAAAAGCCTGCGGCGACATTACACATTTTAATTTTCCATATCGTGTGTACCGACCCGTGGTTCCACACTGGTTTCATTATGCATTGCTTTTAAAACTCAACACTATCGCACATGCACTCCTGACGATGTGGCGTTGGACTGGTCGGATACAGCAAGGAGTACCTACAACATATTTACTTTAATGGCCGCTTCCATCGAAGAGTCTTCGTCGGTTCGCCCTTCTATAACGACCGAACATAAAAGAGACTCGTCGACCCCGGTAAATAAACAACGGATCGTATTCTCTTTCGATCGGCCTGAGTTAACACCGGTCACCGCTCTCTCTATTACTCTTGAACTTCAAACGTCTTCGCCTCACGTTAATTATGCAGCGGCTATTCGAAATTTGGCTCTTTATGATCCAATGAGTGAGCCTGAGGTTTTCGAGGTCATATTTACAAAGAACGCTTTGTTGTTTGACTCGCAAATAAAACGAAAACCTTTTTCATTTGCAGAAATAAATTTTGCACTGTACAGGATTTTCATCTGTGCAGAGTATTACCTAATGAAAGAAATATACTGGATACATCCACTAATAAGTGCCGTATTGCAGTGTATCTATTGTACAGCGTGCAGTATATTGGAAATACTCGAAATGTTTATGTTTGCCGTTGGCACGACAACGACCAGTAATGTTATCAGTTGCAGCACGTTTCGAGAGCACACCGACACCGACATCGAGGACAGTGACAGAGCATGCGCGGTGCGGTGTGAATACGGCATAGGGCCCGGCCTCAGCAGGAATTTAAATTAAAATAATCGCGTTACGTGGTCCAACACTAAACAAACAAAACAAAGAACAGCAGTGGCGGCAGGGACGACGACGCTACGGCCGGACGCTCTTGATCGTCATTTCCATTGAAGGGCGTTGTGCGACGGCGGCGGCGGCCGCGCAATTCCCGGGGGCGGCACGGCCCGACCCGACGACTGCATGATAAAATCCTGTTACCGGTTGCCATGGTGACGACAACAACTCGTGGAACCCTTGGATAATTCGTTTACGGACCCAGGCGGCGTTCGACCCATCCTCTCATTTTGGGGGTATACACGCACGTACGAACGGTAGTAGTGGCGGCGGCGACGGTGCCAGGCGCGGCAGAAGATAAACACTCACCGAACCAAGCGGGACAATATTGATGCTAGGCGTGATTTCGCGAACGACAAAAAATCGAGTGTCTACCAACAACTGTCAGACGGCGAGGCGAATTAAGCGCGCTGGCTTGCGCGCCAACAATATTTGCATTAAACGGATTTCGGGGCCCGAAACGAAATCAGGACCGAAAGTGGCTGCCGCTGCTGCTGGCGGCGCTCGCGTCACTCCAATGAAACAAAACACGATCGGATCTGAAACGCAAACAATGGAGCGCGATAAATACCTCGGCCGCCTTCGATCGATCCGGCGAACGACTTGGAAATAATCATTGTTGGGCGACCCACAAGTCACTTGAACCGTCGCGGATTTAAATTAACATATCATGCATGCAGCCGCACTCGGATATGATGTTCGATGGAAATCAGTTTGGGATTACGCCGAGCCCATCGGGCCGCGATAAAGGAACTCATTCTTACATGCTAATCGCACACGAACCACGCAGACTTTCGCTGCATAAAAATACCCACAACACAAATTAATTTCATTTAAATTTGCAATACATCATACAAGTATAACTGACAGTGAGGGGTTAGTCACAATTGGAAATCCTACAGATTATACAAAACATCCTTTTAAAAAAAGATTAAATCCAAAATGAATTGATCAGCAAGCAAAATTAGCCGGAAGCAAACAAGATGTAGGCCCACTTCCATCAATTTCCCAAGCACTAAGCACCTAGCTCAGGATAATGAATCCGGAACCCTTTTCTGGAAAATAATCCACATTTGCCACACATAGTAACGATACAGGGAATTCTATATTAAGGGTTGGTTTTAGTAAACAAGTGTGGGTCGATAGCAGTGGCTGTTTGTGGGAAACAGCGACACGACGTTGGCAGCGGTGGCCAGTGTGTCGTGCCGTGGTCACGTGTGTTCGTGCGCACGCGAGACGCACAAAGAGGAGCCACCCGTGCGTGAGTCATGGCCACAGACTAAACCTAATTGCATTTTGAATGGTCAGTTACACACAAATAATAATTCCGGCCCAGAGATGCATTACCTCCCCAGACTAAGAGGGATTGTCACACCGGCTCTTGATGGATTCGAGTAAATTAAAGATTTGATTGATCACAGGGAAGTATTATTAGATTTTCTGATTACTTGGACCCAAATGCACACTGTGATTGACTCACAGACCGAAAAGAAAATCCCATTAGTGGATGGATTTACAAAATTCGTACAAACAAAATATACAACAATCAATTTCTGGCCACTGCAGTTGAATTCAGTTTATTTGCTCTTGTTTGCTGATTCAGTGAAAAATATATCAATACAAATAGGTCACTCTTTCATGAATTGTCATATTTAATTTGAACTCTTTTGAAGCGGGTATTTTCAGCAGGGTGGATAAATATCGTGATTCTAAATAAAAAATCTAAAAAAAAACGATTTTTTTTATTTAAATTAGATTTTTTTAATTATTTTTTTAAAAACGGGTATTTTGAATTAAATTTTTAAATATTATGTATTGTGTAATGTATTCAAAAGAAATTCTGGACAACGTTTCAAGTGTTGAATGGTGGATGTCCCAAAAAGATGAATTAGAACCAAATAAAGATATAATATTGGCTAGCTCAGTGGTATGAAGTCGGCCTGTGAATCCTGAGAATCCTGGTTCGGTTCCCACAGCCGACAAACATTTTCACCACTATCACTAACATCTTTGTGGGCCGTGATTTGACGACTGGTAACCGCACTTAACGCGCAAAATATATCACTTACCGAGATCTGCTTCGGCAGAGTGCCACACCCAGTAATGGGTTGAAGGCGTGATGATATATTTATTTATTTATTTATATTGAAAATTATAAAATCAATTTTATACGCCACTTCGTCTTCAGCTTGTGTTGAGCGAGTTTTTTCATAATTTGGACTTGTGCATTCAAAATTGAGAAACCGACTAAGAACTGAAAAGGCTAGAAAACTAAAATAAATATATCATCACGCCTTCTACCCATTACTGGGTGTGGCACTCTGCTGAAGCAGATCTCGGTAAGTGATATATTTTGCGCGTGAAATGCGGTTACCAGTCGTCAAATCACGGCCCCCAAACATGTTAGTGGTGGAGGAGCCACAGGGATAGTTTTTTCAAATTATGAAAATTTGTCGCCTGTGGGAATCGAACCAGGGACCTCAGGATCCACATTTTAATAATAATATACCACTAAATGAATAAACGTTTCTACTTTTTTATTTTTGTTATTTGAATTGTTATATT
The DNA here is from genome assembly GCA_911728475.2 of Pterostichus madidus. Classification (NCBI taxonomy): domain Eukaryota; kingdom Metazoa; phylum Arthropoda; class Insecta; order Coleoptera; family Carabidae; genus Pterostichus; species Pterostichus madidus. The sequence goes on from OU452312.1 coordinate 25,014,321, forward strand.
TTCATATTCAAATATTTATGATTTATTAAAACATGTTTTTATTTTTTTACTGTGATTTTTTTGTATTTTTAATTTAATAAATACATATACAATAATAAAAATTATTCATTTATGTTTAAATTATTTAATTCAAATCATGATTTACATCATGATTTAAATCAATTTGATTTTTAGTAGTGCATGTCTTGTAAATATGCGCAAGTAAGTAGCTCAAGCTATTAACTAATGAATTTATGTATGTACGTAGGTCTCTTTGATGAAAGCAGAGTTAATTAGAAGCATGAACAAAGAAAAAAGAGCGGCAGGTGTAAACGATACACTTAAGTGAACTATTGTTGAACGTTGAAAAAAATCCCTGCACAAAGCGTGGAGTAAAGACGTAATTACGAGTTTTCTGAACGTAAAACATGCACGGGTATCACATTAACATTGTGAATGTGTCTGTCGCTGTAAATTGGCCATGATGGTGAACAAGCGCGAGCACTTCTCCTCAGCATGCGTAATTATGGTCAGTGAGGGTTGTCCATCTGCGGCGGCTTTGAGCGGCTGCACGGTGACATTCTTACATGTAAATTGAGCGAAGCTGCCGCTACAAACGGATAAATTCTGTAAAGCAGCTAATAATACTGAAAAGAATCCCTGTGTACAATTCTCCCTCACTTTCTCACTCACCAATCGATGTTTCGAAACGTTATAAATACGCCACGAGAAAAAGATTCCTTTTTTTGTTGTTGAACTAATCAAAGGATGAAAGTGCATCTGTACAAGATGTATTTTACACCTGAAATCATCTGCAAACTTCGTGTTTTACAGTCCACTAGTTTTCTTAATAAGTTTACGGAAAGTGATGGCTTCCGGTTTGGAGAGAAACAGGATATAAACTGGTAACAGAGTGAAATGTAGTTTATTGGTTCTTCGGATTTCAGTTACGTACCTGACCTAAATGCGGAATATTTCCATTAATTCTGCTACACTACGTTTTCACTAACAACGAAATATTGATGTGATTATTCTTCGCATCAAACCGGAAGTTTTATGAACTCGCGATATCAAAACCAATTTTTACTTTTCATTTTTGTGTGAATAAATACAAATGAACTCGTATTGATATTCATTTTTCATTTATAGGAAAAGTAATCAAGGTTTTATTGACAAAACATGGCGGTTGTTTCGCGTGATTAAAATTTGAAAGATAAGTACATCAGCAGCTGGTGAAATGAAATTACCAAGCAAGAATCAAATCTCACATCACACACGTTCCTCCGTCTCGTACAAAAGCTGCCGAAGTAATCTTTGGTCCCTCGATGCGATTCACCATGCTTGCTTGGAATCATTTATACGTCACGTGCAACGTGCCGTCATCATCATTATCATTTCTTGCGCCGTTCACGTTCGTCGCATTCGCAGTGGCCTGTTATCCTGTCGCGCCGCCCCGCTCGTCCCTCGACAAGGATCATTACTTGTTTATTCCCGCCATGGGATGAACTGAACGCCCTACCGCCCTTCTAATGTTTTCCCGGCGACACAGGTAGGCAGATTTCGTTCCGTTCTGTTTGTCGGGGGTGAACGACTGACGACCAACAACCGTCATGACGACCGAACGACGCTTCGACATGCAATCAAGTGATTTGTTTGATACTGGGGATTTTTTCACTAGTAAAGTGCACATGATTTGTGACCGGCCACGAAGCTTTGTTTACGTATGTGTATGTGCTGACTTGAGCTGCGATTTGTGGTGAATGCGTAATGAGGGTTTTATTCTTCGAGTTGTTGAGTATGTTTGTTGACTCGAGATTTTATTGTGGATGCAGTTGTGTAGGTAATACAGGAAATAATAAATTTGTCAACATACGAATAAATGCGATGTTATCGCTGTTTGCGGAATGATAAAATGACTAACTGGAAACTCTGTACACACCAAATATATTTAACTGTAAATATTGAACAATACAACATCAGTTCTCTGCCATTTATCAAGTTATTACAGATAAAAATAAATAATAGAAAAGATTATCCATAGAATATTAAAATTTTGTAGTGGCTTGCGCACAGGAAATATACTGATTGCTTGCGGTGAAGTTAAACCTCATCCGTTTGCGCAAGAGAAGTCGCAAGTCGCAATTAGTTACAGACACAGTTATCAAGCGCTGGAATAATAGTACTAGCGATTAGTTACACAAACAACAACGCACGAAAAGAAAAAGCACAGATAAAATGAGCGACCGAGCCTATCAATTATACAAATGCGTTAATAAAAAGAGGTCCCATTGTAACGTGCTTGATGGCTTAATTGGCGGAATCAAAACAAATGATAAATGAAGGTTGAAACAATGGCAATCAGTGACGCCACGCAGCTACGGTGATGTGATGGTAAGTTTAACTCGAGCAACTACGTACGGCTAGTAGTCTTTGATGGTTCGTTACTTTATGTTGCCCTGGTAACGATATACCTTATACTTCTCCTTGCTATGAATTCCCACTAAATAGTATGATATTTTTTTCTTGAACATATCAGTTCTAGATTACAATATATGAGCATTTATAAAAAAATTGTTTTACTAAAATATTTACTTTCCTCTTGAGCTTATCAGTTCATTATGATAACAATAACAGGTTTCAATCCCACAAACTTAGCTATATCATTAATTTAAAAACACCGTGATGCTTTGGACTGTGAAAATGAGAATCCTGGTTTGATTTCCTCAAACCATGCTACAATTTTCACTATATAAAATTATACTTTGGCGTTGTGACTTTTCTTCCATTAATAAATTTATACTGGTGTTTCATTTAATTCTGCCACCATTGCTATCTCGAGAACTATAAGAGCTACAAGGTTGGTTAAATTAATAAAGAAATACCATTTTGCAAGTCTCAACAAACATTTTTTCGTCAAGTGGTTCTCCAAATATGGGAGACAACTTTCTTATTTTAAATAAGAACATATATTTTTTATTTTTTTGTGCAGGACGGAATTTTATTCTGTATTCAACGATTACAAAGTTCAATGCCCTCACATGATAAAATGCATATTAAAATGACATTAATTTATATCAAATCACATAGGAATCACCGTGCTATGATAGAAATAAATAAATTTATTTATCTATAGCTGTGCGATTTCTTTGTTATTACGTAACTATTATTGCATTGGTTACGGGTGGAAAGAAGACAAATGCAGACCAGTGCGTTTCTGTAAGCAAAGAAACACTAGTGCGGAAAGTAATTTGTTACGCAACTGTCAAAAAAAGTTGTATTGAGAGCGATTTAAATTTCGCGCCACAGACGCTTATGGAAGAAAAAGATGCAGTGAGCCAGCGCTAGTAAATATGCAGTAGTATATTTTGACGTTTATAAACATAACTTTAAATTGCAGTATATCTAATCTGTAGACAATTAAAAGAATAGAACAAAGTAAAATATATCGATAAATGGTTTTATTTAAAGAGTACGTGAAATACATAATATTTATTGTTTGTGTATATTATTAACACATTGTTATGAAGTGGAAACTTTTGTACTGTCTAAAGAAACATTGATTTCTTCCGTACCTGTTCATATTATTAACAGTAATATTATTAACAACAATTTCGGAGGCTTTAGAAGTACCAGTAACAGGTTGATTGTCATTGTCGAAAATAGATGCAACATAGTATGATCTGGGGCTTTAATTATCTTTGGAGGTGTTTATGATAAAGAAGAATCACTCACTGTAGTATTCCAATCTAGACGATTTTGAAGAAACTATCTTGAAGTTAGTGAAATATTTTTAAATAACGTAGAAAAATGTGCAAGCAATCAACGAACAAACCAAACCAACGCCGTAAAACATCTTTTTCGTGTAATATCATTAAAGTTTTATAAATATTGATAATATTTTAGTGATATACTAAATCGCACAGTTGTAGGAAAAATGTTGTTCATAAGTATTATTTATTTATTTTTTACAAAATAGTCTCATTGACATTTAATAATTAATCAAACATACACAAATATTATAAAAATTACGAGACAAGTGATGGAATTTTTTTTCCTATTTTTTCTTATTTATTAAGACTCAATTCCACATCGCAATAGACATTTTGTCTTTTGTTTTATTTCAATAGCTGTCAAGCAGTTTGCGATTTTGTCGGTAGATGGCACCACGAGTGGCTCCATAGCTCTCATGTCATGTTACCGTTGTAGATAGGTTAACATCAGTCAGTTCAGCTAAGTCGGTATCACAATCCACTATTTCCTAGTTGATCTAGTTGGATAAATGATCGCACCATACTGATGAGTCCGGAAGGACGAAACGCGTCTATGGTTAAAGCTGAACTGACCAGCCGTTTGTTGATGACCTGAAAAATTGATGCAAACGTGCTGTATACCTCTGTGGAATTACGAGACAAGTGATGGAAAATTTTTTCCTATTTTTTCTTATTTATAAAAATGGTATTTCTTTGCAAAGTTAACCAACCTTGTAGCTCTTATAGTTCTTGAGATAGCCAATGGTGGCATAATTCAATTGAACACCTGTATAGGATTCATGATTTGATGATTGGTAACAGCAGCGAAATAAGCTACACCCAGAAATGGATACATTACGTGATAAGAACAAATACAGAATGTCTTTGTTTGAAATGTCCGATAACAGATATTGTAAAGAATTGGAAAATAATATGAAGCAATGAAATAGAACCAAAGTTGAAATCAGTCACAATAAACAACAGCATAGCACGTATGTGCTGACCAAACAATATCATTCTTTTCAGAGACACTGATTTACATTGAATACCATACATCCTGTGCTTTCTGCGTCGCGCAGTCGATGACAAACTCCAAGTCTGTCCAGCTGCAGTAATACATCCTCAGAGTTGCCACCGACGCACAATTGCAGCCAAAGCTACCTAGTTTATTGGATTCATGAATATGAATTCCCTCACTTTAACACGAATCGAAATTTTATTGTTGTCGCTAGTTGGATTCTTCGGAGCGCGAGTTCTTTTGTTTAAAAACAACGAAACAATGGCCGAAAGCCCACGATTGGCGGACGGAAGAGTTCACAGAACATGACGGGGGAGGCTGGGACAAGAAATTCGCGAAGAATAAACTATACCCTGCTAACGATGGTTGAGATACGGTTTTACGTTTAAAAGACAATGGAGGAGATTTAATGAACTGGCCGCAATGGCGCCGGTATGATAAAATTAACGGATTTGTTTGTATTTCGCCATGACTTATTATTCTGTAGATCACCACAAATACTTTTATATCATTGTGTTATCTTAATTTGATTCAATATTGACACTGACATCATGTCTATAAACTTATTTATTTTACTGAACAAATATTACGTTGACGTTGATAAATTTTGTAATATACCATTAGGGATATTAACACCTGCATTACCAACATTTTTTTACGCGAAAGTAAATATTTGACATCAATTTGGATTATGGTGGAATATATATGAAAGGCTCAATGCAATATCCGTCCATGTAACATTTTGGGGTATAATGGGGTAGATGGCTCAGTGGTATCGAATCGGCCTGAGGATCGTAAGAATCCTGGTTCGATTTTCACAACCGATAAACATTTTTATCACACTAAAATTGCCCCTGTGGCTCCACCTCCACTAACATTTTTTGGGGCCGTAATTTGATGGTTAGTAACAGCTCTTCATACGCATAAATATATCACTTATCGCAGTGGCGTACCTAGAACTTTTGCCGCTCAGGATGGTCTCCAATTTTCAGCCCTTTCTAAGTCAATCAAATAGTGGTTTTATAAATTGAAAAAATAAATATAAAATAAATATATCATCACGACTTTTACCTATTACTGGGTGCGGCACTCTGCCGAAGCAGATATCGGTAAGTGATATATTTATGTACGTGAAGTGCGGCAGAGTGCCACACGTAGTAATACGTAAAAGGCGTGATGATATACTCGTATTTATTTATTTATATATTTTTTTATATGGGATGGCTAGCTCAGTAGTATGAAGTCGACCTGTGGATCCTGAAAACCCTGATTCGATTACCACAGGCGACAAACAATTTTCATAATTTCAAAAACTGCCCCTGTGGTTCCTCCACCACTAACATATTTGGGTGCCGTGATTTGACGACTGATAACCGCACTTCACGCGCAAAGTATATCACTTACCGAGATCTGCTTCGGCAGAGTGCCGCACCCAGTAATGGGTAGAAGGTGTGATGATATATTTATATTTTTTTTTGTAACATTTTGTTGATTTTGAGTTGAACATATTTATTTAAGTACAAAAAATTCATGCATCGTTTTAATGCAACAGTCGTACACGTATCGTCCTTCATTTTAGAAGTATACGTATACCGAGTGTCTACAGAAAGCGGGGCATCCCTATTAACTTCTTTATTTATAAAGATATCTAATTGATAATTTATATGCGTAAACTTAACATGTGTGGCATCATTCTTATGTATAAATGATATACATATCATTTCCGGTTTAACCGGAAGCGAAATCAACTTTTTTTATTTTAAATGCGACACCCTGTATATTTTTACATTTTTTAATTCCGCGTTAAATTCCGAATACAACGATGTGCCACAAGTTAAATTTTGTAGTAAAAAAATAATAATACAAAAAAAATAAAATCAAAACAACAAAAGTTGGCTGTGGCTTTATTTAAAACAAATGAAACTGATAGCTTTTGTTTTTGTTGAAATTGTTTATTTCTGAAACATAAATATACTTCGCATAAATGTTTTTAAATATTGTGTTTCATTTTCTCTACTGCTAAATTTGATTTGCGATACATCATTGTATTCAGAATTTAACGTGGAATTAAAAAATGTTAAAATATACAGGATGTTCTATTTAAAATAAGAAAGTTGATGTCGCTTCCGGTTAAACCGGAAGTGATATGTATATCGTTTATACCTAAAACTGATGCCATGTATGTTAAGTTTCGGCATATACATTTTCAATTTGATACCGTTATAAATAAAGAATTTAATATGGGTCTCAACTTTTTGTGGGCACCCGGTATATTTCATAGCTCATTGTAGCTTTGATTTAAAAACCATCTATTTCATACAAATTGTTTAATTTTTTTTTCTCGTAATAACAAAAAGTCAGGTTTTTATTTCATCGTAAATAAATATATAATTACTTGTATTTTGTTACAAAAATTAATTCACCGAAAAAAGTTCTGTTTTAATACTATTAATCCTTTTACAATGAAATATCTAAGAATTTTCAAGTCAATAATTTAGAAAATGTTTTTCGTAATTATCTCGAAACTACTTTTTGCACGTGGACGGTTGTAGTATTGGGACCTTTTATAAGTATTCTTCATTTTGAAGAAGTAAGAAAGGGGCGTTGAATCAAGCATGCGTCCGGTTGTAAAACAATTATCCAAACAATAGCAAGTTTGCGTATTTCTCAGCTTTGAACACATGGCCCGCCTTCACGGCAGCACGCACCAATGGCAACATGATAAATGACGGTGCGATGAGAACATATTTGCATATAACACGGGAAAATATTGCGGCCACACAGATCTCGCCACTAACAATAACAATAACGACCTATCGCGCCGGCCATCTTCTGAGAACGATTCCTAATTCGCCGCAGCAATTAAGACGCGATGGAACGTCAACACACAGTTGCTAGATCTTCTAAATCCCGCCGAGTTCTGACCAAAAGAGGTATCGAACCTGTCTAGATTATTGTTCCAAGATCAAATCAATTAGATGTTTTCATTCAATCGATATTTCTATCATTAATCATCAGATTAATTATTCATTCATTACCACACATTAACCTTTTAAGGTTTTATTTTTTGTAGAATACACACAAAAAACTTGTACAAATAATGAATTTTCAGTAATAATATAACAAGAGAGTGAGAATAAATTGAAAATAATTTGACAGATCTTTCGAAAACTTGTTGCCAAGCAATAGTCACGAAAGCCCGTAGGGCTTGAGTGGCTATTGCCAAATGGCAACAAGTTTGAGAAAGATACTCGAGAATTATTTTCTAATTTATCGAACTCTCGAGTTATATTTAATTAGATTATTTTTTGACTAAGCTGTTGAGGTCGATTCATCCAACTTAAAAGATTTTGAACTGGGTTCATATCGATTGATTACTTATTAATGTATTCTTGGAAGTTGTTTCCAAAATTTGTTGGTGTATTTCTGTATCTGAAATACAACTAAATCGATTTTTTGCACACATTTTACTTGACGTGTTGGCAGTTTTAAATAATTATTTGACAACTACCTATCATTTGTCACAAACAAAAAAGCACCTACAGAGATTATTCCTGGAAATAATCACAAGAGCTTTATTCTCAGTATAATAATGACAGGATTGGTTAAAAAGCAGACACGTAACATACCATGAAGCATTTCATTGGTTTTGAGAAACGTCGAAAAATAATCACCTATATTGAATATCGCTGTGCTTGCGAATTGAGTTTGGAAGAATTTTGTATCGAAATTTGTAATATTTCCTTTTTGATAGCAAAGCGTTTTTTATCGTTTGTTGGAGAATCTTTTCTTATCAGCCCGTATAACAGCAACAATTGTCATGTGGTTCTTTGTCCAGTCCGACCCTGATATCCTAATGCGTTTTGTGTGTCGCGATTCTCGAACACGCACGTTCTGAGATCGCTCTCTTCGGTCTCATTCTCAACTATTTAGTTGGTTGGCGCTACCTGTTTTCAGCGTGTACAAATACTTTGACGGAATATGTCGAGGCCCGCGGCGACTCGAATGGCCGATGGATTTTTATCTTGACTACTTAAAACTAGTCTCGGTCATTCATTATGTCGAGAGACTGCGTCCGCCCCGCCCAGTAACTCTCTCTCGTCTGGCCCGGCATCTGTGCTATTTCAGAGTTATCAGTTTACTAATGAACCGCCATATCGTTGGCTCCTGGGACGATAACGCGCGACAAAAAACCGTCCCGACGATAATACTCTCGTATACTGGAAACAGGTACTCACTCTTCACCTAAAACGGACTTTATCGCTGAATTATCGTTCTCGTGTCCCACTTTCGATTTGTCTCTTTTATACTTTACCAAATGAAGTGCGAACCTTTTAAACATTCCTTCATCATTACTTCTATCTGCGCTACTGTAACCAGTTTCAAATTGAGGAAGTAGAGATTTTTATTTCAATTAATTATGAGAAAGACGTAATTAACCTTTTTAACCAGATCTCCATCGGGAACGGTTTCGAAACTGAGTAGTTTATTTCTTCTATTTGTTGGAAATTCTAAAAAATATAAAATTCGTTATCTGTGATGTCATAGCTGGCGTCGACGATACGGCGACAGTTGAAAATGACAAGTGATCACGGCGGCTATCCGTTCGTTCGACCGAAAAACAACACGACGTTTCGTTTCGGTTATTTATGTGTATCGCACAGATCGAAGCAAGCGAAGACAGCTGCAGAAACGCACAGCGTCGACGAGCGACAACGCATTTCGAGTAAAATACACCGGCGCTCTGAGGCCCGTCACGTGACGAACGAAGACGCGAAATGGCGGGCGCGTGTTGTGCTATCTCCCTCAAACTCACACATCTCACAATGCCATTCTCTCGCTCACACTCACGCAGCACGCACACCGTAAGCGGGCGAGATGTATAGTGCGCGAGGACGCTCGTAATTGGCTGATTCGTCAGTTGTTCGTGTCCCCAGTTGGATTCCGCAAAATAGTCCTCAAAATTGTGCTACCGTTGCTTGTGTTTCTAATCGGAGCTAGCGCCGAGTGGAGAAAGCTGGTTGACGAACCTGAGTGCAGACCGCAGTTCCCGCGGGTAATTATGAGACATTCTTGGAAAGGAAACGGCTTACATTTGGGACTAGGTGGTCCCTTCGACTAAATGAAATATTTCTTTGGATCAAATCTTGATTATTAGTGAAATGTTAAAAATGTTACTAAAACAGTTCTTCAGCTGTTGTAAGGAAAGCATTTCGGTGTTAATTAAAATTTGTGAGTCCAAATTTTAACTCACTTTGCTATTAAATAGCGTTTAGGAGCAATTTTGTAGCTGTCTCTATCAGCTTACATCGTTTAAAATACAACCAAATTACTTACAATCTAATTCGAAATCTACAGACAATTTTCTGAAATGTTTTCTTGATTGGCACATTGAATAATACGAACTATAAAATAAACTCCTTTTAAATGTTTTATTCGAAACATTAAAAAGTTTAACACTTTTCATTACTGTCACTCAGTTTACTTCAGAAACAAAACCACTTAAAAGGATCCAAGTTCAAGAGAGAATAGAAGTCGGATGCTTTAGTCTTCAATTAGAAAATAATTAGAGCGCGGTAATCAAATTATTATCCATACAAGTCTAGGAAATATTGCTTCGTAATTTAGCAATTTAGTTTTTGTGCAGCTACACCGAGTTGAGAGCGGGATGAACGTAATGCTGGGCACATAAACATTAGACACACGGTATTATCGGCGTTGCAGAGAGTTCAGTGCTCGTACAACGACGAGACACTACCTTGTTTCTTGATCACATAAGCGCACACGTGCAATAGATCCTACAGTCGCCAACTACTTCTTGCAACCAGTTCAAGGAAACTATTAAATTAAACGCTTGCAGAAATCTGATTATTCCAAATGAATATCTGCTGCTAAGATGTCTATATAAAGTTAGCGAACTCGCCTCTAGACATGATTAAAAAATATCGGTTTCCAAATTTAGCAGAACTTATCCTTCACTTTCATTCTTGGTTGGTGTAATTGTGTGTAGTTGGCAATCGTGCACATTATAAAAATAGATTTGTGAGTATTGAACCTTGTTGACAATTGTCAGAAAAAGTATTCTATATGGGTGGTATACGCCAATTATGAAATATTCCATAATTAATATAACTATGTAACTGGTTTATATTTATCCCAATAATTGGTAAAAAATATATAATCTCCTAGACATCAATTTTTTTCAAAGAATCCAGTGGTTTATTTACACAAATACGAGTTAATCCCATATATAGAATAGAAGGAGAAATTAATTTGTTAGTAACAATTTATCTTGTGAATTTCCATCAAATGCTACTGCGCTTCTTAACGAGCCTTTTCATCGGCTAACGAAGCTTGCCGCTCGCGAGTTAGTCAACTCGAACGACTAATTGTCGTGCAGAAACGGGCATATGAAACATGTACGCCGGTTATTTACCATATTTATACAACTCGTCAAACACTCGGCAAAAAAAAAGAGCGTAGTCAGCCTTGAGTGCGCATGGCGTTGTCCATATACGCGACCAGCGCTGCAGTTAATGAATTAATAAAAGCCTCAGCGCTTTTGTTTTGTTGTTTTCTGGAAACTGTAATTACCAATATCCTATTAGCAGGAGCCAAGGCCTACTGCAGTTCGCACGGACGAATTGATGCGGATACAGCCCTGGATTGATTGAATTTAATATTTTCCAGAACCGGATCGCAGGATTTACGAGTGTTGCAGCAAAAACCTCCGGATAACCTGTTGGTTGTAACTAGCCGTTTTAGTTATTCTATTTTCTGTAATAAATACCTTTGGCGAGCAATGCTCATGTCAGCAGACGTGAACATTGTGAACAGGACTTTACTAATGGTTTTTCTCATTCTCCCGTGTAGCGGAGAGCGTCTGATTAGACAAAAAAGCTGCTAGAAGTTTCGGAATCAATTACTTTGTTGGTTGGAGTTTGTCCCAGAGTCCGTGCTTGGTTATCGTAAGTCTGGAAGCATTTGCATGAAACTAGCCACTAAATGCGTCATCCTGCCGTCATTTACTATCTTTATAATTACATGTATCTTGAGTTTAATGGCCCAAACGGCTCTCGGTAAAACTTTGCTCGCGCGTCGCGTCTGCTATCTCTATTATGCGATGCAGTCCCGTATGTCATTATGCATGGCGGTGACGAGAAATGCAGAACTCTACCAGCACTCGCACCGCCAGTCAGATTAAGATTAAGACGTTCAACGAAATTACCTTTCTTGTTTCCTTTTTGATGGAAATGGAACGCTATCTACAATGTCATTCTGCAAAATGGAACACTGCAGTTTCTTCCATATGCAAAAGAACAATTATGCTGAGCTGGTTAAATATTCTCAAAGACTTTTTCCCTTAATAAAAGACATTAATGCCCCGTGCACACAAGGAAAATTTTCTGAGAAACAATATATAAGAAAAATAGGAAAAAACTTTCCATCACTTGTCACAAATCCCACAAAATTGACAGCACGTTTGATGATAACCTGATAAGTTGATTCAAACGTGCTGTAAATTTTGTGGGATTTGTGACAAGTGATGTAAAGTTTTTTCCTATTTTTCTTATTTATTAAGACACAGTTCTACATCTCAATTGACTTTTTGTCTTTGTATTATTTCTGAGAAACATTTTAGAAAGAAAAAATCAAGAAAGTTTCTTGAAAATTAGCGATGCTCTAACAGGGTTGAAAAAAACCCGAGTTTTTTAAAAAAACCCGACCCACTGTGTTTTTTTGGGTTTATTTGGGCATTATTGACAAATATACTTTCTAATTCAAGTTATTTAATTATAGATTAATTTTGTATATGATGTTTAAAATGGATGTTGTACACTACTAAACATTAAAACAAAATTTATGTACTATTATGTAATAATTTCAAAAAATATATATTTATTTTATTGTGAATTAAAAACATAATATGTTATTGTCATACTTATTTAATTTAAAACTATATTTCAAATTTGCCGGTAAAAAGATTGGGTATCAATCAGTTTTTGTAATATTAATATAATATACGATAAGACAAATAATATTTGGTCTTAAACTAGTTTGATATTGACATTTGTCAAAGTAATGCAATGTGATACTACGATATGATGTAATATATGATAATTTAAGTTAAACGTTTTATTTTGTAAAGAGATTATGTATTATTACACTGTAAAATAAATAAAAACATGTTTATGTTCCGAGATTTAAAATTCATCCTAGGTGAATTTTCAACGATTCAATCAAATGGGTTTTTTAGTGGGTTTATTTGGGTTTTTTTAGGTGGGTTTTATTAAAAAAACCCAGGTGGGTTTTTTTAGGTGGGTAAAATATGATCAACCCTGTGCTCTAATCACGAGAGAGATTTTGTGGAAAGTTACTATCTTCATGCTTATGGCACAATAGTTAGCTCGTTTCATATCAAAGCGTAACTGACAAATTTTCAAGAACTTTCTTGATTTCATTTTCTTTCCAAAATCTTCCCCCGTGAGCACGGGGTATAATATGTTTGTCGTTAAAAGTAATTGAAAAACAGCTTCCTGGAGAAGATATATATCTACCAGGAATAGGCAATAAATTATGGTGAAACGCACTTCAACAATTTGAAATCAATTGGTCAGAAATACTGTCGTCCAGTAACACGTGAAGAATCGTTACGTTCACACGCAGTACACACGCAAGTCTAGGTTGTGTCACCAGCTGAGTGATTTGAAAGTAATTATGATTTTTTGCCTGTGATATTGTACTGAAGCTTCTGCATTAACTTGTCGGCCATTCAGTCAACTGGCAAACTGCAGTCCTTTTAACTGAAGTTCTATGTAATGACAACGCGAATAATCTGACGTTTCCTGTCGTAGCTGTAACACGCGTGCATACGGACACGGGAAAATAATCTCAGTGAAACACACGCGATTGAATTAAACTACGAGACAAGTAAGAGACATGTTGCTGAGTAGTAATCAGAGTCTTGTTAGGAACAATTTTTGACATGAGAAATATGAACTCTCATCAACAGTTATTTTAGGCCTAAAATAACAGAATGTCTTTGTTGACAACCAAGCTTTAATTAACGACATAAACAAGTCTAACTTGAAAGTACGTGTTTGTAAATTGAAAACTTAAGGATGGATTAGGAAGAGCCGATAAAGATGGATAATAAAATTGGAGAATTCTCGTTGTATATCGTAAGCGAAAAATACTTAATAGCATTATAAAAATTTATAGCAATGAATGAAGACATTTATTTCTAAGATTCTCGAATAACAGTAAACATAAACCAATCGATGAAAGTAATTTTATTTCAAGTTATATCCACTTTATATAAATTATTTTCTAGTAGGAAAACAAAAAAGTTTCATTGAATGTACCAATGTTTGTTTTGGTATATTATGTTATTTGTTTCACAACACAAAGAGAAAATTAAATTGCTGGAGTTGTTCATAACTTTTCACTTTTAACAAACAAATTTAAAATGAACTAGCTACAAAATATGTTACAATTACAAAAACAATTCTACTACGTTGAAAGCAACGATAAACAACGAAGAGGAAGTTTTCCTTTTACCATTTACGATGTACATTCTTCACAAATTTCATTCAATGCACAATTTCATTCCCCAAACTCAGGAATGCAGAATGCTCACAATTTGCATAGAGAAAGAATTCACCCTAGGCAAGAAGCTATTTCATACGAAATCGCATTAGTAGCCATTAATTTCTCTGAAATTATTCAATTAAATTACAAATTGGTAAGAGCGCGTGCCACTAAATCAATTTGCCCTTTCCGGGAATACCATCTCGAATATATCACTACTTTGTCGCTGCGAAACAATAAGAACAAAGCTACTTCCGTTTCCAAAACTTCGAACATTTGATAGTTCCCGTCAAGAAAACTGATCCAGATACGCCACTGACGATGTTTGTAACTCTTGCACTATCGTCGCTAGCGTCAGGACACTGCAGCGTACAAATACATTACATTTTCTTGCACACATTAAATTTTCTTACACAAAGTTCCGCAATTACTCCGCGGCAGCATGTAGTTCCTGGGTAGTAGGGAGGAAGGGGACACGGGTATGCAATTTCTGTCCCCCGGTTTAATAAAGTGCACGAGGGGAGGAGCCCCGACGCGGATGGCTCGAAACAAAGCACAGGGGCGCGACTACATACTCGCCGCCGTTCACAATTAATTTCACGGAAAAAAGCCCGCAGCGTCGCGGAAAACTCCGCTGTGAACCGGGCTTACTGCACACCGTGAGCGTAGTAATGGCGATGCCTACCACGTGATTTACTAGGCTTTCATCTTTCCAAGAAGAGAAATAATGCTAGTATGGCCTACAATCCAATTTTCTCTCAGAAACTTTATTTCAAATTGTTTATGGAAATAAAATAAGTAAGTGTATCATCACGCTATTTTATCCATTCATATCTCTGTTATGAACGGAGAGAAGTGCAGAAAAACAGTAGTCGGATGGGACTATCGAATTCTGATTTACCTCATAAGAGTATATATATTTATTTGTTATTCTGCACGAAAGTGAACGTTAATTTCGTATTATCCTACAAGCCCAAGCTTCTGGCACAAAATATTTAGGGGTGGATCGACGGACCACATGAGTCAAATAAAAAATAATTGTAAAATGAGAATTTACCTCCAGAGCTGTAACTGGCAATTTTTGTGCCTGAACAGCTGGATTAGGAGAACGGTCATTTTCGACTCTTAAACGAATTAATAATTATTTAAAGTCTAAAATCTGAAACATAAAGTTGAGTAGTGTAGCCATAATGGCTATTGAAACAGATGTATTACAAACTCTGAATTTTACAGAGATTGTTAAAGATTTTGCTAACAACCAATCTTGAAAGAAAAACTTTATCAAATGTCTTTGTTTGATTGTTTTTTTTTTCTTTTCAGTATGATGTTTTTCTAACTTTGAAAATATTTAAGTTCCTGACTAATTCCTTTACATATTTACTTACTCTCTGTGATAAATATTAAGTTTGTTTTTTTGTTGGGATTTTGTGTTAATACTATTATATTTGAAATTAATGTTTAGTTTTTGTGTAATGATTGTTTACTTTTTGATTATACTAAATAAAACACATTAAGTTTTAAAATTAGCATATTTAGTGTCTGCTTATATTTATATATACATCTATACATAAAAAAGACTCTAAACACACAAAAAATACTTATAGAGTTCAATTTCAGATCTCTTGGCCATAATTATATTTTGTGTTACAAGTTGAACTCGTGAACTATTTATTTATTTAAGTTATTCGTACATCACGAATTTAATCCTAATTATAGTACAAAATCCAGACTCACCGAGCGGCAGTGTGATAGTTCATATATTTTTAACTACCGCTCAAGACGTGAGTGTTCTAATTACAAAACGATAATTCTCCGTAAAATGTTATGTTTAAAATGAAAAACTACATTAACCAATTAGGATTGTTGTACTTAAAATATGTTAACGATAAAGATAAGAAACAGGGTTAGATGATAAGGAGTGAGGTCAAAAGCCAAACAGTGTGATAAAGCGAAAGTCAATCCCATTACTCTTATACAAAGCGATTTCATGCTATATTCCAAATTTGAAACGTGTTTACTGCTAGCGTTAATTTTGCGCAATGTCGTTCCAATTATCCTTTCATTTCTGCAACAGGACTCCTCAATTATTCCACTCAATTCATAAAAAAAGAAACATTCTCAGTCTCACAGCTAATTTACCCCATAATTCACAAACAAAACACAAACACCAATTATTCATACGAGGGACAATTTCTTCTGTTTGGCAGTTTGGAATCGGAGTGGTTCGGTTTGGTTACTGCTGGGTCGTTAGTTCCATGTGGGCATGTATTTAACAATTTGTCACGCCGCCATGTTGGATTTGTAGCGGACCGAGCGGTAATACAGTGGTAATGCTTTCGCCGCTGACTGATACGCACCCACTCGTTGATTATGCAGCACAATTTACGTTTGATTCCACGGTGGAAATGTAATAACCTGGTTACGTTACTAGTCCGCCTGCGGTGTTTCATGAAACTTTACTCCTCTTGCGAATATTGGTAAACATACCTCAATTAATTTCAACTGAAAGAGGAAGAAAACAGTTCTGTGGCTAACACCAAAATTTCAGATGTACACTTCTTAAGTATCTGTTTAATATTTTAATAAGTTTCCGATGTAAAAATATGTTAAATGAAGGCCAGCGGACTAAAATCAAGAGCCATCCGGTTGGTTACGAGCCCCGACGAAGACAGCATCAGCATCAACAGCAGCAAGAGGCAAGAGCGATTATCAGACAGGCTGGCAGTCATTACAGGTACTAGCTCGGAACCAACGCATACTAAGTAGTCACTCAAAGTGCCCATTTAAGCTAGAGCAGCACGGCGAGCAACGGCAAGACGCAGTCTACGCATCACTCTGGACCGCTGGCTTATTACGACAAGTCGAGGCCGTACGAGAAATAACTTTATACACGTATTACCAACATGAATATTAATAGCAGTATTTGAATAATTTTCTATATATTACAAGCTTCAAAGAAACGTGTGTACTTCGTGCGTGTGCGTGTAGAGGAGTTGTGTTTACGCTGTGCTGTGCTGCGTTTGATGATCTCTTGACGAGTTTACGTTGCGTTATTTTGTGTTTGTGTGGCGAGATATTACAAACACCAATTTCAAAACATAAAGATAAATATTTTCCAGCATTTGGTTTCAAATTTTCTATCCTATTTGAATAAATAACATAAACAAAGAAACTGAATAAATATTGAAAGAAAATAAGTAAAGCATTCCTGAATAAATAACTATACAACATTTATTTATTCGCATAGTAAAATTAACAGATTCCGCTGAAATAATTCCATTGCAGTTGTTTGTTCGAAACAAAACAATAAAAAATCGTTACAATCAAATATTTATTCAACGAATTTCGTCCGAGCAAATAGCAGTCGTTAAAAATTCTCCATTCCGCGTGTCCCAAAACTGATTACACAATCTCTATGCGATTTAATTGTTTTTAATTTTGTCCGGAATTTATTGTGTGCACATATTTAATTGTCGCTAGGGCGGCGCGAATATCGGCTCGCGTTTCGACTGACAGTCGCGAACAAATGAATGACGGAACGGGATATCCTGACAACGCTGACGGCCGCGTGACACAGGACGCAAATGTGTACTATGTTCATCAACTACGCGTATGAATACACCATACTTCATATATTCGCAAGCTGACAATCTCTGTAACACTGGTTAAAAATGACGCGACATTGTTTCAAAGTTTGTACTGCACCTGTTAACCAATGACAAATGGCTGAATTCAAGGTTTAGCTGCATTTAATGAAGTAATAAAATCATACAATAAAATCTATGGCTAAGGTGCATATTTAAATGCTTGAAAGCTTTCAGTGCAGCGACAAATAATATGAATGACACCAACGCAAATGTAGATTTTCACGGCGCACGACATTTATATTTGCATTTCTATTAGACAGACTATTAATTCTTCCCAACTGACTTATTAATTTCTTTATCACCTATCGACATCTAATCCTTTACCAATCTCATATGATCTTCTGCAGTTAAACATTATCAAACTATATATTTCCACGAGATTCGTCCTCTCCTATTCGAAGGAATCCTGGAGTAATGTGTATTTAGTCTTCGAAGGATTACACCATCACCAAAATTTATAGTTTCAAGTAGGAGATGCTATTAATGTCAGTGTTATTTCAGCACAACGTAAGCCAGTTTCCGTAGCAAAACATTAACGTAGTAGTACGACGAACCCTCTCGATCCTGGGAATGAACCAACTTTGATAACGTTATTATGACAGCAACAGAGCTCAGGTACACATTATCACCGGAACTTCGGTTCATATTAATGCTGTGGAGCCTTTACTTAAGATCACATTACCCTACATGCAAAGAGGCGGCACGACGGCGACGACGGCGTTACGTTACGTTAGTGCCTTACAACCGTACAGCGTTCTCAGCAACGTATGTGTAAGCATTAAGTCCCGACAATCATATGTTTGTATGTATGCAGTGACGTAATTGGAGGGGGCGGGGGGTGCGGTCCGCACCGGGCGGCACATATGTTGGGGCGGCATTTTTTATATTTAGTTTTAGTTGTAAAAATCAACTTATTCACTTCACAAGTTTACTATTAAATTTCTACGAATTATGAATTACTATATGATTTCGAATATTTTTCTTCATCGTCAAGTCAATGTAGGGTTGAAAATATTATCTCGAAAAATTCCTTTATTACTGCCTAATTTAAATATGTCATCCAATGGTAAAAAAGTTCCCCACCTAGAGTTTTTCTCAATTACAATTATTTTTTATGTTTATTAATTTAATGGGGTAATGGCTCAGTAGTTTCGAGTTGACCTGTGGATCCTGAGGACCCCGGTTCGATTCCCACAGCCGACAAACAATTTTCACCAAATTAAAATTACCCCTGTGGCTCTCCCACCGCTAACATCATGGAGGCCGTGATTTGACGGCTGGTAACCACACTTCACCTACATAAATATATTACTTACCGAGATTTGCTTCGGCAGAGTACCACACCCAGTAATGGGTAAAAGTCGCGATGATATATTCATTTTTTTAATTTATAAAAACCACCACTTGAAAGGGCGGCAAATTAGAGACCGCCCTGAGCGGCAAACGTTCTAGGTACGCCACTGTATGTATGTACAGGCAGAACAACTAAAACTTTGCATCAGAATCTTCTAAAGATATTACTAGTATTTTTAAACCTATAAAACATCTGCTTTTTTATTCAATTTTTCTTTGATCGAGAGCTGTTGAAAAATATTTCTTGAAGTCTTCATCTGGAGAATGAGAAAGATTTTGAGAGTCGCTGAGTCATGCGTGTAGAGTAGTACCACTAACGCCATCTCGTAAGGCTGGAGAGATACTAATTACAAGAGCAGTATTTTGTCGCAAAATGTATAATTTATATTTATGGCAGTAATGAAAACATAGAAATTCACAGAGGAATATGGTATATGCGTCAAACTGTCTCTAGAATAATATCATTTGCAGTCACTACTTACTTCATGCAAATGATATCTCATGTTTCATACAGAAACTCGATGAAAGCTCAGTTTTATTATTAAAAAACATAATAATGAAGTTCTAGTAAAGTAGAAACCTAGAAGAAGAAACAACGTCGGAGACATAATATTCTTGCGATGCGCGCAACAATATTTTACGGTGTTGGTTTGTCTGGCGAGTGCAAGCATGTCGCGTTTTATTCGCGTTACCATGCAAGTCAGAAGGTCGGTTTAGTGGTTCTGTTCTGGTTGACGTGATTCTTTGTAAAAACTTTTGTCGTCGGTGAACTCTTCGCCGCCGCTGGAAGATGAAAAAGAATTGGCTCGAGACGACAGCCAGGTAGAATGGACCTAAGAAGCGTGAAGTTGAAACGACCCCGTAGCGACACTCGAGTAAAACCATCAATTTTACTAAAAACTTGGGAGTGCGGGTCACGACTTTGGACGACGGAGACGATGGCGATTCTATCAGGGTCCGGCCCTGCGCCCGGGCCTTAGATTTTGCAGATAATTTAGATATCTTCTCTACGTGCCTCCTTTCAACCATTTTTATTACCTCTCGCTGGAAAAAATGTCGTGAGCAGGAATCAGGTGCACTCAGAATTCACTGACGCATATAAATTTTGTAAGGAAACGTTTTTGTGCCTACTTTTGTGCTTAAAATGCGCGAGAGCTGCTCGGCTGACATTTCAAGTTGGAACTCACTTAGAAATGTAACCACGGAATTTTTAATATATTTTGCTTCTATACGAGTATACTAATAATGAAAACAACAAAGTCAAACCTAAACGCTCGTGCACGAAATACTACATACAAATACATAAATGGGGTGGCCAGCTCAGTGATATGAAGGTGGCCTGTGGATCCTAAGAACCCTGGTTCGATTCCCACACTACCCCTGTGGCTCCTCCACCACTAACATGTTTGTGGGCCGTGATTTGATGACTGGTAACCACACTTCACGCGCAAAATATATCACTTACCGAGATCTGCTTCGGCAGAGTGCCACACCCAGTAGTGGGTAGAAGGCGTGATGATATATTTATTTTTTTAATTTATAAAAATCACCATTTGATTGACTTAGAAAGGGCGGCAAATTGGAGACCGCCCTGGGCGGCAAAAGTTCTAAGTACGCCACTGATTTACGCAGATGTCACTTGGAACGTGCATTCAGATTTTAAATTTATCGCAAATTGTTACAACTGACACAAGATGCATCAATTATTTGGAAGTAACATGATATATTTATTTATTTTTATTTATTTATTCATATGTGAACAATTTATGGGGTAAGTGGCTCAGTGGTATCGAGTCGACCTGTGGATTTAAGAACCCGGGTTCAATTCCCATAGCCGACAAACGCACCACATTAAAACCGCACGCGCAAAATATATCACTTACCGAGATCTGCTTCGGCAGAGTGCCACACGCAGTAATGGGTAGAAGGCGTGATGATACATTTATTTTTATGTTTTAATACACAAATATCTCATGTTGATAATCACGGCAATATTTCTGTGATTTGAAGGTTATCGTGATTGCGGGTACAGATAGTGTGATGAAGTTGGCGAATGTTCTGTTTCTGTTACGTTCTCGAGGGTGCGAAGGGTGGGAACCAGGCATATCCGTGCGATATGCGGCTAGCTGCATTCCGTGCGCGATCCACTGCCGCCGTTTTGTTGATCAATTCAACGCCTTTCTACAAAGCCGGCAATTTATTAACGATAATTCACCGGGCGCACGCACGGTGCTGCGCTGGAAGAGCACTGCACAACCCGAAATTTCCCGCACGAACGCCGCATTTCAAATCTAAATTAACATATTTTTTGTGGATCGCATATGGGTACATGGAATGCGTGATACGGGCAATTATAACAATCTTTTTTGCCCCAGATAATGGATTATAAATCGCGCATGCATTCGCATTTGGTTGGGAACCAGTTATTAGCGGACCCAAAAAACGTATAGAAAAAGAAGAATCACTGGTCTAGGATTCCAATTAAGTTAATTGACTTGGTTGTATCAATCAAGCGCGCGGATTATTTCTTTATGAGTTCGCTCGTATTCTCAGGAACTCAGATGAGCTATCAACTGGAGCATGCAAATATAGCTCGTTGAATAAAACGTCAAACGAAACAGACAGGCATTTAATTTAATTCCTCCCTCGCCAGCCGTGGCTAGATCGGAGCGGGCGCACGACATTCGTAGATCAATCACGCACCAGCACCAGCCACGCGGCGCCATCAGCCTCCGTCGAGGCGCTCGCTCGCTCGCTCGCTGATAAAGGCGATTTCGCCTGCGCTGACCGTCTGTTGTTCTTCGTTCGTCATTTTCGGATGGGTTGAGGATTCTACCTGAGCGGCAAATTGCTACGGGCGCACAACAGACTACAAGCCGATTAGAGCACAACGATTAAGTCAATTTTCGAGAATAACTCCCCACAAAAAACTGAATCCAATTTTATATTACCCTTCGATAAAAAAAGCCATTCCTTTACGGTGAGTGCATGCAAGTAGCGCTGCTTTTTCGACGTCGGGTCCCATAATGCATCTCACGTCGTGATAACATAGTTTGCTCCAGCTTCAGAAGAGAACCCGCCGTTGCGACTTTGCGCTAAAGCTACAGATCACTACGCCTTACATTCGCGCAAGCCATATCCGATAATGTTTTCGATTTTCTCACAAATCTTTTCCGAGTACGTAACATCAACTCTCAAGATCAGACATTTTCAAACACTCGTTTCAATATACAAAAAAAATAAACATTCAAAATATCATCACACAGCAACAACAAGACTTTCCAAATACAATCGTCTGCCTGGGTTTGATAAATCAAAATAAAATAACTTTAAAATTGAATGTCGAGGAACATTTGATTTATTTCCCAAATTGATTTTTTAATATCTTCAATGCATTAGACCTGTCATCTTCAGAAAAAGAATCAACTTTTTTCTGAGATTTCTATAAATTTAACTTAGTAAACTAAATACTTTGGCGCGACTGCGATAAGCAAAAATGCTGGGATACAAGCCACTGTATGCAGTCAAGACTCAGCTTAGTACAATGTAATGCTATCATAGGATTCATAAATTACGCCTTGCTCGCGGCCAAATACAATAAATCACTCTCCGTTTCTAATAAACTTTATACGGAAAAATCTCCACTACATACGCAACGCAACGAGTTTCTTAAACGTTAAACGTTCCTACACAGAGGACGCACAGAGCCAGAGCAGAGCAGAGTAGAGCAGAACACGGCGGTAACTGTAAAACAGAGCTAGGAGAAGAGCTGCTAGACGAGTAAACAGAGACGGAGAAAGAGCTACACGCTCCTAACCTGCATTATGCCGGGCCTATTAAATCAAAAACGGTCAAATTAGGGCCCAACGCACGCGCATAATGTAATCTCATCCCAGAACGCATTTCGATAATGATCTCTGCCTACTCCAAACGATCTGGCCCACCAAATTTAATTTACTGGATTCAGACTTCGGACTTGGACAAGATTTAAATGAACGTAGCGATGTTTTCAACTTTTAACTACTTTCAAAACTTTTTTTATAGTTTTATACTATTTTTCAAAAAAACTCTTCCATTAATTCATTGTTATTTTCAGAAACAATACCTAACACTGTCAAATTTTTTACATATTACACACACAAAAAGGGATTCAAAACCTATATAACGATAAAATACAAATTTAGAAACAGTTTTTCATACAATTAATGATTGTTTTTAAAACGATACGTTTAAAATCGAACTAACAAACTGTCAAAATACGTGAAATTTTAGTTTTAGTCAATAATTCTAACGTTTTTGTACGTTTTTTTTACAGAAAAGTGGATTTGAACTACAGATAAATGTGGATTCTGAGAACCCTGGTTCGATTTCCACAGACGACAAACAATTTTCATAATTTCAAAAAAAGCTACCCCTGTGGCTCCTTCACCACTAACATCTTTGGGAGCCGTGATTTGACGACTGGCAACCGCACTTCACGCGCAAAATATATCACTTACCGAGATCTGCTTAGGCAGAGTGCCACACCCAGCAATGGGTAGAAGGCGTGATGATATATTTATTTATTTTATTTATAAATGTGTATTTAAAAAAGAATTTTAGAAATAATTCATGATTGTTTTGAAAAACAAAAAATTAAATTAAAAACCTGACCAACTATCAAATTTTGTGAGAACTTAGTTTTTAATCCACAATTTTACGTGAATTAACTTATTAAAAAAAATCAACCACAGGAAAATGTATACATTAAAATACAATTTAAGAAACAATTCAAGATTGTTTTGAAAAATAAAAAAAACTTGTTAAACTGTCAAATTTCGTGAGAACTTCGTTTTCATCCATAATTCTAACGTAAAAAAAAACAAAATTATTTTTTTTTCGTACGTATTTCATCGAAAAAGGTATTCGAACCTCATGAAAATGTATGACGCAAAATAACTGAATTACCAACTGTCGAAGACACAATTCTTCAAATCCTTATTATTTTTATAAATAATGCGTAGTTTAAATTCAAACTTGTCAAACTGTCATATTCTATGAGAACTTGTATTTTATCCACAAGTTTTGAAATGTTACCGTGAAATGACATTTACGTATTTTTGTTTTTCATACAAAAAGGGATTCGAACCCTAAGAAAATATATGACGTTAAAATTACTGGATTAGTAGCTGTCAAAGATAAACTAAGACCGATGACAAGTTTCCGAGACTTTTTGGTCGTTTTCACTTTTTGTCATGTCTGTCCCAAGATAATGCGACACGAATCCAACGAAAACATGTAATTTTGTCGTGATCATTAAGACAAGTTTGTTGTTCTTCCACGCACAGAAGTACGGAATTGTGGATAAAACATAATGTGTAATTGCTAATTCCACATCATTAGAACACTTAAATAGTAATTTCGAGGTATAATTTCACGTTATCGTGTCACAAGAGCCAGGAGATGTATGGAACTCGGATGGAATGTTTTATTTTGTCTCCTGGTGATAATAACATAAAGCTGATGACAGCAATATTGTATTGTGTACGCGAAAAGTACATCATAAAGCGTTCTTTATTCATTCCGGACTCGGAGAAAATGAAAAATGTTTATTTTTGTTAAGCGCTCCAAGAGAAGGAAGCACACTTATCTGTTTATAATTAAAGCACTTCTTCACTCGTACAGTGAGTGAGGTTTACATCATCTAAATATAAAAAAAGAACTCGTATTGTATTCAAAATAATACGCCTCAATGACGCATTGAAAATGTTTCACTAGAGACTAAAATTGTTCATGAGTTCATAGAATACTGAGGGTAGTTTAGTGAGGGGCATTAAATGAAATTTAAATATATGCATACACCTAACTAAACAATACACGCAAGTAAAATACACATTAATTAATATATTTCTAGCATGATTCAACAGAATTTATTAACAAAATTTAGTAAGGGCACGTCGAAAAAATATGCTGGTCAAGTATCCGCCTATAAATCACCGATGTCAAGACATAATCGTATGCATATTTCAAGCACGATGTTAGACAGTACTTAAAACAAAACTTGAATCGAGAAAACATGCTGATGGCACACAAAAACTTAGCGACAATACATTATGCACCTGCACTGACAGCCATGAATCTGCACAAAATCCTCTCGAATCTAATAATCTCGGAGAATACATCTTGTGCAATTACATCGTCGCGCTCGCGAAACTACCAAGATTCATAAAACATAAAACGAACACGCAGCCTCGCTCCTCGCTAGCTGCGCCGAGCTGTTCTGTTCACCTCCGAAGAAAAGCAAACAGACTATGAGTAAGTAAATATTTAAAACTGACATGAGTGCCCATCCTAACGTAATTAAAATCGGATTATTTCGAAAGCGTATCCCGACTCTAATTCAAGCGAACTATAAATAACGTTTTGACAACTGACAATTATGTTTCGATTTAAATGCATGAGAACACTGAACAGAACACTGTGCGAACTGCGAAACAGCTCGGCGCGACGCGGTGAGGCGATGCGGAGCGTATTGGAAAAAAGGGTTGAATCCGTCGCTTTATTGGATTTTCAGCGTGCTACAAATTCTATGTAACCAACCAAATTGCATATTCGATAATTGTCTGATTGTTCAGAGAAATCTTGTTTTTAATCAACGCAACGCGACGGCTACAATTTTGCCGAATTGCTGAATTTTGACGCGCATGTCGGACAAAGAACACTGAACCGGAGATACGAGATAGTGCTTATCAGCGGCGAGTGTAACGACACCGGAAGGTGCAAAAGTTAGAGAGTACTCACCCTCTCGAGGCAGGTAGCGCGACACTGCGCGACTCTTAACGGAGACGCGACATCCTGTTCGCCTCCGATGAAGATCGCCGCGGAGAAGTCTCCAGCCAGAGCGATGAGCGTCAAGCATATCCCAACTGCTGCCATTCTTCCAGTCTTCAATCCAACAAAAACGTAACAAAACTGAACAAAACACTATAAACTCAAACTCAAAAAACGAAGATATAAAACTGTCAGCGACGTAGTTCACAATGCGACGGGCGACACATCTATACGGGCGCACGCACAGCCAAACATCAAAATAAAATAAATAAACAGAACACTAAATAAAATCACTAGCACTGCACGAAGCACGAATCCGTAAGGCGGCGCACACAGATAGAGAACCGAAGAACTAAACTGTAGCTGCAGAGCGCTCTTTGTGGAGTTGCTTGCAGACGGTGGTGGTACACTAACTGACTTGAGTGACGGTGGCGCGAGTACAGCACGGTACGTCCGCACAGTTCGCAGGCCGACGCTAGACTGAGTGTTCTCGCTGCGGCTCGTACCGCCGCGTCCCGCTGTCGGTCTCACCGCCGCCGTCGCCGCCGCTGCCGCCGCCACCGCTCGCACACGTACGCAGCGCTGCGCTGTCGGATTCGAGGCACCCCGCACCCCGAGCCCCAGGGTGGAACGAGGGCTGTTGCGGGGAAATGGACATTACAATTTATCCCTACTATTACTCTCTCCGGTACGGGGTACGAACCCCCCACTTTCGGCCTCTTACAACCAGTAGCTGCACTCTGCAAGCAAGGAGGAACACCACGGATTCTCTTCACCGAGCAATCACAACCATGAATTCTTCTCAGCTCACTATGATCACTTCACTCAACTTTCAATCTAGAAATAATAAATATACCCGACTTCAAAATCTAACTATTTGCTCCAATACTACTTAAGATGAAAATTAAAATACTTACAATTTAAATATTTATAACCTTTATGACCATTTAACAATATATCGAAACACGTTTTACATCAATCAACGGAAATGCAAAGCTGATTACCTTGTTAGCTTAACGAAATAAGACATATATGACCAATGATAATTAGCAACTTAGGTAGTATTAAACAGAAAAGATTTACATGTCTTTCTTTCTAAGAAAAGTTATTTGAATAAATGTGTTACATGTTTTATTTCAGTTATTATCTGAGAAGTTAAATTATATGTTCGAACAAACTGCGAAATATTTAACATTTAACTTCGATTTACTTTTGTTTATGGATCTAGGCAATAACTACATGTTTCAACCTGATTGTACGACGTCTTGGAAGGACCAGGGTAAAATATATTTTTGGCTAAAATCCCGACATTTTAAAGCCAGAATCTCGACTTTTAAACTCGGGATTTCGACTTTTTAAGCTCGAGATACGAGTTTTTAAACTCGGGATTCCGACTTTTTAAACTCGGGATCCGACTTTTTAAACTCGGGATTCCGACTTTTTAATGCCGAGGTTCCGACTTTTTAAACTCGAGATCTGAATATATCCGTTATTCGTCCATATTCGGAGTCGAAATCCCGAGTTTAAAAAGTCGGCATTCCGTGTTTAAAATGTCGGAATCTCGACATTAAAAAGTCGGATCCCGAATTTAAAAAGTCGGAATCCCGAGTTTAAAAAGACGGATCCCGAGTTTTAAAGTTGGAATCCCTAGTTTAAAAGTCGGAATTCTCACTTTAAAAAGTAGGGAATTAAGCCAAAAATATATTTTACTCTGGTCCTTCCAAGCCGTCGTCGTATGATTGTAATATGTGAACAAATTTAATTTATCCTTCTAATTTAACATATACAAGTTAGGATAAAAACAAATGTAAGATGCTTCGTCTAACAATAAAACATTTATGGTAAATTATAATTTTAAATTCAAATTCATCAGAGCAATGAATTAAATAAGGCAACTTGATTCTGAATTCAGAATTAATAGAATCACTATCGAAAGACCCAACGGTCCGGCGGGCATAAAAAACCATCGGCTTTGCGGATTTTAGTTCGGAATTTATGAGAGGTTTAGAACATTATTTTTATGAACGAATTCTCGTTAGTAAGTCATAATTTATCACAAGTATGCTGTGTGGTCCTGTACCAAAATCTCGTTACTTTTTTCAGCTTTCGTTAATCGAACAGCAAAAAAAATCTATTAACAATTTCTATCGGTACCTTATTGTTAAGATGAACCAAACAGGTATATAAATTAAACGATTTACGTATATCAGAATATCGTAAACGTCGGGTTATTATTATTGCAGAATTTTCATAATGAGACGAGCTATCAACACATAATAATCTTTGTCGTAAAATAGACTTCCTTGAGTTTATTATCTAGAAGAAAATATGCGATAAATAAATAATAAAGTATCTTTATATCTTTCCTGATTCTTTATCAACCTCATTCACAAAAAGGGTTAGCCGCTGACACTTGTTTTAATATTTATTGCAACTTCCCTTTTATTACAATTCATGAAGTAAATCTAATTAATATTATAGTTAATTCTATCAGATACATCCGTATGATTCTGTGCAATGGTCGATGAAATATGCTGAGTTCAACAAAAACTGTATCTACTCGTATTTCTATCGAACTAAATCTTATAAAAATATACGCTACTGTTTCATGAAAATATATTTAAATCATATTTATTTATTATTTTATGGGGTAGGTGGCACAGTGGTATTGAGTCGGACTGTGAATTTGTAATCCAGCCGACAAAATATTTTTACCACATTAAAAAATACTACTCCTGTGGTTCTCTCTCCACTAATATCTTTGGGGGCAGTGATTTGACGGCACTTTATGCGCATAAATATATTACTTACCGATATTTACTTCGGCAGAGTGCACACTAAATAATAGGTAAAAGGCGTGATGATATATTTATTTATTTTTATTTTATATTACTTCATCGAACATAAAACAGAATCATACATATATATGGCATCGGCTTTAAAAACAAACTTTATAATGATATCATATGCTTTGTTCTTTTTGTATAAGTATGATAACTTTAACAAAAGTATATTAAACTAATTCCGCTTTTGTTTTCTGCATTTATAGATCTCAGCAAACGATATATTAGGAAGGAAGATAATCAGCTGTCAAATCACGGTAGTCACATCCCAAAGGTAAAACATAAAATGCACTATTTGTTTTGAAGAAAAGTGTTTCATCAAAATCAATAAACAAATTTTGTTTTCCGCAGTTTATTAGTTCAAAAATTATATATAAAAGTTTCGCAGAAGTTGCTGTTATTAATTATTTTGTCATAGAACATGGAATAAAATGCGAACAAATGTAGAACTTTTTGCTGCCAAATGCATGAATATTTAATATTTATTACACATGAATAATTGAAATTCTGATAAAACAGTATTTAGTACATTTATAGTCTGTGAGATAGGTATGTAACAGTTTAATAATTATGAGAAATTTTAAAAATAAAATACATATTCAAGTATCTCAATAAGAATGCGAACCTAGTGGCAAAATTTGAAACTACGGTAAAGGAGAACTTTTATCAAATTTGTATACTGTTACATAGGACATTACTGTTTCCATATTGTTTGTGTATTTATTTTAAATATTTTCGAAAAAAAAATGAACTTAAATTTCATCACTGTACATTTTTACTTCTGTAAGTACAATTTAATTGTAATTATGTAGTTTACTTCAAATGAAATAGAATATTAAATGGGAATGACATTTATAGCTAACTGTAAAAAATAGAATTTGTCTATCTGAATGTACTGCGAAGAACAATCGAACAGCTATATTCCACAAATTATACTTACAATAATGTTAGGTATAAAGATAACCTAAATTAAAATTAATTTACTAGTAAAACTAGCACATTGAACACTGAACAATAATTTATCCACATCTATCTATATATATCTATATCTATATCTATAAAAATTAATGTTTGTTTATTTGTCATATGCGTTCCTATATCAATCATCCGATTGCGATGCAACTTTGGTAAGTTGTCGTGCGCACGCCCGTGAAGGTTTCTGACTTAGCACAAGTCCAGTCCGCCATCTTGGAACAAAATGGCTGCTACCTATTCTGAAAAGTACTGTACTGATTCGATTTAAATTTGGTATAGGTCTAGACGAGAACCAATCTTAACATATAGATATAATAAAGCTTCAGTCCGCCATCTTGAAATAAAATGGCCGCTGGATATCCTGAAAAGTATTGCACTGATTCGATTCAAATTTGGTATAGGCATAGACGAGAACCAATCTTAACATATAGGTATAATAAAGCTTCAGTCCTATGCCATTCGAATTCAAACGTTTGCAGTTTCCGGTACGACTCGCATTTGCAATGACCATCAACAAAGCACAGGGACAATCGCTACAAGTGTGTGGACTAAATTCGAAAAATCCATGCTTCTCATATAGACAGCTGTATGTGGCATGCTCACGCGTCGGAAAACCTTCTGATTTATTCGTGTATGTCCCAAAGAGAAAAACAAAAAATATTATGTATCCAAAAACACTTCAATAAACAGAATTAAACACAAACACTTTCTTTGAGTTGCAATGCAACGCATGCCGGGTACTCGCATTAAATTGTAGACCACGCGAACGAAGTCGCGGGTAATAGCTAGTTATTAATAAAAACTTAGAAAATACTGCAAATATAAGAATAAAACAAAGAAATACTACAGCTTGCAATTTTACACTTACGGCAGTCAAACAAAAATGCTCCTTTCTTCAACTTTTAAAATATAGGTTTCAGCGCCATCTCTTATTAGTAATATATCCTAATAAATACGGAAGCACAGTGTTACATAAATATTTTTATATAAACTGAAGACAAATCTAAATATGTTGAGTTAGAGTACTAGACATCAGATTATCAGTGCTATTTTGTTAAATAGTAAAATAGTTTAGTGGTAATAATTCTCCGAAACGTACGCAATCGTAGTTTTATTATTAATAACAATAAAACGAAAAACTAATCAAGTGGAAGTAACAAACACATAAAATAAATCAAGAGCACGATAGACCATTCATTAACATAAAAAGCAAAGTTCACGGGAATCGACATCACCGATGCCGGTATCAGTCATGAGTCCGCTGCTGCTGGTCAGTAGCAGTGTCCACTTTGCATTTACGATAAGATACGGCCCGAGTGACCGGGACAATAAAAAATCAAGTTTTGGCTGCGGCCACTCACGTATCAGCCTACGACTCGACAGAAACTAACTTTCATAGCACACCTGTGACGGAACTTAAAACAATCAGACGTTCTAGTGAAGGTTAGTCAAATATTATAATTTCATCTTGTTTATTTTTATTTTATTTCAATAATATATTAAATTGAAATATACGTAACAAGAAAATAAAACCTTGTTTTTCATTATTTTTTGTGTTGTAAACTCGAATAATACAACACCAGGATTGTGGAAATGTTATTTTTAAATAAAATACTTCAGGACATAACCTAAAAAAATTGTTTTGGTAGCCAAAAACATTGCTTTTAATTCCCATTCCAGTTCCCGAAATGAGATTGATTTAACCAGGCTTAAAAGTAATATTAGCAGCAAATTTAACTTCATGAATCTGTTTGAATTGGACGCAAAGAAATAAATTTTAAATATTATTTTTGTTGACAGTCACTAATATTGTAATATATACATATAAGCTAAAATACTTATTTTTTCGAGATTGTCCAGAAAATTAGCCCTTCTGATTTCATTTTATACTGAAAAAGTCGTTTTTACCTATCCCTAAATTGAAAAAAGAAATCAGAAAATAAAATGTTTCAATGGTGATCAGTTCCTCTATTTTACACAAATATTCTTTTTATTCGATAGTGTCAGAAAGTGGTATTTTTTATTTAGGATATTTGTACGAAAAGTTAACCTTTTCAGTGAAATATTAATAGGCGTATTCCATTTGCCATTTGGATCAGATCTAACTTACATTTACTGAACCAGATCACTTATTTATTTTACTGGATTACTTCGCTGACCTTATTTCGAGTACTAGAATGATTGATTCTAATTTGCTTCGAAGTAATTCACCCCAATAAGTGCATCAGTTTATTTAGTCATGTCTAATTTATCTGAACTGTTTCAAGTAATCCAAGTGGTAAATACAGAGTAATCAAAAGGAATTGTTACAGTTGGCAATAAAAAAAACTACTTGAAATTGGTAAGCCTGATACATAAATTCATTTCCTGTTGTTGACAGTGACATTTAAAATTTAAATTTAAGTACATTTATTATTACGTTTATTTCTAAAGTATTTCTATTACTTAAAAAGTCAAAATTCTATTAGCTGTCAGATTCCTGACATAACCTATTTGTATTTATTAGAAATGTCAAATAGCATTTCCGCCTTTATCTGACGTTGTGTCAACTGTGGAATAAAAAGATCTTCGGAATTGTATTGCCAACTGTAACAATTCCTTTTGATCACCCTATAGAATAAAGCTAATGATTGCTGTGGTTGCTAAGTGATGATTTTTGTTCAAACTGTGAAATACTTTTCGGTCTAGGATAAAAAGTACTTTTCGACAGCTGAAATAATATTTGGGTTCAAAAATTTCTTACAATTAAATAAAAATACGGTTGCCAAACTCGACTTCATTTCGTTCGTACGAAAAACTGCATGTTTTGTACTTGTGACATAAATAACAATTTCGCGACTGCGCCGAAAATTTGCTGTTTCTAATTACTTTTTAGATTGATAAATTTGTTTATACCGATCTAAATTGAAAAATAGGACCAGAGAGAGTGATTAAACTTTACCAATCCCTAAACTGTAAAAAGAGATCACAAAATGAACATTTTCATTGTGATTACTGTATTTATTTTACGCAAATATTTTTGATTCGTGTTTTATTTGTCGCAAAAAAATATTGTACGTAACATAACCTGAAAATGTTTATACTAGGTTCTCAAGCTTCCAAAGTTCACCTACGGCTCGCTCTGAAATATGCTTGTTCACTCAGTAATGTATCACTTTTAGGTCTTGTTACGTCGTTTAAGTTTTTTTCAAATGTCAATTGATCTTTAATTATTTTTAGGAAATAACTCGAAACTTAAACCAAAATATATAATTACCTGCACATCTTATTTGAAACATTTATCTCTAAAATAATTTAGGAATATTTGATATTAAAAAATAAAGTTAATTAACTATAAGATAATAAACTTTAATCAATTGTTTATACTAGTGAATGAATTAAAGTTGTAACATTAATAAAATGGGGTGGTTAGCTCAGTGGTATGCAGTCGGCCTGTCGATCCTGAGAACCCTAGTTCGAGTCCCACAGGCGAAAAACAATTTTCATAATTTCAAAAACTACCCCTGTGGCTCCTCCACCACTAACATCTTTGGAGGCCGTGATTTGACGACTGGTAACCGCACTTCTCGCGCAAAATATATCACTTACCGAGATCTGCTTCGGCAGAGTGCCACCCCCAGTAATGGGTAGAAGGCGTGATGATATATTTATTTATACATTAATAAAAACATTTCGCAAAGATACATCTATTTTTTTAATCAATATTCCAGGAAACTAGACTCATTTCATATTTTCTACAAGTTCTAATAAACAAATTTCATGGAAGAGTTGACATTAACAGAATACTATTTCTCAAAAATAGTTTTACTTCTATACAGTTAGAAAATTGGCGTCAACACTATAATAAATACATTTCATGCATGGTATGACAGTTTCTAAAAACATCTAGGCCACATTTCATGCTTTGACAAAAATATGGTTATATGGCTTGCTGTCAAACTGTGTCAAACGGTTGTAAAATCCCAAACTATGTCTACAATTTCTTGTCAAGGTTCCTAATCTCCATCCCTTCATTGAGCGTGAAATTAGCAACGGTATAATACCGATTCTCGGTTTTAAGTTTTAAAGCCCCCATTTTAAGCTGTATATAACAAACTACAATGTGAAGCAGGTATACAAACTAATAACTGTTTCTTCTCTTTGTCCTGAAGTAATTTTACTTTGCAAAAGAAATCATCCGTTACAAGTAATTAGAATAAGAGCTATTTTAGTACACGTAAACAAGAAAAACGTAAACGTGTGTCACTATTAATTTTACTTTAACATGCGGGTCCAATCACGAGGTATTTTTAATATTTAATTATATAACTTTTGCAAAATATTTCGCCATAAAAATTTTAAGTATGCGTATAATACTGAATACTGTGGTTAGAACAGTAGCTCTCTACATGTCTAATTAAAAATGTGTTTAACATCGAACCCGCAGATGTGGTCAATAGTTAATTATGAAGCTTTTAATAGTAGTAATTTATTTTATTATACTATAGAAACTATAGGTACATGAAAACACAATACCTAGGTTATTGTTATAGATCCATGTTATAGCTAAAATAACTACTTACTTGGATGCTTTGTAAACTAGCGAGCTATTTTGTTATAATAGTTACCTACATACAAATTTTGTATTTAACATGTAACAGCGATACAATTAGTTTGTAATTTAATGAAGAACATTTTAAGTGAAATAAAATATAAATAAATAAATATATCATCACGCCTTTTGCCCATTACTGGGTGTGGCAATCTGCCGAAGCAAATCTCGGTAAGTGATATATTGATGCGCGTGATGTGCGGTTACCAGCCGTCAAATCACGGCCTCCAAAGATGTTAGTGGTGGAGGAGCCACAGGGGTAATTTTATATTGGTGAAAATGTTTTGTCGGCTGTGGGGATCGAACCAGAGTTCTTGAAATGAACCTGTTAATTCTGTATTTAAATCTGGCTACTAAAGGTTGGATTAGAATTGTCTCGGATTCGGATCGAATCCCATCTAAAAATCGGATAAAACATCTGATCCAAAAGTCGGATAAAATATCTGATCCAAAAGCCGGATGAAACATCCATTTCGAAAGTCGGATAAAATATCAGAACCGCAGTTCGAATAAAATTTCCGGTCTGAAATTTGGATGATATTCACAACTTTTAAGGATATACTCTGAACAAAAAAAACATAAAATTTCAATTCAAATTAATAAAAATCATAACGTTAAATAAAATTTGTAAGTATATAGTTTTAGACAACAAAATTAAACTATAACGGTTATTTTTCAATCATATATACAACGTTACAATGAGGACTTATAATTTTGACGTCACAGGTAGCAGACCTCCCTCCACACAATTTTGTGTGAAACAACAACTTTGTAGAAAAAGCGAGGTGATAGATCATGGCCGAGTCGATCAACTATTGATGTTATTCATGTTTAGCTGTTTGTTTGACGTTTGGATAATGAACAAATCTTATCTTTTTTATCGTCTATTTTAAGTATACAAATGAATTTAACACAATATATTTCTAATCTTACGGTTTCAAACATGTTTGTATATTTTATTTGATATTCAAATGTGCAGTTATTGTGATCACGTGATAAATGTCAAACTGTAAAGCTATACCATGTTCGCTGCATAACAAATTATTAAATTCTACTTTATTCATTAAATGGCAACCGAAAAATATTATTTGTATAATAATAATTAATAGGAAAAACTGTATGGACCTAATGGATGTCAGATCGAATCACGGACCGACCGGATGTCGCATCAAATTTGGTATCGAATCAGATCTGATTTAGGATTGGATGGGATTGATTCTTAGATCGGATGTTCGATCGATTTCGAATCGGATTTAAGATCAGATCTCGGATCGGATATCAGGTCGCATTTCGGATCGGATTGGATCGGATGTTGAATTGACTCAAATCGGATCAAATCGGCTATCAGAATTTACGAAAATGTCGATTTCTACTGTCTACATAATTTTATTTTATTTATCTTATCACTATTAAAATCAAGTTTAAAACTTGTCAAAACTTAACACAAATTATATAAATAGTGCAAATGTAATTAAATGTATATCATTTAACAGTCAGACAATTATTTGAAACATTATTTTAACATAAACTAAATTTGAAAAATTAAATTATGTCACTAGGAAAGTGTAAAATGCACTATTAAATCATACAAATTTTGCCAAAAACATATATGAAGGCTTTGCATGTGTGGAACGTGTGTGGAGCATGACTTCAAATTTGTTTGTTACAAGTTACAAGTAAAAAAAAGCCTCTCCAAGAGTACGTTCTAATATAGAAATAACTGGTAAATAATTCAAACAACACAAAGACAAAACGTCAATTGCGATGTGGAATTGAGTCTTAATAAATAAGAAAAAATAGGAAAAAACAAATTTTCCATCACTTGCACAAATTCCACAAAATTTTTGAATGTTAATAGCTTATGAAACAGATTTTGTGGGATATACACAGTGGTGAAAGTAGGCCGGTACGGTCCGGTACGCCGTACCGGTAAGAGAAATACAGCCGGTACGGCGTACCGGTAAGAAAATATTACAAATAAGTTTATTTTCAATTATACTTATAATTAATATTGCTGTATTTAATATTACATAATTTTTATATTTGCAAATTTTCAAATTTTAATTTGTGCGCCACAACTTCTGTGAGACGACACTATTTTTAAATTCTTGATAATGGTAACATGTACACTAAACGAGCTCAATTCCGAAGTTTGTATAACAAATTATGTTCTTAATTTCACGGATTTGTGCTCTGTACTTAGAATTTCGCATATTTCGCAATTAATATTTATTTAAACTACTGTTTTTCCGACTACGATGTTCAATCGCCAACCATATATTAAATCGTGGTTAGGAAAAAGATGATACGCGAACTCGTGAGAAGTAATGACAGAAAAAGAGAAAAAGGTCATAATTATGACAGTGCATTATGTCTATATATGTACATTCAAATAATCCGCCTGTTTTGTAAAACCAACTTTTGACACTGAACGGGCTGACGATAATAGCGACCTCCGAAGATACTCTTCTTAGGGTTGTAAATTACTTTGACCAACTCTATATATAAAACACATGAAACTTTTTTTTTAATCTTAGAATAGCCCCCTCCCCCCGTATCTCTTTAAAAGTAGCGTACCGGTAAGAAAATAAATCTACTTGCACCCCTGGATATACAAATACTAAAATAATAGCTAATAAAACTGACTCACTTCCAAAGAGAGTTAAATTTTTCCAAATAGTCTGAACTTATTTGAATAAATAAAAACAAATTTTCTGTTATTCTGATTATTAGCACAGCTGCAAATTATGTACATAATTTTGTTTGCAAACAATACTATCTTATTGACTTCGGAAGATGAATATAAAATATCAACATCTTTATTATGGGTGATTAATACTGATTTATGAATAATATAAACAAATCTTAATTGCAGTATAATAAACATGAAAAAGAAAATACACAAACGTCAAACATCAATAATAAATATCTCCGCGTGATCAGTTCAACAATCTTAACATATAAATAGAAGTAATTGAAATGCGATATGTTTAACAATATTTCTATTCTCCGATTGAAATGCATTCCTCTATTCTCGAACATGGATCGCATGCAAACAGATTTGGGTGCGGCAGCAAATGCAAATGTCGGCGACGTATGTAGTCGACGCCCGTTACGTCCCGAGCCGGCGCTCGCACTCGCACTCGAGTGTGCGATACCCAAACATTGTATTTTGTAATTTGTCACCGGCCAAGTTTTATCCTGATTTATTTTGACAGTTTTACCGCGCCACTGAAAAACTGAAATGCATCCGGGAAACAAATACAATTGGGATACAATAAGAATACATAACGGAAATGGAAAGAGTTGAAACTGTATAGCTACAATTCGTTTATTGTCAAAAGAAAATGAAGATTCATATACTCGTACGAGTACATACCGCTTATATAAACAATTGATTAAGGTGATTTTTTCGCTGGCAGACATTCCTAAATTATTTCAGAGAATAAATGCTGCAATACCTACATCAAATAAAACTGGAGGAGCTATACTTTTTGCAACAACTAAATTGTCAAATGGCATATTATGCGCATAACTTAAATAAACAAAATAGTACTAAATTTTTCTACAACTATTCAACAGGAAATTCTATTTTTCTACAACTGTCAAAAAGGAATAATACAATAATTATTGATTTATTTAAGTAAATTGAATGGAAAAAATCTCATCAACGATTTTTTTCACGATTTCAATACTTCCTTATACTGTGTATAAGAAAGTAAAAATAAAAAAATAATATAAATTTGTTGTGTTGTAACCAAAGAAATGTTATAATATTTGATAAATATTTATCTATCTTATTGTCCTTTTATTCAATATTAAAATTAACAATTTCAACTAACAATATCAGTAAATTTCCAAAATTAAAAGAATAAATAAAATAATAATAATAATAGTACTTTTTGTAGGTATATATTTTAAACACAACAAAATAACATCTAATTTTGTGTTCAAACGATTCATATACATATATATTTATGTTAAAATGACATTTTGAAAAAGAATTTATGGCCCTAGGGCCAAAAAGAAGCGTTTAAGCCCGCTTTTTAGGGCTAAAACACATACTTTTCGGCCCGGTTGTGCATAAATGTATTTATTAAATATTTTTACGTTCTGTTGGTTATATTTTCTTCAATTTACGTTAATAAATCAATAATTATTGTATTAATCTTTTTTGACAGTTGTAGACAAAATATTGTTTGTAGTTCAGTGGCATCGCGTCGAATTGTGGATTTGAGAATACGGATTCGATTCCCACAGCTGTCAAACAATTTTCTGCACATTAATATTACCGCTACTAACATCTTGGGGTCATAATTTGACAGCTGGTAAACGCACTTCAAGTGTATAAATATATCACATACCTAGATCTGCTACGACAGAGTGCCACATCTAGAATATATAAAAGGTATGATGATATTACGAGATTTTTATCAAAATTTAAAAATCCAAATTTTGATAGTATTTCACACTTTCAGTGAAGGTAGGCGTCTTATTAAAGGATTAAAACTGTGGAAATGAATGGTTTTTGTTGACACATATTTTGGGTCTAAATTATAATAGCAATAAAACTCATAATACTGCAAAAAGCCATCAAATTTTTAATATCTGTTCGTTTATAAACATCAAACAATAAATTTCACATTATATTTTATTTATTATACGCATAAATGTAAAAACTTAAATTTATGTAATACATTAAATATTTAATTACTAATATTTATTTAACATATAAACCCTTTTCAAAATAAGGGCAAATTTATAATAAAGATAAATAAATAAATATTACATCCGGATGTTTGTTTCTTACTTCTTACAAACTAAATTTAGCGTACAAAAATAAATAAAATCATGTTTATTTTATTTGCACAAGCCGTTTAATTTTATTTTAAATGCTAAAAACAGTCGTAATACTTTTAATGAATTCAAGCCCTGACATTTATTTGCAAATATTAAATTAATTACCGAACGCAGAATTTCATTTCGGCTGGCAAATATTTAAATACCACCAAATACACAGTAAGGTTACCGTGCACGCGCTTTCGCCTTTAATTTCATTATTGGATGCTTCTGCTTCTTCTTCAGAACAACGACCGAGGATAAGAATTACCCTCAAATTATTTTCATTCCTTAATATGTCGTGCCGAGGTCAAGAAAAAATTTAATCTCGATTAAATACAAAGAAATTCTGGCCTAAACATTTCACAGCAGCTTGTAAAATCAATACATTCAAAACCGACAATTTGTTCTCCAAATTGTCATTCATTTCAACCGAATTATTAATTGTTTAATTATAAATATACGACGACTTCGTTCTGCTTTTCTACATTCATTATTATTATACTCATCAATATTCAGTAGAAATAAAAGAAAAATTGTTTACAATGTTTGGTTGACAGTTTAATTTATTTGTTGGTTTTGTGGTATAATTATTGTATTTGTATTTTAAGGTTTTGCTGATAATGAGTTAATTTTGTTACTGAAAACATTCTTACATGTATATTTTTTTACAGTAAATATACTGTAAGTTAGCCAGTATGACAAAATTTCAACACAGTTAAGCTACATTCACAAATCGAAATTAGTTTTTGTTTTATGTTTTCCATTTTTGTTTTAACAACCTTGTAGACATGTTATCTTATGCAGCCATTCAGAAATCAGTATTTAGTTTTGGTTTTAACACAAAAGTTTGCAAACTCCAAACTTATGTTTTAGTTTTACGTTTTATACTTAGGAATAGACCTATAGGACGAAGCGTAGAATGATGTAGTGATATATATTTGTTTCTTTTTATCATCCTTCGCATTGACGATGACCTAAGTTTATTTTTATTCGAGTGTTAAATTGAATGAAAATAATAATAAGATTTTAATACCTACTTTCTTATTATGATAATACTTACCCTGCTCTTCCAAAAAATACGAAAGTAAACAAACAACATATGACAGTATGTGTAACTTAGCATATCTG
This sequence comes from Pterostichus madidus, assembly GCA_911728475.2. Classification (NCBI taxonomy): domain Eukaryota; kingdom Metazoa; phylum Arthropoda; class Insecta; order Coleoptera; family Carabidae; genus Pterostichus; species Pterostichus madidus. Next base: position 25,054,847 of record OU452312.1, read on the forward strand.
ACAGTTGCATTTACTGTATTACCAATCTTCTGAGTACAGCCGATCTTCTAAAATTTATGATAGATGTCACTACTAACTAAAATCGACAAAAGCAAAACTATTTGTGAATGGCACCTAAAACATAAAGAAAAAAACAAAAACTAATTTCGATTTGTGAATGTAGCTTTAGGGAAACTTTTATTGCATAGTAGGTTTCCACGGATACATCAGGACTATAATATTTACTTACAATCCACTGTGGACAGTAAGTCGGTAAATATTATAGATCAAGGTCCTGTTTATTTTGACAACAATTTGACAACTGTCAGTTTTGAAACCTATTTTCTTTTCCTTATATTTGTGCAGGTATTGTAAAAAATAGCTTACTAACTTCGAACTATAAGTAATTTTTTAGGTTTTAGGAAATATCGACCCTACGGGCCTTGAATTTCCAAACTACATTCTTGACTTAAAAACTGTTACTTACTGTTCATAGTACGTGATATACTATTTTATAATATAGATTCCTGAAGCCTGTTATTTATTTAATATTAAAGACAAATTATAGTTATATTATGATATCATTTTCAAATTAAAATAAAGAACATGTATTTCAACAAGCAACAACGGTATTAGAAACACGTTTCGAGTAATATTTAAATGTCATGCAAAAGTCTCATTAGATTCTTTAATTCAAATAAGAAAAACTGAAAAACAGCTGGTAATAAATAATAGACTTATCTCACAATGAAATACCACAAGCATTTACAACATTTTTACAAATAATGACTTTTTTCCCATACCGTAAAAATGTGCCGTATCAATGACAGAATCTAAATAACAACAGCGATATTCACACTATGATATAGTTATTATTATAAAGAATAATATGGAGCAGTACAAACATTCAAGAAAGTTTTAACTACAACTAAATATAGTCAAAGTGATATGATTATAAATAAGAATTTGATCCATTACTGAGTGTGACAGTCTGCTGTAACAGATCTCAGTAAGTGATATATTTATGCACGTGAAGTGCGGTTACCAGCCGTCAAATCATAGATGTTAGTGGAGGGGGAGCCACATGAGTAATTTTAATGTGGTAAAAATTGTGATTATCATCGATGATATTTTCGAATGGAACCGGGCTACTGATTTAATATGTCCGAAGGACGAGTGAAATGTGCTGATTTCGTTCCACGAGCAATATCTTCAATTATTAATTATTATATTTAATCAGAGAATATAATGAATAATTACTTGTTGTGATGTGGATTGAGTATGAGAACGCACACTAAGTTTATTCAACTTAACACATTCAATGTACTAACCTAAGTTTTGATGTATTAAAATGAAATTTTGTGACTACAAACACTATTTGAAGCACAATTTTGTTTATTAAATCTGAGTTTGAGTTAATTAATATACTTTAAACTAGCTGTCAATTAAGAAAAATTATCCTTAGCAACGGACCAAAACAAGATGATAATTTCATTTGTTTTTTATTATCGTTGTGATAAACATGTAATTAAGGAAGATTCTCATTGTTGATTGGCGGAAAACATGTCATGTGACGTATAAATTATATTCTCATTAAAATATGTTTTAAAACATTAAGGGTCCGTTTTTCAATTACCAGTTTATTCTCGATTAATGTTAATCATAAATAAAATAAAATAAATAAATATATCATCACGCCTTCTACCCATTACTGGGTGTGGCACTCTGCCGAATCAGATCTCGGTAAGTGATATATTTTGCGCGTGAAGTGCGGTTACCAGTCGTCAAATCACGGCCTCCAAAGATGTTAGTGGTGGAGGAGCTACAGGGGTAGTTTTTTTTGAAATTATGAAAATTGTTTGTCGCCTGTGAGAATCGAACCAGGGTTCTCAAGATCCACAGGCCGACTTCATACCACTGAGCTAGCCATGATTAAATAATAATGGAAACCATAGTTAATTAAGCAAATAAAAATATCAAGGGCAATCATAATCATGGCAACAACATAGAGTTATTTTATATGCGGTTTAAAATAAACTTTATCTATTCAAAGTTCATGTCCGGTATAAAAATACAATATATGCATTATGCCTGATTTGAAATACAGTCCTGAACAAGATTATATTTTCTACTAATGTCAGTTGTCAGCATTATATATGATGAATTTATTGACCACGAAGCCAGTATAATAATCATCCCTGTGACTCAGCATTTTCTACTATCATTATCATATACCCATTACGATTAATTGTGGGTGGATGCTTAGTATTTTTTATTCGGGGAGGCCTGGAAAATATGGGAACAAAAATGTAACTATCGTCTAGGTCTCCAAAATAATTGAACAAAGAACTCTACCTAGATAGTATTGGAAACAGCAAAATATTAACAAAGTTTGATTCTATAAACTGTTATTTGAATTGTAAAAAAGATGTCTTCTCCTGTTTTTAAATTATTTATGAATATGAATAAATAAATAAATAAATATATCATCACGCCTTCTACCCATTACTGGGTGTGGCACTCTGCTGAAGCAGATCTCGGTAAGTGATATATTTTGCGCGTGAAGTGCGGTTACCAGTCGTCAAATCACAGCCTCCAAATATGTTAGTGGTGGAGGAGCCACAGGGGTAGCTTTTTGAAATTATGAAAATTGTTTGTCACCTGTAGGAATCGAACCAGGGTTCTCAGGATCCACAGGCCGACTTCATACCACTGTGCTAGCCATCCCATATCTATGAATATAAAAGTAAATATCTACTAAATTATATACCGGGTATATGACGAAAAACAGCCCATAGGCAATTAACATGAGAAAACAGTTTTTCCGTGAGCATTGCTTCCCAACTTATTTCAGATAAAAATGTTTCAAATAAAAGTTATAGAGCTTAAAACTTTGCATCGAAATCAATAAACTAAACTGATTTTCTATGTTTTGTAACAGCATAATGAAATAAAACATTTTACAGCCCAATTTTCAAAAGAGTTTTAGCTAATCCTGAATTTTGGATTAGTCAAATTCAGCCAAAATGTTTCAATAAATTTTAATGTAATCTTGTTACCATTTGATTTTCAGCGTTAATGATTTGGATTAACTTTTTCAAATCGATCTAGAATAAGATTTGCTAATCCAAACTTCAGGATTAGCTAAAACTTTTTTTGAGAATCGGGCTGCTACAGAATTATAATTTAATAGTGTTAAAACAAAATAACAAATAAATGGGAGACTTAATTCTGTCAAATATTTTACACATTGAAGTTCTGCATTGTATCACATGACGAAAAATTGCAAATAATTAAATGCTATTATTCAAGGGAACTTAATGCATTTGTTTTTTATTTTGTTTAAATTCCATAGTTAATTCTAATGAAATTGTAATTTTGTAAATTTTCATACTTAATTTCTGTCATTATTAAACATCGGAAATAAATTTAGCTTGTTAATTTAGATGCAGAATTTTACTTGAAGCATATTTATCTAAACTAATTTGGAAAAGGAAAACCGTTATACGCATATGGCCTGTTATTCGCGATACATCCGGTATTATACTGTTCATAAATATTAAATAGCTTTTACTGACTTCACTTTATGGGGTAGGTGGCTCAGTGGTATTGAATCGGTTTATGAATTTGAGAACTTCGGTTCGATTCCCACAGCCGACAAACAATTTTCACCACATTAAAATTATCCCTGTGGGTCCACCTGCACTAACATCTTTGGAGGCCGTGATTTGACGGTTGATAACCGCACTTCACGCGCATAAATATATCACTTACCAAGATCTGTTAAGGCAGAGTACCACACCCAATAATGGGTAAAAGGCGGGATTATATATTTATATTTATTTGTTTATCACTCAGGAATGAAGTAAAATATATAATTCGAAGAAATTAAAAACTAACGAAGTAAGAACTCGAATAAACAACACCGCTTAAAACTTTCTATGGAGACTGTACCAACATTGGCACCACCCAGAGGTAAGAGTGTATACGAAACGCACAATCGCACTTACACTCGCGATTCTGAATCATTAATTAAACAAATGGCGGAGAACTAATGGTCGCTGGAATCTGCAATCTTACCGCGGTTAATAGTCTTACTAATTGGCCCTATCTCTGATATGGTTAATCAGAGGCGGCAACGACGGTGGCGCAGTACACGCGGCCATTGTTTCTTCGCACAGGGGAGGGGGGTGAGCGTGAACGAATTAGCTATGTGCGTAAATATAGTTAGTTCTTTGAAGTCAAGAAACTGTAAAGTTGTGCTTTATTTAAAACAAATGGGTTTATTACTCTAGCCACAGACAAAATATATACACCTAACTAAACTTTCCCCCACCCCTCCATTCTGTAAATGGATCATTATCTGTTAATGATCGATAAGTTAACGACAATGTTTATGATTACTGTGTACATTACTATAATTTTGGTATTCCGACACCAGAATAATTTACCCTCACATTTTTATTTTATTTGTATACATTTTTCTTACTTATATACGTACCTGCTATTATAAAAATAAATGTAATGATTGCTCTTTGACTGTTTCGTAAGAAGTGTGGTTAAAAAATAATAATTTCTACATTGTCAGTTTCATATGAGATCAAAATGCATAAAAATAAAATAGTTCCTAAAATTCAAACTTTCAAAGAAATATGATGTTAACAAAACAAAATAGTTATTTTTGTATTGAGTGCGCGAAATGAGTGTATTTTTGTTGCGCGTGAGAATGTCAAAAGAGTCATTGGAACACGCTAAAAAACACGAATTTCGCCCATTAAATACAAACATCATTTTTTCTACAACTGTCAAAAAAGAATCATAACAATAATGATTGATTTTTTCTTCTTCAATGGCGCTACAACCCGAATCGGACCTGGGCCTACCGGGCACAACGAGCCGCAGTTTTTACGCTGCCGTACTGCCGGTTTCCGTAGTCGATGTTACTTTTTTAAGACATATGTATAAGTGACTAGCTTATGGCGCCCGAGTATGATTGATAAAAGTAACTGTATTTTTTTATATTTAACGACAAATCATACTTTGTCGACAAGCGGATTCGAACTGACGAACCTTGGTTCGGGTGACGTCACAGTATGTTAAGAGATGTGCCTCAACACGCTCGACCACCGCGCCTTTAGTTATTAATTATTTAAGTAAATTGAAAGGAAAAAATAAAAAATAATATAAATTTAATGTGTTGTATTATTTTTTCATATAAGAAAAAAACACAAATTTCATGACATTTTTACATCGCTATGGATACGCGAAATTTGTGTTTTTTTTTTCATTGAGGTATAAAATTTCATAATATTTGACACTATTAAAAAAAATATTTATTTATTTAAAAACATTTTTACGTTTCCTTGGTTAAAACACATCAAATTTATATTATTTTTAATTTTTTCCTTTCTATTTACTTAAATATATATATCATCACGCCTTCTACCCATTACTGGGTGTGGCAATCTGCTGAAGCAGATCTCGGTAAGTGATATATTTTGAGCGTGAAGTGCGGTTATCAGTCGTCAAATCACGGCCCCCAAACATGTTAGTGGTGGAGGAGCCACAGGGATAGCTTTTTCAAATTATGAAAATTTGTCGCCTGTGGGAATCGAACCAGGGATCTCAGGATCCACAGGCCGACTTCATACCACTGAGCTAGCCATCCCATTACTTAAATAAATCAATAATTATTACAGTTTTCTCTTGTTTGTATTTTGCGCAGTTAATACAAAAATAACTATTTTCATTCGTATGAATTTAAACAATAATAAATAACAGTGGGACTACAGTACATGAATTTTAAAGAAGATCTGGTTAATGTGACTTGGTCGTACTCTGTATTTATTAACAAGTAACGTCACGAAATCGATGCCGCTAAACTTTATTACACAAATTATAAATGAAAAGTTTTAAATTTTGACTATTAGTTTTACATCCTTGAAATTACCTAAAATTTTATAATTTGTTCAAATGGGATGATCCCAATACAGTAGATAGGTACAGGAGACCAATAGAATTTAGTGGAATTCGAACAACTGAGCTACAATCCAATTTTTTATATATGGGATAGTGTCTCAGTGGTATCGAGTCGGCCTGTGGATCCTAAGAACCCTGGTTCAATCCCCACGGCCGACAAACATTTTCACCAATTTAAAATTCCCCCTGTGGCTCCCCCACCACTATAATCTTTGGGGGCCGTGATTTGACGGCTGGTAAGCGCACTTCACGAGCATAAATATATCACTTACCGAGATCTGCTTCGGCAGAGTCCCACACCCGGTAATGGGTAAAAGGCGTGATATATTTATTTATTTATTTTTATTTGTGTAGGTTGAAGTCAGCGAGATTCTAAGTAGTAAACAAAGGTTTATGACGTGATAATACTAAATAAAAAATAATTAACAATAATAAGAATTTTTAATTAACTGTAAATACTCAATAAATAATAGCTGAATCAAATTAATTTAAAACAGTTATTCGATTTTCAAATGTAAACAAGTAAATAGAAATATTTCTTAGTAGTAGGTAGTAAAATAATGAAACAAAAGCGATTAAAAAGAAATCAACTATAAAATTATTGACTGTACCTACTGAATAATAAAGTCATACCTAATCACAATTAAAATCATGACTCTTTGTTTCTCTAATCCTATGGAAGTAAAGAAAATACTGTACGCAGAAATTATAAGCGTAGAAATTACACCCGCGGTAATATTTGTTCTTCGATAATCATAAGTTTATACAATATTTAAAATTATATTTATTCCGGCCCACGCAAACCAACTCGGCACAACGCAGCGTGGACATAAAGCAACGTAGCATAACATAAATATCTCGTAATTTATATGCTGGACTGGATGTATTCTAATTTTAAATTAATAATTTCATGCATTATAATTTACTATGTTATGTAATTTAAATCTATTCTGTCTAAACTAATGCCTAATTTCAATAATTATACCTAAATACTACTCTCTCACGTAAATAATACTCGTTATAATAATCCGGTATAATTTTTGTTTATCTTAAAATAGGGTTAGAATTTTGTTCGCCTCTTTTTTACATACCAAATTCGGTGGCTGTTATACAAAATTGTTTGGAGTCATCTTGACATAATAAATGCGTATTATTATATTGGAGTTTAATTAAATTATTTAAGCGTGTAGTAATTATTTCATATTGCCAATAAATCATTAGTATAAAAATTTACATATTAATAACATTTCAGCATGAACAGATTTATCAAATAACGAGACATGATGTATTTTTATTATTTATTACCTACTATTCGTTTCAATTTGTACGAAGTCGTATTAATTCTATTCAATAGAATATTTTAAAAGATATTGATATATCCTACATGTGGAAAAAAACAAAATCAGCAAATTATAAAAACCATGAACTATATTTTCTGCTTATTTTCGACCATAGACAAACCATGGGACATTTGTTGTGAAGCCAACACATCCAAAAGGGGACAAAGGAAAATAGCTCATATAACTTTGTTTGTATATATACGTTTCTAATCAGAACTGTCATAATATGAGTTTGGTTTTATAATAATATTTAAATTTTACGTGACTATTATAAATTAATAATAAATAAAAATCTCTAACGCTTTGCATATTTAATAATATAAAAATATGAATTCATATTTTTTGTGGTATGAAGTCGACCTGTGGATCCTGACAACCCTGGTTCGATTCCCACAGGCGACAAACAATTTTCATAATTTCTAAAGCTATCCCTGTGGCTCCTCCACCACTAACATCTTTGGGGGCCGTGATTTGACGACTGGTAACCGCACTTCACGCGCAAAATATATCACTTACCGAGATCTGCTTCGACAGAGTGCCACACCCAGTAATGGGTAGAAGGCGTGATTTTATATTTATTTATTTATTTTATATTTTGTAATATTTATAGTAATATATTCAAAGTATTTTAAGATGTAAATATTTTTTGAATTTTTTTGTGTTTTTACAAATTAGTATGACGATATTTTGCGATTACAAAAATTTCGTTAAAAACACCACGAGACCGAAAGTTGAGTGGTAGTTGAGAAATTTTTGAAAAGCGAAATTTGTAATAATTTGCAAAAAAACAAAAACCCTATCTAAAAAAAATATTGATCTCGAATGGTATTTGGATAGATTATTCAACAAGATACGTACGTACTTAGTAAATTAACTTTATTACACTCCTTCGACGTTTATTTGAAAAAAGCAACAAACAATAATATAAAATAACAGCATTAAATAAGTTATCATGGTTAGGATTATTTGATAACATTTGAAGCATTTTTTCTAAAGTTGGTGATTAATCATTAACATATTTCACAATGGAAAAAATACGCACATTGTTGATGCGCCGAAAATATTTTCGTCTACGGTTGCTATGAAAAGTTGACAATTACGCTTTCATTTGTCAACGTAAAGTTGACGTTTTCTGTTGTCAATCGAAAAATATCTTTGTCGCTCATTTCCAAAAAGATATTTTAATAGTTACCAGAGATACAAACAAAACAGAAAGTTGTCATATTGACAGATCGAATTTATTTTCAGTGCGCATACGTTTTTTTATACTCGTAATTTAAAATGCAATTGTAAAAAAAAATAATGTATATTACGAGCATATAGTGGCTTTGTTCTTCTTCCATTATTGTAGCTCTTACACTGCATTTACCGTGATCGAGTAACAAAGAATCACTTAACGCACTTAATTCACAAATAATTACTTTATTTCTTTAATGCCGATCTACATGCAAATATTTTAAAACAAAAAATATGTAAGTAGTTAAAAAACTTTTTAAGTGTGTATAAACAAAAAAAATATGTACATAATAACGACACTATAATCAAAGAAATGATATATAAATTTATTAAATATTGATATGTTAATTACTAATAAAATTTTTAATTTATGTCGTATTCTTCCGTTTACATTAGCAAGTTACACAGGTTTCTATTTATCGTCTATCACTTCTACGTTACGTATTACTTACAAGCTGATTTATCTAATAAAAATCATCTATGTTTTTCAAACTAATTTATTTATAATCAAAAAAACACGCAATGAAAACGAAAAACTTACAGATTTATTAATACCAAATAAATCCAGCACATCCATCAGGACTGGAATGTTGTAATCTCACACTTAGCTCTAATCATCGTTCGTAAAATGTTCGTCTGTCTAAAAAAATACAGTCTTAAATTGTTCTAATCCCGGCCATAAAGTACGATGAACACACCACACCTGTAGGTTGAAATCGTTGAAACACAGATACAACCAACGAAGAGTTTGGTAAGCTTGCGATCAGTACTCGTGGCGCCATCTCTTCGCTCACCGCTGAACTACATACGTGGAGTTTGAAAATATTCTTTTAATTTAAAAATTTGTATTATTATAGTGAAATTATTGCATGGAAATTTTGTTATTTAAATATTGTTACTTTATGAAGTAATATTAATCAAATTAACTAGGTAAATTGTAATTAAATACTAGTTAAAATGTTAAATTTCGTTTGGTATTGAGTTAATTCTGTAGATTCTTGTGCAAAGAATTAAAATTTTCTTAATTTTGTTCCTTCCATTTAATGCCTAGTAATTATAGTTATAATGAATAGTTTTAATTTAAATAAAGTCGAAAATACAAATGTCCAGGTGGTTCAGATTCCACTATAAAAGGTGTTTAATTAAGTGTGCCACCATTGCTAATGGGGTAGATGGTTCAGTGATATCGAGTAAGCCTGTGGATTTGAGAACCTGGATTCGATGCCCACGGCCGATAAACAATTTTCACCAAATTAAAACTACCCCTATGGGGTACTGACATCATTGAAGGCTGTGATTTGACGGCTGGTAAACAAATTTCACGTGCAAAATATATCACTTACCGAGATCTGCTATGACAGAGTGCCACACCCAATAATGGATAGAAGGCGTGATGATACCATTGCTATTAGCCAAGAAATATCTTTCTGCAAGTCTATTATAAAACTATTAATAAAAACTTGTATATGAAGCAGCGTTTTTTTTTTCATAAAGTATTCTTATTGATATACAGAGTGATCAAAAGGAATTGTTACAGTTAGCAATAAAAAAACTACTTGAAATTGGTAAGCCTGATACATAAATTCATTTGCTGTTGTCGACAGTGACATTTAAAATTAAAATTTGAGTACATTTATTATTACATTTATTACATTAGTATTTCTATTACTTAAAAAGTCAAAATTCTATTAGCTGTCAGACTCCTGACATAATCTATTTGTATTTAAATATTAGAAATATCAAATAGTATTTCCGCCTTTATCTGGCGTTGTGCCAACTGTGGAATAAAAAGATCTCTGGAATTGTATTGCCAACTATAACAATTCCTTTTGATCATCCTGTATAATAATATGATTTTGTTCATTTGTTTCTTTCACAGCACGCTGATTCCCATGCGATTTGAATTAAATTAATGTCAATTTAATATGCATTCTTTTCAAATATTTTGTAATGTGAGTGTACTGAACTTTATAATCGTTGAATTCAGAAAAAAATTCCTTCCAAACAAAAACATTTAAAATATGTATATTCCTATTTAAATTAAAAATGTATGTTTCATATAATTGGAGAACTATTGGAAAAAAAATTTTAACAATTTTATAATAGACCTGCAAAATGATATTTCATTGCTAATTTATACAACCTTGTAGCTCTTATAGTTCTCGAGATAGCAATGGTGGCACAATTAAATTGAACACTGTATAATGTCTTTTTTTAATATCATTTCTAGTAAAATAATGTCAACAAGTAAATACATTAACAATTAATTTGTGACTCATACAATGTTAATTAAACTTAAATGCGTCATACAATGTTAACAAAGAAGTTCTAAACACAATAAATTTCAACAAAATAAATGAATATGCAATTCTATGCATTAAAACTGAAATTATTTTTTTAATATAACAGATTATATTATCACGAGTTAAGTTAGTAATAAAAAAAATATGAGTCATCATGCATAAGCAACATTTAATCAATTTTTGTTTGAAACAAAGAAATATCTACAACAAGCATAAATGGTTTCATTGTTTGTGATATACTATACTCCTACTTAAAGCCATAATTTCCAAAATCGAAATCATGACTCACTCTTATTACAAAACAAAATACGTAGTTAGGTCTTATTTCTAAAGCTACCCTTAGGCAAACAACATCCCTTGACAAAGAACTCAATGTATCATAATATATTTATCCCGAAATCAAACCACTTGATTCACCCTTAACCTTATTCTACCCCTCCACCTATAAATACTTAACCATCCTCGTAGTAACCAAAGTCCACTACTTCTAGCAAACCAGGTCGAAACGTAGTAACCCGGTAACTTCTTCCAGTCAGTCTGAGCAGGTTAATTAGGGATACCGCGGTGTTCCGGTGGCGGCAGTGGTAACCAGACACCGGAACCGGTGTTCTTAACACGACCACCGAAACTACATGGTCTCTGGAGTTCTCATCCCCATAATGCAAGGGTTCTCCTTGCCCCGCAAAGTGGGGGAGTGTCTGTGAATTTGTAAAGAGATTCGACCGCGGATGAGAGACATTGGGTGGACGTTTTCTTATTTAGAGGTTTCTTGTTTAGTTTAGGGTTAATTCATTGAACTGTTACGGAGATACAGGTTTCCGAATCTGTTCAAAGGTTGGAGGATTGAATAATATAATCTTAATTGTACTAATTTCTTAACTTTCATTTTTATTTCAAGTTTAAGGTGAATCATTAATCTAATTTAATCTGAAGTTGGCCTAAACACTGTTTTTTTAACAAAATATTATTGTTAATTCAAATGAAATATATTATTGTTATTATTATATATGGAGTAGGTAGCACAGTGGTATCGTGTCGGCCTGTGCATCCTCAGAACCCTGGTTCGATTCCCACTGCCGACAAACATTTTCACCACATTAATACTACTCCTGTGGCTTCCCCACCACTAACATCTGTGAAGGCCGTGATTTGACGGCTGATAACCGCACTTCACGCGCAAAAATATATCACTTACCGAGATCTGCTTTGGCACTGTGCCACACCCAGTAATGGGTAGAAGGCTTAATGATATATTTATATTTTTATTTTAGTTAATTGTACAACCAATAATGAAAACATTACTTTTTTTACATGAAATTGAAATTGGATGCAAAGCCGGACTATACCAATCAAAGGGGAAAAATATGCTTTCATTACACACGTAATTTTTTTGTAAATTGATATTAGATTACGAAGATAAAAATTTATTTTGACAGACATCAAGATTTCAATATTATAATGGAAAATTTTAAATGATATCTAAAGGAATAAATAAATAAAAATCGTGAAAAAAGTTAACTTAAACCAATAAAATTGTTGTATTTACTGTTTTCATTATTATTTTTTTTTACTTTATTACACGATTGTAGGAAGATATCGCCTAATTAAAATTTTAGCAACGGAATTTCCTATGTTCGGAAAAATAGTAGAAAGGGAATTAAATTTATTTTCGTTAATAAGAAAATTCGAGCAGATGCTGAAAACTGTTTTAAAGAGAAATAAATTTGAAATAAAGTTACCTACAACAGTTCTCAAAATTTTAAGATTTTCCACATTCTTTATAATTAATTTCCCTAAGTTTTAGATTTAAATAAATTATTATTTACAATGGCTAAAGTAACTTAATAAAATATTAATAATTGAACAAGCTTACAGAAATCATTTTGTAATAATTAAATAATTTGATAGGTTTTAAACTTACATTTGCGTCGTATAATTAAATACAGAATTATTTTAGTATAATTACTAAGATTTCGAAACCACGTTAACTAAAACAAATCTCATAATACATTACTCACAACTATAAAATGAGAACTTTAGAAAATGGAGAAATATAAAATCCTTTATAAATTTCTTTTGAAGTAAAAAGTAAAGCTATTGTTCAGCATACAATACCAAGATATGTCATATATTTAAAAGATATGTAGAAACTAAAAACCCAAGTTGAAACAGAAGTTTGAATGGAAGAAATTAGTTTTATCGGTGTTTTCTTTGCAAGAAACCGGGTAAAATGAAATTTATTAGGGTCGAGCAATAAACATATGCAATTAACCTTATCCACTGCATCTACAATGCATGTTCGAATTTTTAATTCAATTAACAACATGATTTCGTGATTGTGGAATTACTGTTACGTTTTATAAAATGTCAAGAGAATGTTAATCACGCTTTACTTTACTTTGTTACCGCCTTTTAGTTTAACGGCGAAATTAAAAATAGAAATTCAATCATTTACATGCCTAATGAATGCTTTGCGTAGGTCACAGCGTTGCATTTACCGTTTTGTCATCTACGAAAACTGGAAACGAGGGATTCGGAATTCTGACGACACTGATTTGGTGATTTATATTCCAAATTCGAGAATTGGATTGTGGGTTTGCTACAGCTTTAATAGTTTCTGATTGATCTCATTCGCATTTTATTTTGTTAATTACCTCAATCACTCTTCCACTATCTCTTTAATTAGACTAATTCTCCCACAATTTTTTTTGGTTAGGTCGCTTCTATCGGATCTAGGAAAATTGATCGAAGAATTGACCTAAATCACAATTTACCGAAACTAATTTATAGTAAATGCTATGTGAAAACAAAAAAGTAAATGATTATAAAAGTTTCAAAAAGTAACATTAAAGGTAATATTCATGATCAGATATTTTGATTATTATGGACGACAAATGACTGCCGAGCTGGGCAAGCTACTTAAAAATAGTAGCTAAGCTACAGCTACAGCTATTCTTTAAAAAAGTAGCTGAGCTACAGCTATAAGCTAAATTTTGTAAAATATAGCTAAGCTGCAGCTAAAAGCTTTCATTAAAGTAGCTGTTAAATTTTAAAGCTACTTTTTTCAATTATTGTGAATTATTAAATTTGCCATTGTCATATGATTAGTTGATCAGTTTTGTTTACAATGACTGTTAATAAATATAAAAAATCGCAAATGGACAAATGTACTGTTAATTTGTTATGCTATAATTCTGATTTATATTGGATTAAATTAATAGTCACATTAACAGACGACTCCTAAACAGTCAATGTTTAGTTCATCTAATATTTAATACAAAAGTAGAATAGGTTAAGAACAAGTGAAAAATAAAATATGTTAATAGATTTTATACTATATAATAACTTGTTATCCTACAGTTATAGAAAACAATAAAGAAGGTACAATTCAAATACAAAACAAAAATTAATAGGTATTTCTAATGAACAGTGGTAGCTTTAAGCTACAAAAAGTAGCTTTGGGCTACAAAAAGTAGCTTTAAGCTACAAAAAGTAGCTTTAAAAGTAGTAGCTTCAGTTGTTATAACAATATTTTTAAGCTAATAGAAAAAAAGCTAACTACAAGCTACAGCTATATTTTTTTACATTTAGCTACGCTACAGCTATATTTTTTACATTTAGCTACGCTACAGCTACAGATAAGTTAAACGTAGCTAAGCTAGTAGCTAAGCTACAAAAGTAACTAGCTACTGCCCAGCTCTGCAAATGAGTAAAATAGATACTGTTCAAAATATTTTGATATTCAATAATCCGAATGCAAAAAATATTTCACGTCAGTTTTAATAATCAGAATTTTTTCAGAGAACACATTGATTTTTTTAATAATTTTGAACCGTGACACAATTGGTCAGGTTTAATAGGCTCCAGTTCTTATACAAAGTTTGTAAAATATTTTTTTTGTCAGATTTACAGAGACACTCTGACTAGATGTGCGAATTGTGCTCCGAACAAAGGAGGCCAGAATTAAAAGGCGAGCGTTATAAAAAAATTATTTATAATAACAAGAACGCAGTAGATTTTAACACTTTTTAATGTTTAATTTGACAACACTTCAAGTCCATGAATTGAAATGAAATTAAAATTTAAATCCAAAGATTCATATACGGGTTGCGCCCTTCTTTCTTTTCTTAGCTCTACGTTTGTGTACTAGGTATATTACTATGCCGAGCAATTTTTGACCTCATGTGTAAAATAAATAAAGATGATATTTCTCTAGCTCATTTTGATTTCATATAGAAGTTAATAGATAATTTTATATTGATACTAATATTACCTAACTACACGTCCTTTGTAAAACTCGCCGCCAGGCGGCTCGTTTTCCAAATTTGGACTCAAGCGTTAACAGATTGCCCTCTGAAACTAGTCCTTTAATATACTATTATGTTCTGATAATTTGAATTTGTTGTACTTTTTAATATAAATAATATATCTAATCGTTAATTTAGGATTTATTAACATTTGCAATTAATCATTAATATTAGATATCTACCTACTATTATTATAATTATTTTATTATTATAATTAGAGGGCGGCCATTTTTTTATTGCACAAAGGCAGCCAATTACCTAAGAGCGCCTCTGGTTAAGCATTGTACACTTTGTTATTTACAAAATACTGTTCGGTAAGTACTTATTTACCGTCCGAAGACAGTAAGTAAATAAAAATTAAACGACCCACCGTGCCCCATAGCAACTACAAAAGCATATTTTAAAAATTACAACTCTAAAAACAAATTTTTTTAAATATCATAATAATTTTCAAGTATTCCTTAATTTTTATTTCATGATTGCGTTGATCGTGCAAAAAACGTAATAAATATTGGGGTAAAAGTTCACCAGCATCAGTTGTATTGGAGATCTCGGTTTCGTCTCGATCTCCAAAATCATCCTCAACTGATAGGACACATTTACTGCCCTTAATAACTTAAATAACTATTGTTTCTGCCAATTTGCCGCATATCTCCCGCTTTGGTGATAAAGTTTCTCGAGTACTTTAATTCTTGGTGTTGACACGTTTAACTGGAATGTAGGTAATGAGTAAAGTTCATTTTGCAACGCAGTTTCTTTGTTAAGTGGAAACAACATTCTGCACTTAAATTTACTCATGTCAATCAATTGTAGTCATAAAATACGTGAACAAGTAAAAAGTATGTCAGATAACATATTGTATAGAACGAAATACCATAAAGTTGTGAAAAACCTACCTATTGTACCAACATTGTTTATTAAACAAATTGCATTGATAACATTCGTATTTGCTAATCAAAAATAATTAGTTTAAAGAACAATTATTCATTTCATTTGCAAAACGAAGAAATACAGATTTAATGAAGTTTATCGAAACAAATAAGAGTAGTTTTTTGTAATCAATATTATTGGCAAAACTATTTTAATGATGCAAAAATGAGGAAGTATTCAAGATAACAGAAAGTCAATCAAATATATGTATCGAAGATAATAAAAGCAGTGAACTTTCAGTATTAAGTAGGTACGAAACGATCCTATTTCGAATGCTCATGATTAGCGTTAGTTCAGCGTTAGTGGAATGTCACTCGACGTCTTCTGGTATCTGTTTGCTTATTTCATATATCTTAATTAGTCTCACTAAATGGAGTGTCATTAGCTCTACCGCAAGTTCACTAGAATTTTAAAAGTAAACAGATCCGTAACTGACTTGTTTCGAACAATAACCGCCTTAATTTGATATCATTAATCATCACATTCTGAAGTTCTTGATGAACCATCTTCTAGAAAGTAAAATAAGTACTTTCTTTGTTGTGTATTTTTTAAATATAATTTGTATGTTTATTTGTTATACGGGCAATCGTAGCCCAGTGGATAAAAGCGAGACTAAACTTGCATTTCTTCATTATGGTAGTACTAGTGTGACGGTGGCGCCATCGGTTGTCGAGTGGCGATACTGACGCTCAAAGAAATATAAAAACTGAATAAAATAAGTGTTTTATACCAATTACGAATTGAATATCATGAATTGTTAGCAGGTTGTTGATCTAGTGAATTTTCAAATACCATACCACCGTGTGGTGTTGCCATTATAAATTGGGATTCTTAATTTTTCGTTAAAAACAAGGCTTTTCATAGCTATATATCCATTACTAAACGATAAAAAACTTTCTCCTTCTGATACAATATACATGGATAGTTCTAGAACATCATACTAGTTTTTCAAATGAAACTGCAAAATTTTAGAGATACACAAACCAAATATGTGCGATTCTGAGTGATGATCGCCATAAGCCCCGTGTATAAGAACTCAACTTTACAAGCGAATATATTTGTTCACAGACGATGAATGTATTTTATATTTTAACAGGATGCGTATGACTATCTAATGTTTACGTGCGCCAAATTTCATTCAGATCTGCAAAAAAATTTTCACGCTAGTACTACCTTAACAAACAAGAGATTGTGCGTTCAAATCTCACTGACTTCAACTTATATCAAAAAAATTCGATTGTGTCTGAGTGGTTCGGATTCCACTATAAGCTGTAGGCCCCCTGTACTGTAATTGGAATTAAGTTCCTGTTGTGCAGAGTAACAACTAAATAAATAAATACTGTTTATATTTATTCTCCTCAATGCGGTCCTGAATCTACTGTGTTAAAAGATGAATTTAAAATTTACTGCGCACATAAAATTAAATTAAGCATGAAGAAACAAAGACTATTGATACTAATCAAAAATAGATTTTATAAAAGGTCATAAAAAATGTTTAAAACAACTTGAAGTTGCGTGATACTATGACGTACGGGTTTTGATCTTTATCGCAACAATAAATAAATCTGCTTGTATATAGAAACTAACAATTAAATTGAATTTATTAATTGAACGTATAAACTTACTAGACAATTTAATAAATAAATATGTCTTGTAACTTGATACAGTTTTAAATCAGGTTAAATATCAACTGGCCAAACAAAAAATTAATTCAACTGTTATAATAATTAAAACAATTTAATTTCATATTTGTTTTTCATATATGGAACGAAGTATGACTTTGAAAGTTACTTTCAAACTTTTATTATTGTTATTTTCATCTGCTAAAAATTATTTATGTAAAACTATATTTTTAAGTACTCTTATATTTAATTATTAGAGTATTTTGTAGCTACTATGAAATATTCCATGGTATGGAAGTTTTTCAAATAGCTTAATAATATATATATATATATATATATATATATATATATATATATATATATATATATATATATATATATATATATATATATATATATATATATATATATATATATATATATATATATATATATATGGGATGGCTAGCTCAGTGGTATGAAGTCGTCCTGTGGATCCGGAGAACCCTGGTTCGATTCCCACAGGTGACAAACAATTTTCATAATTTCAAAAAGCTACCCCTGTGACTCCTCCACCACTAATATCTTTGGGGGCCGTGATTTGAAGACTGGTAACCGCACTTACGCGCAAAATATATCACTTACCGAGATCTGCTTCGGCAAAGTGCCATACCCAGTAGTGGGTAGAAGGCGTGATGATATATTTATTTATTTATTTATATATATATATATATATATATATATATATATATATATATATATATATATATATATATATATATATATATCTCATTATATCTTCTACCCATTGCTGGGTGTGGCACTCTGCCGAAATAGATCTCGGTAAGTGATATATTTTTACGCGTGAAGTGCGCGTTACCTGCCGTCATTTCACGGCTACTAAAGTTGTCAGTGGAGAGGGAGCCACATGAGTAGTATTAATGTAGTGAAAATGTTTGTCCGCATTGGGAATCGAACCAGAGATCTCAGGATCCACAGGCCGACACGATACCACTGTGCCACCTACTCCATAATAATTACGTCATTTTATTTATTTTTGGGAACTCATTTTGTTTCTGTCATTTATATTTATAATATTTACATTTGAACCTCTTTAACTCGAACCTCCACAACTTAAAATTTTCCTTAAGTCGAAGTTTATCGTTGTATTTTTATCTCTCGAATTTCCGCAACTCGACAACCTCTGTAATTCACAGCTAATAACATGCATGTAATCTGCAATTTGCGTAGTTTTTTAAAAATCTCCGAAGAGCGACGACATCTACTTTTGTACTGATTTTTTGTTAGTACAGAGTATTTTGTGTTAGTAAAATGTCACCGCCATATTTTAGAATGTTTTAGAATTATGTTTTTTTTTACGGAATAAAACATGTGTGCATTAGATATGTTTTTTTTTCAAATAATTCGAAATTACTATAACTCGAACTAATTTTGCGGTCCTTTGATATTCGGATTACAGATGTTTGACTACATTTAAAAAACAAATAAAAATTAATAATAATAGAAACAAAATTTCCAATAAATAGAGTAATAAAACTATAATTAACTAATATTATAAAAAAATAACTAATGTCTATTAAGAAAAGTCTGCATTTGAATCTAAAAATTAAAGGCTAAATGAAACTAATACTTAAACTATAGCTAACAACAATGTAGAACGATATTTATATAAAACTAGCTAATACCCGCGACTTCGTTCGCGTGGTCTACAATTTAATGCGAATACCCGGCATGCGTTGCATTGCAACTCAAAGAAAGTGTTTGTGTACAGCTGTCCATGTGAGAAGCATGGATTTTCCAAATTTAGTCCACACAATTGTAGCGATTGTCCCTGTGCTTTGTTGATGGTCATTGCAAATGCGAGTCGTACCGGAAACTGCAAACATTTGAATTCGAATGGTATAGGACTGAAGCTTTTTTATACCTATATGTTAAGATTGGTTCCCGTCTATGCTTACACCAAATTTAAATCGAATCAATGTAGTACTTTTTAAGATAGCTAGCGGCCATTTTGTTTCAAGATGGCGGACTGAAGCTTTATTATACCTATATGTTAAGATTGGTTCCCGTCTATGTCTGTACCAAATTTTAATCGAATCAGTGCAGTACTTTTCAATATAGCTAGCGGCCATTTTGTTTAAAGATGGCGGATTGGACTTGTGCTAAGTCAGAAACCTTCGTGGGCGTGCGCACAACAACTTTGCAAAGTTTCATCGGAATCGGATGAATGATATAGGAACACATAAGGGACAAACAAACAAACATGAATTTTTATGTATATAGATAATACAAAAAAAAAAAAACTACTAGCAAATACAAAATGAAAGAAAAAACAAAGAAATACCAGTAACAGCAATGGTAAGCTTATGGAGACCAACTGAATGTGTAGCTTTGTCACAATTTTGACATATCGATAAGGAACGAGGGGTTGATTTTTACATGTTTTAAGAGCAGTGTATTTGAGTGTTTAAGCTATCATTAACCTATTAAAATCGTGCTCTTAAAACACCCAAAAACAGAGCATGTGGTACCAGCCATTGTGATCAATGCTATCTCTTAGTATTTGAAAATTCCAATTACATCATTTGATATTGCGTTTAGCCACATTTATATGCTCTGTTTTGTGTGTGTGATGAAACTGAACCCAAAGCATTTAAATATTTGTTTGTTACATGAAAAACTAGATTTCAAGAAATCAATTTTCAATTTACTTGAAGGCCGAAATACACATTCCAGCTTCTTATACCTCATCCGGAGAAAAGTAATAAAATCCAGTAAAAAAACAAAAATAAATAACACACCTCAATATAAAATCCACTCGAAGAAATAGTCAAAAATAAAAAAGTGAAAGTCGAGAGGGTAAACGCAATAGGCCGTGTACAGCACCACATCACGCGCGAACGAGTGGTGCAATTCCAGGTAATGTCGGGGTGGCGCGGAGCCAAGGGCGGCATTCATCTACGCCGTTATAGGGGGAAACCGCTAACGAGAACGTCTGTGCAGAATTACCCCGTCGGGAAACGAACCCCAACCAATCAAAAGAGACCACGACACCCGAGTGGATAACAATATATCGCCAGTAAAAGCGAAATGTTAAAAAATAAATTAAAAATGTCTGACGGAGTTGCGAGTTTTCCCATCTTGGAGATAATATGAAACAATACTAGAAGTTTTGGAGGAAAAGTTACAGTGGAAGAACCCTATTTTCCAGAACTGAAAAGGGGAATTTTGTAATCATGACTGTCTGTCTGTTTAATTTAAAATTTTAAAACATAATTTCATGCTCAAAATATATGATAACAGTCATTTGATCAGATACTTCTTGTCTAAGTTAGATTAAAAATTGAAAATAAGGTAATGCAATTATAAATTTACAGCAGATCATACTTGAGAACTCGAATTTTATATCCGCAGCCGACAAACTGATTTTCACCACAGTAAAACACTCCAGGCTATCGCTTTCATCTTTTCTAATCTTGTAGATTCGTTGTTAGTTTCGTTATTAGATTCGTTGTTAGGAGTAAACGTGAGTAATTTGAGATGTTTTATGCATATGTTTAGTACGTTGAAGAAAGAAAATGAATAATAAGTGAATAGGAATGATGTATTTGAAGGTTTGTTGTGTGATAAATGATTTCGAGTGTAATAAATGAATGAGTTTATAAGGAGTGATCTATGAATGTGGTTGAAGTGAGGGTGGTGTGTTTGGATGAAAATGTTTGACGAGGGCTGATTGTTTGATGAGTGTGATGAGTGAATGTTTTATGAGTGATTTTAGGGTTCGTGCTACCCCATTTGTTGGGATATAGCGTGAAGATATGTATGTATGTAAAACTAAAATTGCGCAATTCGAATAATGGGTAAATATTATTTTTATTTATTATACTTTTAATTACAAAAATTTTGTTACTTCACTGATTGTGCGGCAGTGCGATGGTGCGGATTCGAATCTGGAGAATCCGAATTTGAATCCCACTCATGTGTAAAATATATTCATATTTTTTTTTTTTAATTAAGCCGAATAGAATAATATTTTAAATATTGGTATTAAGTGGATTACAGGCTTAACGTGGCAATAAAATTGCAAAAAATTGATTCAACTTTTAGTTAAATTTTATTAAAACTGCGACGTTTCGGCGCAAAAGTTTGGCCATTATCAAGCAATTTTTAAGTATCTTGTCTGATTGTTGAGATGTTCGCCACAATTTTTTAAAAGTTTACTTAGTGGTTCCTTGAACTATGATTTTATATTTATATTATCGTTAGTGTATTATTTAAAACGCAACTATTATTAATTTTTCTTAAAAATTGCTTGATAATGGCCAAAATTTTGCACCGAAACGTCGCTGTTTTAATAAAATATAACTAAAAATTGGTTCAATTTGTTTGCAATTTTATTACCACGTTAAGCCTGTAATCCATTTAATACCAATATTTAAAATGGGGTGGCTAGCTCAGTGGTATGAAGTCGGCCTGTGGATCCTGAGAACCCTGGTTCGATTGCCACAGGCGACAAAACAATTTTCATAATTTCAAAAGCTACCCCTTTGGCTCCTCCACCACTAACATCTTTGGAGGCCGTGATTTGACGACTGGTAATCGCACTTCACGCGCAAAATATATCACTTACCGAGATCTGCTTCGGCAGAGTGCCGTACCCAGTAATGGGTAGAAGGCGTGATGATATATTTATTTATTTTATATTTTTTATTTAAAATGTAAAATATATTGTTTATCTACGACTAATATTGTATATTAAATATGTTATTTTTGCTTCTTAATGCCAAGTATAAATCCCGCAGGGAATAATAACGAGGGAATGATAGTCATTATTGTAGATAAAGAATAAAAAGTAATAGATTTTGCTTTAAAACTTATGAAAAACTTCGAAGTGAAATATCTTGAGAACCGTGAGAGATAGGGGAAAATTTATAAAAAATTCACTCCTCTAGCAAGCATCCTACAAACCGACCCTTGCCTACCACAAAGTGAAGTCTTAAGGCTAATTATTAGAATAGCAAAATGTGAATAGGCGTATTCCATTTGCCATTTGGATCAGATCTAACTTACATTTACTGATCCAGATCACTTAGCTATTTGGCAGGATTGCTTCGCTCATCTTATTTACAGTACTAGAATTACTGATTCTAATTTACTTTGAAGTAATTCACCCCAACAAGTGCATCAGTTTGCTTAATTTACTCGTAATTCATTTGGTCATGTTGTCTAATTAATCTGAATTGATATAAGTGAACCAAGTGGCAAATGGAATATAGCTAATATAGCAATTTTTAATTATTATTTCCAACTTTTTTACTTTCTGTAGATTATTTGCGCGTGATAAAATATTAACTTTCATCTTTTCAAAACAAATAATAATAAAAATATCGCCATATTATAGGATTGTTATATTATCTTGGATACAAATTTATGAAATGTTCTTTAAGTAATAATGACAAATTTTCTTGGAAGTACGTGGAAGTGAAAAGTATGTAGAGCGGATAAGCATGTATCGCGGTTAAAAGGGAAACGTTAAAAATAAATTAAAATGTCTCCGTACTTTTTCCCATCTCGGAGATAATATGAAACAATACTTGAAATTCCTGACTAAGGTTTTTTTCTTTAAGTAAAAAAGAATGCAGCAACGGAAGAAGGGGAAGTTATAAATAAGAAAATGAAACAATTATTTTCTCTCACAGAGCCTAATGTCTTTCCTAATTGCCATGCCGAAAGAGTAACTACCATGAGGAAAGGAAGTGAAGAAGTTACGACAAAAAGAACAAATCCACGTGAATAATCTGATAAACAATAAAAACCGAGCTTTAATACAGACGTCCCTCGCTGACTAATTCACAACTGGTTACCAACCAACAAAAGATAACTCACAAAGCCGTTTTACACCGCCTGGAAATTCAAACCCACAAAAACAAATTTCTGTATTGAATAAATTCAAATCCTGGCCACTGTGATGTACTTTTTATTAACAACATGAGCATGTTCTCGCTAAAGCCGATTTCACGCTGCTAAACTTAACAAACATTGTCCTTGTATATCCTTTAAAGTCAGAATTAAAATAATTTGATTGGTTTTCAATCATTATTGTGGTTCTGTCAAATGAGGTGACAATTGCGTCATCACTGAAACTCTGACAACGCAAAAACAAACGAAATACGTTGTTGCTTCCTTGATAAACCAAAGTATAATATCATAGCCTGTAAATATGTTTTTCCTGAAACATGAAAGAAAGTGTCTGCTTTTCTTACCCATTTTAATGTGGAAAGTAGATCATTACCAAAACTGTCAGGTAACAGTTATTTTTATAACAAGTGCCGAAAAAGGCTTGTTACGTGCAAGTGCAGAATTTAACGCACATTTTTCCTACAACTGTGCAATTTAGAATATCACTAAAATATTATCAAAATTTATAAAATTTTAATGATATTACATGAGAACCATGTTTTACGGCGTTGCTATGGTTTTTTTTGTTGATTGCTTGCACATTGTTCTACATTATTTAAAAATATTTCACTAACTTCAAGATAATTTCTTCAAAATCGTCTAGATTGGAATATTACACTGAGTAATTCTTCTTTATCAGAAACACCTCCAAAGATAATTGAAGCCCCAGATCATGCTATGTGCGATCTATTTTCGACAATGACAATCAACCTGCTGCTGGTACTTCTAAAGCCTCCGAAATTGTTGTCAATAATATTGCTGTTAATAATATGAACAGGTACGGAAGAAATCAGTGTTTCTTTACACAGTACAAAAGTTTCCATTATGTCAATATAAGCAACTGTAACAATTGTGTTTATAATAAACACAAACTTCACTTACTCTTAAAATAAAACTATTTATTGTTATATTTTACTTTGTTCGGTTCTTTTTATTAATTGTGTACAGATTAGATATACTGAAATTTAAGGTTATGTTTATAAACTTCAAAATATACTACCGCATATTTACTAGCTCTGGCTCACTGCATCTTCTTCCATAAGCGTCTGTGTCCAAAATATGAATTCCGCGCTCGGGGCGAAATTTAAATCGCTCTCAAAACAACTTTTTTTACAGTTGCGTAATGAATTACTTTCCGCACTAGTGTTTCTTTGCTTACAGAAATGTACTTGTCTGCATTTGTCTACTTTCCATACGTAACCAAGGCAATAATAGTTACTGTACCTGACACAAATAAATAACTACAAATTTATTTTTTTTCTCTCTACTGCCGCAGC
This sequence comes from Pterostichus madidus, assembly GCA_911728475.2. Lineage (NCBI taxonomy): Eukaryota > Metazoa > Arthropoda > Insecta > Coleoptera > Carabidae > Pterostichus > Pterostichus madidus. The sequence goes on from OU452312.1 coordinate 25,079,778, forward strand.
CGCGGCATTTTAGATTTCAGGAGGAGTACATATAAACTCCTTCTCACTCTCATATTCTTCGCTATTTTCTAACAATTCAACAAAATTACTTTTGACACAAACATCGTTTTCTCATTAGACGTTGGTTTGAACAGTTTTTGTTGGTACGTACCTTGTTTACGCAGTCTTCTGCCAATATGATTCTTACCAAAAAATTTAAACATTTTGTATTATTTGTTATTAATTATTGATTAAAGTAAACGGTTTAAAAAAAGTAATATTTATAATACGTCAGAAAAGTGCTTTTACTTGATTCAGCGGATTTAAACACTCGGCCTGACTGCCATGTATTTCAAACAGCAGCTTCTTCAAGTAAAACATCATTTTCCTGACTTATTATCTAATTTCATAACGTAATGTCAATATCACAATACTAGAAAGCGTATCGTAATGAGTTCTATTACAAAACAAATGCTGTAATGAATTTTGACAGTAAAATGAGAGTCTGACACAAACAAACAATGAAATCTAGATTTTATGAAAATGCCTCAAATTTGAACAAAATAAAACATTGTCAAATTTAAAAAATATCAACTATGCAATAATTTTTCTCATATAATGAAATTTCTCATCTCATATTGTAATATAATAATACGTTAGAATACTTATACCATAATTACAAAATGAAAAATATTCGGATAAAATTCGATTTTAAACCTGCGAAATTTTATCAAAATGCTATTGTTTTTAAACATCTTATAGCTACTAAACATTTTTAAGTACAGAATTAAATGATTGCACATCAAAAACCATATAAAAGTCTCGAGAATATTTACAAAACTGTGCGTAAATATATAACTTTTGTCTTGCCTCAAAAATTTACAGTGTACGTCAGGCGTAACTCATAAACACATAAATTCGCACATTAATAAAACTAAAACGCTTATCATTAAGTTAATTTAGCATTAAAGTAAAGGCGTATATTATTTTAATAATAATTTTATTACATTCTTAACTTTTTCCGGAAAATTAATTCTTCACGGATTTTGCATAGTTTAAAGCAGGTTTCGAAGAGTGTAAAATATGAAATCCCCTTATTTTTTAAACTTCTAATAACTGTCCACTATGCGGCATAAAGTCCAGCGTTTATTAAGTGTTTATATAACTTTGTATGTGCATATAGTTTTTTTCATTTATTGTTATTACCCAAATAAAAGAAGAAATAATATAAAATTTGCAAAACGGAGTGTATTTATGATACAGTATTAAATTAAGCACGCAGTCCTTACACATAAAGTTTACTCACACACTTTATGCCTGGTATTTACACAGCAAATTACTCTGGTCTTTATTTATACTGCTCCACAACTTACTCGCTCTGTTCTACGATCAAAAGGTATTATTTGTTGAATAATAAAATAAACTATATAAGGACATTACGTCGCTCATATATTTTATATATTTGCGCTCTAAATGCACGCGTACCTAATTTATTGCTCTGTGAACTCGCATTATTTAATACGTGCGAAGCGAACAGATGTTTGCAAAAATTATTTCCTTTTGTGCAAATTATTGTTCTGCGTTTCTAGAAATACAAAGCAAATACTTTAGCATTAAATTACATTTATTTTATTTTAGAAAATATATTGGATAAGTTGATTCTCGTAAGTGATAAAAATATACAAGTACTGAAATTTAATCACTATATGGGTATTGATTCCATGTGTTTTGTTCCATAGGCTACTGATACTAATATTTAGTAATATTTTATATTGAAATATATTTTTTGTACTCGCATCATTCAAAATAAGGTTTACATTATTTTGGAAAAATAAAAAAATTACACGCCTTTGGGAGTCTATAGACCCCCAAATATTCCTAGAAGGAATTTGGCGGACCGGGCGCACCGAGCCGCAGATTTTACTCTGCCGTACTGCCGGATTTCATAGTCAGTTGTTTTTAAGGCGAATATGTGACTAGCATAGAGCGCCCGAGTGTGGCAAATACAAGAAGATGTATTTTTTTTATTTTAACGACAAGCCACACGTTGTCGGCCGGTGGATTCGAACTGACGAACCTTGGCTCGGGTGACGTCACAGCGTGCTAAGAGATGTAGCATTAGCACGCTCGGCCACCACCACCGGCACCGACATTATTTTGGAAACAGATGGAAAATTTGATTTTGCGCACTAGTGTGCAAAGTAATTAAAAAAACACAAATTATTTATTATTCTAAATTTTGACTATTAAAACGCTAATTGTACTTATTCATACATTTTAAGGAATTTATAAAAGAAATAAAGACATTAGCTTGAAACGCCATCAAACAGGCATATTTTAACGAACTTTACGAGAAAAAATAAATTTTCGGAAAAAACTTTGTAAGCTTCTGAAATTCAACACATGGAAAATTATTTCAGAACTCGTACCTACATTTTTTTACCAACTTGGGAGGTAATTTTTGTATTGCAAATTCAAATGTTGGTAATTAGAATTTAATTTACAGTTGCTATGTACAACCAGTAAATAATATATATATATATATATATATATATATATATATATATATATATATATATATATATATATATATATATATATATATATATATATATATATTACTTATAGTGTAATACAGCAAAGAGAAAATTCAACTGGGCGAGTCCAACAAGTGAAAACAGTGATGTTACGACGTTATCAGACTGACTGTCAATTTCTTGCTTGGAGGTTAGCGATTTTTAGCTGCTTTAAATCAATAATTTAATTTAAATCGGCGCGAAAAAACGTCCAGAAACTGTTTTGCGGGTATTCTCAGTCTGTTAAAATATGCCCGCACTCGCAAAAGCCCAGTTTCCGGACTAGTGATACAAATAATTATTGGAGAAATCAATGAAAGCAGCATATTGGAAAAATAATAAATATCAACTTCCACAATAATTATAACAAAACATAATAGACGAATCCGGAGATCCCGATTTCGAATCCCACTCAAGCTAAATATATATATAAACTATCAAACTGGTTGACAACCAACAATAGAAAAAACAAAGAAACATTTTTTGTAAAATAACTACAATCCTTCGCTATCAAAAAAGCAACAGTAGCCCACAAAAAGAAATCCACATCAACTATGTATACAAATAAATAAAAAATCTAACCATTAGTCTGTCCCTCAAAGATCATATAAAACATAGTCTATCCTTCAGAAGCTAGCGCTAATGACAGCTAGTTAATTCCGAACAGACCAACTCATAGTGGGTGGTGCAGCACAATGAGGTTTTAAGAGGCCACCGACAAAAAGTCGGAAATCCACCGAAGAAAAAAGAAAAACACGAAATAAAAGCGTACACGGTTTATAAAGAGATAATTAGCACCGGGTCTTGAACAAGTTGCGATGCATGCACTTATATCGGACAGAAGACAAAAGAGGAAAGGGTAGAAAGAAGCTTGGTAATTTATATAGAGCGGGTGAAAAATAAAACAACTACTTTTGAATTTTGCTGCTTTCTCAAGTACTACTTGATGTTTGACAAATCTACGGAAGCTTTTGACTCTTTTATAAGACTGCTGATGCAAGTATTCCTTATATCTTCGAAACAAATAAAGGGGATTATTGAAGGGGTCTAGTTTCAAAAAGTATAATCTTAAATATTTGTGTTTTTCAAGAAATCAAGAAAACTGTTGCTTATGTTTAGTTATTTTAATTGATTTATAATACATGTTTTTCATACTATTTTTTCCATATAGGTAGCATTAATTTACTTTTATAATTTTTTTTATTAAAATAATACCGAGTGATCAAGATGAATTGTTACAGTTGGCAATAAAAACAAATACTTGAAATTGGTAAGCCGGATACATAAATTCATTTCTTGTTGTTGATAGTGACATTTGAAAATTAATATTTAAGTTTGAGTACATTTATTATTACATTTACTTCTATAATATATAACATAACAAGCATCGAAAGTGTAAGATAACGTGCGAGTGTACAAATTGAAAAACGAGGTGCGCAGCGCCGAGTGATATAAGTACACGAGCACAGTTATCACACTCTCAAGCGAGTTATGTACACTATTTTTCAGACGACCACAAAATATATCTAAAAAAGGTCTACAAGAGCAATATTGTTGCACTTTGACAGCTGATGCGTTTTTGTAGGTAAGCGTTGACGTTTGATAATGTAAAAATATTAGTAAATAAGTAATTTGTTATTTTTAAAAATAAGATTTCTTTTTGAAAATGTGTTGAAAAGTCTGTTAAAACTTCAATTTAAATAATAATACAAATTCTTTTCATTTATTTTATTATTTTCTTTCATCGTAACGCCATCTGTTGTCAATCAGTGAAACTTCACCTGATATGTTAGAAGTGTACGTTATACTAACATATGAGGTGTATGTTAGGTTCAACTTTCCGTAGTAGTTTATGATGTTGTTATGGTTAGTTTCATAAGTGGTCACCTGAAAAAGTATTTCTATTACTTAAAAAGTCAAAATTCTATTAGCTGTCACACTCCTGACATAACCTATTTGTATTTATTAGAAATGTCAAATAGCATTTCCGCCTTTACCTGGCGTTGTGCCAACTGTGGAATAAAAAGATCTCCTGAATTGTATTACCAACTGTAACAGTTCCTTTTGATCACTCTGTAATAATAAAATTTCAAGGTGGTAACGTTGATATATTAATAAACATTTGAAATTAATTTATTTTGACATTTATTAGTTAGGTTTGAGTTCAAATTCATAATTATCTAGGTTATATTATAAAAAATATACACCTTTAATTTTTAATATAGATGTGTTTTGCAATTTAATGAATTTGTTTGATTACAGAAAAACTAATTGCAACAATTGAAATTGAAACTATAGTAGAGTCAAGAATTAATGTTTGGTGTAGATTAACCTGCAAAATTAATCTGTTGAATAAATGTGTACCAAGAGTTGATACTACCTAATGTAAAACAGGAAATTGGTAGCTCTATATTTTCAGTTTTTGATGGATGACAATATTTCAACATGAAATGCGATTACCAGCTGTCAATTATGATATCCGCATTTGTTAGCAGAGGGTTAGATTAGACTTAGAAATTCGTATTTATCAAATGACATCTACAACTTCATTATTTTGTAAAGTTTATTATTGCAGTTAAGAACAGTTGTAGAAATGTATTTCATAATAAATTAGGTCAGTTATGATTGAAGTGAAGCGTTGGAACATTTGTTTGAAAAGTAGGGCGTGTTAAATGAAGTTTTCTTTTTCTTTACTCGTGTTCGTTAATTCAAACTACAGTTTCACAAGTATTTGAAATAAGATCGCTCTGTTAGTATTTCAGTAAAATCTACCATTGTTCTTGAAGTAAAACTTTAAACAAGAAAATGTAAAAAACTAAATACTAGAGAAAAGCAAGTATACTTTTCGTCATTCCATTACCGCAAGTTACGAAATACAAAAATAATAAGAATCTTTCAACAAATTGAATTCACTTGAGCATCTGAAACACAAGTACTATTGACTAGAACTAGAACTGAAAATAGAAAAACAATCAGTAGCTTGGAACGCGAAACTTATGAAATGGAAGAGAGTCGTACGACAGTACAGAGCGCCAGAGTGGGATTTAACAGAAGCTCTAGATACGCAACTTCCTTCAGAAAGTGTTATCGAAGATTTCATTTGAGAGAAATATATTGAATTGTATCTACTCTTTATCAAAATAAAACTATCACCGGTTCTATACACTGTTTGCTGTCACTTATTTATTTCATTGTAGATAAATTGTTTCTTTTCATACAGCTTTAGCAACTATTAATTTCTGTACCTTTCTGTTACCAGACTGCTTTTAAAGAGATTTTTAATATTTTTTGTGGAATAAACCGCTGAGTACGGCAGAATAAGACAGTTCCAACCAAATCAACATATTGTTTCTGTTATTTGTAAAAGATAGAGATTTTGCTTACATACATGCATACATACATACATAACTTCACGCTATATCCCAATAAATGAGGTAACACGAACCCTAAAATCAGTCATAAAATATTCACTCATCACACTCATCAAATAATCAGTCCTCGTCAAACATTTTCATCCAAACAAACCACCCTCACTTCAACCACATTCATAGATCACTCCATATAAACTCATTCATTTATTACACTCGAAATCATTATGACACAACAAACCTTCAATCACATCATTCCTATTCACTTATCATTCATTTTCTTTCTTCAACGTACATAACATATGCATAAAACATCTCAAATTACTCACGTTTACTCCTAACAACGAATCTAATAACAAAATTAACAACGAATCTACAAGATTAGAAAAGATGAAACCGATAGCCTGCATTTGTATATGAAAGAAAAGTCCACATAATGCAGTAACTGAAAATGAAACAAACAGATAAGAAAAGGAGTGAGCGTCGCCCTACGCTTGTTTTTGAAAGTGAATTTCACACAATTGCAGTTAAACATTCTACGTAAGAACTATAAACGAATTAAAAGATAAGAAAGAAAGGGAGTGTCGCTCTACGCTTGTTTTTGAAAGTGAATTCCACACAATTGCAGTTAAACACTCAAAGTAAGATCAGAAAACGAATAAAAAAGATAAGAAACGAAGGGAGTGTCGTCCCTACGCTTGTTTTTGAAAGTGAATTTCACACAATTACAGGTAAACACTCTAATGAAATTACTAAGCAACAAAACTAAAATGTAAATCCTGCGCTCTTCTGAAATCATCAGATAGAGATTTTGCTAAATTTCTCTTTTTGTAAACGAACAACAGGTTGTAAATTTTACATGGAAGTAGAGAAATTACGTGTTTACTTACAACGTTAGTTTCCTACATTAGTTCTTAATTACGTTTACTTTTTCTAACATGAAGAAAGAATTATCGTATATATTACAATGTGATTTTAATTGGTGATATCATTTCTTGCAGTGTTATTGATATGAGATATGTGATGCGGCAATTTAAATATTAATTTCTAACAGTTATTTATGTATCAAGAACGGCAAAGGATGTTTTAAAGCTAACGACTGCGTCTCGTGTATCAGAAAAACCTTTAAAAATCACGCTCGTGGATCAGCAACTAAAAAAACTAAAATGTCTGTAATATTTTGAAATAATATATTTGTCAAATGCAATGACATGTAATATTACCATAAATATAATGTTAAATATTTATTATTTGCGATGATTAATACATTGCTACCATAACAATAATGTCAAATTTTTCTTTACCACTCAACCAGTTCAGATAAATTAACTCATAAGACAAAATGAACTGAATTAAGCAAATTAATGCACTTATTGTCTTGAGTACGAATCAGTAAATCTAGTAAAGTGAACTAACTAAGCCAATCCAATAAATAAGTGTTCTGATTGTCTAAATTAGATCTAATCTAAATGGCAAATGATGCGATGGTAGAAAATAGTTATTTGTTTCATTAGGCCTAAAAATATAAGTTATTGGGTCGAGTAATAAAGGTTTCCGGATGGATATTATCAAAATAGTATGTTTCTACTACCAATGTAAAAAACAGCACGTTGCTATTAGTTACGTGCAAAAAATATACTTTATCCACAACTCATATATAATAAAGACATTATTACACTGATTTCAGTTGAATTATATTGTTCATAAAACACTAGTGTTACTTAGCAACCACTTCATAATCTATCGTATTTTGAGAAACTATATATAACTGAATTAACGTTAAATGTTACGACCAATCTTCTTCGACACCTATAATTATGAGTTGTGGATAAAATTTTGTATTACACTTGTGTTTTATTGGTATATAAAACACTTAAGAATATTAAACACTCGATCTTCGGTCTCGTGTTTAAACTTGTCTTGCGTGTTTTATATACCTAATAAAGCACTTGCATGATAATTAACTATAAATAGTTGTTACAAACAAACTTAACTACGTAACCTACAAAATAAATATTTTTGACGTTTGAAATGTTATTAATTAGATTAGCATAATTAATTAAAACTCGTGTTAAAAGTATCTTTATCATGCATTTATAACATTTGCCTATGGCTGTAAGCTTCCTACCCATGCAATAAAGTGATATTTTTAACACTAGTTGCAAAAATAACTCTTTTAGTCCCACTTATTTAGAAAATTTTGCAGATTTATTCAATTTTAAATGAAACAAATTGATAAAATTATTTTTATCACCACGACAACTGTAAAACTGCTGTTTTTGGTACTGAGACTAAAAAACGATGACTTATCCATGGTAATGTAAACATTCCTGAAATAGCGTTTATAGTGTAATACGCCGAAGAGAAAATTCAGCTGGGCGAGTCCAACATGTGAAAGTAGTGATGTTACGATGTTATGAGACTGACTGTCAATTTCATGCGTGGAAGTTAGCGATTTTTAGCTGTTTTAAATCAATAATTTCATTTAAATCGGCATGAAAAAACATGCAGGAACAATTCAGCAAATACTTGCAATTTAAAAGTTGAAATAATAGTGTCACATTGCAGTGGGTAAAAAGATTCCAATAAATAATGAACAATGTTTCTTTTGAGTTACTTCTTCAGCAGTAAAATTTTGTAAAACCTCTCTATTAGAGCAACGTAAAAAAATCGCTTTTGTGCAGTTCTTGTCCATTTAACTTGAATCTGAAAGATTATTATTATTTGTTATAATTCCATTAACATGAAATATCTCAATTTACTCGTTGAAAAACCAAGAACTATGAGATAAGAAGTAATTCTAACTAACAAAGCTCTTGTGCAAATCAGAGCAGAGTGCAGTCTGCAGAGCAGGGCTCGAAATGGACCGGAGCTGACCGGAACGCTGTTCCGGTTCGTGAAATGGTCAGTTATATCGTTCCGTCTCGTAAAATTATGGACAATACCGTTCCGGTTCGTGACTTTTCAAAAAACATAAATGAAATATTATAAAATTATATTTATTTTTAATTCCTAATAGAATTAATTTTGAAAGACGTTCTGAATCACAATTTTTTTCAAATTTTTGTGGTTCATATTTCCGTATTTCAATTAAGGCGCCTAGTTAATTAAGCAGTCTCCTGCGCAGCTTTCTGAGACTGCGCTCTAAGGCTTTGTATGTTTCGTGCACTCTACGCCCTTGCATATTCTGTGCTGTTCTGCTGTATGATATGTGAGTAATACTAAATCAAAAATCATAATAAATACAAAAATTATATTTCATTCTTAATTACAAACATTTTAGGCTACAATAAAAGACGAAGCATGAATTTTATAAAAAATTGGTTAAATAATTCATGGACCAAGAAAGATGAACAAAATATTGATTTATCAACACCGCAGAAAAAAATTAAGTTATCCTGTAAAGTAACTGTTACTAATTCTAGTGAGGAATTTGATAAAACTATTATAAATTACTGAAACTGATTCTGATCTTCCATCTTGTTGAACTGTGGAACAAGCCAAGTTGTACCAAAGTAGTAATTATTGGCTTATTATTTAAAAAAAAAGGTTTAGGGTGCTCCATCCGCAAAACTGTTCAAGATTTTGGTATAAACAGCGACAAAAACCTAAGATTATCTAAAAATTGGCAAAATTGCTTAATCAAGTCTTGTGGAAAAAAGAGGAAAATATTGGAATATAAGTTGCGAGTTTTGCTTCAGTCGAGGAGACGCTCCGGTGCCTCCACGCTGACTCTATGTTAGTAAGTCCAGAGTTCTATTCCTTTCCTTTTTGGCTCGGCCAGGCTGCTGATGTCTTTTCTATACCTTCACCAAGCGTTTTTGGCTCGACCAGGCTGCTGGTGGACTTTCATACCCTCACCAAGCGTTTTTGACTCGGCCAAGCTGCCGGTGAAACTGACCATACCAAATACACATTTCAATGAATTTATGACTTGATAATATAACTCAGTTAAAGATTGCTATTGGTACTAGTCACAGGAACAATGCAATTTTACGTAAAATACTTATAGAAGCTGCTGCTATATTGAATGATGCATTTAAGTATTATTTAATACTAAAAGATAGTCACAATGATATACAAATAAATTATCAGAACTGGAGAGTGAACAATCCAGTTAGAGAAAAAATATATATATAAACATAAGAAAAGTGATGCTCATAAAAAAGCAGCCCTAATGTTTATAAATATCGTAGGACCACCATTAATGCAGTTTCAACCAAAGAAATACGTTCGTTCTTGGTTACAAAAAGGCCATCAGTCGGCAGATGATACAACTAGTAAAAAAAGGAAAACTCAAGTTGACAATATGTATGTTTTTTTTGTGTGTATAATATAATAAATATTTTAAATCGAGCGTTCCGTTTTGTAAAAATTTCCATTTCGAGCCCTGCTGCAGAGCAAGTGCATCTCAGTGACGGCGACAAGACCGGGGCAAAGGGGGCCCACTGCGGTGTCGCGCTGCACTGAACACTTCCAACTTGCTATTTGCCTCAAACGAAGCGTGAAACTCGCGAAGAAACACTTAACATCGACCCGACACGGAAATCGCTCGCGTTACAATTATTGCAAATTGCGCAAACTGGGAAACCAACCAACAACTATTTACTAAATATTGGTTTCTTTAACGCACTTAAGCGCGATGCATGTAATCGAATTACTTGATTGGAACGAATACTGTGTTTACTATTATTACTTACACGCACTCTGCTTTTTTAGTTTGAATTTGCATTTCAAATTTTTAGCAAAACTCAAACTTCTGTGTAACTATTACTTATCTCAGGGATACGCTAAGTGGAGGGTGCAACCCCGAAGGGGGACCCAAAAAAGATTCGCAAAGGTTATGCGATTATATGTAAAAGTGATTGAATAAATTTGCAGGTATATTTTTTAGTTGTACATACATAAGAGTGATATTGAAAATAAATTTCTGATTTTATTTTTAATACAAAATATTACAAAATTAGTGGGCATTCTGGTAAAAATTGAATGAAACTATGATAAACTGTTATAATAAAAGTGTGCCAGTCACTCCATTATCCAAAAAAATGATGTCTGAACTAATTGAAATTTTGGGCAATACTCGGAGTATCATTATTGACGATTTGTATTAAATGTAAAATTGAATGTTATTTATGCATCAAATTTACCAGTGGTAAAAAGTCGGCCTGTGGATCCTGAGAACCCTGGTTCGATTCCCACAGGCGACAAACAATTTTCATAATTTGAAAAAGCTATCCCTGTGGCTCCTCCACTACTAACATCTTTGAGGGCCGTGATTTGACGACTGGTAACCGCACTTCACGCGCAAAATATATCACTTACTGAGATCTGCTTCGGCAGAGTGCCACACCCAGTAATGGGTAGAAGACGTGATGATATATTTATTAATTTTTTTTTAAATTAGAAATTACCCATTACCCTTTAAAATTTGGGACAATAGCTCAGTGGTATCAAGTTGGCCTGTGAATCCTAAGAACCCTGGTTCGACTCCCACAGGCGACAAACGATTTTCACCATTTTAAAACTACCCCTGTGGTTTCCTCTCCACTAACATCTTTGGGGGCCGTGATTTAACGACTGGTAATCGCACTTCACGCGCAAAATATATCACTTACAGAGATCTGCTTCGACAGAGTGCCACACCCAGTAATGGGTAGAAGGCGTGATGATATATTTATTTATTTTATTTATTGTATAAACTGCTCCATCTGCTCTTTCCTTAAGTTTATCGCACGTTTTGACATAATTAATAAATGACTATTAAAAAAAGGTTATGACAATATTGACATTACAAGAATAAGAACAATTTGCACGTTGCTGTCACATTTGTTGACTTTCATTGGTTCGAATGGTCGTCAAGAATAGCATTTTTTAGCATTTTAATGTTAGCATGCGTAACTAAGCATACAAAATAATTCATATGCGAATCAATTCGCATGATTTCAAGAATAGCACCCCTTGTATTAATTAATTATATAAAGTGTTTAACTGCAATTGTGTGGAATTCACTTTCAAAAACATGCACAGGGCGGCTCTCCCTTCTTTTCTTATCTTTTCAGTTACTGCATTGTGTGGACTTTTCTTTCATACTATTACTTTCATCTTTTCTAATCTTTGTAGATTCGTTGTTAAATTTCTTATTAGATTCGTTGTTAGGAGTAAGCGCGAGTAATTTGAGATGTTTTATGCATATGTTATGTATGTCGAAGAAAGAAGATGAATGATAAGAGAATAGGAGTGATTGAAGGTTTGTTGTGTGATAAATGATTTCGAGTGTAATAAATAAATGAGTTTATATGGAGTGATCTATAAATGTGGTTAAAGTGAGGGTGGAATGTTTGACGAGGACTTATTATTAGATGAATGTAATAAGTGAATATTTTATGAATGATTTTAGGATTCATGCTACCCCATTTGATGGGATATAGCGTGACGATATGTGTGTATGTATGTATGTATGTATGTATTAATTAAAAGTTTTCATAACTGAAATATGCGTTTTAAATCAAGCAAAATATTTGCTTTTCTTGACTTTTTTTGTAAAATATCAAAAATAAGTATTTTTCTTCTCTTATAAACTCAATACGAGAACATACGGTATATAAAATAAAAATAAATATTTTGTCCGGAACTCCTTCATTGTCCGCGCACACGTATAAATACGCCTCTTTGTATGCACAAGTAGACAGAGTGTATTTTAATATACACTTAATTTGTCATTTTAATTGTTTTATTTTTCATTGAAGAACCAGTAATCAGTAAGTAACATGTTATTACTCTATTTTAAATATATATTTCATTATAGTATAATAAATAAATGAGTTTATATGGAGTGATCTATGAATGTGGTTAAAGTGAGGGTGGTGTGTTTGGATGATAATATTTGACGAAGACTGATTATTTGATAAATGTAATGAATATTTTATGAGTGATTTTAGGGTTCGTGCTACCCCATTTGATGTGATATAGCGTGAAGATGTATGTATGTATGTATTCTTCTTGAACTTGTATCAAAAGTAACCATATGTGGGGGCGCCAACTTATTTCAAATTAAAAATGGAGACACGATGGAAAAAGTTTGCGCATCTCTGACTTATCTATTATAGTTTGCAATCAGCAACCGTTTCTCTATAATGTGTATACATAATTTGCTTATTTGGTTACCAATTCAGATAATTTTAAAAGTTCAAAATGTGTGTGAAAATATATTTGAATAACTTTACATGTCTGAAGACTGAAACCCTATACTTAGCCATGAAAAACGGTAGCCTAAAGATATTTAAATATTTAAATGTAATGTTTATCAGTTTACGCTTGTCAATATTTATCAAATTTAACGCTCAAGTCAATAAAAACAGTAATTCCACATTTAGTATTTATGCTTTTATAACATCCTGTCATTTGAAATCGATTCGCAAAAAATATCCTTCCTAACGACTACTTTTCAAATAGATTACAGGTTATGTCCAGATAAATATAATCCACTAGATCAAACATCAAACCTATAATAGGAAGCAACGATAGAATAGAAATTCATATTTGTAGGCAGTTTCCTTTTTTGTGTTTCGATTCAAACCTTGGCCTACTTCAATCCCAAAATTGCCGTTTTATGCGGCGATGCACATGAATTTCTTATGAGCACTTCCGGAACCACGGAGGTACACTTGACAAAAATAAAACACGACCGGATGCATTCTAATGGAGAAGGTGGATAGAGGTCACTCTTGCTTGAATTTAATTTGGAGCAATTGTACATATGCGATTTATTCGAATTCTCCTCGACAGGATAAAAAGTTTGCTTTAGATAAGTGGATGGAACTGAATTATGCAGCTCTTTTTTGCTGTCATTTTATTGATATTAATAAGACTGGAATTATGTCAAATATTTTATGCATTTTTTTCAATATTTTGACATACTTCTTCCACTAATGTTGCCAGAATATATTTTTTCTACGTCTGCTATGAACAGTTGATATTTATGCTTTCAGTTGTCATTGTAAAGTTGATGGTTATTGAGTAACAAACAATTAAATACTTTACCGCGCGTCTCCTATAGCAAGAAGCGATAAAATACTTTACCGCTGGCTTAGAAAAATATAAATTGTTTCTGAAATCTTAATTTATTGAAACAATACTTACAAAATCTAAAATATAGGTTAGATTCATTTTTACACTTTTACACATATTATACATGACGTTTGTTGCCCTATAATTTGAAGTTGCAGTGCCAACTTAATGAGGATGAGGGATGTTAAAATTGAAAGTGCAGTTTTGATAGTTTTGTATATTTATTCCGGAACTTGAAATAGTGTTTGATAAATTTGAGGATAAATTAGATTCTGTGATATTCTCATTAGAATTTTCAGTTAGTACGCCAATCACTATTTTCTGAGATTTTTGAGCACATTTTTTATTTATGTGTGAAAATTTATCACAAACAATGATTGTTGATAACAGATTTTTTATATTATTTACTGGGATACTGACATCGTCATGGTTACATACAATACAGAAATTGGTGGAACGTGAATTAAACTAGCCCCATATTATTTTTTTTATTTTTTTAGTACGTAAAGTCGTAGAAAAAACTATGTGTGTGCCTCAAGCGTAAAGTATCTTTATTGCTCTTGCTCTATTGCAGCGCTCGCTTCGCTCGCGCTTCTATTACCAAGCACGAACAATAAAGATTCACTTTACGCTCTTGATACACAAATAACTATTATATTTCTCTTGTAAAGAGTACAAATCGAAGTTAAATTACGAGACAAGAACAACTATATTCTTCTCATTTCGAAGAGTCCAAACAAGATAATTTATTGCCAAGAGATTTCGAAAATTTGCATCTAATGAAATAGTATATTACATGATAAGTCAGGAAAGTGATGTTTTACTTGACGAAACGACTCTTTGAAATACGAAGCCGCAGGTCTAGAATTTTAATCCGCTGAGTCCAGTCCAGTTTCCTGACATATTATGTACATGATTTTTTCTAAAATCATTTAAATTTAATCAATAACTAACCATAAATAATTTAACAAGTTTAAGTATTTGCTAAGAATCATATTGGCAGCAGATTACGTTTTCAAGGTAACAACAAAAGTTGTTGAAAAGAACGTTTAATGAGAGAAAGATTTTTGTGTTAATAGTTTTTCTTATAACAAGTGCCGAAAAAAGGTTTGTTACGTGCAAGTGTTTCTTTGCTTACAGAAACGCACTTGGTCTGCATTTGTGTACTTTCCATACGTAACCAAGGCAATAATAGTTACGTAATAACATAGAAATCGCACAGTTGTAGGAAAAAGTAATTTTGTTTAATGTGAAGACTTGTTGAAATGTTGAAAAATAGTGAAGAAAATGAGAATGAGGAGGATTTTTTATGTACTTCTCCCGAAATCCAAGCTACGACAGTAAAGAACTTAGTATCGAAGAAATTTATTTTTTTAGTTATTATTTGAATCAGATAATGAATTACTTCCATACTAAAATAGGTCAAGAAAGTAGACAGTTTTCTTGTCAGTTTGTTACGTTTATTATTTATCATTTCTTTCAAAAAAGATAGACTATGAAATGAGAAAATGAGACAAGTTGTCTATTGAGATTGAGTTGTATTTCTCGTCTCGAAAATGTATAATTAGACGAGAGTTGAGAATATTCTTCTGAATTTATTTCACGACTAAATTTCTGAAAGTAATCAAAATTATTTTCCAAAATATTGTAGGTAATTAAAGCCAATAAAAAATTAATTAAGCGAAATGAAGAATGCTCAACGCAAAATTGAAATATTTTACATTTCAGCTACATTGCCACAATAAAGAAACGAAGCCGGCGAAATTCATTCATGTATACATTCAAATTTTATTGGGAAAACACGATTTTGTAAAGCTTGTAGTCTTTTTAGAAACAATGGATAACTTCTTATCAAGAGTTTTTTGACGCACAAAGGGAAGAAAAATACGGGGGATGAACGGAATTTCCCACTCAATATTTCTTATCGAGGGGCTGTCGGAACTTAGGGTGAAAATAAAATACCGACAAAAAAGAGGGATATTAAAATTCCCCATCAGCCCTATTGACAAATTAAAAAGAAGTTTCGGACAGACACTTTAATTAAAATTTACGACTTTTGATATTGAGTTCTCGGCTGCAACGCGTTTTATTTTAGTGCAAACTGTTTTAGGATAAGTCAATGACTTCGGGGACACGGGAGCCGTTTACTCTAAGCGCATTCCACAAGATTAATTGCTTTTATCAACATTTCATTTTTCACTTGCAACAGATGTAGATGTAGCTCGCTACTATATAGTTAGGTATTTATTTATGTACGATTCGCAACTGGGAAACTCGATATTAATCACAATTACAATGCACTAGACCTCTACATTTCATAAAGTTTCTACTCCAGGATGATCGTCGAATGTCTAGCAACAAGAATATTATAATTATTTTGAGTTTGCTGTTTTTTTAAATGCATTTTTATGAATATATATTTTTAATATAAATAGTCGGCATATTGAAATGGTTGCAGTAGAACTATGATATTTTGGTATTGATTCCCTATGTTAGATTTGAAGTTGTACCAATTTCCGCTAAATCCGGAAGTGATACAAAATTCTTTCTATGATCATCTTTGTCTACTTTAACTTTACCTATTTACATTTTTTCTCTTAAAATAATCGAAATATTATTTGTGTCAGAATTTCGATTATTACCTGTATATTTTTGTTTTAGCTATTAGTAAGAAAGCTGTGACAAGGTGGTTTTTGAGTTGACTGCAGATATTCTGTTAGTTTGCTTCCCTGTGTTGTGCGATAAGATTCTGAGAAAAATCTTATCGTAACAACGAATGTGTGTGGTCATCTGCAGTCTACGGCCATGTGTTGCATCCTCAAAATACCACTCTTCACCCCCGCTGAAAACTTAGCGTCTAGTTTTGAGATATAGCATCAGTCAAGCCAGGTTTGCTCTGTGGGCCGGTCAAGATGTGACCGACGTCGAATCCGTTTTCGCGCTTTGCGCGCATTTAATTATCATTTAGTTAACTATAAATGTTTCTAGTTTTATTTTGTTATAATTTTACTCATCATATAGTTCATTAAGTTTAATAAAGGTATCTGTGTTTTAATGTGTGTTATTCTTAATTAAAAGTAACCGCGAAATGTTTTATTCACATCTAATAATTCGCGCTCGCGATGTTCATACCCCCTCGTGTTACAAAGCGAAGTTTGAACTAGGTGTAACACCCACTAAAAACGAATCCTATTAATCCTAGATTTCCATTAATATATTATTAAAAATAATAATGAATTAAAAAAAAAACGTCAAATCTGTCATCAGAACAAGAAGTAGACTGAATTGCAGTAGGCTGGTGTGGTTACAGTTACGGCATTCGAATCCGAAGATCTGGAGATCGAATTCCACTCAAGCTAAAAATATATGAACTACCACACTGCGGCTCGGTGAGTCCGGACTCTGTATGTAAATTGAATTAAGTGCCTGTTGCATAATAATAGTTATTTATATATCTAGGGTATTATGAAGATCTTTCTGCCCTTCGAGGGCGAGGGTTACAAGGACGAGGAACTCTGACCTGAGGTTTTTTTAAGGAGGAATATAAACATCAAGTAATGCCCGTGGTGAATACCATATTTTATGCCTTATTAGTATTTTTTAATAAACTGAATAATACATAATGGATTACATGGTAACACTGAATAGAAGAAATGTCAGTTTTTGACAGTATTATCATAGTAACGACACAATTAATACTCTAGTTTAATTATACAAATATTTTTTTGTTTATGTATTTACTTTCTTATGATCTTTTTTTCACTGTTATTTAAAACAAACATGCTCGCGACAGTTACAAATAATATATAATTTCATTCTTAATCACATTTTAATTAAAATTCCATCACTAATAAATAATCACGTCAGATAATTGCCTGATAATATTTTTGCAAAGCTTACTCTGATAATAAGTACATGGCGTAAAAAATCTCATGTATGCTGAAGTACACACATAATATATAAAGGATAAAAATTCATGTTAAACACTTCCTGATGGCGTGTTAATAATGTAACGGAATAAACTGTGCCTATTGTGCTACCTTGAAAGTGAATATCATAAGACTTTTGTTCTCTTTTGCAAATTCCGTTATGGATAGCTAAATGTAATTATCATCGTAATTGTTGTTTCATTACGCCATGAAAAGTGTGACCACAGTTTTATGTCAATATAAATTAACTTGAATTTTTTTCATGTTGTAATTTTTTTATCGAATTTAATTATAAAAGTGGAAAAATGAAACAGTTTTTAGGCCCGGTTGCATTAAACGATGTATGTTAGCTAATAATGAAGTTGACACATAAACACTGATCTTTTTGAAATAAAATATTGTTATTATAAATGAAAAATATTATATATTGTATATATTTTTTTAGATAAAGATTGAAAGTATTATAATAGCGGCATAAGTTTTAAACCTTGTATTTCTAAAGCCAGAAATTATCGCCTTAATGTGCTTGTGTTTTTTTTGTATAATTTAATTTATTCGACTTTGTAATTTGAACCCAGGACCTTGAGACAAACTCTACGGTGAAACATGTATCATTTCATTTTTACTTTGTGTTTTTAAAGTGTCTAATTTACTTATTTAGATCTTCCTATTTCATTATTGTTTATTAATACCATGGATACAATGCCCTAGGGCATTATATGATTTATATATATATATATATATATATATATATATATATATATATATATATATATATATATATATATATATATATATATAGCACAGTGGTATGAAGTCGGCCTGTGGATCCTGAGGTCCCTGGTTCGATTCCCACAGGTGACAAATTTTCATAATTTGAAAAAGCTATCCCTGTGGCTCCTCCACCACTAACATGTTTGGGGGCCGTGATTTGACGACTGGTAACCGCACTTCACGCGCAAAATATATCACTTACCGAGATCTGCTTCAGCAGAGTGCCACACCCAGTAAGGGTAGAAGGCGTGATGATATATTTATTTATTTATATATATATATATATATATATATATATATATATATATATATATATATATATATATATATATATATATATATATATATATATAATTCCGGTAATACGGTGGAGTGCATAGTGTTACGACATTCAAATCCAGAGATCCCGAGTTCGAATTCCACTCAAGCTAAATATATATGAACTATGAGTACTACACTACAGTCAGTAAGTCTCTAAGTACTGTAATTGGGATTAAGTTTATGTTGTACAAAGTAGAATAAATAAATTAGACCATTCTACTCATGAAATGTGAGTATGGCACAACCGGAGAAATTTTTTTGACGTGAAGTGCGGTTACCAGCCCTCAAATTTGTCCAAAAATTTTAGTGGAAAAAGAGTAGCTTTAATGTCGTGAAAATCAGCTGTCGGTTTTGGAGATCGAATTGAAATCTTTGATGTTCGATACTCTGGCATTGTTGACCGATTTTATAATATTATGCTAAAAAAAATAAAATTTAAATATCTTTAAATTAAAATTACCAGACTGCGATTTGATGAGTCTGGATTTTTTACTGTAATTAGGTTTCTGTTGTACAGGGTGGCAAAAATAAATAAATCTTATTCTATTTTCCTTAAATATTGCTTTATTATTACATATTTTAACAGGCGCGGTGGCTGAGCATGTTAATGCACATCTCTTAACACACTGTGACGTCACCCGAACCAAGGTTCGTCAGTTCGAATCCGCCTTTCGACAAAGTATGATTTGTCGTTATAAAAAAATACAGTTACTTGTATTAATCATACTCAGGCGCTATAAGCTAGTCACTTATACATATGCCTTAAAAAGTAACATCGACTACGAAAACCGGCAGTACGGCAGCGTAAAAACTGCGGCTTGGTGTGCCCGATAGGCCCAGGCCCGATTCGGACTGAAGTGCTATTGAAGAAGAAGAAGAAGAAGAAAATTACATATTTTTATTCTGCTCTTAATGTCATCACGACATTAGTTGAATAAAATTGGTTTAATAATGCAAGATGATAAAAGTAAAAATGGCAGTGCGAATTTGATAAAGTGCTAAAGAAACATTTGATAAATTTTCCAGTCTGAAACCAAAGTTCAATTACAACCCCGACGAAATACATAAAACATTTAACTTGCTCAAATGTTTTATTTCATTGCGGACAAATGAAATTAATTTCAGGGAAGTTTTCAAGGGTAAAACCAGGCAATCAAGGTATGACGTAAGAGCCAAATAACATCATGTTGTCGGACTGAGTTTTGGAGTTAATTAGGTCGAGTTTAAGAGCGGCTCCAGGGAGGGATGTCACTCGAGAGCTTTCGGCATCGGAACATCCGCCCGGGGGTGGAGAGAAGCGAGGAGGGGGTCACACCTGAAGGCTCGGAGCCACGTTGCCACGTAATGGATTTTTCCCCAAGAGACGAACGGACTTCCAACTAATTCTGTGTTTCGTTCTCGCGAATAAAACTCTTTTAGATATTGAGATTGTTTTTACTGGCTTGGGTTACAATTTGTTTTGATGTAGGTAGTTGTTTTAATTTGATTTGTTTGGATTGGAAAGACTGCAATTATTTTGTGTGTGCAAATATACAGTTTTATTAAATGTTGCATGTTACGTTTAAAAACAAACATAGGTATTGTAAATTGACACATTAAAAATCCGTTTTTCAGTGTTGGGATCAAATGACAGGTAATTCAATTATCAGATAAGTGGAAATATATATATATATATATAAATGAATGTTTGTTTGTTTGTCCCGTATGCGTTCCTATATTTCATCCGATTGCGATGCAACTTTGGTAAGTTGTTCTGCGCACGCCCGCGAAGATTTTTGACTTAGGACAAGTTCAGTCCGCCATCTTTAAACAAAATGGCCGCTAGCTATCCTGAAAAGTACTGCACTGATTCGAGTCAAATTCGGTATACACATATATGGGAACCAATCTTAACATATAGGTATAATAAAGCTTCAGACCTATGCCATTCGAATTCAAATGTATGCAGTTTCCGGTACGACTCACATTTTCAATGACCATCAACGAAGCACAGGGACAATCGCTACAAGCGTGTGGACTAAATTTGCAAAATCCATGCTTCTCACATGGACAGCTGTATGTGGCATACTCACACGTCGGAAAACCTTCTGATTTATTCGTGTACGTACCAAAGAGAAACAAAAAATATAGTGTATCCAAAACAAAATTAACGACAAACACTTTCTTTCTTTGAGTTGCAATGCAAGGCATGCCGGGTATTCGCATTAAATTGTAGACCACGCGAACGAAGTCGTGGTTAATAGCTAGTTAGGTATAAATTTAAAGAGAAATATTCCGCCGACTCTGGGATTTGAACCTGGGGTAACCCGGGCATCAGACTATTATGCAAACGTAATTAAATTAAGTTTATTTATTCATTAGATTCATTCTAAAATTAATCTTCGTCGAGCATTTCTGTTCAGAGAGGATCATGAGTGGTCTCTAAAAGTCGAGACGAGATCATAGATGAGTCTCGAGGTCAGAGTCAAGACCGAGACGAGACCAGTCTCGATTATTTTAATTTAATTGTTAACAAGTTCTTTTTGCCTTTTTGTTTGTATGTCCAGTTAATTATAAAATTACCATTTCAATTCTGGTATGAAAATGTTGTATTTTACACGAAATATAATTTTTTTAAGTTCGAATTTTAGCTTATGACGTCATACAAATAGTAGAAATACTAGCATTTTTAATTACATTCTTCACCATTTTATTTTCAAATTACCATCCAAAATACATATAATAACTGAATCTGATCAATACTTAATTAATAACGGCTGGTAACCGCACTTCAAGCGCATAAATATATCACTTACCGAGATCTGCTTCGGTAGAATGCCACACTCAGTAATGGGTAAAAGGCGTGATGATATATTTATAAATAAGAAAAAATAGGAAAAAATTTTCCATCACTTGTCTCGTAATTCCACAGAGGTTTTACAGCACGTTTGCATCAACTTCTCAGCTCATCAACAAACGGCTGGTCAGTTCAGCTTTAACCATAGACGCGTTTCGTCCTTCCGGACTCATCAGTATGGTGCGATCATTTATCCAACTAGATCAACTAGGAAATAGTGGATTGTGATACCGACTTAGCTGAACTGACTGATGTTAACCTATCTACAATGGTAACATGACATGAGAGCTATGGAGCCACTCGTGGTGCCATCTACCGACAAAATCGCAAACAGTTTTTTATTTCGATATATTTATTTTATTTTCAATGTCAAAAACATGCCATTTTAAAATAATTCCTAGTGTCAAAAGGGCATCATTTTTGTACGTTGCATTAATTACGGGCAAAAAAAAAATGAAATAGTTGCTACGAAACAAACTTAACTACGTAACTTACCTAACCTAAAGCAATATCCTATATTTTAATTTAATAAATGGATTTTGAAAATCTTCGTAAGATAAACAAATACTCTTCTCGCAAAGAATTACAAAAGAAGTAACAAATGAATCCAGTTCTAGATTCTCCACGCTCCTGCCTTAATCCTGGCCTGAATTTCGTCCTCGACCCCAGTTTTCAAACAGATCGAGCGCCGATAACATTCACAGATAAACACCCACCAACAGACGTTAGAGGAAAACCATTAGCAAAGACGCAATTTCAATTACAGTAATGTTTTCTTACGCGTCCTGAATAATCAGTCCAGTTTTTAAATTCGCAGTTCGATGATTCGGAATTTCATTCACGAAATCATCTCGTAGTTGTGCGTGCTGCCGTCTAGATGAGAAGCGCTGCGAACGAATTAATTGATGTTTGTTTTTTGCAGGATTCGATAAATGGATTTTTGATTGATATATTTTTGATAATGGTTCATTTCAATACTGAACGCAGGTAATCTGTTGGCGATTTTGTTTTTATGAAACCTGTGAGTTTTTCATTTATTATTTGTAGGTTAAAACAAATATTTGGTCTAAATTGAATAACCAGACTGTAAATATTTTTTGTGGACATAAACAGGATCACACTACTCATTTTTTCAATTAGTCTACTGTCAAATTGAAAACATACTTGTATATTTTATATCTAAATAAAATAATTGTTATTCCATTGTTCCTTTGTTTTTATTTTTCACGAAGTGCTACGGAAAAAATGTAAGTTCTCTTCGTTAATAAAGCTTTCCGCAATAATAAGGAATATGTAGAAGATCATATTACTACAGAGTAATCAAAAGGAATTGTTACAGTTGGCAATAAAAAAAACTACTTGAAATTGGTAAGCCTGATACATGAATTCATTTCCTTTTGTTGACAGTGACATTTAAAATTTAAATTTGAGTACATTTACTATTATATTTATTTCTAAAGTATTTCTATTACTTAAAAAGTCAAAATTCTATTAGCTGTCAGACTCCTGACATAACCTATTTGTATTTATTAGGAATGTCAAATAGCATTTCCGCCTTTATCTGACGTTGTGCCAACTGTGGAATAAAAAGATCTCTGGAATTGTATTGCCAACTATAACAATTCCCTTTGATCACCCTGTATATATTACTAGTAATAAGTATATAATTTTCTTTTTCTATTTCGATGTTCTTATAGCTCTATAAACGCACTGTAAACACGTTGCTAAGGAGATCTATAAGCGCACTGTTTTTGGCGCTTTTTATTTTGTATGGGTGGTATGAATGCTCTTAAATCTGACAAATGAATGGACACATAACCTCAAAATTGTAAATTGCCGGTGTTGAAATATTACTAACAGAATATGCTAGAATCAGACAAAATACAAAACATTCACAATACAGAAAAAATATTGATTAATTGTCACAAAATATGATGTTTCCATTGTCTGTGTTATGAGAAATGCTACCAACACGAATGATAAAAAACACCAACTAATATTTTTGACAAGTCGCAGTTTTTAAAAATCTAACAATATTATAAAATTACCTCAATAGAAAAAAATAGTATAAAGAACACATTTCATAAAGATTGTGAACGCACGAGTCCAAATTTGGACTCGTGCGATAACAGATTGCCTTATGAAACTAGTTCTTTAATATACTACTTTCTCTTTCGGTTTTCTTATAGCTCTATAAATGCACTATAAACCCGTCGTCAAGGAGATCTATAAGCGCACTGTTTTTGGCGCTTTTTATTTTATAGGAAGTGGTATGAATGCTTTTAAATCTGGCAGATCTCAGACAAAACATACCTAGACAAAGTCTGCCGAATTCAAGTCAATGCAGTGTTGTGAAGGAGAAAGAGTTGGAGTAACTTGTGGGTGAGGCGGGTGCGCGGCAAGGAGCGAGTACACTTTGATGTTATGCAAGTTGCAAACATTTGTGTAATTATTTTTATATTCAATTACTTAGTTTTCATACATCAAAGTAAAGGTTAGTTTTTGACATATTAAGTGTTTTGTATACGCACTTTTGTATTTAAATAAATAAAATGCTCGCGTCTGATAACTGTCATCAACAAAAATGCAACCTGCATAACACCAACTTGTACTAGCTTTTTGCCGCGCACCCGTCTCATCACCAAGTTATTCTAACCCATTCTACTTCACAACAAACGCCGTTGTTCTCCGTCTAAGTTATGTTTTGTCTGAGTGACAGATGAATGACATAACCTCCAAATTGTAAATTTTCGATATCGAAATATTACTAAAATATGCTATAATCATACAAAATTCACAACATTCACAATATATTACAAACATTGATTAATTATCAAAAATTTTCAATTTTTTTATTGTTTTTGTTATGAGAAGCGCTACCAACACAACTGATAAAAAACACCAACTTATATTTTTGACAAGTCGCAGTTTTTTATATCTAACAGAATTATAAAATTACCTCAATAGAAAAAATAGTATAAAGAACACGTTTCATAAGGCCCGTTATCGCACTCGTCCTTTGTAAAACTCGGACTCGTGCGTTAACAGTTTGCGTTATAAAACTAGTTCTTTAAAATACTATTATATTCCATGATTTTAATATACTACTTATTTATCAGGAAATAGTAGCCCAGTGGATATAACTGAGTTAAATATTGCATTTATTCATTTACAAGCAAGAAATTGTGCTTTCGAAATATCGCTGACTTCAACTTTATAAATAAATACACGATTGTGTCTGAGTGGTTAGAATTTTACTATAAGCTGTAGGCCCGAAGTTCTTTAATTAGGATTAAGCTCCAAAAACAAATAAATCAATTTATAGGGAGTTAGAAAAGGGTTTAAAACTTTGAGAATATATATATTTTGATGTCCTGATTCTCAATCAAATAGAATGTTTTCAAAATTTCCAAAATTAATGACAGATTTTTTTAAGTGAACATTTTTAGTGTCACTGGTCGACAAGAAATACGTATTTATTAATTTTATAAAATATTACACTGCTTTAAACTGCTTAATTTTATTACCAATGACAGCACATACTACAAAACATCAGATTTAAATTAAATTTTGTTATTCAACATCAGTTACGGGATTAAATCATACATTTTAATTTAAATGTAAAATTGTTCGCTTCAAGAAACCGGTAATTAATTTT
Source organism: Pterostichus madidus (assembly GCA_911728475.2). Taxonomy (NCBI): domain Eukaryota; kingdom Metazoa; phylum Arthropoda; class Insecta; order Coleoptera; family Carabidae; genus Pterostichus; species Pterostichus madidus. Next base: position 25,105,289 of record OU452312.1, read on the forward strand.
GCGAATTTTGAAAAAAATCTTTTTGTACTTGCATCATTCAAAATAAGGTTTACATTACCTTGGAAACAAATGGAAAGTTTGATTTTGTGCACTAGTGCGCAATGTAATTGAAATAACACCCATTTCATGGTTCTAAATTTTTACTATTAAAACGCTAATTGTATTTATATACACATTTAAGGCATTTATAAAATAAATAGAGACATTAGCTTATAACTTCGTTAATCAGACATATTTTAACAAACTTGACGAGAAAAAATAAACAATCTGTTTTCAAATAACAAATGCCAATTCATGACATACTAAACTGTCAATATAAATTCACGTTTCTAGTTTAATAAATTTCCTTATTGTAGATTATATAATTTTTGCTCGTTACAAAAAGCATTGTACAAAACTTGTGCACCAAGACGTCATTTGCACTATTCGCGCACTTGTTATGTGAATAGCTATCAGGCGATCGAAATGTATCCTTAAAGTTTTAGATTATCTTTTAACACCCTGTATAACCGAAGCTATTGTACTTTTATTCAACTGATATCTGGTCAATGTTAGCTGTATTCCATTTTCCACTTGGTTTACTTAAATCAGTTCAGATAAATTTGGCACATGACAAAATGAACTGAATTATGCAAACTGATGCACTTATTGGGGTGAATTACTTCAAAGTAAATTAGAATCTATAATTCTAGCACTGGAAATAAAGTCAGCAAAGCAAACTAGTAAAATAAATAAGTGATCTGGTTCAGTAAATGTAAGTTAGATCAGATCCAAATGGCAAATGGAATACGCCTAATATTATGATTATTTTAACACAATAATATAAATGTATTTTCAGACGACCACTTATGAAAGTAACCATAACAACATCATAAACTACTACGGAAAGTTGAACCTAACGCACACCTCGTATGTTAGTATAACACACACTCCAAACGGAACAGGTGAAGTTCCACTGATTGACAACAGATGACGTTACGATGAAAGAAAATAATAAAATAAATGAAAAAAATTGTATTATTATTTAAATCGAAAGTTTGGCAGATTTTTCAACACTTTTGCACAGATAAAACTTATTTTTTTTAAATTAATAATTGCTTATTTACTAATATTTTAGTATTATTTAAAATTTTGATATTACGGTTAGTACAGTTGGTATCACAATAGGCGCATTCCATTTGCCATTTATATCAGATCTAACTTACACTCACACGATATCTTACACTTTCGATGCTTGTTATGTAATACACTATAAAATATTAATGTTGCTTTATATTTAAATAATAAATTACCATGTATAATAAGCAAACAATAAATAACATTATTTTCCATCAATAATATAAGCACGTACATGAGTGGAATATTTTCTAGTAACGTGCACTAATAAAGCATTTAAAAATTGACTGCTCTATTATGTGACTCTTGATAAATTAATTTCTGTTTGATTAGTTATTCCCTTCACGTGTTTCTATCACCCGTAGTGTCAGACACCCACGCACTTAATTAATGACAGTTCTATCACCTTTGATTCTATATAAACTGCTTTTATCAAGAGTCATTTGTTTAATGTATGGTTCGTAGGTGGCTGTATTGAAGTCTTCATTTTAAGTGTTGCCTCTTTACATACATTAAAATGTGTTCAATTATTCTGTTGACTTGGATTTTGACAAAAGAGAATAGAAAATGCTGATTGTAATGTAAATATACATACCTACATGCAAAGGAAAAATAATATAAAACAAAATATTCGTCAATAAATATATTCATGTGTTTTGTTTTATTTTATGAGATAATATTGTCCAGTATTTTTACTAATGGTGTGGTAAGATAGTAATCATTGCATAATAAATTTATGAATAACTGTTCAGTTAATGTGTCAAGAGTTCATGCTACCCCATTCAATGGGACTAGACCAGGATTGAAAAAAACCCGGGATTGGGTATCCATCAGTTTTTGTAATATAAGACAAATAATATTTCATCTTAAACTAGTTTGATATTGACATTTGTCAAAGTATTGGCTATGTGATACTACGATATGATATAATAAATGATAATTTAAGTTAAACGTTTTATTTTGTAAAGAGATTATTTATTATTACACTGTAAAATATATAAAAGATATTTATGTTCCGAGATTTTATTCTACCTTAAAATTCACCCTGGATGAATATTCAACCAAATGGGTTTTTTAGAGGGTTTATTTGGGTTTTTTAGGTGGGTTTTATTTAAAAAACCAAGGCGGGTTTTTTTGGGTGGGTAAAATATGAACAACCCTGCACTAGACTGATGTCCGGCGGCACAGTAATGTGGTTAGTTTTACAGTAGTCGAATTTGAAGATCCCGAGTTCGAATCCCACTCAAACTAAAAATATATTACCACAACGCTGTGGCTCGGTTAGTCCGTACTATAATTTGAATTAAGTTCCTGTAATACAGAGTAGCATAAATAAATATATAAATTATGTATGTAAATATTAGTTATTTTGATTCACAAAAAGATTAATCACAAATACAGAATGTTCAGAAAATGGACGAACAAAATTATAATTTTCTAAAACTGTCAATAATAAACTTTTTTTGACATTTGACATCATACAATTGTTTGTAATTTTGTTTGAGTTTCATGACAATTGCTACAAGTATTCAATTTTCAAAAAAAAATCTTAATTTTCTTAATTTTTATGTGGTAGCTAGCTTAGTGGTATCAAGTCGGCCTGTGGATCCTGAGAACCCTGGTTCGATCCCCACAGGCGACAAGCAATTTTCACCATTTTAAAAACTACCCCTGTGGCTTCTCCACCACTAACATCTTTGGGGGCTGTGATTTGATGGCCGGTAACCGCACTTGCGAAATATGCTTCGGCAGAGTGCCACATCCAGTAATGGGTAGAAGGCATGATGATATATTTATATTTATTTTTTCTCGGTTATGAAATGTCAAAAATAAAATCTGTTAACCAACTTATATGCGAATTCTCTATCACATTTTTAATTGAAGTATTTTTGCCTAAAATAATATGGGGACTTTTGTCATAGCGCGTTGTTTCATATGCGATTTAAATGAAATTAATTAAATTTTTGTTAAAAATTTTGTAATGTGTATCTTAGTAGTTGTTGAAATAAAAAGAAATAGGTTCCCATTTAAAATAATAAAGTTGCACGCCGTACTTTGAGAACCACTGGTCGAAAAAAAATTGTTTATCGTTTTGTAACACACTTAGAAAATGGTATTTCTTTACTAATTTATCCAACCTTGTAGCTCTTATAGTTCTCAAGATAGCATGGTGGCATAACTAAATTGAACACCCTGTATAATATATATATATATATATATATATATATATATATATATATATATATATATATATATATATTTATATTTATATTTTGTAATAATTGTTTATTGAATAAAACAAATTGAAATACTGAACAATAAATTACACGCCTTTATTATAAACTAAAAAATCTAGTGAATGATTTCGTGCATGCAAGTGTATACAAATTTCAAAAATAGGGTTTTAAAACCGGTAAACAAAATAAATTCTACATTCAAAATTTATTATACAGCCCACAAACAAAAACGTAAACGAACATAGAATTAATATCAAAATTAAAAATGTTTCATGTGTATTCATTTCATATCAACAAAAACATTTTTATTGTTTTTTCCTTTTAACAAACAGTAACCACCGTTTAGCATTTCGAAATTAAAATTTGCCTCTTGAAAACTTCGTTTCGCGAATATTTTACATTGCTATATTCGCACTAAAGAAAAAAAGTTATCTTTGCAATTTATCTGCCAAGGAGCTCTCAGAAATCAAATTTCGTTCTTACGTAAACATTAAGAACTTTTAATTTTCAACTCTATATAGGTATCTTCCGAAGATTTATTTGAGTCCAACATTTTACTCTTTATCGTTATTCAAATGTAAATAATTACATATTTATTATAAATAGTTACTTGTCAAATATTATTCATTTATTTTCCTTTCTTAAAAGATACATACATACATATCTTCACGCTATATCCCATCAAATGGGGTAGCACGAACCCTAAAATCACTCATCAAATAATCAGCCCCCGTCAAACATTATCATCCAAAAACACCACCCTCACTTTAACCACATTCATAGATCCCTCCATATAAACTCATTTATTTATCACACTCGAAATCATTCTTAAATAACAAACCCTCAATTACATCCATCCAATCACTCCTATTTACTTATCATTCATCTTCTATCTTCAACGTACATAACATATGCATAAAACATCTCAAATTACCCGCGCTTACTCCTAACAACGAATCTAATATCGAATCTAACAACGAATCTTCAAAGATTAGAAAAGATGAAAGTGATAGCCTGCAATTGTATATAAAAGAAAAGTCCACACAATGCAGTAACTGAAAATGAAACAAAAAGATAAGATAGGAAGGGAGTGTCGCCCTGTGCTTGTTATTTGGAAGTGAATTCCACACAATTGCACTTAAACACTCTACGTAAGAACTGAAAACGAATTAAAAGATAAGAAAGGAAAGGAGTGTCGCTCTACGCTTGTTTTTGAAAGTGAATTTCACACAATTGCAGTTAAACACTCAATGTAAGATCAGAAAACGAATTAAAAAGATCAGAAACGAAGGAAGTGTCGTCCTTGCGCTTGTTTTTGAAAGTGAATTTCACACAATTGTAGATAAACACTCTAATGAAATTACTAAACAACAAAACTAAAATCAAAATTCGTGCACTTCTTAAAAGATAAAGAAAGAAAATCCAACTACGGTATCTAAGTCTAATGTTATCTTTGACTGTTTACACAAATAAGTAGTTTACATCGTCTTACACTTAGTTATTCTTCTTACTTAAGAGATAAGAATGATTAGCATCTTAATTACACATGATGTGTACTCTTACGACACCATAAATATGAAAATTTTATTGGCGAGTGTCGAGTGGCGACCGAGATCGTGAGAGAAAATCTCATAAAAATCCTGTGCACTTCACATCAAAATTAAAATCTGATCTAGATATGCGCAGAATTTATCACATTCTAGACATTCTTCCTAAATATTTTAGTTTCCACGACACTATAATTGTTTCAGTTCAAATATAACTGAACTAATAAATATATTCTGCTATGTTAATTAACTTGGTATTACATCGTTCTTGAAATGATATGGAGTAGTTGCTCAGTGGCATCAAGTCAGCTTGTGGATTTGAGAACCTGGGTTTGATTCCCATATAGCCGACAAACAATTGTTACTTAATTAAAATTACCACTGTGACTTCCTTCCCACTAACACCTTTGAAGACCGTGATTTGACGACTGGCAATAGCACTTCACGCGCATAAATATATATATCACTTACTGAGATCTGCTATGGCACACCCAGTAATGGGTAAAAGGCGTGATGCCTCATTTATTTATTTTCTTATTGAAACTATGACAATGTAACAACAAATAAAAGGTAGAAAGGATTCTGGATTAAGTATGTATAATGTAATAACGAACGAAATATGTATTTTTTGTGACAAATATTAAAAATATAAATTGATAGAAACTAAATAATCTAAATGGTATAAGTGGCTCAGTGGTATCGAGTCGGACTGGGAATTAGAGAACCCGGGTTCGATTTCCACAGCCGACAAACAATTTTCACCACATTAAAATTGCTTCTGTAACTCTGCCCCCACTAATATCATTGTGGGCTGTGATTTGACAGCTGGTAATCGTACATCACGCGCATAAATATATCACTTACCGAGATCTGCTACGGCAGAATGCCACATCCAGTAATGAGTAAAAAGTGTGATGATATATTAATTAATTAATTTGTTTAGGTTTTATACCCATGGTTGCCACCTCTCCGGTTCCACGGTTTCAGTCCGGAGACTCCGGGTTTTGTACAAAACTCAGGGCTCCGGTTTTATATAAAAAAAATAGGATTGAATAATAATCATTAAAAAAAATAAGTTTCAAGCATAAGAAATTCAAAGTTTAATCTATTATTTAAATTCTAGTTTTCTGAAATAACAAAATATGTTTTACCTCGCTTTTATCCACTGGGATACGATTTCCTGTAATCATTCGACTGTTGTGTTACTGTTATAACTATCCTTTTGTTATATATATATAGGTAAATATGTATAATTTATGGTCCCGTTATTTATTTATTTATTTAGGTGGTATATGTTTATTAAAATTTACGGCATTTATTTAGGCCAAAATAACCGCCCTGCAAGTAAGTATTTATTTTCTAAATCCCTAAGCAAATAGAACCCACGATAAAATTACCAACAAATATAATATAATAAATCGAAGTGAGCTCTCCCTTCACAGACAGTTAACTGTCAATAGAATTCCTCGAACGCCAACTGGGATGCAAACTCACTAATCTTAGTAATAAGCTCACAGCTGTTGTGTCGCTAACAAGCAAACTCGAGCATAGCCGCCTTTTTCAAAACATCGAATCGTCGCGGAATCAAATCTCGCATCTAACTTTGATAGATGTGCCAATTACTTCATTTATTTTCACTTCATTTCACGCGCAAGCAGTGTCCCATGGAGACGTACCAATTAAAAGTTATCACAAAGACGTGTTTAAAAAGTTTTAATTCCTTGAATAATTACGTGAAATATAAAATACACGTAATTATATTGAACGAGTTACTTTGAATACATTTGTTTCTGATGTCAACTTTTTACACCGTCATTGAACTTTGTTAATGAATCGACATTCAGAAAAATATCTGTATAATACGATATTTTTTAGCTTTAAATTGTTAGGTAAAGTTCGTTTTATTTAAGAAAACAATGGGGGATTCAAGTGGTAGAGGTTTTTAATATATATTTATTAAAATAAGTTCTTGACCGTACATCATATTTAATACAATATAAAATCATACCATAAATGATATCTTTATTGCTGAAATATGAAAGTTATAGTTGAATAATTTAAAACGTTCATTGCAATTACGTAGTTGCATTAAGCCAATCACAGAGCTTTGTCTGAAACGTATGTCGGTGCTCAATTTTACTGAGAAGAAGACGAAGAAGAAATAAGCATTCAGCATTCTACGATTCTACTAATGACGTATAATACTAGATGAATTATGCCGTATTCAAGTCAATGCAAACGCCGTTGTTATCCGTCTAGTTATGTTTTGTCTAAGGATTCTACTGACAACGACACACGTTACGTGAAGTTACGTGTTATTTATCTCTGTTTTCTCTGTCTCTCTTTAAGCTAAGATGCAACTACGTCACATTCGTTTGTTTCGAAAGTTTAAATATTTTTATCATGCTTAATACAAGTTTAAAAAAAATAAAAATTTTGGGTATAATAATTTTATTATGTAGATTAATATATAAAAAATTCAAAAAAGTCTTGAAAGGCCCATTACGTCATAGAAACCAATTTATTTGCTATCATAGATAGGTAAAATATATGTTATTGTTTTTTTTTTAAATAGATACTTTTCGTAATTGTAAATAAGAGAAACAGATATTATTGCATATTTTATTATAATTGTGTATATCTTTCACACTATCAAATATTCTTCGTATGTTTCATTTAAAGATTAATTGGAGGATGAATTTAATGATTTAAGACACATGCAGGATTCCTGATTTTAATTTTGTTGTTTAGTTATATTGTTAGAGTGTTTACCTGCAATTGTGTAAAATTCACTTTCAAAAACGAGCGCAGAACAATACTCCTTTCCTTACTTATCTTCTTGATTCGTTTTCTGATACACATAAGAGTGTTTAACTGCAATTGTATGGAATTAACTTTCAAAAACAAGCGTTGAGTGAAGCTCCCTTCCTTCCTTATATATTTGATTTTCTTTTCAGTTCTTACATGGGATGTTTAACTGCAATTGTGTGGAATTAACTTTCAAAAGCAAGCGCATGGTGTCGCTCTCTTCTTTTCTAATCTTACACTCTCTTTCTTTCTTATTTTGTTGTTTAATTTTCAGTTCTTACACTGGAGTGTTCAACTGCAAATGTGTGGAATTTTCTTTCAAATATAAGCGCAGAGTGTCGCTCTCTTCTTTTCTAATCTTTGTAGATTCGTTGTTAGATTCATTGATTAATGAAAAGTGTATAGGAGTGATAAGATGGACATGACTGAAGGAATGCTGTGTAATGAATGATTCCGAGTACGATGAGTATATGAGCTTGTATGGAGGGTACAATAAATGTGATTGAAGCGAGGGTGGTATGTTGGGATGAAAATGTTTGACGATGAATGATTGCTTCATTAATCTATTGAGTAAATGTTTTATGAATGATTCTAGGTTCGTGCTACCCCATTTGATAAGATATAGAGTAATGTAATGTATTTATGTATATATGTTTTATTTGAAAAAGGTTTGTCTAAAATAATTTACGAACGTTTAATGACGTCATATACAATAAATACTTAAAACGTATTGTGTGTGGTTTCATAGACAAATTCAATGAATAAATGTTTTCCGAAATGATATGAACTTTATATTTAAAAAGATAACAATTCTTAAAGAAATATATTACTTTTTTGTTAGATTTTATTTCCTTTTAGCTTTGTACATAATGGAATTGAAAATTAGGTGTGATCAAAATTGTAAAAAGGTACTACAATCAGACTTTGAAAGCAGTGTAAAAATCCTGGATATTTTTGAATCAAAATGAAATTATTGCTTCAAAGCACCATTAACTTTGAAATTTAAATTAAGATGGGTGGAAGAAATTCGCAAGCGAAATAAACTAACAAATCTGAAAACAACTTCAAAATTCCCGAAAAATCATAAACTTTCTGTGAGTCCGGAGTTCTTCAGCGTTTGATTCCAAACTTTGAGTTTTAAGCCAAGCTCGAGAAGCTCGAGCTTTATATCAGCTGGTGCTCAACATAATTCTATTTCACACTCACCCATTTCAACAAGTTATGAATCTCATTCCGAGCGTAAAATGTGATGAAAGTATTTGGGGCATAATTTCCGTGTAAATTTAAGTTACAAGCCAATTCAGTATTGAATTTCGCTTAGTAGAGCAAAGACGCGAGAGCTCTAATGTAATTTGGCAAAGGTTTCGTCACGAGCACACAATATGGCGACATGCAGCACTTTTTGGCACACGGCCGCACCACTTCAGGGTGTGATCACAGTTTTAAAGTGTCATAAGTTGCAATAATGCATCAGTTCTTTGGGATAGTTGGACTTTACTGCTCCCTAACGCCTCGTACGTAACCTAAATTCACTTGCAGCTGCAGCCTTAAGCGCTCAACGAACATACTCATGATTTTTACAAATGATTTTTTAAGCCTGTCATTGTTATCGGGTGGAAGTGAAAATATTACTTTTTACCGTCATCATATTTCGATTTAAAATCTAGAACGACCTCTTTAAATTCGCGAAAATTTTACCTAAAGTACTAAAATTATTATATATTGCATCATTATCTTTATTTCGAAACAGTTTTACGTGAAACATCATCGTTGCTTGTTTTATAATTTAAGACAAACTTTCACCAAATTATTTCTGCATCATTGCTGCACTCAGATATTTTATTTTGTATTTACATAGTTTCATTTTGAAGCTAAGTATACTATTAAAATAAATATGTACATCATTACGCCCTTTATTCATTTGTATGGCACTCTGTCGTTGCAGATCTCGGTAAGTGATATATTTATGCACGTGAAATAAGGTTACCAGCCTTCAAATTATGGACCCAAAGATGTTAGTGGAGGGGAGCTACAAGGATGATTTAAATATGGTGAGAACCAGTGCGTACTATGGCCGAATTTGTTTGGGAACTATGGGTTCAATCTGAAACTGTTCTAGAACTAACTCATGTTACTTCCAAATAAATGATGCATCTAGTGTTAGTTTTAAAAATTAGCAATAAATTTAAAATGCAGGTGCTAAGTGACATCTGCTTATTTACAAATTGGGATGCCACCAATTCAAAACGGATAATAAGGAACACATATTAATTAGAAAGAGATAAAAAACGGGTTCAACCTACTAATCCTGCAAAATAGCTGGGGCAGTAGGATCAGTTCAGGAACTATTCTGGGTTACTTAAAACGTGGCAATTAAACAAAAGCAACCTACCGGGTTACTTTAAAAATGCCAAATAAATATCGATTCTAAATCCAAAGTTACCTTTGGGGCCTATTTTTTATCAATGAAGTTTGTTAAATAGCTAAACTAACCTTAAAAAAGAAAAAAAATGTATTTTGCCAAATTGTCAAACAAATGGGCGTATTTTGTAACATACCAGTTAATATTTAACGATCCAATAAAAATTATTATTTGTTATTCAGTGTCGCCTGTTTTCATTGGTTATTTTTTTAACAAGTTGTCAAAAATTAACAAAGATGTTATAGAAATTGAAAATTTTAATTTCTATTATTTATGAATTGGAATATATGAAGTAATGGCTCAATGGTATCGTGTCGGCCTGTGGATCCTAAGAACCCTAGTTCGATTCCCATAGCCGACAAAACATTTTCACCAATTTAAAATGTGATTTAACGGCTAGTTACAGCACTTCACGAGTATAAATATATCACTTACCGAGATCTGCTTCGGCAGAGTGCCACAACCAGTAATGGGTAAAAGGCGTGATGATATATTTATGAATTGGAATATGTAATAAATACAACTAAAATTGCACGTAAATATTAAAATTATCTGATATTAAAGTAATTAATGGTAATGTGGTAGGTGGCTCAGTGGTATCGAGTCGGCTTGCGGATTTGAGAACCCAGGTTTGATTCTCACAGCCGACAAACAAATTTACTATATTAAAACTATCCTTGTGACTCTCCCTGCACTAACGTCTGTAGGGATCGCGATTTGACGGCTGATAACCGCACTTCACGCGCATAAATATATCATTTACCGAGATCTGCTACGGCAGAGTTGCCACACCCAATAATGGATAGAAGACGTGATGATACATTTATTTTCTAGTTCATGTTTCACTTTGTATAAATAATGCTGTATTAGTGCAGAATTGGTAGGAATTGAATGAGAAAAAGTCCTCATTTCACAAGTATTACAAGGAATAATGTTCTCAGGCAGATAATTACATCTAATGCATGTTCTAGGTTCTAGCTAGAGCTCATAGTTTCAAGAAGTCTCTTAACTGTTACCGCTAACATGATAGAAAACTAAAGTTCGGAAGTTAGCAACAGCAGTTCCACATGCTAATAACAGTTGGCAGCACTAGCGGCAGGGTGGCAGGGCTGCCACTACACTCGAACTTCCTAACTGTTTGCTGCTGCGATCGCGACAACGATATGTAGGATTACATATCCGCTATTCAACATGTAAAACATTAGATCGGATTGCCAATCTGATTCATCAAACTCTTCAAAGATATTGACAGGATTTCGTAATCTTTAATCAAACTGTAAGATTATCAGATCACCGTTACCTTCATTCCAAGTAGAATATATAGTTATTTGTCTTTATAGAGAACATAATACAGCTAATAAAATAAAACCAGAAATATACAAAGAGTTAGTCGATAACTCTATTTTTTATTCAAGCAGATTTACAAAGTGAGTTAAATTTTAAGATATTTTACATTCTTCTTAATTTTGAATAGATCTATATTAATTGTGACGTAACTGGGTCCGTCGATTAAATAATAATATATTAAAGAATGAGTTTTATAAGACCTGTATTGTCGCACGCGTCCAAGTTTAGACAACGAGACGGAGGTCAGTTTTCTAAGGGACAAGTGCGATAACAAGTCTAATGAAACGAGTTATATATATTAGTTTTTCTATTTTGCGTCTTATATAAATGAAAAAAAAAAAAAAAAAACATGAAAGAAGATATGGTGTTAACAACTAACTAGTTTTATGAACCAAGGAATCGATGAATCCCGTTTAGATTTTTGGAATTTAGTTTTTTAATATCTGGAAGACTGAGATTCGCTAGGGATATAACATGAGATGAGAAGTGTAATATGGATAATAAAAAACCAGGAAACAGATAAAAGAAACAAGTTCTCCCTCTAATTTTCTTTAGAATTTTCGCTTATATCTTGAATTGATTTTTATCTCAATCGATTTTTTTTATCTTATTACATTTAGGCTTGCCACCTCTCCGGGTTTGACCCGGAGATTCCGGGTTTAATTATTATTTCTCCGGGTTGAGTAAGTAAAATTGAATATGTACAAAATTATATACAGTCTGTCGCGTGTATCTCGTGTACTGTGTAGGGAATACCTAGTGCGGTGATTGGTGATCGAACGTATACAACTGGTGAAGGCGCAGTGCTGGCTGCGTGCAGCTATGTAGTTATCCGGGACAAATCTGTCTCACTATCGGAATCTTCTACGCCACAAAATTATTAAATTTTTGTCTTTGATGATCTTCTATGTCTTACTCTTATCTAATTTTATTTCTGTCACTAAGTCTCCCAATTTCTTCATTCTGTCCTCATGATTATTTAGGGAAGAATTTATACAATTAATTTCGGTTCTAATATTACATATATTATCTTGTATTAGATCAAATTTTTTTAGAATTGTATCAAGTTTTCAGAAATCGACATAATTTTAGATAAGGGGATGTCTTCTGTTGCATGTGATTATCTTCAATTTTGTCAATATTGTTACAGTTTAATCGTATATATGACGTTGAGTACACTCATTTTATTGTTACAGTAGATTTATCACTTCCAATCTTGTTTTACTTTATTTTATATGTAATTATTTTACCATGATAACAAAAACACTTGTCTTTAACAAAACAATGTAACCCTTTTTTTATCAAATATGGTAATAATAATAAAATTGCAGGATCTTCTTTAAAAAAATAGTAATCGTCTCCGGGCGAGACTTAGTTCTGAGGTGGTAATCCTAATTACATTGCCCCAAAGTACTCATATTCCTATATTTTGAAAAACTAAATTATCTGAAATTTCTCTCCAATTTTCTTTCAAAATGACGTACTGAAATTTTTTTCGGAGGATGATACTTAATTATATCACTTTTTAGTCCAAAAAACATATACCAAGTTTCAACAAAATCGTTTAAGTTGATTCTGAAATCGTTGACACACACAGACAGATACTATTTATTAACATCTTAAATTCAAATATTAAAAAACATATTTAAGTACAATAAAAATATAATCTATATTTAAACTATAATTTACCTCTTTTGACTTAATCGAAGAAATTGTGGGCGCATTTGTATTGGCTAATTTGAAATTGTAAGTGGATTCATATTTACTCGTAGTATTATGAAAAGGAAAATTGAGCAAAACAAATTGGAAGAATCAAGCAGCACGTGGATACATTCAATTTCAACAAAGCATACAAATTATATGCTAAAATTAGAAATGTAATTTATAAAGATAAAGCCACTAATAAAGGAAATATTATTTACATTAGGTAATTATATCGAATAACATTTCCTAGAATTGATAGATAATTACCTATAGGCAAATATTTATTTTTAATTATATAATTCGAATATCAATTTCAAAGGTACTTAAAATCTAATTTAAATATTATTTAATCATCAGTATCAATAAATAATGAGAAATTAATTACGGAATCATAGTTGTATAAATATTTATAATATTTTGTTTCTTCTAAAAGTTGTTAGCGTTCAAATTTAGAAAACATAATGATGGATTACTTCACATTTATTAATTTCTGATTACGTTATTGATTATATTCAGAACAGAAAACGTATTTAAATAAATTTGCATATAAAATACGGATGCATATTACATTTCCTAATAGAAAATTTAACAATGTATTTAATCTCACTTTATAACCACGTCAACTTGAACGAAATAAAAAAAACAAAAAGTTGTTTCCAGTGAAAATGAACAGGCTGAATGCAATAAAATATCCATAACACTAATGTTATTTGATAAGCAATTAAACCCGATTTAAAAGCATCACCGCTGTTATCGTCCAGTAAATCTAACCTTAAAAATCAACCAATTAATGATAAACCAAAGAGATGTCATGTTAGGTTTAGCTCAATGGCTCGAGATCACAAGATGGAGATCCCGAATGTGTAACCGTTCTTCGAAGTTTCAATCACAAGGACAGACAGTAATGCTTTGCAGCGGCCGCGATATAAACTTATTACACAGTTGTCCCAAAAATAACGAAACTTTTAATTTAAATTATAGAATACGTAGCGCAATCTATTGAACATACACATTGTTAGAAAGATACATCTTTCCTCTTTCGAACGCACACAACTTCATGTAATCAGGTGACAGTTTAAAAATTTACGCGCATTTTAATGACAGTAGGTTTTGTGTTTATGTTGTAAAAATACAATGGAACAACGAGCAAATATTAAATTTTGTGTTAAACTTGGAAAAATTTTTGCTGAGACATACGAATTGATGAAAACAGTTTATGGTGATGATTGTTTATCTCGTTCACAAGTTTATAAGTGGTTTGCAAAATTTAAAAATGGTCGTGAAGATTTAAATGATGATGAAAGATCTGGACGTCCAAAAGCCGGAAATCGTACTGAATTAGTCGAAAAAGTGCGTGAAATCATTGCTGTCGATGCGAATTTTACTGTTAGAATGTTGGGTGAAGAATTAAATACGAGTAAAAATACTATTTGGAGAATTCTAACTGAAGATGTGGGTAAAAAAAAGGTTGTTCACGTTTTGTTCCACATGAATTAAATGAAGACCAAAAAGTCGCTCGTGTAAGTCAACGAATTTTTAAAGAAAAAACATATTTGTGTCATCGACCACCCGTCGTATTCGCCTGATCTATTACCATGTGACTATTATCTTTTCGCAAAACTGAAAATTGCCATGAAAGGAGCGTTTTATGATGATATTCCAGCCATTCAAGCAGCCGTGACACAGGTGTTAAAGAACGTTCCTTTAGATAGCATAAAGAATCTATGCATGCTCTAATTGATCGTTCTAAAAAGTGTATTGATTCAAATGGAACCTATTTTGAATAAATATTAAGTTTCAAACATAATATGCGTGTTTTGTTCTATATCTAAAGAGTTTCGTTATTTTTGGGACATACTGTGTATATAAATATATATTTTTAAATTAATATTAAATAAAAATTCACCACAATAATAGCATTTATATTGACATCTATTATAGGTGAACGACCATAATCGCATATTTTTGTTTTAAACTCCTAGATTTTAAACTGAATTATTCGTAGAGAGGTAACAATTTGTAAAGAATTTATTTTTCGAAAAGTGCAAATCACTAAATACAAAAAGAAATCTCAAAATCACATAGTTCTATTGGGAATTCTGGGAAAATATACCTATAGACCTTTCAACGTTTAAAAATAAAATATAAGTATCCGATGATAAATGGTATGACAAGATGGTGTATTTTACATTTTTAAATAATTAAAGAACATATTTTAATCGCTTTATAATCAATGTATATTGATATTTTTTTTTATATTTGAGTTCTCTTAAATTAGACGAAAAAAGTAATTAAAAATTGCCTAGGATTTAAAAGGTTGGAAATACTTCACTATTAGCTGAGCGCTGGCATGACGTCATAACTCTGGTTTTAGAGTTAAATTTCTTCGTTAAAAACAATCATAAAAATATAAAATAAACGGGAAACTAAAGCTTTAATATTTCTTTTTATAATCTACATATTCAATTAATAACAAAAATTAACAAGTTTATTATCATACTTTTAAAATCTTATTTGTTAATATTTTTTCAGTACTATCACCGTTAAAAGTGAGCTATTTTGTCATTATAACGTTATCATAACAATAATTTAAGTTATCTACAGCATCAAGCGCGACGTAAAATAAAATAAATAAATATATCATCACGCCTTCTACCCATTACTGGGTGCGGCACTCTGCCGAAGCAGATCTCGGTAAGTGATATATTTTGCGCGTGAAGTGTGGTTACCAGCCGTCAAATCACGGCCCACAAAGATGTGGGGGAGCCACAAGGGTAGTTGTTGAAATTATGAAAATTGTTTGTCGCCTGTGGGAATCGAACCAGGGTTCTCAGGATCCACAGGTCGACTTCATACTACTGAGCTAGCCACCCCATAAAAGTAAAATATTAGCACAATTATATAATAGCTATGTATGTAACAAGTACATAAAGCCCGATTATGTACATGTGGTACACAAAGCTTTATGATTGACTGTCTTGGAGACGATATGTTTTCTTAATTATGTTTAATGTGATATGTAAAGAACTTAGTTGTATTTTGTTTAAAAATGTTATTTACAATTATTAACTGTCAAATTTGACACACAAAAGTGAAAAAAGTGTTCAATAATGTCTCGGAACTTAAAAGATTCCCAAAAGAAGTAAACGAAATAGCATTCTATACAAAGGAATTAATTAATGAATTGCGATTAATATTTATTTTGACTTTTATTTTTCGACGTTAATAGCAGTCTAATTTTGCTATTTTATCGTACTAGTCTAATAAAGTGCTATTTTATGGACATTAAACAATGTCATAAATCAAAAGAATATGCTGCTGCCGGAAATAAAAATATATATTGTGTGTATTAAGTGCACAAAGTGCTCTTACCGCCCTGGCAATCCTTAGTCTAAAATTTCATCACTCGTGTAGTAAATCGTCGCTTGCTTACTAGGTAAATGAATAACTATTTCTACTACAATAAGAATGGGGTTTTATTATTATTATTTATTCATTTTTTATTAATATTTTTTTGAAGTTATTGTAATAGTACCTAATAGTATTTTTAGTCCGATTGAAGCATACTCATATTATTGTTTTTACCCACTTATTTAGAAAATTTAATGGGGTAGCTGGCCTGTGGATCCTGAGAACCCTGGTTTGATTCCCACAGCCAACAAACAATTTTCATCACATTAAAATTACTCCTATTGCTCCCCCTCCACTAAAATCTTAAGGGGTCGTAATTTGACGATTGGTAACCGCACTTCACGCACATAAATATATCACTTACCGAGATTTGCTACGGCAGAGTGCCACACTCAATTATGGATAAAAGGCATGATGCTATATTTATTTATTTTTAATAATTCAATATTCTTTTTAACACGTCATGCAAATAAAGAAATTAAAGCAAGCGATGACAATCTACGAATTCTAAGTAATGTAGTGCGTTGATGAGCATTATAAACACTCCTCATTCCGATTCTGATACCAGACTCTGAAGTTCTGTGAAGCGATCGCAAGTAATCAAGCGGGAATATTTAATCAGTTATCGATAAATGCTTTATATGGCAGCAACAGCACAGCTGATGGTTTATACCTACACGACCTTCAATCAAGCATTCGTTGAATTTTTCTTACGAAATTTTAAATTGGAATCGCTCACTTTATTGATGTTTAACTTGATTGACTGTTGCTTGATGGTTTAATGACTTATTTTTGTTTGCAAGGTAACTGCATATTTATTTCTTAATACTTTCGTTTTCTTTATTTGATTTTTATATTACAGTTAAATCTTGGAGGAAAGTATTCCAGGAAGTGGATACAGTGGCGCACAAACGGTTTCAGAGACTCCTTCGGAAAATAGTTGATCATTTAAAAAAAACATTTTTATACAAAGTGCTCCAACAAAACTATGTTATAGGAGAAATACTGCATTACCTAATTTCATCATGTAATATTAGAGTACTAAAAAGCGTGTCGTAATAATATTTATTACGATACAAGTGCTGTAATGAATTTTGACAGTAAAATGATAGTTTGACATAAACAAACAGTGAAACCTATGGCCGGTTTCACCAACAAAAGTTAAATTTTAAATGTGGATTAAGTAAAAAAAAGCAAATCAAAAGTCCTTGTCAAATGGAGTAATTGACATTGCTGTCATACATTCGCTTTGCTTTTATTTATTTAAACCACGTTTAAAATTTAACTTTTGTTGATGAAACCGGGCACTAGACTTTATTGAAAATTAAATCAATCCACTCACGCTTTAAATAAAAGCATAAAAAATGTTTAATATTTTTTGGAACGTTCTCTTCAATTTTAATTAAAAAATTTCTTCTGTAGAAGCAGTTTCCCGTGGAGAATTTGACATTTCGGTAGAATCTTTTCAATTTAAATTTATGAAAATTGTATTTATTTTATTTGTAACCAAGGAGATTAAGTTATCACTTATTAATTTCACTAGTGAATAATGATCAAAATAGCTTTCATTTCATTGGCTCATTTTCAAACAAATTTGTGATTCTATTAGTTCTTACATATACGTGGTAAATTTATAAAATTAAAAAAAATGTCAGTTATGTATTATTTTTTTTTATTTTATCACAAAATTAGGTAATAGTTATTTTTATAACGCAGATTTCCGCACTCGGCAAGCCTTGTGCGTTAAATTCTGCACTTGCACGTAACAAGCCTTTTTCGGCACGTGTTATAAACAACATTTTTCCTACAACTGTACAATTTAGAAAATCACTAAAATATTGTCCAAATTTACAAAATCTTAATGATATTCACGAGAACGATGTTTTACGGCGTTGTTATGGTTTGTTTGTTGATTGCTTGCACATTGTTCTACGTTATTTAAAAATATTTCACTAATTTCAAGATAATTTCTTCAAATTCGTCTAGATTGGAATACTACAGTGAGTGATTCGGCAAGCCTCGTGCGTTAAATTCTGCACTTGTACGTAACGAGTCTTTTTCGGCACTTGTTATAAAAATAACTATTCCGCTTCTATTTCTTCCCAAATTACTATACAGGAAAAGATTTCAAATAAAATTAACCGGGAATTATATTTTACATTTTTATCAATCTGCACGTTTCTTTTAATGTTAAAATCTTAATTTCAACATTAAAAGTTTGCCAAAATTGAACTGAAATTATTGCAACGTTTAAATACTATTGAATTTTTGTCTTATAAAGTTGTCAGGAAACCAGGGAAGCCACGGTAGAAGGAAACATATTATGTTAATTGCTCTGGCACAGTTTCGTGCAGCACTCTATATTTTAAAATAAACTGCTGCAAAGCGTTCCTTTCAAATTGAAACACTGCTAAACAAAGTGATTGTTGATAAATATAGAAGTGACACGCCCTACAGCAAAATCATGTGTGCGCCACTGAGTGAAAGACGTAATAAATTATACTTATTTGTTTAATAGATACATACGGAACTTCAAATGTCAATAAAATAGTACATATAACGTAATAAAATTTTATGTTAGTTGTAAAATGCAAATGTACACTTAATTTAAATAAAATTGAAAGGAAAGTGCATCTTATTTAATGTTTGTTCAAAGGGCAAACTGTCTTGAAAATAATATTATCCAAGATATATTATTCATAAACAAGAATTATTATTGTAACATTGTGAAAAATCTTTTAGAGCAACATAGTTCTGCAAAATGCACTTTAGTTTATAGACCTATTCTCTTTTATTTTAAAAAACCCTAACAATTAATTAAGATACAACAAATTTTACATATTCTCAAAAGCAGTCATGCTTTGTTTAATTTTTGACCTTCACATTAATTGAAATTATTGTTGAATTAATTTGTCCCTGGCACCTGGCGATGTTCTTTTGTTTTTTCAAAAACTATTTCAAGAAGAATCTCAATAATATCAAATCGGAAAATAGCATTCAGTATAATTATCACCATTTGTGTTGTAGTGATATGAAATATTTTTATTTATCTCCTGATAGTTATTGGGAACTTTATTCGTAGATAAAAGACCGATCCTTATGCTGGGTTGCATGAAAGTTATATCGGTTCATTAGCAACTAACGGTTCAATAAGTTTCAGAAAATCTCTATTGATTTTGTTGCTAGATAAACCATTCTTTAGCTAAAGAGCTCTTTATTTTCTTGCAACCCAGCATGAGACGAATATTTCCCTATATACTGTAACTGGATCATTATCTGTTAATGATCGATAAGTTAATGAGAACTTTTATTTTTCATGATTATTTTATATTTTGATGTTTTGTAACAATGTAAAAATATGAGCTATCTTATTGTTGAAATGTTGCTTTAGACAAAAGCTTGGCTTCGTGTAATTTGACACTCGTAGCCACATGGCCTTTGGTGTGAATGTGAAAACTTTAGGTTTTCAAATATAGGACATTAACTTATAAAAGTGACAGTTTTTAGTTAATATTTTTAGAATTCTAACAACTTTTCATGTTCGCCTCATCGGCTTTGCCTGTGTGTCAGATTACACAGCCCAAGCACTTGAGACATCAGTGGAGATGGATTTCAGATGTGGGTAGTTTTACTCAGAGGGTGTCAAGTTTTTGGGGAGCGCCAAGCCAGTTAAGAACAACGACTGTATGTGTAAAGATGTGCGGTCATCTTTACAAGACGCGATAGCGCGAATTCACCTAAGTTTTATTTTAATTAGTGTAACTTTAAATTAAGCTGTTTTTACACATATTGTTTTGTATTGATATTCTTATTAAATTTACAATATTTTTTGTTGATTTACCAAAGTTTCATTTAATTAACTCTTTATTAAACATGTTCATCAGTTCTCAATAAAGTGATTTGCGTGTTGTAATTGGCAATGATTTGCCAGTCCATTAAATTTACAATATTTTTTGTTGATTTACCAAAGTTTCATTTAATTAACTCTTTATTAAACATGTTCATCAGTTCTCAATAAAGTGATTTGCGTGTTGTAATTGGCAATGATTTGCCAGTCCATAAAAGTAGTTCACAACAAGAAAGGAATTCACAGAACAAGTAAGTAACATTCGCATCAACCCCTTCGTGTTACAACAAGAATAATTTACCCTGGCGTTTTTACATTATTTTCACGCATTTTATTTGGTTATATATATATTGCGTGGTCCATTTAACTTGACTTGTTCAAATAAGTTTAACCATTTTGAGGGAGCCATCCGATCTTGTTAACATTTTTCGCCCCCCCACTCCCCAGGGGGTCCGAGAGGGAGTAAACTTAGATATCTTAAATAGAAACCCTATTTTTTTATTACAGATTCGGAATCTCCATAAAAAAATATGAAGGTTTAATCTGGATTCATAAAAACAAGTTTTTACGTGATGTTCAAATAAGCGAGTGCTCATTGCTCGTGTTTTAAGTTTAAAATAATGGTTATTTTTCAAAATATCCATATTTTGAATTGTTAATTATGCACACAAATGAATCTTTTCATCGACAATGAAGACCGATGGCGATCAATGTCGAATAAGTATATTTGAACAATTCAAGTTAAGTGGTGGTATATATATATATATATATATATATATATATATATATATATATATATATATCTGTATAAATAAGAATATAATGACAGTTCATTGACAGCTTAGTAAAAAGTGTGGTTAAAAATTATATTTTCATATGAGACCAAAATACATAAAAATGAAATAGAAATAACAGAGAAATGATTTTGGCCAAAGAATGCTGAAGTGGTGGAAATATATAGAGTTATCATGAAAAATAAGGGTTGTCATTTACTTATCTATCAGTAACAGATAATGATCCAGTTACAGAATAGGAGGGATTATTTCAGTTCTAATTATAAAATAAACCAGAACTATAAATAAATATATAATCTTATATAAACGATAAAAGAAATCTTGCTACAATAATATAATACACTGCAAATCTAAAGTAAACCTAATATTAAAATAATTACACAGATCTGACAACCAAAAATTAAGTCCGCTGTCAACAAGTAACAATCTCTGAACAAACAAAAACTCGCCCAACGGATATGAAAATTTGAAAGCACGTATCCGGATGTGACTTGTACATCATATGAATATTTCGGCGCTCTGACAAACGCTAATTGTCTGATGGATGATTCAGCTACTAGTTTAGGATCCGTGGAAACTGACAACCATTCAATATTGATCACGTATTGTTTTTTTTGTTATCCCGTTTTGAAAACCATTTCTTAGATTTTTATGACCTCGCGTGTCAGTGTTGAAAACATCTGTCATAATTCGACGAATAGCCGATACCTACACGCCATTTAGGATCTAAAGGCCACAACCAAATGTGTTAGCAGAATATTTAAAACATGGCTAATTTAAAAAGTATTATCTTGTTTCTGTTAGAGTACTGGTTGAAAATGAATTGGATGGGGTTAGAAATTTATTTGTTGGTTTACACGGCAATATTTCATTGATCAACCAAATTTAATCACTCTTATTTATAGTTAGTTGTACTAACGAAGCTTATATTTTACACTTAGTTTAAATAAATAAAAGCATATAGAATGTTTGACAGTAATATTAATTACTCCATATACAAATTTGATTTGCCTTTTTTAATTTAAACCAAGTTTAAAATTTATATTTTGATCGTTGCTTATACATGTGTTCTAGCGATATCTCTGATTTGAAACAAATTAATTTCTTGACCATTTGCAACTAATGACAACACTTTGGTACAAAAATAAAATATAGAACTAGATCTCTGAATTTTACCAATAAATTTTTCTTTGCAAAAATTGATTTTGTTCAGCAACAAGAATAAAAATTGCATGGCAAATCTCAAATAAGGAAGAAGAGTTTTGCAGAATGTGATTTCGCTTCAAATAAAAGGATTAGATTCTTAAGAATAAAAATTTATCAAGAAAAAATGTGAGAGATCACGAACTATTTAGTAAGATTATTTTCCAATACAAATAAAATAAAATAATATTTTGTCAAACTGACACCATGAAAATAAAATAATTTTGTGTCCAATTGACAGCATATAAAGACAATTACTTGGTGACGAGATTTTACCGTAGTATAAATGGGGTAGCTAGCTCAGTGATATCAAATCGGCCTGTGGATCCTGAGAACCCTGGTTCGATTCCCATAGGCGACAAACAATTTTCACCATTTAAAAAAAAAACTACTCCTGTGGCTCCCCCATCACTAACATCTTTGGGGGCCGTGATTTGACGCCTGGTAACTGCACTTCACGCGCAAGATATATCACTTACCGAGATCTGCTTCGACATAGTGCCACACCCAGTAATGGGTAGAAGGCGTGATGATATATTTACTTATTTAAAATTATTGGCTGAATTTTTAAATATTTTGCATTATAATTGGTTGAAAACAAATCAAGGGAAATTATTTGTATTAAACTGTTCTTATTGGTTGTTTTTTGAATGTTTTGCATAATGATTGGTTGAAAACAGGTCACAAAAAAATTGTCACAATTAAAAACTATATATCGATGAAAGAGACTAGACAAAAATGGAGAGTTATATATTTAAAAATGGCAACAAAAAGAGATATCGCTGACAGACCATGATGAACTAGAGCATATTTTTAACATGCTATTTAATCTGCATCGTATGTTAAAAATATACTCTGGTTAATCGTGATCTGTCAACTTACTCTCTCACCAGTGCGAGATGTCTCTTTCTTTTGTTTCCCTTCCATCTCTCCCTGGCGTGACGTCAATTGTATAACTCTCCATTGAGACAAGAAACGAATTGTCAAAAAGGCCTAAACAAAAAAATTATACGATGCGAGAGTTGGCTGTTTCTCGTCCCATTACATATCCACCAAATTGAACGAGAATGCTACTAAATAAAATAACAATAAATTAAATCAACCGTCAACCAGTGAAACTATGAATCGATTAATTCAATTACACAACATTATTATCAAGTTGTACTTGCTTCAATCGAACTTGATTACATAATTTAATTTCTGTTTGCACGTTTTAATAGTAATTTGATTGATGCAATCGGATTGATCAATTTCAATACAACCATGAAAACCCGCCAATGTAATGAAAGATCACATCCAACATTTCTCAAATACAAATAAAATAAATATAAATATATCATCACGCCTTCTACCCATTACTGGGTGTGGCACTCTGCTGAAGCAGATCTTGGTAAGTGATATATTTTGGGCGTGAAGTGCGGTTACCAGTCGTCAAATCACGGCCCCCAAACATGTTAGTGGTGGAGGAGCCACAGGGATAGCTTTTTTTCAAATTATGAAAATTTGTCGCCTGAGGGAATCGAACCAGGGACCTCAGGATCCACAGGCCGACTTCATACCACTGAGCTAGCCATCCCATTTTGTGGGATGGGATTTCTCAAATACAAAGTTAAATATATTCTGAACAATCAAAATGCATGAAAATAAAACATATAGAAATAAACAAGAAATTCCTAGAATCCGAACAACCTCGTAGTTCAAGACGTTTCAGCAAAATAAAGAATTATAAGAGAGTAGGTACCTGTTACCCGTCAAATGCAGATTCCCCTGTTAAACTTTTTGTCGGATCTCAAATGCCATGGGAGGATATCTGCAAGTTCGCTATCAGTTTGCGGTATCAAACTTCATTGGAATGATTTGGATTTCATCAGATGAATCAGACTTGCTTAAAAATGTATATCATGACCCTTGCTCACTTTTGTAACAGAAGGGGAAACAATTACCCTAATAAGTATTAAACTATGAATCATTCGTCAGAAATGTTCAGAACATCTGTCAACATGTTACACAAATGCAGAAAATTTATTGATTCCTTTATTACAACTGCAAATATTCTGTTATCGTATAAAATACGTACAGTACACATTCGTTAATATTAGTTATTTACACAACAATATCTAGTGTGCCTAATTAGTTCTGAAAACAAATGCACGATAAAACAAAATAACAAAAGATGAAAATACAATATAGATACAAATAAAGGCAATAATCGATCTAATATAGGTTAGTTGTACATATTTGTTACTTCGAGTTTAATCTGAATGATTGAAATAAACACAAAGAGCTTGGAAAAAATATGAGTCTACGCTATGGGTTTGACAATTACAAAATTTAATTTGTTTGTGAAACAATACATTACTCATTTTAATTATGGCTTTATATATTTAGACCATGTCAAATGGAATAACAATTATATCATATATTAAACCATGAGAAAAACAACACAATAACAAACGAAATACATTGTTGTTTTCTTAAGATATATTGAAAATATAAATGAACAGAAAATGAGTAACATAAGAAACAAATTCAATATTGTAATTTTCAAGAAATTTGATATGGTCAAGTTTTCAATATTTCTTAAGAAAATAACAAAGTATTTCGTTATCATGGTTTAAAAAATGGTGTAATTGTGAAGCCATTTACTATTTTCGATGGTGGGCAATATGTTTTTTAGTTTATGGTAATGTTGTCAGGTATAAAATTGAGAATATACCAGGTATATGTGAGAATCAATAGAATTATGAATTTGTTTGAAAATGAACCAATGAAATGAAAGTTATTTTGTTAGTTTCCCACTGGTGAAATTATTAAGTGATAATTATACACTGTAATTATATCTCCTTGGCTACCAAAAAAAATAAATGCAATTTTCATAAATGAATAAATGAAAATTATGTATCGAAATGTTAAATTCTTGATGGAAAGCTTTTTTTACAGAAGAAATTGAGAAGAACAATAAATACCAAAAAATTTAAAGACTATACTTGTTACTCAAAATATAACTCGTAATATGACAATTGTCAGATAATATTTTAATATGAATTTAAAATCCTTGTTACGAAAATAGGTAACACAGCTCGTTCCGCGCACTTGCGATATTTCCGTAATAACTCATAATTCATGTCAATCTATTATCGGCAATTATTATATTACTTGTTATATCGGATGACTATAAATGAATGAGACTGTTTTTGTAGTGATACGTATATATTTTAAATTTTATATTGGTATACCTGATCAAATTCGAATATATCAAATAAAATATAATTGTAATTTGATTACCTGCCATTGTGTAATTTTATTTCACCTTAATTTATAATAAAAATAATATATCATCACGCCTTCTACCCATTACTGGGTGTGACACTCTGCCGAAACAGATCTCGGTAAGTGATATATTTTGCGCGTGAAGTGCAGTTACCAGTCGTCAAATCACGGCCCCCAAAGATGTTAGTGGTGGAGGAGCCACAGGGGTAGCTTTTGAAATTATGAAAATTGTTTGTCACTTGTGGGAATCGACCAGGGTTCTCAGGATCCACAGGTCGACTTCATACCAGAGCTAGGCTCAATAAAAAAGGTTATTTACAATATCAACTAATTGGGAAAATTTTAACCTAAAAAAATTATAAAGAGATGTTATGTTAACTGTCACGAGACTTGCCAACTAAATAGGGTAGCCAATACAAAAACTTTTGTCAATCATTTATAGTTACCCGATCTTAGTTATGATAAATATATAAGAAATTGTTACTAAATTGAAATTCTGGCATTTCTATTTACAGTTCAGCTAGTGCCTATAGTATTTTTTGTTCAGTTGTTTTACATTCTATATTTGGCAAAATTAAAATGTAATTTTTATTCGATTGAAGACATTTCTTAAGATATGAGTAGTTAAACTTTAAACTTTATTATGTTTTGGGAAACTAAATTAGTTTCAAACAATTGAATTTGATGATAACATAGAGATGAAGTACGATGTATGCTCCGGGTAATAATTGTGTTACTATTAAATGGAATTGTTTTCTATTTGGAGAAAAGTTTTGTGGAGGAGACCTGGGTTTAATTCCCGATACGAACATAGATGCTATACTTACCGTTAACTTCGTAACTCGATTAATAACTTAAATGCCCTTAACTCCTTTCTCTTATAGTTTCAGAACTAACTACGAGTCCGCAAACTCCATGTCTAGCGTAAAGCCAATTTAGCTATACCATTTCTAAAACTTCTTTACACTGACGCAATGAAAAACTTTTCAACTACACACGAGTAGTTTCGGGTATTCAATAACACTCACATACGAGCACGAAATTGAAATTCCTCTGTTTCCTACTATAATAATAACTTTATTATCTTTTAGTAATTCTTTCCCCTAACTGTGAGTTATGAATATACAACATACTTTGTATACGAGTATTATTATATCCTAATATTGTACTCTAAATCTAATTTTAATCGTAACTTGATCCTTTATTATTCTCTATTTAATATAGCGACATGCAACACTCATGAGCTGTATTCCATTTGCCACTTAGTTCATTTAAAGCAGTTCAGATAAATTAGGCAACATGAATAATGAACTAAATTAAGCAAACTGATGCACATGGAAAAAAGTGAATTTCGCGTCTTGATTAAACATTATTTCTTGCGTGGAAAAAAATGTTAAACATTATGGGGACTCCGCACCATCGATTGGAACGATTCACAAGTGGTTTACTGATTTTCGTTGTGGTAGTATGACCACAAAGGACGCCGAACGTTCTGGTCGTCCAATTGAGGTTACAACGCCAGAAATCGTCGATAAAATCCATGGTATGATATTGGACGATCGGCGAGTTAAAGTGCACGAGATGACTGAGGCTATGAGCATCTCAACCGTATGGGTACGGAACATTTAGCATACATTTTTAGATATGAGAAAGCTATTTGCCAGATGGGTGCCGCATTTGCTCTCTGTTGACAACAAGCGCGACCGCAGTCCCAATGGCAAAATTGCATGAATTGCGCTACGAATGGGTTCATCATCCACCATATTCTCCAGATTTGCCCCCCTGCGATTTTTATCTATTTGCAAACTTGAAGAAATGTCTCGGCGGGAAGAGATTTGGCTCCAACGATGAGGTCATCGCTGAGACAAACGCTTATTTTGAAGGATTGCCAAAATCGTATTATTTGAAAGAGATCGAAAAATTAGAAAAACGTTGCACGAAGTGTATCGAGCTACAAGGAGATTATGTTGAGAAATAAAATATGTTTTGACCAAATAAATCATTTCTTATTTCATTTTTCAGGGACTTTTCACCCTGCCCTCGTACACGTAACACTCGAAATCATTCATCACGCAACAAACCTTCAATCACATTCGTCCAATCACTCTTAATCTTCCTTTCGATGTTATTTTCACATGCTCAAAACATCTTAAGTTACTTACGTTCACTCATGTAACACCAAATCTAACAATAATAAATAACGAAAGTTTATATAAAGTGTATCCTTGTTGAATGTCACTTGATATCTGATAGGCGTAGTGATTCCGCGAGTAGCAGTCGCATTTCTCACGCAATATTATGTTTATCAAGAAATAGAAAAGTATGTTTATATGTTTATGAAAATCCAATTGCGTCACTTATTTTGTTTGCGATATACTTTACTATAAACAACGAGTATATCTCAAGAAAACAAAAACATAATTGTCATTTGATATAACATATAATAGAAGTTTGTTTATAAATAATTAAATGTTTGTAGTACATTTATAAGAAGATAATATATGGTTTCAAGTTGGAAGAAGGAAAGTTTTTCAAAGTAAGACGGTCAGAGGTTGAGATAATTAATGATACTGCCATCACGCTTCAAAACAAATATCAAAATTAAGATCAAAGAATCTAGAAAGTAAATTACAAATTAATTGTAACTCAAAGCAATTACGCCAACAAACTGAAAGGCAGAAAATGAGAATATTGTGCTCAACATCAATGACTGTAATAAATGAATAGAATCATGAACTGTTTTTATCTGCAACTTCATTATCCACACGTTTATGAAGCATTGATCAAGTCAAAATGTCTTGATTGAAATTAATTACGCGCAAATTAATTTCTGCCGGCATTGGAAAAGTCTAGCCTAATTTGAAAGACAATTTAAGCAATTACTGGGCTAATATTCACTTTCATAGAAATATTGAACACGTTGAATAAGCTTTCGGCTTCTGGGTTTATATTTTGTTTCGTTTCTTGTTGGATTGAAGCGGCTCTTTTAAACGTAATTTGATTTTTTCGGGTTGGAAGGAAAGCGGAGAAAGGATTTTGTTTTTGTCGGAGAGAATTCGACTGTCACAGTTTCTGTTCACGTTTTTACATCGGTTTTATATATTTTGATGTGACTAAAATGGATGACAATTCGTACAAAAACGACTATGAAAGTAACAAATTTATTTTAAACAATCTACAATAATATATCAACTTTTTTGGTTCCTTTATTTTTCTTTGTTCATCCAGCTACTTACCGCAATTTAAAAGTATCTAGCAAATAATAATATAATATAGTATCAAACAGTGCATGACAATACGAGACCTTACAAGAATTATCTGACTTATTTAGAGAATTTAGAGAAATTAATGAAATATTTCAAGTAAATCACATACTGCTTTCAAATATTTATATCAAAGTGACAGTTACAAACTGATTCCATGGTGTAATTATTACCAAAACTACATTAATTAATTTCTCTAATTTGTGGCATTAAAAACAGATAATAAAAAAGATATGGATAGGTCTAGTACTGTACTCTTTTTTGGTCTAAATCTAAGTTCGTCTCAGCTCACTTCAGATAAACTTAATAAATTATTGTTCTTTTTGTTACAATTAAGCTGAGAAGAACTGAGAGGACATACATCCCTCCTTAGCGATACGGCACCACTCACGAATTAAAACAAAATGATTTGAGACACTCAATTAAGTGAAAGAGATAATGTTAGGAGAATAACTGTCATATATTTAGGTTATGTGTGTATGAAAGTATATTCTAAAATCGTAATTAAAACAATCAAAATCAAAATAAATGAGTTAAGTGCAAGATAAATTTAAAATTATGGGTAGTATTGGGGTTTGTCACTTATCTTTTTTGTTCTTTCTTTATGTGAAATGTTGATCTTTCTGAATTCTCAATTCACTTATCAACTGAGCTGATCCAAAACGTTGATACTTTTATTAAATATACTTTTAAATATAATACAAGTCCAAACAATAAACAAAAATTAAATCTTCACCAAAAAAAAAATTTTTTAATATTTCCAAAACATAAATAAAATTGAACTTATTCTTGATTGAATATCTTAAGTATAGTTCCAAAGCCCGGTTCATAAAGCGATGTTAACTGTATTATCAGTTAACAGGAAGTTAAGAGTTAATAAAGACCAAGATGGCTGACACCACATTATACACATTGTTACGAAATTTTTTCTAGCATTTAGTAAACATCGTACCTTGAAAAATAATGTTTGTTTACATATCAGTCAATACAAAGGTTAAAGTTAATTGTTTTATTTTCCATAGCAATCTGTAAATAACAATAAATTGCAACTTTTATTTTATATCTATCTCAACGTACATATTATATAAATAAATTTGGGCTTATTAAATGCAGTTTTTCATTCTGCACGTCTTTAGAAGTTACGTTTTTGTTTTAAAATTAATAGAGATTCATGTATCGCCAAATTAAAATTTTAGCATTACGTTTTTATATAATAATAAAAAATAACAGTATAGTGATGCTTACATTCGTATTTTTTATGTTGTAGAAATAAAAATAGTAGGAAAATTTATTTATATAACCACTTTCTATATATAAATAATAAAAGACCAAATATTAAATTTAAAAACTCTGGAATTAAAAGTAAATATAAATATAAATATATCATCACGCCTTCTACCCATTACTGGGTGTGGCACTCTGCCGAAGCTGATCTCGGGAAATGATATATTTTTGCGTGTGAAGTGCGGTTACCAGCCGTAAAATCACGGCCCCCAAGGATGTTAGTGGAGGAGAAGCCACAGGAGTAGTATTAATGTGTTGAAAATGTTTGTCGCCAGTGGGAATTAAAAGTAAGCTTAAAATAATCATAAAAATCAGAAAAAAAATAAAAAAGTATGTATCAAATAATGTCTTATTGTGTAATGCGTAACAAAAAAAAATTGTTTGCTTTTAATATTGGGTGTAAGTAAAAAACCTTGGCATTCGCTCTCTACTTAATCTTAATTTAAATGACTCTTTTCTATTTTCTGAATAATAGATTCTTGCGATTTTATGCACGTTGCATAAATTACCATGATTATTATGGTAATGTTATTGTTACGTTTTATTGTTGCATAAACCAGAATTAAGAGATTTAATTGTATGTACACATATTTCGTAAAATTGAATAAATATTTGTTCTTGAGCATAAGGAATTGAAATAACTGAGATTCTAATTCAAGTTTATCGGTACTTTAACACTTAATTGTTTTAGCAATAACACTGCTTATAAATCTGAAAAAGTAACTATCAAAAGTTAATTACAAGCTGTCATAAAGCGATATTTATAGCCGTCATATAAAGACACAGGTCGGACCACACTGACACTAAAAAGCATCACTTCTGATTTCAAATCTCGGACTCCTCAACTCGCAGTACTACTACGAGCTAGCTCGCCGCAGTTTATAGTATAATAAGCGCTAGTATAGAGAATAATGAGAGAACGGATTAAGGAATCTGATGAAGGAGGGCAACAAAACGCCGAGTAATAAAGATATGACTGCGAGCTGTAGTTGTCTTAACGACTCGCTTGGAATTTTAAACAAGAACACATTTTAATTGACCCAAATGTCTAGACGAGAGACACATTATAATATATTGGTTTTTGATCGCTTAAAACAACGTAATAACAGGTATCGCTCACTCGCTCATAATTTCTTATGCATATTTCTGAGCGACAACGACGACGCTCTGCGATCGCGGAGTGAAACAAATTTGACTTATTCAAATAAGTAGCGGAGAGGTCATTACGGTCAATTTAAAAATTAAAATAATTTCCTTCAAGGAATTAATTTTCGTTGAGCGCTTTGCAAAGATTTTGCAATGAAAAACAAAAAGAAAAACATTAAAATGTGGCTTCAGTGTATAAAACTCAACGATCCTTAATTGAAAGAGAAATTTTTTATAACTCACCGTAAGCTATTTTGGACTGCAATTCATCATCTGCAACAAAATAAAAAAAATTACATTAATAACATTTTGGGTAAATATAAACAGACTAAAGGCCATTTCATTTCGGCTACGACAGAACGAACAAGTTTTTTGCTACTAGCGCCTGAAACAAATTTGTTTCTACGCTCCTGATTAGTCATTAAATATAAACCTATTTTACTTTTAAACAATTTTTGCAGTATGCGATATGAAAACGAAACAGTCTATTGAAATCAGTATTTTAATCATATACAGTAATCTAGGTATGTGTTATTATAATTATAAATAAATAAATATAAATATATCATCACGCCTTCTACCCATTACTGGGTGTGGTACTTTACTGAAGCAGATCTCAGTAAGTGATATATTCTGCGCGTGAAGTGCGGTTACCAGTCGTCAAATCACGGCCCCCAAACATGTTAGTGGTGGAGGAGCCACAGGGATAGCTTTTTCAAATTATGAAAATTTGTCGCCTGTGGGAATCGAACCAGGGACCTCAGGATCCACAGGCCGACTTCATACCACTGAGCTAGCCATCCCATATATAAATAATGCTAAAAGTGACATATTATGTATGAATACCAATTTTTGCCTACATTAATTGAAATCGTAGTTTTTATAGTTTCTGAAACCATAATGAACACTTTAAATCTGAACACACTGTATAATAAAATAGTAGTAGCAAAAATATTTGAAACAATAGAAATATTTTCCTAATTTGTCCAGACTTTTATTACGACAAAGGCCTGAACCTTTTGATAAAATACAATTACATTTATAACGAAAAGGATTTGTTATAGTAACAATGGTTTGAGATATTATTGATGAAATCCCAAAAAATTGTATATTTAATTTAATAATTTCCGTTTATTTAGTTTGTTATATTTGCCAGCAGGTCTTTACAATCATTCGTAGCCCGTTGACAGCGACTGTGATTATGCTAAGAACTATGAATTAGACTTTATAATTGTTGCTAGAAATACAGTACGGAAATAACAAGCGAGAATATTTTTTCCGGCCTAGTCGAAAAGTGACTTTTTTTGTATAAAACGATTAGATAAAAAATAGAACGTGTAACACGTAGGAAAAATGTACTTCTCGGATTCCTGTGGTTGCACGACTCAACTAACGCGTCGACTTACAGTTGCCACCATTGTTCGGAAATCACTTTTCCAGCTAGTTACATAATATACCATATCCCCCATTAGGTAATTCGATCATTAGCTGTTAATGATCGAATAGGTAATGACAACCCTTATTTTTTATGATTAATCTGCAGATTACCACCATTTTGGCATTCTGCAATCAAAATCATTAAGTCTGTTGACTATTAAATATTATTTTTAATCATATTTTTTACGGAACTGTCAGTGAGCTCTCATTGTATTATTTTTATAATAACAGCTACGTATGTTAGTAAACAAAATGCATAAATACAATATAAAAAATATATCATTACGCCTTCTATTTTGCGAGTGAATTGCGGTTACCAATCGTCAAATCACTGCCTCAAAAGATTGGTGGAGGATGGAGGAGCCACATAGTTTTAAAATGGTGAAAATTGTTTGTCACCTGTGGGAATCGAACCCGGATTCCTAGGATCCACAGGCAGACTTGATACCACTGAGCTAGCTACACCATAACAACATAAAAATGCCAGGATAAATTATTCTGGTCTCTGAATAACAAAATTGTGATCATTATTCGTAGTAAAGTAAAAAATAAATATAAATATAAATAAATATATCATCACGCCTTCTACCCATTACTGGGTGTGGCACTCTGTCGAAGCAGACCTCGGTAAATGATATATTTTTGCGCGTGAAGTGCGGTTACCAGCCGTCAAATCACAGCCTCCTAAGATGATAGTAGATGGGGAGCCACAGGAGTAGTATTAATGTTGTGAAAATATTTGTCGGCACTGGGAATCGTATCAGGATTCTCAGGATCCACAGGCCGACACGTTACCACTGTTCCATCTACTCCATACCAGTAAAGTAACGATGAAAAAACAATTATCATTAACTTATCGATTATTAACAAATAATGATACAGTTACAGAATATAGTAGTATATTTCTCTCAATTGTACAATTTATCACTCTAATTTGTTACAAATTTCAGAGCAATAATCGTAAAACAGGATATCCCAATTAAAATATTGTACCATCCATCAACATTATAAAACTTCCTTGGTTGAACAAAAGAAAAATTACAAAAAGATTACTTTTAAATTGAATCCTTCCGAATATAAACCATTAACAGCACCAACCCTGCATTATAAAAACTAAATTCCAAATTCCTAAATTCCAGAACAATTTTCTCAATTTTACAATTACCAGGGGCAAACACACGGTCCAAACTTCCAAAAATCACCTGCAATCAAGTAACCACAATCGGCTCGCGGACTGTTTTCTGTTTACCTGTCTTCGTTTCCAAGGCTGCTGCGATGTGCGTTGATGTGTGGATGCGCGCTTGCTTGTGGGTTTGACTCATCTAACACGGTTATAATGGGTCCGTTTACACAACTACAAGGGATGCAGCAATCATGGCTAAACGTTGACTGACCCACGGCGAATTATGCCTTAGATCACTGAAGCATGGATCATGCAGATGATCACGCTAGATACTGGTATCTATGTTTTATTAGTATTTTGTAAAGTTAATTAGCAGATTACATAAATTACTATTTTAAATTTTCTTTTGACTTGTTTTCAACCTGGTTTAATGCAAAACGCAAAGAACTATTTACTCAATAAGCACAGTTTTAAAATCCACGATTACATTATACTTAATTCAATACGGAATTTAATACTTAAATTTGAAGTAATACTTTCAATACTGGAAACAAATAATTATTGATATGAAAAATTAAATCTTAAAGAATACGCACGCGCATCCATATTTATATCATTGTAAAATTTGTAATATTAATCAAATTCAAAGAAGCATATTATTGAGAGTTACAATGTGTGTGTATTAATAATAAAAAAAAGAAAACAAATTCATAAACGAAACTTATTGTCTCGAAAATTATTAGATAAACGACAAATATGACTGGATATTTTAAATATCTTAGAATCAGAATTATTACAAGAAATATAAATAAATAAATATAGCATCACGCCTTCTACCCATTACTGTGTGTGGCACTCTGCCGAAGCAGATCTCGGTAAGTGATATATTTTGCGCGTGAAGTGTGGTTACCAGTCGTCAAAACACGGCCATCAAAGATGCTAGTGGTGGAGGAGCCACAGGGGTAGCTTTTGAAATTATGAAAATTGTTTGTCGCCTGTGGGAATCGAACCAGGAGTTCTTAGGATCCACAGACCAACTTCATACCACTGTGCTAGCCACCCCATAAATTACGGTCCCCAAAGATGTTAGTAAAGGGGGAGCCACAGGGATAGTTTTAATGTGGTGAAAATTGTTTATCGGCTGTGAGAATCGAATCCAAGTTCTCAAATTCACAGGCCGACTCGATACCACTGAGATGAGATAAAAATTAAAAAATAAATATATCATCACGCCTTTTATCCATTACTGGGTGTAGCACTCTGCCGAAGCAGATCTCGGTAAGTGATATATTTATGCGCGTGAAGTGCGGTTACCAGTCCTCAAATCACAGCTCCCAAAGATGTTAGTGGTGAGGGAGCCACAAGGATAATTTTAAATTGGTGAAAATGTTTTGTCGGCTGTGGGGATCGAACCAGGGTTCTTTGGATGTACAGGCCGACTTGTATTAAATACCAAACAGTAACAGTTTTTAATGTACGTTATATACTCGTTTACAGTGACAAAAATCAGCATTTATTCACATGTGACCCAAATGTTTAATTCCGTGGTATTATACTTATTTGACAGAATCTTCATTCAATTTAGTTTAAACTATTTTCTAACGTTATTATGAAAAACACCGTTACTGTGAGATAAAATGTTATATATCACACAAGAATTAAATATTATTATATGTTCGTGAGAATTATCAGTCAATTATAATATAATACACTATTATTCACGACATGTTTCAAAATACTTATTTTGACCTCATATTAAGTTCAGTATTTATTTAAGTACTGTATCACATAGCCTTTATACTGAAAAATCCCGCTATTAGAGTAAAATCCCGATACTATAATAAAATTTTGTTACCAATTAAATCTATTTATATACTTTCAAATGAAAAAAATAAAAATTGATAAAATCAAGAGATCCAGCGCTATTTTACGAGTATACTTGCGAGTAAAATTTAAATGATATTGGAATGATAATCCGAGTCTAGCATAATCTAGTTGAGAAGACGATTTGCTATAATCAAAGAGTTCCGGGCAGAGCTGGGCATGATTTAATTCAAAAGGAATTATAAATTGATTTAAATCATATTTCTTGATTTAAATCAAGTGAATTAAGCCTTTTAAAAAAATTCGCAAATCAGGCTTGAGACTTAAGACCTTTAAAGAAATTGATTTGGGCTTGTGAATTATTTTAGAGCTAAAAAAAGGCTTAAATCATTTCTCTGGGTTTAATTCAAATGAAGTACCTCTCGCTTCTGTAAACAAATCCGTATAGTCGTAGCTTTCGTTCTCATTAGAGTTGTTTTTTTTTGTTTTGCCGGAAAAATGTTAAGTGCTACATTAGAGCAACGAATTGTTGTGAAATTTTACAT
Source organism: Pterostichus madidus (assembly GCA_911728475.2). NCBI lineage: Eukaryota > Metazoa > Arthropoda > Insecta > Coleoptera > Carabidae > Pterostichus > Pterostichus madidus. Next base: position 25,141,617 of record OU452312.1, read on the forward strand.
AAAACTTGGCAAAACTACTACTAAAACTTATAATTTATTGAAATAAGTACCCGAATTTTGGAAGGACAAGTTATGGGTTCTCCATCAAGACAATGCGTTGGCTCATTCCGCAATGTCTGAGGTTTCTAGCCAAGTACAGCATTCCAGTGTTGAACCATCCGCCTTATTCGCCAGATCTTGCACCGTGCGACTTCTATCTGTTTCCTAAGGTGAAATTTGCCTTAATAGCAACAAGATGTGAGCTTTGAAAGAGAGATCGGCACGCGTTCTTAAGGAGCTGACAGAAGAAGACTTCCAGCACTGTTTCGAACAATGGAAAATTCGCATGGAGCGTTGTAAGGATAGAAGAGGGGTGTATATTGAAGGTGATAATAAGTAAATAGCTATGAAATCAAAATAAAATGTTAAAACAGCGTCAGTCTCGTTATTTAATAGCCACATCTCGTATCTACTTACATCTGTTTTCATTCGGTTTTGCACATATGTTTGGCATATAATAATGCACCTAATATTTAAAAAAAATAAATATTAAATAAATTGATAATATTAAGTACTTGTAAATGTGATTTAAGCCCCAAGCCCCAAGCCTCAAGCCCCAATTCACAAAAAGGCTTGTGATTTATAATTCACATAAATAAAGCACAAATCACTTTGATTTGTGAATTAATTCACTTTGAGAATGAAGTGGAATTGTGAATTGTCACAAAAAAATAATTGTTTGATTTGTGAATTGTGATTTAATTCCTTTTGTTCGTGATTTTGCCCAGCTCTGGTTCCGGGTTCAAATTCCTGTGTCGACCAACTAGATAAGTATTCTTTTACCTGATTTTTATTAAGTGAAGTAATTGAATAAAATGATTTTAATGTATTTCTTTGTTTCTTTGGGCTCAAAATTAGAAAATTATCATTAAATCGACTAAAATAAATATTGATAAAATTGAAAATTAATAATTAAATCCTAATTAGAGTATAAATGTGGTAGTACAATTACTTGAAACATTTATTGAACATTTATTCATCAGACTCATTCTACAATCATTTTTCGTCAAAAATGTCTGTCCTGGCACACCACTAGCTTCACTCACATTCATAATTCCTTTCATACCATTACAAGCTCGTTTATTCCTAACATTCGGGAAATTTCGTTTACGCAACATACATACTTTCCTTTATATTCACGCAATCTTTCATCCTCTATTTCACCAACATACATCTGTTTTACCAATCTTTCATTCGACAGATGTTCCACATACTCAAATCATCTCAACTGACTTACATCTATTCTTCTAACATTACAACATTCTACTCAATCTTACATTCATCATGCACCAACGTATTCCGGACACGATCTCTTTTTGTATATCCACATATTATACATCTTCCGTAAATACTTCATTAAACTATAGCAGTTATATACTGTTTAAGTCTCTTCATCCACAACCAACATTCACTACCATACGTCAAAGTAAAAATCTGACCAATGAGTAATCTTCTGTTCCAGTACTTATTCAATCATCGAGAATACCAAACTTCTTTAATTCTATTGATTTACATTGTTATAAGTTATATATAAATAATATTGAGATCTGCTTCGGAAGAGTGCCACACCCAGTAATGGGTAAAAGGCGTCATGATATATTTATTTATTTATTTGAGTATGGTAACGCATCTTAATCAAACATAACCTAACTCTGAAATGACATTTAAGTGCAGCTAAAATAAAATTGTTAATGAATCCACATTTTACTTACAATAACGAATACCCACTAATTTTTTTAAAATGTAATGATATAAAATAAACAAATACATGTTACATCTACTTGACATCAATATATAACTTTTGACGTTTTCATGATTGACCTAATTATTCTCTGTATAATATTATTAAATTCAATACATAAGTATACATACCTTATTTATTAATTATTTTATTGTAAATTTAAATGAACTGGCACTATCATAAGCACAGACATTTACAGAAATCACAAAATTCAATTACAAAGTGTATACAGTACTACTAATTAATGACAGATAAGTTTGCGCTTTTTTCCGTATGCGCATGTCAGAACATTGTGCTTCAATTATTTTGTAGTATCCGTAAATGTTGGCGCAATATTACGAATACAACAATTATAAAAATAATAGTTATCTTTATTTATTTTTAAAATTAAATTGGCGAAAAACTATATATAAACACTATTCCGGAATATGATTTAATATATTCTGTATTTAAAATCAGCAAGTGTGAAATTAATAAAATAATCACTTTTGTTATTCAGTATTTCTATGACAATATTTATAGTTATTGTTTCTTATCTAGTTACTATGTATACTTTTTCTAAAATGAATTTGAATGCATGATCGAATTTCAATTACCCGCTGCAGATTGTATTTTATGTGACAATCTCCGTAGCAAATTGAATACAAGTAAATAAAGCTTAATAAAATCCAAGGTTAAAGAAAATGCAATGATCTTAAATTCTTTATTAAATTACAGCTAAAATTATAAACCCCTGCAAGATTTAGCAAACCTGTTATTTACTATTGAACATATTCATCATAGCATTTTATGAAACAAGCCGTAATTACAAAGCTAAAAAATTTTGAAATTTATAACATCGTTAAGAAACTCTTAATGATCATAAAATATCTTTATAAGGGTATTGATGAATTTCAAAACAAAGTAAAGAGACTTTTAATGCAAATTAATTATATACAACCCAGCAAGTTTTATTATTGTGACTTTATGAAGTTGTACCGCTTCGCTCATTCGTCCTAATTGAGTTGAACTTATCAATGAAGTTTGTCTTTGAAAATGCAGTTACCAAATAAAAAAGTTGCGTCCCGGAATAAACATGAAAAATATTAAAAATTAATTACATCTTTTTGTCGATATTACAAAAAAGATGTTAGATACGTAATTATTTATGTTCGACGAAAAAAGTAGTTTTTAAAATTGAGTTGTATCCTCTGGCAATTAACATTTTTTATTATTATTTAAAACAAATCAATTTGTCATTATTACCAACGTTTTTTTTTTTTATATAGAATAAATTATAAACAAATCAAAGTAATATTAATATTCAGTCACGCTATTTCAAATACTTTATCTCATTACATCGTCACTGTAATTATTTAAAGATTCGTTTTAATAACCGACTTTAAGTAAAACTTCGATTATACATACATACATACATATCTTCACGCTATATCCCAACAAATGGGGTAGCACGAACCCTAAAATCACTCATAAAATATTCACTCAATACATTTATCAAATAATCAGCCCTCGTCAAACATTACCATCCGAACACACACTCTAACCACATTCATAGATCACTCCATATAAACTCATTCATTTATTACACTCGAAATCATTTATCACAATCAAACCTTAAATCACATCATTCCTATTCACTTATCATTCGTCCTCTTTCTTCGACGTACATAACATATGCATAAAAACATCTCAAATTACTCACGCTTACTCCTAACAACAAGTATTTGAAGGTATGGCTTCGCGGTTAACCTGATCGCCCCACAAGCAAGAGTTTAAATCTCACACAATTTTATTATTTAAATGTGTTAGCTTATAGAATAAGAACGACAAATCAATAAAAACATACGTAACTTCATATTTCTGAAAGGTAATAGATTTATGTAAATATTACTTTTTTCATAAATTATGCAACAGTTAATAGAAAATAAAATATATCAGCATTTTATTGCTTACATTCCGTCCTAGTTGAGAGTGCAGTAAATAGCACTGCAATAGAAATTCTTTTTATTATGTGTAAATCAAGTCGCATTGACAGTGATAAATGACAACACCTTATTATATGTCAAAATGTATCAGATGTCAGAGAGAAACAGTTATTATTACATATTTCGATGATATTTAGTGCATAATTCATTTTAAAATAGAATTCTTCATTTCATTTCAAGATAGCATCTAAATACGGCGTAATGAGTGTTGTTTTTTTGGTTGCGCGTGAGAACATCACTTTTTTGTCAAGACTAAAAAGTCATTTGAAGACGCCAAAAAACACGATTTTCACCCATGAAATACAACAGTTATTTATGTACCAAGGGTGAAAACAGGCCTGCTACATGATTATTAGCACGAGGCGTAAAGCGCCGAGGGCTAATAACATGTTCAGGGTCAGAAACGCTAATTTCACCCGTGGTACATACAATAGGATGCGGGCACTCACGTGACACTGTGACGTTTTGTGACGTAAAAACAGCTGTTCGGGCAAAGATCACTGCGCCACCTACAAAATGAACTATTTTTTTGGGACGAGATTTGAAAAGAACAGTTCTTTTCAAATCTTGTTGGGCTGCGATCACTGCGCCACCTACAAAATGAACTATTTTTTTGTGGCGAGATTTGAAAAGACCGGTTCTTTTCAAATCTTGTCCAAAAAAAATAGTTCATTTTATAGGTGGCGCAGTGATCTTTGCCCGAATAGCTGTTTTTGCGTCACAAAACGAAACAGTGTCACGTGAGTGCCCGCATCCTATATTTTATGCACAATAAAAAAAAAATTTAATTGTATGTTCAAAAGATTAAAATATGTACGTAGGTTGTATGTTAAAATGACATTTTGCAGAACAATAAACAAAAATTGTCATTTTATTTATGTATACATAGGAATTATTTCTTTTTTGCCCTAAGGCCAAAAAGAAGTCTTTGAGCCCGCCTTTTAGGGCTAAAACACATGAATTTCTACCCGGTTATGCATAAACAACATTTTTCCTACAACTGTCAAAAAAGAATAATTGAAATCGATTTTCAAAACCGTGAAAAAACGTTTATCAAAACTGTGAAAAAATACTTTTTCTACGGTCGAGCAGAAAATAGACATTTCCAATTGTCAGTTGAAAGCAGAAAGTTGACATTTGTCGCTTGCCGAGCGGTAAAGTAAGAATGTATCATCGTATATATATGTATACTCTAAGAGAGTTTAAATATAAAATTAAGAAATTGTATTTACCTTTGTAAAATAATGCTTCTCTTATACGTTTTTGTAATTTTTTGTAAATTGTTATTGGATATTTATTTAATTTTATTTAATTTGTAATTATGTGGTTATTAGCAACTCTGCTAAATAAATAAATTTATTATTATTATTATTATTATCCATAGATACATGAAAACTGTCGCCCAAAAAGCTATCAAAAATTATTGTAAATTCTGTTTCAAGCGTTTCTAAATGGTCGTAGAAAAATTATTGTGTGCATCTCGGGCAGAAAGTGTCCTTGCAATACATTACTTTCTGCTCTAGGTACACGAATAATAATTTTTTCTCAGTTTTTATGGTATGTCACCCAGTCATTTTTACATATTGCGCAGCCAATTAGAATTAAGATCATGCTGTAATCTCTCACCAAACGGGATATAGAGAGATAATGAAGTTCTAAATTGATTAAATTTTTCTCTGGACATCATTTCCAGTTGGTTTTACTATATTTCAATTTCAATTTCTATATAATAGTGTAGCTTAGTGGTATGAAGTCGGCCTGTGGATCCTAAGAACCCTGGTTCGATTCCCACAAACAACAAACAATTTTCATAATTTAAAAAGCTACTTCTGTGGCTCCTCCACCACTAACATATTTGGGGACCGTGATTTGACGTCTGGTAACCGCACTTAACGCGCAAAATATATCACTTACCGAGATCTGCTTTGGCAGAGTGCCACACCCAGTAATGGGTAGAAGGTGTGATGATATATTTATTTATTTATATATATAATAGTGCAATGTGAAGTAGAATGGATTAATCTAGCTTGTAGATAGTCTAGGAAAAGTTCGCAACCTGTCCCAAGCGATCGCAAGAACAACCGGCTCCGAGCCTAATGTAGTTTTTTTCCGGTTTGTAAATTACGTTTATTATTTAGGGTGTATTATTAAAATACAATTTCATCGTTTAGTCTCCGGTACTAAACATCCTGAAAAAACTTTTGTCGAGTTCAATTTTACCTCAGTGTACACGCAACGCTATCCAGGTGCAACAACATTCGAATAAAACCACTAAAATTTACACACGACCCTATAAATGTTTTCAAGATATAAAGTTTTGAGTTTAATGAGGACAAATTTTGTTTTGTTACAGGAAACAAACGACAAAACGTCATTATTTAGCCAGCAATTAGTTTTACAATAGCTCATAAATTCGAGGAAAGACTCCCATATTTCGGATGGGTAATCACTTAAATTAGAAACAATAAAAGCGCTGTCTTACTCGACTATTAACTTTAACCACATGTTTAGGACGGTCACTCGATGTTTTCGAATGTTTCTTAAGTGGATACTAATATTTACATTGCCTTATGTATATGTTTATTAACTAGTTGTTAGGTACTTCAATCTGAATAACAGTTAATAATTTTAGACTTGGGTTTTGAAATTGATTATTGCTTAATATAAACTCGAAAATAGCTTCATTTTAATTTTGTAGGGCGTCTGCAAAGTTTCCAAAACTCGCTAAAATACTTAACTTTATAGACACAGATTTTTTCATGTACTAAAACATCCAAATTTAGAATTACTATAAAAAATATATCGATTTATTTGAGTAAATGAAGCTGTTCAAAAAATTAATTTCATAATTTAATTATTAAATTTTTTATATTATTCTTAATAAAAAGGTTGAATGACATTATTATACGTCCAACGATGGAGTTCAAAGAAGAAAAAACAATGAATTCAATACAGTCGTGTAACAAAGTTCCTTATAAATTTAGGTGTTAAATAAACAAATAATTAAATAACAAAATATCACGCTTTTTACCAATTACTAGGTGAAGCACTTTGCCGCAGCAAATCTCGGTAAGTGATATTTGTATGTGCGTATAGTGCAGTTACCAATCGTCAAAGTACGGCCCCTAAAGATGTCAGTGAAGAGAGTACTTTTAATGTAGTGATTCGATAACACTAAGCCACTTACTCCAAATAAATTATAATTTCACAGGCAGATTCACAAAACGGATTAGTCTCATACAGGCAGATTCATAAAACGGATTAGCGTTAACATCGTTTTTAATATTATCTATAACTCCGTTTCAAATTAATACATATTAAAGAAATTAACTAATGTTGATGCTAATTAACTCTCTTTTTAACTCAAGTTAAAATAAACTTGTTTCGTATATTGAAAAGAGAGTTAAAAATGAAATAAAAAATGGTGTAGGCGCTAATCCGCTTTATGAATTTGCCTGTAAATGATTATAACTCTTAGTTTTTCATGTGCTATTTTTTTATTTGTATGATGAATAAATTTATTAGGAACCTTATTAGGAGAATGAAATATTGGCACTGAATCTCGTACCTACTACTTCATTCACAAAAGAGTTTTAGCTAATCCTGAATATTTAGATTAATTAAATTAAGCGAAAGTATATTCTGAAAAATATTTAAATAAACTTAATATAATCTTCTTACCATTTGATTTTCGGAAAGTGATTTAGATTAACTTTTTTAATCGGACTAGAACAAGATTTATTAATCCAAAATTCAGGATTAGCTAAAATTATTTTGAAAATTGGACTGTTTATTATTTCTGCAATTACAACGACCAATAATGACAGTATATAAACAGAGCTGGGCAAGGTTCTTAAAAAAAGTAGCTAAGCTACAGCTACAGCTATTCTTTAAAAAAGTAGCTGAGCTAAAAGCTTTCATTAAAGTAGCTGTTAAATTTTAAAGCTACTTTTTTTCAATTACTGTGAATTAATTAAATTTGCCATTGTCATATGATCAGTTGATCAGTCTTTTGTTATAATGACTGTTAATTTACTATTATGTACATAAATATAAAAAATCGCTAATTATCAAATGTACTGTTAATTTTTGATGCTATTATTCTTATTTATATCGGAATAACTTATCAGTCACATTAACAGAAGACTCCTAAACAGTTACAAGCAGATTCACAAAACGGATTAGCGCTAACACCGTTTTTAATATTATCTATAACTTCAAATTTCAAATTAAAACAGATTAAAGATATAACCTAAATTTGATGCTAATTAACTCTCTTTTTAACTCAAGTTAAATAAACTTGTTTTGTACATTGAAACGAGAGTTAAAAACGAAATAAAAAATGGTGTTAACGCTAATCCGCTTTATGAATCTACCTATCAATGTTTAGTTCGTTTAATATTTAATACAAAAGTACGATAGGTTAAGAACAAGTGAAAAATAAAACATGTTAATAGATTTTAAACTATATAATAACTTGTTATCCTACAGTTATAGAAAACAATAAAGAAGGTACAATTCAAATACAAAACAAAAATAATTTTTATGAACAGTGGTAGCTTTAAGCTACAAAAAGTAGCTTTAAAAGTAGCTTTAAAAGTAGCTTCAGTTGTTATAACAATATTTTTAAGCTAATAGAAAGAAAACATAGTTCGCTACAAGCTACAGCTATATTTTTCCACATTTAGCTAAGCTAAAGCTAAGGTAAACGTAGCTAAGCTAGTAGCTAAGCTAGTAGCTAAGCTAGAAAAGTAGCTAGCTACTGCCAAGCTCTGCATATAAATAACTAAGTCATGAATATTTAACATTTTAAACAAAGATTGTGTTCTGTGTTTTACAACAAGATTGTTAGGTACCTTCCAAAACTGAAAGTACCCAAATAAAATTAGTTTTGCATCAGAAATTCAACTTTATTACTCAATTTTATAAATGTACCGCCATTGAGTAAATGACTTATTCAGCTCAAAATAACAGGCTTTAAAATTGTACAGGTCCAATAGCTCATATCATTATAAACTTATTTTAACAGCCAAATATACCGGGTGTTTTGACATCGCGTTGAAGCGAAGACAAAGACCATTTGAAAAGTCGGTTATATTTACAATCTGCCTGCAATAAACGATACTAAAACGTTTACAGCCGCGGTGAGTCCGTTGCGTGCGCGGGACCACATCACAAAATATTCCCAAATTGGTTTGGGATCGTAGTTTTACGATATGCCAATATGGCCGCGGGCGGCGAGGCCCAGCAGTAACCGCAACCCGGCTGTGGCGGTAATTAGGGTGTTTTTGTTACCGGTAAGAACTCGCCGTGCTTTACTGCCGTTGCCTCATCATCATCCGGTATTTATCTTCGTCTTTTTTCTTCCCGTTTGCGACCACGCCACTTGGACATTAGCCGCCAGGATTGGACTCTGTAGAATCACTATCGCATGCATCACTACATGCAGACTTTCAATTATTCCGGTTTTATTGTCTGATTTCTCTGAAGAGAGAACAGCGTACTTGATGTGCATACGTGCAAGAATAATTGATAGCGTATTAAAGTTTATAGAAAATTAATGTTTGGAAGAAACTTTTATATTTGACTCGTATAAAAAATAGACGAACAGAATACAAAAAACTTTCTACAATTTTGAGTGAGCTGTTACTTATACATATTGTGCCACTTGATTTGTACACTTTTCAGAGGCTTATAGAAAATACTATTTCTGGTAGTGTAGATTAATTAGTAGTTAACTAACTACATTTTTTACTATAAATGTTCGTAGTTTATTTTAAAAATATATACTTCAAGTATTTGTGTTAAGTTCTGTCTGTATATATGATTTAAAATAACGTGTAGACACCCCTGTGCTGTCTTCATTAGGTTAATAAGAAAGAGAAATACAAATACGAGTATATATCTATGATCAAGATAGTCATTATTTTTGTTTTTCGATGCTCGTCCAAAAACCTAACCCGTTTTGTATTTTAATGTTCATTCATGCCTCAGATATACTAGATTTTGTGATTTTGAATCTATTTAAAATACATAATAATTTCATCATTCACATCAGTGGCGTACCTAGTTGACAACGTATTTTTTCATTTTTATATATGTTCGCCCTAAATACTTAATTCGTAACTTAACTTTCATTGTTGTTATCCGTTTATTTTAACGCTTTTGGTAAGTTAAATGTTGTTTGACTAACAATTTCTCTATTGTTAATTTTATTTTATTTTATTATTAGACCTGAAGATGGCCATAATCTTGGCCGAAACGTCATTATTACATCTTTAATAAAATAACTACAACTTTAAGCCGTTTCTCCATTATTACCTTACCATATTACTTTCGGCTTACTAAAATACTCTACTAATTTTTTTTACAACCAAGTTACTTAAAACATTTTAATAGATTTTGAAGAATTGCCAGCAATTCTGTAAAAAAAATATAGAATTTTTGCAATTCTGTATATTTCAATCAATTGTCCTAATTGTTTTACAGGTCAAGTTTGAACATGTACTTGTATACTTCTATAACTTTTAAAGAACTCATATGCTAAACTGATAAAAAATCTTTTTTCAATTGTCACAGGAAGTGTCCGGAAAGCCGATTGCTTGCTATGAATTGAATAATTCGGTATAAGAAATAATTCTAAACACATATAGAACACCTACATCTGATTTTTTTTAATAATAATTAGTTTTTCATGCTACTAGATGTTTAATTAAAAAACAGTAATGTTCCGACACACATTTTCTGTTATTTATGAGCTAGACAGATGGTTAAAATTGTTGAATTTTATATTTATATTTTTAAATAACAATAAGCCTATTTACAGTTGTCCATACTGTAAATTTAAACATATTTCTTTAAAATCCAGCAATTTGAACTAATCTGGCTTGAAAATGGTGTAAAGCGTGTATCTAGACGTAGTCGTTTTTTAACAAAACATTTAAAAGCCTTAAATTATTATTGAAATGATCTTACAAAAATCCTCTTTCGTCTAAATTAAATGCATTCCATAAAATGTAAACATATACAAGGCAATTAATTCTAGAATAAATCTAATAATTCCAGTTTCTTCACTTCTTTCTTGCGTTGCATAAAATATCTAACTTTTTAAATTCATTTGTTCGAAATTTGAAACAATTTTTAATTTTAATTTTGTAAATCTGCTAAAATAACTTATTTTTGCTAACTGATAGTTGATGACAGCATATATCATAAACATTTCTTTTCATTGATCACATTTTTCTAACATATAGAAAAAGTTTTCAGATCTGATGTTTAAATAATTATTACAGAACTTCAATCAAAAATTGTTTTAATTATTTACCTTTTTCTAATTAAAAGAGAAGATTTTTCTCATTTCCAGTTTTTAGATTGGCTCTTTATAATAATAATAATAATAATAATGCTTATTACCCAACAGAGTCCTATTACAGGGTAAAAAAAATAAATATAAATATAAAATTAACAAAAATATAAAGAAAAAAATATTTAAAAAAAAATATCTGAAAAATTAATTTCAGCAAACTGGCACATGATGTGGACTGGTGAACGTCGTAAGATGTCAGTATTGTGCGTTGCAAGCCTTGTGTAAACCTTGATGGGTACTGCGGGACGTGGATGGGAATGCGAGACAGACGAAATGGAGCATCTACTTCATTATGCAACAGCATCCACAAAAACCTTGCACTTGTGAATTCCCTCCTGAAATTTAAAGCTTGCATATTATGACGCACAAGAAGTACACTTTGGTCAATTCCTCGTTCTGGATACGCATGATCTATTTTGTAAGACAAATACTTTAAGAATCTTCGATGAACACGATCGAGAGCAGAAATCCATTAACATATGTTATTTTGCATTTGTTCTTAACCTATCCTACTTTTGTATTAAATATTAAACGAACTAAACATTGACCTATTTGATTGCAAATTTAAAAAAAAGAATTCTTTAAAATTTGTAGGTACCTAGGTACTCTTGGTCAAAGAGTAAAGTAACACGACGTCTTAAAGAATCCCACACGTGTAGAAAAGCTTGAGCAGTTTCACGTGTAATTACTTGTGTTCCTTCGAACGACTCGAATTTCAAGAAGAGGTGCATATTTCGTTGTTTTATATGTTTGTCTTTCTACAGAAATGCCGTTTGTTTGGTTCCGGTAAAAAACCATTTCTAGCAAATGGAAATTTTTGTTCTGCTTCTTAAAACATAAATTACTTTTAGTCGTTTGAGAAAATTAGACAAATTTACCTTCCACTGTAGCAAATGACTTTATTTGCAATTTTTACAACTAATAAAATATAATAATTTAAATAATTCTACACTTTAATTAGGTACTTTTTTATGATATTCATGTGTAGCATGTGACCAATAACCATGACAGCTTTCATTGAACAATTAACTAAAAATAAGATATAGTAAAAACTCGGAATTATCGGAAATAATAGGTATGAACGTGTTGCTGATAACCAAAATTTCCAGGCACTGTAATTGTACGGCTAGCGTAATAGTTGCTTGACATTGCATACCGTAGGTCGCAGGTTCGAATTCCGCCCAGGGTATCGATATTTGTAATATATTGTAAGGATAAGGTGGAAGAGCAGCCCTTTGCTGAACCTCGCCCTTGACCCTATATAAGTGGTCAATAAGGTAAAATAAATAAAAATAAATATATCATCACCAGATCTGGGCAGTAGCTAGCTACTAGCTTAGCTACGTTTACCTTAGCTGTAGCTGTAGCTTAGCTAAATGTGAAAAAATATAGCTGTAGCTTGTAGCGAGATATGTTTTTTTTTTCTATAGCTTAAAAATATTGTTGTAGCAACTGAATCTACTTTTAAAGCTACTTTTTGTAGCTTGAAGGTACCACTGTTCATTAAGAAATACCTATTAATTTTTGTTTTGTATTTGAATTGTACCTTCTTTATTATTTTTTATAACTTTTGTATCTTAAAGCTACCACTGTTTAGTAAGAAATACCAATTTATGTTTGTTTTGTATTTGAATTGTACCTTCTTTTTGTTTTCTATAACTGTAGGATAACAAGTTATTATATAGTGTAAAATCTATTAACATATTTAATTTTTCACTTGTTCTTAACCTATCCTACTTTTGTATTAAATATTAGATGAACTAAACATTGACTGTTTAGGAGTCTTCTGTTAATGTGACTGTTAATTTATTCCGATATAAATAAGAATTATAGCATAACAAATTAACAGTACATTTGTCCATTTGCGATTTTTTATATTTATTAACAGTCATTATAACAAAAGACTGATCAACTGATCATATGACAATGGCAAATTTAATCATGCACAATAATAGAAAAAAGTAGCTTTAAAATTTAACAGCCACTTTAATGAAAGCTTTTAGCTGTAGCTTAGCTATATTTTACAAAATGTAGCTTATAGCTGTAGCTCAGCTACTTTTTTAAAGAATAGCTGTAGCTGTAGCTAAGCTACTTTTTTTAAGTAGCTTGCCCAGCTCTGATCATCACGCCTTTTATTCATTACTGGGAGTGGCATTCTACCGTAGCAGATCTTGGTACGTGATATATTTATGCGCGTGAAGTGCGGTTACCAGCAGTCAAATCACAAGCCCCAAATATGTTAGTGGAGGAGGAGCCACAGGGATAATTTAAATGTTGTGAAAATTGTTTGTCGGCTGAGGGAATCGAACCGAGATTCTCAAATCCACAGACTGATTCGATACCACTGATGCTCCATAAATAAATAAATAATTCAATGCAATTTAATTTTGATGATAAATATGGTAAAATTTACTAAAATCTATAAAATCAAATCATTCTAATTATGCACATGGCTTATTGCACAGGTTCTGAACCAGGGATCCATAGACCCCCAAGAGGTACTTAAAGTTTCTACAGGGGGGACGAGAAGTGTCTAGAACGGCTACGTCAATTATTTTTTATAACATTCGTAATTTTATAACATTATTAATTTAAATAAATATTTTCTCTTATTAACACGAGGCACTTGTCGCTTCATAGGGAGACCAAGTGGTACAATGATTAAAAAGGGTTCAGAACCACTGGCACTGTATATTATAGTATTATTCTTATTCGTCAATTGTTTCCGATAATCAAAGTAATCAGATTTTTACTGTATTTTCAAAAAATCTTGACAAAATCGGTACTAAAAATATTTACATATCTGCCACTGTCAATCGTTTCCAAATTATCTGACACAAAATTATTTCAAATAAAATATTAACAGGCAGGTTCATAAAACGGATTAGCGCAAACACCGTTTTTAATATTATCTATAACTCTAAATTTAAAGTTTACGACAGAAAAATTCGGGAGACGCCCGCACTCGAACCGAGGACCTTCAGCTTGCCGGGCTGATGCTTTAACCACTAAGCCACGGCTCCCCTGAACGAATAGGCGTCAATCGAATTTATCTGTCATAGTGTCTAACACAGCATCGATCCCAAGACTCCTATGTCTCACAGGAATTGACAACGGGTTTCGTCTGTAGCGACACAATCTGATTTTTTAAGGAAATCATACCACAAAGTAAATTTAAAGAATTTAAGTCATATGAATCACTTGAAATTTATCAAACTTCAAAGTCATTTATATGACTTAAATTCTTTAAATCTATAACTCTGTTTCAAATTAAAACAGATTAAAGAAATGAACTAAATTTGATGCTAATTAACTCCCTTTTTATCTCATGTTAAAATAAACTTATTTCGTACATTGACAAAATAGTTAAAAATGAAATAAAAAATGGTGTTAGCGCTTAATCCGCTTTATGAATCTACCTGTGTGAGAACTAAATTGTTCATCACTTTCATTTGAAGAGTTTTCCTGTAATATAATTTCACAGAACAATCTGTTAAGATTTTTGAAATATCTTTAAAAACATAAGAACAAATAGCAGGTGCAAAAAAATTGTTCAGAAACACTTCAATCAGAATCGTTTACACTGCACTGCAAAACGAATTTATTAAGCACGGTATAAGGCTTTAGTATTGGAATTACAGGCAATTAAATAGTTTCTTATAGTTAGTTATGAAGATTTAGTTTCGGTTTTAAATGATACCAAGGTTTTCATGTTAAGTACTTAACTCTTTGTAAGTAATAAAATATTAGAAAATGAGACAGCAGGTGCTTACTGCATTTAAATTTTTCTTATTTCACACAATATGAAATGAGTCATAACCTGTCATTAAACATTATTTTTGTAATTTGCATTTTAACAGCAAAATATATTTTATCTCTCCAAAATTTTCATGCTCAGCTAATTTTATAATGTAAATATTTAAATGAATGCCATATTTTTATTAAATAATAAATTATTTAAGAAGTTTATTGCCAAAATATGAAATAAAACTACGTAAAAATAATTATAAAACACAGAAACAACTGTCACTTCATTACATACTGGGAAGATACCCCTTCCTCCCCTGTTCCATTAACTTTTTTTATTATAAGTACTAGAAAAAGTTGGTTCATATACAAATTTTATTATTTTAAATATACTATTTGATGACAGATACATATATTTTTAATAAAGTCAGGTTTACAAGATACGGCTACGAACTTTATTTTTTTTATTTTAATAGCTACCTATAATTGTTTTACTTAAATTTAAATTGATATGACTCTGTAGACACGATATCACTGTGCTACCTGCTCCATTAATTAATAAAATAAGTAATAAATAAACAGACATGTATATTATTATATACAAACGATAGATTCAACACAGAAACCTTTAAATAATTGTTTACAACCAAAAAAAAATAGTTCATTTTATTGGTGGCGCAGTGATCGCAGCCCAAACAGTTGTTTTTACGTCACAACACGTCACATTGTCACGTGAGTGCCTGCATCCTATTTAGCCCAATTTTGAATAGACAGTCACAGCCCAGTGGAGTAGATGGCTCAGTAGCATCTAGTCGGACTGTGGTTCGATCCCCACAGCCGACAAACAATTTCACCAAAATTAAAAATTATTCCTGTGGCTCCCCCTCCATTATCATCTTTGAGGGCTATCATGTGACGGCTGGTAACCGCACTGCATGCACATAAATATATCACTTACCGAGATCTGCTTCGGCAGAGTGCCACACCCAATAATGAGTAAAAGGCGTGATGATATATTTATTTATTTATTTTTTAATTTAAATTGACATTTTTTGTTTGTGTTTTTCAACGATGTGTTACTTTTTATCAATGTATTTGAAATTGCAATTGTTCTTTTGTTCTTTTTAAAACTTAATTTCATGCCTTTTTATTCTTCCCAAAATCCAAAATCCATAACCTACCACCCAAGGATAGCAACCCAAACATCGCATCAAGTTAACTTTCAAACACCATCGTTGGTCTATCTTAAACAAATCATCTCAATTAGCAGTTCTGGCGGCAATACAAGGGCTTTTGACCATTGTCCCATAGAGTGCCGACACTGAGGATTTTATGGTGTTATTACCACGGCGACAGACCCGATTTCCGGCACAAAACTGTGTTATTACTGGCGCCGAAACACCGAAACCTTTTCCAAATTGTTTGTGTTCCTCTACATAGTGTTGAGACCGCAACAAACAGCAGGTAGTGAAAACCGCGTATTAGAGCCATGCGGACTGCACTGGAGACTGTAATTTTGAATTTACGTAAAATTGTTTGTTTTCTTTGTTCTGGTGTTTTTGACTTTTGTTTCTGAACATTAGTAAAGCATTAGGAGGTTTGAAATTATATATGAAGAGATAAAGAAATTAAGAGAATTACCTTTTTACTGCTGAATTATTTTCTTGTATTGAAACTAAACAAAACTTTCTTGCTACTGATATGAAGAATACATTTAAATGGGAAAAATATAATCAACATTTTCATAAGTAAATATTTTGCGGTTATTCAAATTGTCACTCTTTCTGGAATAAAAATATAAGTTTTTCTATTTTATGTTCATAAGGAAGTCATTGTGAAACACAGTTGCGTATCGAAAGAGTGTTTATTACGATTTTAACATTTTGTTGATAGTACCTGATGACATTCTATAACTGTCAAGCTTAGAACATACAAATTTCCTGTAAATCTGTTTTCCGCAATAAATTTATTTTTCCTACAACTGTGCGATTTCTTTGTTATTACGTAACTATTTTTGCCTTGGTTACGTATGGAAAGTAGATGAATGCAGACCAAGTGCGTTTCTGTAAGCAAAGAAACACTAGTGAGGAAAATGCTTCGTTACGTAACTGTCAAAAGAAAGTTGTTTTGAGAGCGATTTAGATTTCGCGCTGAGCGCGGAATTCATATTTTGCAACATAGCATGATCCGGAGCTTCAATTATCTTTGGAGTTGTTTATGATAAAGAAGAATCACTCAATGTAGTATTCCAACCTAGACGATTTTGAAGAAATTATCTTGAAGTTAGTGAAATATTTTTAAATAACGTAGAACAATGTGCAAGCAATCAACAAACAAACCATAGCAACGCCGTAAAACATCGTTTTCGTGTAATATCATTAGAATTATATAAATTTTGATAATATTTTAGTGATTTACTAAATCGTACAGTTGTAGGAAAAATGTTGTTTATAACACGTGCAGAAAAAGGTTACGTTAACAAACCTTTTTCGACACTCGTTATAAAAATTACTATTATCGTGCTTTCAACTCCTTTACGTACCTCATGCGGAGTGCAATTGTTTTCATCTTCCATAATATAGACACAAAATGTAACAATAATAATAGAAATAGTGAATTGGGAAAACACATAACAATTTTTTTTTAGATTATTTGGATTTCCTGGCTTTTATTTATTCCAAATAATAAATGACCATGCTTCGAATCTTGGTTTGGTACATTTTCAAGTCGAAAGGTAAAAAAAAAAGTTTTCTTTAAATTAACATGATGAGATGATACATTTTAATTTAAGAAAACTTTTTTTTTACCTTTCAACTTGAAAATGACCCAAACCAAGGTTCGAAACGTCGTCATTTATAATTTTGAATAAATAAAAGCCAAGTAATCCAAACACCATGGAAAAAAAATTTGTTATGTTTTTTCCCAATTCACAATATTCTTCACGGCTTAACTAATCCTCTCCAAATAATAGAAATAATTTCAAAATTCAAAAAAGATCGCGAACTTTTGAACAATAACAGTTACTAACCACAACATTTCATATACAAATTCCCTAAATTGACTCCATTTAAAATATCGCTGATTTTTGTAAAATGTTAATTTATAAAGGACGCAAAATAGAAAAAAAATGGTATAAATAACTCATTTTATAAGACTTTTTTCGCACTATAGAAAACTCTCTTGCAGTTCGTTTTCTAAACTTGGACGCGTGCGAAAAAAAAACATGTCTTATACAACTTGTTCTTTAAGATCCTATTCTGTAAGTTAAAACGGGAATGCAAAAATGCACATATGTGTAGAATGTACTGGAAAAAGTGCATCATGGTAGTAACATGAGAAATGAATTTCTTCATTAACATCGTTGCTTCTCTAATTACTTTAGACGAGAAAGTTTCAAATAAACATTAAAGAGAATTAAATTCTCTATTTACATGAGTATCACAATTCAATCTCGTACATATTTAAATACTATTAAAATATTTATGTGACAGCTAAAACATTACACATATCTTTGCATTTTTCCCAGTTATATGATTTAACTACATCCGAGTAAATATACGCCATGTCAGATGACTTGAAAATTACAGCGTTTTATTTGTTTAATTACTGCATTTTGTGTACCTCAAAAAACAACTTATTTCAATGGTGTTGTGTTGTCATAGTTATAAAACAGATTCTTTTCCAATCATAAGGCGTATTCCATTTGCCATTTGGATCAGATCTAACTTACGTTTACTGAACCAGATTACTTATTTATTTCGCTGGATTACTTCGCTGACTTTATTTTCAGTACTAGAATTACTGATTCTAATTTACTTTGAAGTAATTCATCCCAATAAGTGCATCAGTTTGCTTAATGCAGTTCATTTAGACATATTGTCTTATTTATCTGAACTGATTTAAGTGAACGAAATGACAAATGGAATACAGCTATTATAATCGTCAAAACTATTGTTCACATTATATGTTTCAATAGTATGCAAGTCTAAAAAAAAATTTATGCGAACACGACTCCGGTGGTTAAAAAATACATATTTTGAGGATCAAAATATGCATAATTATGTAGAAATATATGAGGAATTAAATGGTGAAATCCTCAATTTCATATCTAGTGTCATATTATTTTAAATGAATCCTTAGGTTGGTACTATTATGGAAGCATTTACGCCAGATTTTAATGAAATTTAAACATGTTATTTTTCATGAGTTTCTACATTAATATGTAAATTTGTTGTTTTATTTACCATACATTTAATTAAATACTTGTTTTTATAAACTTTTTCGGTTACCTATACTTTAACAGGCAGATTCACAAAGCGGATTAGCGCTAACACCATTTTTTATTTCGTTCTTAACTCTCCTTCCAATGCATGAAACAAGTTTATTTTAACTTGAGTTAAAAAGAGAGTTATTTAGCATCAAATTTAATACATTTCTTGACTCTGTCTTAATTTGAAACAGAGTTATAGATAATATTAAAAACGGTGTTAGCGCTAATCCGTTTTATGCATCTGCCTGTATGAGACTATCATGATATAATCACCTTAATGAGAAATTGTTCCTTTACTAATTTCTGAAATCGTGGTTCTATGTTTGGACTGTACATTAATAAAGCAGCATTTTACAAACTACAATTTTGATCACATAAAAAGTAAGGGGATCGCGAAAGAATATATCTGTGATTTTTGACTCTATAGACGATATAGATAAATTTTTCTGCGTAGACCAAATATTTCTTGATAATTTATTTTGCTTTACAAACATTTGCGCAAATTTATAAATAGTAACAGTATTTTTTATTGTTAAAAATTTAAATATTTTAATGTCACCACCTACAGTTTTTGCCGTCAAAATTTAACCTATCACATCACAGAATATCGTCAACGGTGACAAATTATTCGGAATCGGAATCCAGCTAAACGCATTTTTTTGTCACTTTAAAACTTAAATTTACCGATACATAGGTAATTAAATAAACCAAAAGAAATGGAGAAATTAAAATATTTATAACTAGTGACTAGTCGCCATTTTGAAACCACACTACTTTCTTGTTATGCTATTATTGTTGGCTGTCGTACATTTGTTTGTAAACAACTGTAAATAATTTAAAAATTGATTAAAGAAAAATATAATGGTCATGGGCGTCCACAGACATTTTTCCGGGGGGAGAGGGGGGGCGAGTCGCAAAAAACTCTCAGATAGATATACATAAATTTCTAAAATATTTTTTTTACATAACATAAATACAAATACACATAACAAATGGATAAAAAAATATTTAAATTTGTTAAATAAATTACTAGTCTTTGTCGTCTGGGTTTGAATTGAAGAGGAAAGACAATTTTCGAATAACTCTACCTTAAATTGACACCATTTCTTCAATAAATTCCGATTTAGCAGTTTTACAGTTTTTATTTTCTAATATTTCGTGTCTGTGTAAACTTAAACTTAGATTACTCAATCGTTACGATAGGAAACATGTCGCTAGCTGGCCATAAGAATACTGCTGAAAAGTCATTTTCAGATTGAATTTATTATCTTCAAACTTATAATTTAATTTTTATTTTATTTATATATACACACACAGTGTGGTGACCACGACTCTCGAACACAGGACTTTAACATATAAAATCATATTGTTTTAAATTTCCTGCTTCCTAATTATTTAAAAGAAAAAGCTTCAAATAAAAGTATAAGGGCATAAAATACGAAATTAATTTTGTATGTTCTGTATCGGCACAAATTAGATCTAAAAATGACTGAAATTGTCTCAAAACTATCGATAGCTATGAAATTGAAACAAAATTAAACAAATGTTTGACGTTCAATCTGACAAAACTGTCAGAATAAATTCTTTATTTATTATTTCATTTATTTTGACAAATAAAACGTTAAACATTTGTTTAATTTGGTTTCAATTTCATGCCTATCGATAGTATTGAGACAATTTTCCTCATTTTCAAATCTCAAAGTATGCAAAATTAATTTTGTTTATTGGTTCAGATGCAGAATTTTATGCACTAAAACTTTTAAATTATAGTTTTATATGTTAAAGTCCTATGTTCGAGAGTCGTGGTCATCACCCTAGTTAAAATCCAGGGGGCGCGCGCCCCTCCTTGTTTTCCCCCTGCGGACGCCCATGATAATGGTATTTAAAATGTAGCTGACCTTTGATCTAACTTTCTTAACATACAGTTGTTATTTAATTTGTATGCCAGAAAAAAATCAATTCTCTTACAAAACAATGGCCAAAAAACAATATTTCATGCAGGAATGATAAAGTGTAGAATTCAAACTAATGTATCTCGAAAATTGTTTCGCTATCAGCGGTATCATTTCCGAAGCCGTAGTAAAAATTTATTGAAGTCAAGTAGTAAATGCGAAAATAACTCCCGCATAAATGACCTATAAAACACACGTTAATAAATCATCGGAATAACCCTTAATCCAGGGTGATCCAAATCTACGTCACACACTGTTTAATGTGCGTTCGATCGGCCGTTTTTCCGCAGTCTGCTTATACACTCATCATTAATAATAGCAAATGTTGTAGTCCATTATGGATTCAGGCAGAATATGCAAAAATTGAATTATTTATGGCAAGCTTTACCACGAAAATACGGAAATAGTTTTGGAAAATGAAGATTTACTGGTTTAATTCCACGGTATTTTCAATAATTTTGGGTTTAGTTTTCAAACAGAGCTTATAAAAACATCAAATTGATGTTGGATCACGGTTCATTTTAAGTTGGTCAGAGTTGATACTAACCATTCTTACTAGGAAACTTATTAGTTAATATTAGAGTAATTATCTTGTCTTCGTTACTGATATTTGTTTTACAGTTACACCAATTATACCTTATTTGAAGTAATGAGAAACTGTCTCATTTATATTATTTTTTATATCTCATTTTTGAAAGAGTGTCTTAGAATAATAAGAATGAACGCTGGTATGAGCAACCATTAACTAGTAGTTGTTTAACTAATGTTTTTCGTTCTAAAATTGTTGAAGAGATAAATATTTCAAATAAAAGATTCATAAAACTATAGTAAATATGTGTTACATACTGTTTTTTCTAAGGTCGTGAACTTGTATTTCTGAAAATTGAAAACTGTCATTTGCTGTTATCATTGGCGTATTCCATTTACCATTTAGATCAGATATAACTTAAACTTACTGAACCAGATCACTTATTTATTTGGCTTGTATACTTCGCTCACATTTAACCTAGTACTAGATTTACTGATTTAAATTTAGCTTGAAGTAATCCACCCCAATAAGTGTATCAATTTATTTCAATTACTAACGTGATTTAAATTTAACTAAACTGATTTAAGTGAACCAAATGACAAATGGAATATAGCTATTGTTATATTTCACATTAATTTTTAAAAAAAAGATTGTCTTGGAAGCATAATCTTTCATTTCTCAATATTTATTTATATATCAAAATTATCTCAAACTTAGAAATGACAGACGACAAAATAACAAAATCATGGCCATAGGTCTCTATTTTTATTTTATAAACAAATGTGAACAAAGTAAATATAAATTTTTGTATTAGTAAGAACTGTCATACGTTTTCATTAAAATAATAAATGTGATAGAACGTGAAAAAACATGAAATTTATTAAGACATACGTTAATGCCATTCGCATAGGTACGAATATGATTAAAAAAAGATAGCTATATTTCATCGTATCTATGATAACCTCGTCCACATATGACGTCATCGTTATACAGGGAATGGAGTTTATTATAAACCTCAAAATGTTTCAATTTATTTATGTTACCTAAGTTGTCTAAAAAAAATTATAATGCTGCCATTGTCAAGTCAATATCAAAATTAATCATTAATTCAAAATGTATGGCTGGCAGTGCGAAAATTGAGTATATACTACGGGACCGAAATGCATTTAATCCCTTAGGTGATTATTTCATCCTCAGGATTAAATTATGCACTTTAGTCCCTCGATATATAATTTATTATTTCCTTCCCTAAGGACGAAAATACTAACTTTCTTCTCTCAAACGAGAGAAGAAAGTAATTATTGATTGATTATCTGATGTTATAAAAAAAATAATTTTTCTATTTTTTACTTACTTACACATCGTTATATAAGCATACTAAAGTGGAAACTTTTTCCTAATTTAACTAAAGTTGTAAGATTAAAGCCTCATTCACAACACGAAATTAGTAGTTAGTGTTAGTGGTTATGGTTAGTGGTTATAGTTAGTACTTACAGATTAAAATACATCGTTCACAATGTCCCAAATTAATGATTTCGAATTTATGTTTCTGCCGGTAATGTAGTACACATATTTGAAAATTATAGATATTACAAGAAATTATAATAGATGTCACAGTTGTGACTTAAAATTTTGACAAATAGTTATAGTTTTGTTTGTTTGAGTTCTGGTATTTTGTCTGTAGTTCTGATTTGGTAGAACTGGGTTTCTTCTATTTTTCTTTAAAATTGGTCCTACAAGTGCTAACAACAAATCAAATTGAGCTATGGTCATTCTGGTGTAATTAAAGAACATGTCTTCATCATATGACCTCATTTCTTGGATCAAATTATCCCAGTCTCCCTGATTTGTTCGGTTTTGGTTGATTGGGCGAACCCACCACCTTCTATTTGTTTTTTTATTTCTTTTCATTTGCACAATTAAAGTTGCAAGTAACAACTTTTTTATTGTGCTTCGATTAATTTTCGTTACATAAAATTCAAACTGAGAAAACCAACTGTCACTTTACTCCTCGTTTTTGATTGGCTGTGCCGTTAACCACTAACTAAAAGTTTGAAGTTTACAAACTTCTACGCTAACCACGATTAGCGTAGACCTGCGCTGGGCTAAGTTCGTTGTTGTGAACGCTACTAGAGGAATACATATGTCAAACTTCTAACGCTAACCATAACTACTAACACTAACCACTAATTCCGTGTTGTGAATGGGGCTTTATAGTTATTAAGATTGTAATGATAGTTCTCACACCGTTCTATCAGAAAGTAACATAAGTTTAGGTTAAATATATTAACCACCATTTCCATTTCCAGAATACCTTCAGGGATGAAAAATCTACGTAAACGGGAAAATGAGCACTTCTGTATGACGTCATACCCGTTACCCGAACCCAAGTAAACCTTCGGTAGAATTCTCCTCAATACTCGCTCCAAAGACGTAGATGTAGAGAAACACGAAACGTTTCAATGCGCTGTCTTTATTAATATTATATGACGTCGATTTGAAGAGAGTGAGGTAAAGCTATTTCCTATTTTCGGTTTGCCGGTGTGAGTCTCTCCTCAACCCGTATTGCATTTGCATGTATATGGAATACGGAATATAAGGAAATATTCCCAGGGTTGAGCCTGGCAGGGTGTAGATGAGGTGGACGGGTAAGGGACGCCGTCGTATGACTTGTTTCATCATAGAGGAGATGAACCAAGCCGCATCGACACTTTCAGTTGGCTGCGCGCGCCACCGAACTGATGGTTGCTTTGCGAACTATACCAGGGATGAAACTACCCTTCTTATTATACAAGTAAGAATATCATAAATATTTTAATTCAGTTTTATATGTATTTAAATTACAATATATTTTTGTGTAGGGATGTACAGTGCTATAAACACTAAAATTGCACCATGTTAAATACATTTTGATATTAATTGTTTCTTCCATAGCACACTGATTTCTATGTAGTTTGAATAAAATTAATGTTAAGGTAGTACTAGTGTGACGGTGGCGCAATCGGTTGTCGAGTGGCGAAACTGACGCTCAAAAAAATATAAAAATTGAATAAAATAAGTGTTTTATACCTATTATGGTTTGAATATCATGAATTGTTAACAGGTAGTTGGTCTAGTGAATTTTCAAATACCAAACCACCGTGTGGTGTTGCCATTATGAATTAGGTTTCTTAATTTTTCGTTAAAAACAAGGCTGTGCATGGCTATATATCCATTACTAAACGATTAAAAACTTTCTCCTTCTGATACAATACACATGGATAGTTCTAGAACATCATACTAGTTTTTCAAATGAAACTGCAAAATTTTAGAGGTGCACAAATCAAATATGTGCGATTCTGAGTGATGATCGCCATAAGCCCCATGTATAAGAACTCAACTTTACAAGCGAATATATTTGTTCACAGACGATGATTGTGTTTCATATTTTAACAGGATGCGTGTGACTATCCAATATTTACGTGCGCCAAATTTCATTCGGTTCTGCAAAACAGTTTTTCACGCTAATACTACCTTAATTCAATATGCAATCCTTTATGAATTTGTTAAATAGTTACACAAAGAATATGGCATTATTAAATTACAGGCAAAAAAATAGTTCTTTAATTAAATAATTAGTCTGTCGCTCTACTGGAAATAGCTGAAAACAAAACTAGATTCGCTGAGTTGTTATTTTAAATTAGTTTTAGTTCAAACTATATTTTCGTTTTATTTCCCAAACTGCAAATTTGTGTTTATTTCCTCTTCTGAAAACAAAACTCCAATTAAACTGTGGAATAAATCAGACATATCACCAATACTTGTAGTTCACGTGTGATTTTATTCATTTAGGTAAAATATTCTTAACTATTAGACTCTCCCTTTTAATAGATAGCAAAAAAGATGTTATTTTCGATGAGTATCGAAACACTATTGATTAAAATAAAACAAAAATTATTTATATATACAAACGAGTACAAGTACATACATAACATCCCGCTATGTCTCATCAAATGGAGCAGCACTAACTTCAGAATCATTCAAAAACACATTAAATTAATCAAATAATCGTCAAACATTCTCATCTTAACACACCATCCTCACTTTAACCACATTCATAGATAACTCCATATAAACTCATTTATTTATCACACCCGAAATCATTCATTATATTTGTAAATAATAGTATTTACTTTTTCAGTCGTCGAACTTTTCAGTCATATAATTTCTTGCCTTTCAGTTTCTCTAGAATGCTTTGAAATTAATTTAAAATAGAAAATAAATAAATATACCATCACGTCTTTTACCCATTACTGGATGGGGCACTCTGCCGAAGCATCTCGGTAAGTGATATATTTATGCGCGTGAAGTGCGGTTACCAGCCGTCAAATCACAGCCCCCAAAGATGTTAGTGGTGGAGAAGCCACAAGGATAATTTTAAATTGGTGAAAATGTTTTGTCGACTGTGGGAATCGAACCAGGGTCCTTTGGATCCACAGGCCGACTTGATACCACTGAGCCATTAATAAAAATAAAAATATACCTGTATTCATATGTGCCACCCAAACCATCGATAATACAGAGATGAAACACAATAATCATGATAATTTAACCTGAATTTTAAAACAAAACTCTTTGTGAATTCCATACTACATATTCTATTATATTTACATCATTGAAACAAGTACAATAATGATACCTAATGAAGAATATTTGTATAAGTTATGAATTTAATATTAATAATGACTAAATATAAAAGAAGTATTTATTTAATCTTTCTTTATGTCGTCTTTGGTTTGTGTTTAAGTATAGTTTGCGAATAAGCATCCGTGTATGACCGAGTTAGACAGAACAGCGTCAACGCGACCCGCCTCGACGTAAATAAGTGAAAATTTCACTTTATTACGAAAATAAAATGCATGGCACTTTATATTTCGCTCGTTCCGCGCGCAAAGGAAAAATAATACGACGCAAAGTGGTAAATAGTAAACCTGTATTACCAACACAATAAAAACTTATGAAAATGTTATTAAACTAGTAAAAAGTCACATGAATTCTAATTACATGAGAAATGAAATTTTTTCACGTACAAGTGAAATTATTTCTTCTATTTTATTAACTAATATTACGTACATGATACGTACTTAGTTTTTAACACTAATGTCATATTTACACATTTAAACTTTATAAAAACGTTGGAGTAAAAACTATGAAATCGTAAATAGCTTTTATAATTTTAGAATATATCTATTTATTTTATAAAAAATGTTCTGTGAATATTGGTACTATAATAATTGATAAAATATATCGACATGCGACAATTCACTGTATTGTAATAGTGTAATGTACATTTACATTTATATTTTTATTTATGTATGCTATTTACAAATGTGACTTGTTTCGTATAACAGAGTTTATAAACTTATCTTGTACGAGTAATATATCTTATAAAAGAATTGGACATAAATTTACCTATCATTTAAATGTTTCAAGTAAAACAGTTCAACATGGAACAATGTATTTTATTTTAAGTAAACTGTTTTATTTTCATTGTATTTTATATTGATTTAAATTTCAAGTACGAGAATAATTTACTTTAATTGATTACGATGACTATGCAATAGGATTTAATATTCGGTGGCGTACCTAGGGGGGTGGGGCGGTGGGTGCGGTTCGCACCAGGCGGCACATATTTTGAGGCGGCATTTTTTATATATACCTAGTTTTCGTTGTAAAAAACAACTTGTTCACTTCATAAGTTTACTATTCGATTTCTACGAATTATTAATTACTATATGATTTCGAATATTTTTCTTCATCGTCAAGTCAATGCAGGGTTGAAAATATTATCTCAAAAATTCCTTTATTACTGCCTAATTTAAATATGCCATCCAATGGTAAAAAAGTTCCCCACCTATAGTTTGTCTCAATTACAATTATTTATTTATGTTTATTAATTTAATGGGGTATTGGCTTAGTGGTTTCGAGTTGGCCTGTGGATCCTGAAGACTCCGGTTCGATTTCCACAGCCGACAAACAATTTTCACCAAATTAAAATTACCCCTATGGCTCCCCCACCACTAACATCTTTGGGGCCATGATTTGACGGCTGGTAACCGCACTTCAAGTACATAAATATATCACTTATCGAGATCTGCTTTGGCAGAGTGCCACACCCAGTAATGGGTAGAAGGCGTGATGATATATTTATTTATTTTATTTATGAAATATATATTTATTTTTATTTAAAATAACTCTTGTGGATTCTCGACCACTAACATCTTTAGGTGACATAATTTGACGGCTGGTAACTGCACTTCACGGGCTTAAATATATCATTTACAGAACAACATTAACCAGTAAACGGAAAAATAGCCTTATGATATATTAATATTTAATTCTGTATAAATACGTACAGACAGGTAAATTGTAAACCATAGAAAACTGAAAATTGAGAATTCTATTTACAGATAATTGTGATTTCGTGGTTAGAAACCTTGGCGGTTTACCTAACAAGCGAGAGTTCCGTCTTTATGTTACAAACACCTACATTTGATTATTATAATATAATATTATAAAGTGTAGTAGTATAGTTCTTTGCACTATAATTTATGTTTATATAGAGTAGTAAATAAATTTTAAGTCATTCAAATGTCATATAAACGTAGTAATTGATGTTGTGTTAAATTGTATTGGACATATTAGTATCGAAATTAATTTTTGATTAAATTTTGAAATTTGTTGTAATGCATACTTTTAATTAAAATTATTGTAAAATAATTTTATATTAATGTGCAATTATTTTTCATTTAATTTTGATATATTTTAATGAATTAATATTGCTAATTTTATTTCTGTTAAACTAGTATCAAATAATAATAATACAATAGCAATTAGATGAACGACATACCGGTAAAGTGACTAAAACAATGTAATATCAGTGCAGTTTCATATTTCAACGAAACTGATTTGTTTCATTAATTTATCAAACTGAAATTTATTTGATTGCTACTGGGTAATTTTTTATGCCGAGTAACTTAATTTTTCTTTTCGCATGAAAGCCGAGAAAAATATAACGTTTTTAAATGTTCGTGATCATAATTTTTCGGGTTATTAATTTATGTAAGATTACTGCGGACCATTCTTCAAACCGATAGTTTACCTTAAGCCCCAGAAGATCGTAAATTTTATTGTCTATGACGTGTAATTTATATAGGAACGTTGCGAAGTGATTAATGCTTTGTATACGGACCGCAGCCGACTGTTTTACTTCAAAAGTGTTATAGAGCGGGAAAATTCTCTGCAATTAATTTTTGCGCCTACATTTTCCAAATTCGTCTTTTTCAAAATAAATGTCACACTTTATTGTTCTCAATAACTTTAGATTTTGAGTCACTCTTTATTTGTAGATTTGTATTTTAAATAAACATTCTTTACAAACCATATGTGTTTATGTACAATAATATATAGCCATACATAAATAAAATGTGAATATTAGAACCACAAAAATGTAACAAACCAATGTACCTGAGTGTTAACGGCCATAGTTAGCGAAACACATTGTATAATACGCTTAAATAAATAATAATAACAAAAAATATAAATATATAATTACGTCATTTTATGTGTTATTGGATGTAATATATTATAATGTATAGTGAACCAAGTCCAATTTGTCAGTTTGAGATAAATAGAATTAAAGTTTAATGTATGTATATCTATTGTAAATTTTTTTAAATGCGTTCTATTTTTCATACCTCAGATATTATCAATTTATTTATTATTATATATTTATTTTATTATTATGATTTACTTATTTTTTATTTGTTTTTTTGAAGCTATTGTAATAGTAACAGTATTTTTAGTCCGATTGAAGCATACTCGTATTATTGGTTTTAGCCAATTATTTAGAAAATTTATGGGGTGGCTAGCACAGTGGTCGTCAAATCACGGCCCCCAAATATGTTAGTGGTAGAGGAGCCACAGGGGCAGCTTTTGAAATTATGAAAATTGTTTGTCGCCTGTGGGAATCGAACCAGGGTTCTCAGGATCTCGCTCTATTGCAGCGCTCGCTTCGCTTACCGAGTACGAGCAATAAAGATTCACTTTACGCTCTTGATACACAAATAACTATTTTTTTCATTACCTGTCAAACAACGAATATAAATGTCATTTTTTTGTAACATATATCAAGATTTTACATTTTACTATTAGACATATAAATGTTATAATATTTAATTTCACTTCACGTAAGTTAAAAAAATTTATAAATTTTTTATATTATTTATAGTTGCTGATGATGAACCATGTGAGATTCAAAACCGATTGAGTGATTTTTTTCAACAATAAATTTACAAATTTCCAGTATACATATTTATTCTTATATTATTGTCACAGGCAAGAAGCTTATTTATTATTATTTATTATTTATGTTTGTGTTTAAGCTTATGCTTAAAACATAGACTAAAACTATAGCTCGGAATAGTCTGATGTTATTACGTATGTCAAACATTTTAATATAATGACAAACGACAAAAACAGTGACTATGTTAAGATGTGTGAATGAGTACCATCGAAAATCAATTACTTACTCGTACAGTCTGTGATATTTTTGTTTCTTCCTAAGTCCAAATACATGTTATTAAATTTGACTTCAAATTAGGAAACCTCTTTTCAAGCGGCTTAACTCATCACGATAAACGTAGTAAATATAAAATTAATATTAATTAAAGTGAAACCAATCTTATCAGCCGTCATTCGCATTTAAATTCTATTCATTCGCGGAATTAACACACACGCGTGGTGGAAAACACGCATAAATTCACGCTTGGGTGCGATAACACACGCACGGAAGCTTTTCTGTTGGCACGCCACGATGTTACAGAGCTATACTGACGCTGGAACGAAGCACAAGCGACAATCACTCAACAATGGGACGTTTAATACATTTGGCTACGCGCGACGAATAACAATGTCCCAAATGAAAGAACGCGTCAAAGAAATCCCGGGTGCCCGCCGGTTGATTTGCATCCCTGTCGTAAAAGGGAGGTGAGAGAAATTTTATGGATTCGCCCTGGAGTGAATCGTACTATCTTGCATCGTCCGAAACTAATATAAGTTGATTGATAGCTATGGATTCAAATTCACTCGAAGAATTGTCGATAAAAAATGATCCTAGTTATCTAAATTTCATCATAATTAATATCAGATAATTATAGTTTCAATCTGCGTAATATTTTCCATCACTTGGGAAATTACTAAAAATAGTATTTATGTCTATCTGCGTTAAGTTAACTCAAAACTAATTATTACTAAAAATTCTTGATACAAATCTGTTAATTAAAATTTTCCATTTATAAGTGTGTAGTTTATACTTAATAAAGTACTTCCATATATAATAAATGACAAATATTAATTTAAATTAAACTACTCGTAATAAATCTGAAGAAATGAGTATTTTACTCGGAGAAATTGATGACTCGCACAAAAATTTCATATTTCGCTTATGGGATTTGAATTTTAATAGTTCTTTTTCAACGACATTAAATAAAAAAAATATCAAATATATCATCACGCCTTTTAACATATATTGGGTGTGACACTCTGCCGTAGTAGATCTCGGTAAGTGATATATTTATGCGCGTGAAGTACGGTTACCAGCCAGTTGTTGGCTAACACCATATTAAAAGTTAATAATGGCCAAGATGGCTGACACCACATTTTACATATTTTCTTAATTTTATGATATAATTAATTTATATATATATATATATATATATATATATATATATATATATATAAATATATATATCAAAACGCCTTCTACCTATTACTGGGTGTGGTAAGTGATATATTTTGCGCGTGAACTGCGGTTACCAGTCGTCAAATCACGGCGCCCAAAGATGTTAGTGGTGCAGGAGCCACAGGGGTAGCTTTTGAAATTATGAAAATTGTTTGTCGCCTGTGGGAATCGAACCAGGGATCTCAGGATCCACAGGCCGACTGAAGTTACCACTGAGCTAGCCACCCCATATAATTAATTTATGTCAGCAATAAAATGATTACTGATAGTTACAGAACAATGGTAAAACAGTAATTATTATAGAAATTATAACGTTTTAAAATATGGAACTATCAAAAATTTTGACATTTTATAGATGCATTTTTTATGCTAATTCAATTTTTTGAGTAGTTGATTAACTCACAACTTTTTATGCAACCGTATTTAAGAAATACAAATTTCTTATAATCGATCAAAAATGCTATGTATATGGCACGCGGGCGAAAATATTTTTGTACTCATACAACTTCGTCTCGTCCGGAAATTGCCTGCAATCATACGAAAAACTACATTTTTCTGCTCTTGCATTATAAATAACTATTTTATTTAAACTAATAAAGACCTAAAACTATTTCTTAGAAACTATAACAACTATTTTTGCTAAATAATTCAATATAGTTCTAGCTAGATAAGTCATTTACAGGCAGATTCACAAAACGGATTAGCGCTAACACCGTTTTTAATTTTATCTATAACTCTGTTTCAAATTAAAACAGATTAAAGAAATGAACTAAATTTGATGCTAAATCATTCTCTTTTTAATTCAAGTTAAAATAAACTTGTTTCGTACATTGAAAAGAAAGTTAAAAAGGAAATAAAAAATGGTGTTAGTGCTAATCCGCTTTATGAATCTGCCCGGTTATTATTAATATTATGTACTGAGTAAGCAACTTCATAGAAAAGATAATATCTATTACCATTACCAATTATCTGCTTATATGTCAACATATTCTTTGAAATGTGCATGCTTAATTTACATATAAAATAAACTACATGAAAATTTTTTAAACTAAGAATTCTTTTTTGGAGTGTTATTTAACGAACGACGGAAATAATTCAATCATTTATTAAGTACACGAATAACATAATTTGTATAAAACACACCGGTAACGGACCAATCTATCAAATATAATACGTCATAATCATCCCACAAACAACCATCGTAAAATATTTTTATCCTGATAATAATTTCGCAGGTCTATTTCTTAAATCTTTCACTGACATAACAAATTATCAACTAAATATGAATCCATCTATTTTTTAGAACGTCGACACAATCGTTCATCTTCAATCCATAACTGGATGAAGCATAATGGGATGAATCAGAAGTGCACAGAGCAGGACGCAGTGAGAACCAAAATTCGAGCAGAGAGATGGGAAGCAGACGTGTCACATGTGATTCGATGGGACAATGTGAAGTTTTGTGACGTGGGTGCTTTGCTGGTGCTGGCGCTCGTGCTCGCTGCTCGTGCTCCCGTGCTACACATGTATGATGTATGTTTAACGTGAACGGGAATTTCTCTGGGGTATTAATGATGTATGACGGGTACAATCTACATGAAAATCTGTTTTACACATGTTTGACTTGGTGTTTTCAGTTGTGATGTGAAATTACCTGCCTAACTATAATATTTAAAATGCAAATATAATTACTCAAATAACGTACAAGTTGAATAAATATTTAATGAAAGAATACCAACTGTAATGTTTGATAAAAATGGGAAAATTTAAATTTTTAACGTAACACCTCTCGTTTACGCCAACGACTTGTTTACTTGAACGCCCGTGCCACAACCAACAGAAAACAGAATCAAACATTTACAAAATGTTCATTTATTTAGATTTCATTATTTACTTTCAGCGTTATATTCATCCATAATTTTGTTGATCTTATTACCTTTTAACGCACATTTGAATAATTAAACTTTGTTTAAATAAATAAAATGTTGTTCCAAGTTTCACTTTCAAGTCTTCTTGACAGAAAAATAACAAAAAATTTTACTTATATTTATAGAATTTTTATGGCTACTCCTTGCTGCGGAATAGAGATCGCGGAATCTCGTTAATTTTAATTTATTAAATAAAAATATACTGGGCGTGGCACTCTGCCGAAGCAGATCTTGATAAGTGATATATTTTGCGCGTGAAGTCCGTCAAATCACGGCCTCCAAAGATGTTAGTGGTGAAGGAGCCACAGGGGTAGCTTTTGAAATTATGAAAATTGTTAATTTATTAAAATAAATAAAATAAATAAATATATCACCATGCCCTTCAACCCATTACTGGGTGTGGCACACTGCCGTAGCAGATCACGATAAGTGATATATGTTGTAAAGGACGGTTACCAGCCGTCAAATCACGGCCCCGAAAGATGTTAGTGGAGGGGGAGCTACAGGAGTAATTTTAAATAAATAAATTTAATATATCATTATGCCTTTTACCCCTTGCTGGGCGTAGCACTCTGTCGAAGCAGATCTCGGTAAATGATACATTTATGCGCGTGAAGTGCGGTTACCAGTCGTCAAATTACGGCCACCAAAGATATTAGTGGTGGAGATGCCACAGGGATAATTTTGATGTAAAGAAAATGTTTGTCGGCTGTGGGAATCGAACCAGGGTTCTCAGGATCCACAGGCCGACTTGATATCACTGAGCCATCTACCCCATAGGAGTAGTTTTAATATGGTGAAAATTGTTTGTCGGCTTTAGGAATCGAACCCGGGTTTTCAAATCCATAGGTCGGCTCGATACCACTGAGCCACCCATCCCATAAATTTATTAACCAAAATAAAACTGTATTTTAACCAATTTGATGGTTTCGTTCTTCTATAAGCTGTCTATTTTCTTTATGCAAAAGGACACTTATACAATTCAAATTTTTCGGTTGCCATCTAGTGCATAAAACAGAATTTAATAATTTGTTATGTAACGAACATGGTATAACTTTACAATTTGACGTTTATCACGTGATTCAAACGTTAAACGTCAAACAAATATTGGGATCTGAGGGGAGAAGTGCTGAAAGGAGAAAGCAGTTGTTCGACTCGGCATGGTGTCACCTCGCTCTTTCTACAAATTTGTTGTTTCACACAAAATTGTGTGGAGAGGGAGTCTGCTGCATGTGACGTCAAAATTATCTCTAGCGTGAAAAAAAAATTTGCAGATCTGAATGAAATTTGGCGCACGTAAACATTGGATAGTCATAGGCATCCTGTTAAAATATGAAACACATTCATCGTCTGTGAACAAATATATTCGCTTGTAAAGTTAAGTTCTTATACACGAGGCTTATGGCGATCATCACTCAGAATCGGACATATTTGGTTTGTGTACCTCTTTTGCAAAAACTAGTATGATGTTCTAAAACTATCCATGTATATTGTATCAGAAGGAGAAAGTTTTTTATCGTTTAGTAATGGATATATAGCCATGCAAAGCCTTGTTTTGAATGAAAAATTAAGAATCCAAATTTATAATGGCAACACCACACGGTGGTATGGTATTTTAAAATTCACTAGACCAACAACCTGTTAACAATTCATGATATTCAAATCATAATAGGTATAAAACACTTATTTTGTTCAATTTTTATATCTTTTTGAACATCAGTTTCACCACAACCGATGGCGCCACTGTCACACTAGTACTACCTTAAGTTCCTGTAGTACAACATAACAAATATTTGTCGGTTTAAAATTTTTGTTATATTTTAAAATTTAAAGTAAGTAATCCGCATCTATAATTTGAAATAATTAAAACAATTTAGAATGTAAATTATATAACTATAGTGTGGAATAAAACTGATGTTTTTGAGAGTCGACGAGCTGAAAAGAAATAGAGACATCTCGTTAAACGACAGTCCACCTTCTACAATATGTTCGATGTGTTTCATAAAAAATTCACCACAACTGTACCCTCAACCAACCCACTCGTCTCCACATCACTCTATTCCTTATTCAAATTCGCTGAAACCACCCCTGTGTCACCCAGGGGAGTACACACTACAGCCCGGACCAGCGAAGACAAGGTAAGGAAAACGCCGAATTTCCCTTGTGAACCTACAGAGCTCCCTCGCCCTTCGTGGTTACTTTGCGGGTTCATACACAGGAATGCCATAATCAAATGCGACGAGATGCCCCCGCGACCCGCCCCAGTGGTGACGCCACAGACAGAGGGAGGAATTACCATTCTAACCCCGCAAACGTTTTTCATTTAATTGATAATGTGGAGATGGTATGCGAGAGGTTTTTTTGGCGCTGAAGTATGATTGTGGGAATAATGGAAATTGGGGGCGAGTTGATTAAATCGAATATAACTGCAGAATAATAGGTATAACATTATGACACGCCTTTCGGGTATTCACTAACATTTATACTTGGAATAAATAAACAATTATTTGAATAATAATAGACAGTCTCCAAAAACTAAATAGAAATAATAGCAATTGAGAACTGATTATTTTTGACGTTTCTCAAAACCAATGAAATGCTTCATTGTATGTCACACGTGTCTGCATTTTAACCAATCCTGTTATTATTATATTGAGAATGAAGCTCTTGTGATTATTCCCGGGAATTATCTCTGTAGATGCTTTTTTGTTTGTGACAAATGATAGGTAGTTGTAAAATAATTATTTAAAACTGTCAATGCGTCAAGTAAAATGTGTGAAAAAAATTGATTTAGTTGTATTTTAGATATAGAAATACACTAACAAATTTTGGAAACAACTTTCAAGAATACATTAATAAGTAATCAATCGATATGAACCTAGTTCAAAATCTTTTAAGTTGGATGAATCGACTTCAACAGCTAAGTCAAAAAATAATCTAATTAAATATAACTCGAGAGTTGGATAAAATAGAAAATAATTCTCCAGTATCTTTCTCAAACTTGTTGCCATTTGGCAATAGTCACTCAAGCCCTACGGGTTTTCGTGACTATTGCCTGGCAACAAGTTTTCGAAAGATCTGTCAAATTATCTTGTTGTATTATTACTGAAAATTTTATAGCAAAATTGGATAAATAGAAAAATAACTTATTTACTTTATTTTATGTCAAACGAAATAACAATTAACTAAGTACGCAATTTATGAAACTATCACAATGCAACAATAAATGAACTAATAATGAATACAAATGTACCATTTGTTTTCAATTCATTTTACATGGAGTATAAATAACTGTTAATATTACCCGACTAATTTATTTATTAATTTTTTGCACAATAGGAAATTAATGTAATTAAACGGATTTGTAGTTTAAACTATTTGGCATACACATTTATCGTATTTCTTTATATAACTGTTGAAAAATGTTAACTTTTTTTTACTAAAAGCTGCTATCGTCTACATTTGAAAAGCAAAAATTGTACCCGTTAAGATAATAGTTATTTATTATACTAGTGTTTTATATACCAATAAAACACAAGTGTAATAAAAATTTTTATTCACAACTCATAATTATAGGTATCGAAGAAGATTGGTCGTAACGTTTAACGTTGATTCAGTTACATATAGTTTCTCAAAATACGGTAGATTATGAAATGGTTGCTAAGTAACAAGTTGTTTACAGTGTTTTATAAAAATAAATAAACAAATATATCATCACACCTTCTACCCATTACTGGGTGTGACACACTGCCGTAGCAGATCTCGGTAAGTGATGTATTTTGCGCGTGAAGTGCTGTTACCAACCGTCAAATCACGACACCCAAAGATGTTAGTGGTGGAAGAGCCACAGGGGTAGCTTTTGAAATTATGAAAATTGTTTGTCGCCTGTGGGAATCGAACCAGGGTTCTCAGGATCCCCAGGCCGACTTCATACCACTGAGCTAGCCATCCCATACATATTGTATACAGTGATTTATGGAATATAAAACATTAGTGTTTTATGAGCCATATAATACAACTGAAATCAGTGTAATTATGTCTTTATAATATATGAGTTCTGGATAAAATATGTATTGTATTCTTATGGTTATTTGTACTGCCAACAGTTAATTTTTAAACTTAGTTTAAATAAATAAAAGCAAAACTAAGTTACATATCATATAGCATAATTGTCATTATGGTCAAACATTCGATAAAATTTAAAATTTGACTTTTAGTTGTGTAACTGACCATTAGCCCTTTAAGTAGGTAATGCAGAGATTTAAAATTTTACGGTTGTGTAAAAAAAATATTGTGTGTATCATATAGACAATGTGCTTTTGCCGCCCTCGTGAAGTTGTAGACCTCGGCAAGTCTTGATCTGCAATTTCTTTACTCGTCTGATAATCTGTCACTTTGCACACTAAATATGTATACAAATAACTATTTTGTTATAAACTGAAAACAGTAAGTTAAAATCAGGAACTCTTACTTGTAAAACAATGGTACAATTCCCAAGCAAAAGAAAAATTTTATAGTATAATAATACTGCAAATATATATTTGTGAAAAAAGTACGAAATTTATAAATGTACACTTGAATAAAATAACTATTACAGACTTAAATTTAACATACATACATACATATATTCACACTATATCCCAACAAATGGGGTAGCACGAACCCTAAAATCACTCATAAAACATTCACTCATCATAAACATCAAACAATCAGCCCTCGGCAAACATTATCATCCAAACACACCACCCTCACTGCAACCACATTCATAGATCACTCCATATAAACTCATTTATTTATTACACTGGAAATAATTTAGCACACAACAAACCTTCAATCACATCATTTCTATTCACTTATCACTCATCTTCTTTCTTCAACCTACATAACATATGCATAAAACATCTCACAGTATTCACGCTTATTCCTAAGAACGAATCTAATAACGAAACTAACAATGAATCTACAAAAATTAGAAAAGGTGAAAGCGATAGCCCTGCATGAAAGGAAAGTCCACACAATGCAGTAACTGAAAATGAAACAAAAAGATAAGAAAGGGAGGGAGTGTCGCCCTACGCTTGTTTTTGAAAGTGAATTTCACACAATTGCTGTTAAACACTCTATGTAAGAACTGAAAACGAATTAAAAGATAATGCCAAAGGCACACTGGTCGAAGAGCATGAATGAGCGTCGAGGAACTCATCGATGAAACAACAGAACGCACCCGTCATCGATGAAAAATAGAGGCGCCTCTATTTCCATCGAGGAGTTCCTCGATAAAACGATTGTGTCTCAATTCACACGTATTATTATGTCTCATTTCATGTTAGCGTGGGTTGTCATTTTGGTTTTGCTTTGTGCTATTTTTTCGGGTTTGTTTATTTTATCAGTCAGGGTGCGTTCTGTTGTTTCATCGATGAGTTCATCGACGCTCATTTATGCTTCTCGACCAGTGTGCCATTGGCATAAGAAAGGAAGAGAATATATATTTAATATAGCAAAATATAAGCAAATTGCGAGGTATTATTATAGAAGAGGAAAAATGTGATTTTTCCTAGGAAATTTTTCTGGTACGTCACTGGCAGCACTAGCACCACACTGTCTACATGACGACGCAAAAATACCTGTGGGTGTACAACGTAGACGCAGCGTCCCATGAATAAAACATACGAACGTGCCGTTAATGATGCATTATTTATTGTGTATTAATTAATAAAAGGAACACGAAAATGTCATATCATCTGATAAGTGGCGAGCTAAACAATGACGTATGCTAGTAATTAACATATCTATCATCAGAGAACATGTTATAATGCACTTTACACGTTGGATGTTTACAGAGTTCCTGTCTAAATAAATGTGTCTTCCTGAATTATTTATAGCTTTAATTCACCTGACGTACGAAGTATGACAGGAATATTTGATGACATCATACACGTCATAACTTCGGAATGATATTATAATTTTCAATAGTTGATACTGCACATTTCCTGTTTACAAACATACACGATTAATTTTATATTTTAATAATAATTTTAGGTTTTTACGAAAGTAAGTTCTTTCCGCTCTAGTGTTGTAAGCAGAGCTGGGCAGTAGCTAGCTACTTATGTAGCTTAGCTACTAGCTTAGCTACGTTTACCTTTGCTGTAGCTGTAGTTTAGCTAAATGTGAAAAAATATAGCTGTAGCTTGCAGCGAACTATGGTTTTTCTATTAGCTTAAAAATATTGTTACAACAACTGAAGCTACTTTTAAAGCCACTTTTTGTAGCTTAAAGCTACTTTTTGTAGCCCAAAGCTACTTTTGTAGCTTAAAGCTACCACTGTTTATTAAGAAATTGTACCTTGTTATTGTTTTCTATAACTGTAGGATAACAAGTTATTATATAGTTTAAAATCTATTTACATATTTAATTTTTCACTTGTTCTTAACCTATCCTACTTTTATATTAAATATTAGATGATCTAAACTGTTTAGGAGTCTTCTGTTAATGTGACTGTTAATTTATTTCGTTATAAATAAAAATTATAGCATAACAAATTAACAGTACATTTGTCCATTTGCTATTTTTTATATTTATTAACAGTCATTATAACAAAAGACTGATCAACTGATCATATGACAATGGCAAATTTAATTAATTCACAATAATTGGAAAAAGTAACTTTAAAATTTAACAGCTACTTTAACGAAAGTTTGTAGCTGTAGCTTAGCTATATTTTACAAAATGTAGCTTATACCTGTAGCTCAGCTACTTTTTTAAAGAATAACAGTAGCTGTAGCTCAGCTACTTTTTTAAAGAATAACAGTAGCTGTAGCTTAGCTACTTTTTTTAAGTAGCTTGCCCAGCTCTAATAGTAAGTGAGATTTTTTGATCGTGTTTGTCATTGTATCTATTTATACACACAAACTGTTATGTTTTCAAGCGAATTGCAAAACATGAAAACTGTCATAACAGTTATTTACGTATTAAGACCTGGAAGTGATATGCCGGAGCGAGCCATATTTTTTTGCACTACTAACTAATTTTTCTGTATATCAGCTTTGTTATTAACGTGTTCAGATAAATTCAGCGAGCTGATAGTGTGTTAGTCATGGAAACAATGCAATACAAGCCCGTTATAAATCATAACGGTCCTCATTTGACAATCATTTAGATGTTTCCTTGTTATTTCCATTTTGTTATCATATTTTACAATTACTATTTTTATTTAAATGAAATAAATAATATAGAAATAATAACAATAAAAAAAACCTGTAAAAAACAATAAACAAGTAAAATACGAAATCTGACGTTCAAATAATAATACATTTTTATTACTATGTTTTTCATTTTTGTTATTTATATTATTAAAAATTTTAAATCGTAAAATATATTTCATTATTTTCTTCAAAATCAATAAATCTGTAATAAATTTATATATCTTTACGATTGAATACCTATAAATGGTTTTTTAAATAACTTTTTTTGGAACTTGCATACCAAATTCATAACAATATATACGAATTTCAAAATATAATTTCTATTTTATGTAACGAATTTTTCATATTTACTTTCTTTATGATCTACAAAATTTTGATAACAAGTAAAAAATTATAACAATGGCAAATAAAGTTATTTTATTTACGACTAATGTATTATATGCATATAAAATGTGTGATATTTTATACATAATGCCATTTATATTTGACGGAGGGAATAATAACGAGGGAATAATAATCACTATTCCCTTTTCTACACCAATCAGAATATTATTATGCCTGAATAATTTTCTCTGTGTGATTTTGCGACAATTTTAACATTTCAAAATGACAATTGATATGAGATGATATGGGATTATTATGAAACGAAATGATAAAAAATCTTGTATGTAATACATTAATCGTAGATAATAGTATATTATATAACAAGCATCGAAAGTGTAAGAAAGAAAAATCGAGGCGC
This sequence comes from Pterostichus madidus, assembly GCA_911728475.2. NCBI lineage: Eukaryota > Metazoa > Arthropoda > Insecta > Coleoptera > Carabidae > Pterostichus > Pterostichus madidus. The sequence continues at coordinate 25,182,896 of OU452312.1, forward strand.
GCAGCGCCGAGTGATTTAAGTACACGAGCACTGTTATCACACTTTCAAACTAGTTATGTACACTATTTTCCAGACGACCACAAAATATTTCTAAAAGAAGTTTACAAGAGCAATGTTGTTGCATTTTGACAGCTGATGCGTTCTTGAGGGTAAGCGTTGACGTTTGACGTTTGAGGTTAGGTGTAGTAATACCAACTGTACTAACCATAATATCAAAATATTAAACAATACTGAAAATATTAATAAATAAGTCATGTCATGTACCGGCTTACATAGTTTAACATCAGTCAGTTCAGCTAAGACAGTATCACAATTCACTAGTCCCTAGTTGGTCTAGTTGAATAGTTGATCGCACCATACTGATGAGTCCGTAAAGACGAAACGCGTCTATGGTTAAAACTGAACTGACCAGCCCTTTGTTGATGACCTGATAAGTTGATTCAAACGTGCTGTAAAAATTTTTGTGGAATTTGTGACAAGTGATGGAAAATTAGTTTTTTCCTATTTTTTCTTAGTTATTAATAAATAAGTAATTATTAATTTAAAAATTAAGATTCATCTGTATAAATGTGTTGCAAAATATGCCAAAACTTCGATTTAAAAATGTGCGCTATAATAACGTATCATTGTGTGTTATTTTAAACTTTCCATAGTAATTTATAACATTGTTATGGTTATTTTCATAAGTGGTCGCCTGAAAAATATATTATACAACTAGCTATAATGACTATTATTTCCTCCATCTATTATAATGTCCTTGTACAATATACTATTAAACTATTATGAATAATTTCAGCAAAACGTAAGGTAGTGAAAATGTTATTATATTAATTACCACTGGAGAAAAACGAATATAATTTCCAAGATAATACCTCAAACCACAGCATTAAAAATACAAAAAACTTTTCCAATTAAACAGGGTTCGTCATCATCATCATCACTAAACCAAGTCCCCAGTTTGTGAGTCTCTGGCTATAACTCCATGTTGTTGTTTACTTTTTAAACACGCGTTTAATATTATAATAACTATTAATGAAGTACATGTAGTGGCATAGAGTCGCATTAACGAACTTCGTTCTGCGACGTGATATTGTTTTAAAACTTTTCCGGTACACGCGATCTGGAACTTTTTAATAAAAAAAGTTTTGATCGCATCCGGACGAGCGTTCCGGACAGCATTGTTTAGAAATAACGCGCCTGCAGGTAATTTACCTGTTATGTATGTATACTTCATAGGAATTTGCTCTAACGATTCTGGTCTAAAGCAGAGAGATTGTAAGGGCTGCTTTGGTTTACCACAGATATGTTTGTTATGAATGAAATGCTTGGTGAATATTAATATAACAAATATTGTAATATTGTTTCATTCAGAACTAAAAGGAATAACATTTTTTGTACTTTCGATGTTTGTTAGTCAAGAACAAAGCAAGAATATGAGCGGACTCGATTTACAATAGGATGCGGGCACTCACGTGACATTGTGACGTTTTTGTGACGTAAAAACAGCTGTCCCGTGAAAGATCACTGCGCCACCTACAAAATTTAACTATTTTTTGGTACGAGATTTGAAAAGAACCCGGTTCTTTTCAAATCTCGTGGTTGTAAATAATTATTTAAAGTTTTCTGTGTTGAATTTATCGTTTATTTCTTATTTATGACAAATCTAATTGATTGTGGGCAGTGACCGACCTGAAGTTGATGCACATGCACACCCCAATATAATTATAGTTCATAATTAATAAAATAAATATAACATCACGCCTTCTACCCATTACTGGATGTAGCACTCTGCCGAAGCAGATCTAGGTAAGTGATATATTTTTACGCGTGAAGTGCGGTAACCAGCCGTCAAATCACGGCCCTCAAAGATGGTAGTGATGTGGGAGTCACAGGGGTATTTGTTAAATTGGTGAAAATGTTTGTCGGCTTTGAGGATCGAACCAGGGTTCTTAGGATCCGTATGCCGACTTGATACCAGTGAGCCATTACCCCATAACAAACAATTTTCATCACATTTTTATTAGCCTTGTGTCTCCCTCTCCACTAACATCTTTGTGCCGTGATTTGACGGCTGGTAACCGCACTTCACGCACATCTAACTTACTGCTTTCAATTTATATCTGTTACAGAGTATAAAATCTAGACAATTGTGGAGAGTAGCAATATATAAATAAAACGTTTTGAAATGGTTAATTTAAAATTGACATAAATCATGAAATCCTGGCAGATGGCAATCAAAGACATTAATAAAACATAGATAATTTTAAAACCATTATTAGATAGATTGCATTTTTGCGCCATAAAAACTTATAAAGAATATTTTCTTACTATATTTGGAAGAAACACATTATACAGCATATAATTGTAATTGAATAGTTTTTTTGAAGCAACTGGAATATTTCGCGTAGTATAAATTCTTTACAAAAATAAATTATTAATCAATTTTTTTTTTAAATACTTTTCGCAAAATTAATTTAGAATTGTTTTACAAAAATATACAAATAAATAAAATAAATATATCATCCGCCTTCTACTCATTACTGGATGTGGCGGTCTGCATAACAGATCTCGGTAAGTGATATATTTATGCGCATGAAATGCGGTTACCAGTCGTCAAATCACGGCTCCCAAAGATGTTAGTGTTGGGGGAGCCACTGGGGTAATTTGAATGTGGTGAAAATCAGAGCTGGACAGTAGCTAGCTACTTTTATAGCTTAGCTACTAGCTTAGCTACGTTTACCTTAGATGTAGCTTGTGGCGAGCTATGTGTTTTTACTATTAGCTTAAAAATATTGTTATAACAACTGAAGCTACTTTTAAAGCTACTTTTTGTAGCTTAATGCTACCACTGTTCATTAAGAAATACCTATTTATTTTTGTTTTGTATTTGAATTGTACCTTCTTTATTGTTTTCTATAACTGTAGGATAACAAGTTATTATATAGTGTAAAATCTATTAACATATTTTATTTTTCACTTGTTCTTAACCTATCCTACTTTTGTATTAAATATTAGATGAACTAAACATTGACTGTTTAGGAGTCTTCTGTTAATGTGACTGTTAATTTATTCCGATATAATTAAGAATTATAGCATAACAAATTAACAGTACATTTGTCCATTTGCGATTTTTTATATTTATTAACAATCATTATAACAAAAGACTGATTAACTGATCATATGACAATGGCAAATTTAATCATTCACAATAATTGGAAAAAGTAGCTTTAAAATTTAACAACTACTTTGTTGAAAGCTTTTAGCTGTAGCTTAGCTATATTTTACAAAATGTAGCTTATAGCTGTAGCTCAGCTACTTTTGAAAAGAATAGCTGTAACTGTAGCTTAGCTACTTTTTGTAAGTAGCTTGCCCAGCTCTGGTGAAAATGTTTGTCGGCTGTGGGAATCGAACCAATAACTCTGTTTTTATCTAAATTTCTAAAAAATTTGTACAATATACGTATGAATTCGAATTTAGGTAGTTATTTACGCTATAATAGTCAGTTAGCAAGAAACTAATTTGAAATATTTCAGCGTTGATAGTTCCAGGAAGTATTTTCATGGCTGATGAGTGATGAAATTGTCTGTTGTGTTCATGAACAGTGTCTATTCAGTGTAAAATGTACCGCATAATGAAGAAAATGTGAAAATTGAGTATGACAGAACCGCAAGGGTAATTTCAGTGCACACAGTTCATCAATATAACAGTATTATTGTATTTTGAAATCTAATTATCATGAAACCATCACATTTTCATTTTCAACATTAATTTAAACTTTAATATCCATTTAACAACGTAATGTTATTATCTTCAAAATTATTTCAACGTGATTAAACCATATGTGGCAGTTCACATCAGTTCCATGTATATATTTTCAATTATATCCATCCAGCCATTATAAATTTGCAATTAACAATGTAAATTTATTAAAATATCTATTTAATACGACGTTAATATGCAATTATCTCTAACAAGTCCCGTTATCTTTAATATGTTCATTTTGCACACTTCTCATAAAATTGCAAAATTCATGCTCAGCGTTATTCAATCTCACACGGCCACATTTATGCTAATTTTGCGCAAATACTTGCCAACTATAGTTAATCAAACTATATCAACCATTCGCTAACAAAAATTACCTTTCTGACAGATACGCAATATTATGTTTTTGTATACTTCGTTCCCTAAAAAATTATATCATTTTCGTTTCTAGTAACCGAAATGCAAAACCGCTAAAATCCATTCTTTTTTTTTCTGTTTGCAAATTTGTTTAATAACTCTTATATATTCATATACAAGACCTGGGCAGTAGCTAGCTACTTTTGTAGCTTAGCTACTAGCTTAGCTACGTTTACCGTAGCTGTAGCTGTAGATTAGCTAAATGTGAAAAAATATAGCTGTAGCTTGTACCGAACTATTTTTTCTTTCTATTAGCTTAAAAATATAGTTATAACAACTGAAGCTACTTTTAAAGCTACTTTTTGTAGCTCAAAGCTACTTTTTATAGCTTAAAGCTACCACTGTTCATTAAGAAATACCTATTTATTTTTGTTTTGTATTTGAATTGTACCTTCTTTATTGTTTTCTATAACTGTAGGATAACAAGTTATTATATAGTTTAAAATCTATTAACATATTTTATTTTTCCCTTGTTCTTAACCTGTCCTACTTTTGTATTAAATATTAGATGAACTAAACATTGACTGTTTAGGAATCTTCTGTTAATGTGACTGTTAATTTATTCCGATATAAATAAAAATTATAGCATCAAAAATTAACAGTACATTTGTCCATTTGCGATTTTTGATATTTATGTACATAATAGTAAATTAACAGTCATTGTAACAAAAGACTGATCAACTGATTGTATGAGAATGGCAAATTTAATTAATTCACAATCATTGAAAAAAGTAGCTTTAAAATTTAACAGCTATTTTAACGAAAGCTTTTAGCTGTAGCTTAGCTATATTTTACAAAATGTAGTTTATAGCTGCAGCTGAGCTACTGTTTTAAAGAATAGCTGTAGCTGTAGCTCAGCTACTTTTTGTAAGTAGCTTGCCCAGCTCTGTCATATACATATATTTTATTTAAACTAAATTAGAATATTACAATAAAAGCAATTATAAAGACAAAAAAAAACAAATATCATTTTATTGATCAACATGAAACGACAATATGTATCACTTTTTGACTTACATGATAACACTTTATTCGAATCAAGAATAAAAATAATTTAAAAATACAACATATAAAATGAATGAACATATTTGTTTCAATTGGCTTTAGTATACGTTCGGCTGAAACTTTAGATTCAGCATAAATAAATATTTTAAAAGATCGTGGAAAACATAAAATTTCTGAAGCACGTAGAAGTAGATACCTTCATCTGATTATTGCGCAGATATCAGAGAAGCAAATTCTATTAGGGAAGCACGAGGGTGCGTATAGCACTCATCGCATGCGCACTTTCCGTTTCCGGGTGTGGTGAGAGAGGTATGTTGAAGGAACCACCCGGAACTCAATTCCCAACAGCACCAACGTTGCACGTCTTATGCCATGTTATCGCTACACTACTTTTGTATAAATGAACAATGTAGAATGAAAACTAATAGTCAAGTTAAGCTCGTTTTACATTTGTGTAATTATTTTGGTTAATATTCGATGAAAGTTTGTCATCTCATATTAAAAACTGGACAAATTGTATCCAAAATAGTATCGTAATGAAAGAATAGCAAATAATTTCATATTATTGTAATATGGGGTGGCTAGCTCAGTGGTATGAAGTCGGCCTGTGGATCCTGAGAACCCTTGTTCGATTCCCACAGGCGACAAACAATTTTCATAATTTCAAAAGCTACCCCTGTGGCTCCTCTATCACTAGCATCTTTGGGGGCCGTGATTTGACGACTGGTAACCGCACTTCACGCGCAAAATATATCACTTACCGAGATCTGCTTCGGCTGAGTGCCACACCCAGTAATGGGTAGAAGGCATGATAATATATTTATTTATTTATTTTATTTATATTGTGACTACTTCCGTTTGGTAATAGACACTTTCCCCTATATCTATGATTTATTTACAAATTTTCACAATTTTCGCATTCTGTGACCAGAATAATTTACTGTAGAATTTTATGTTACTTTCGTGCCTTTTTGTTAATTATGTTGATGTAACTGTTAGTATAAAAATAATATAATGACAACTTACTGATAATTTCGTAAAAAGTGTGATTAAAATACATAAAAGTAAAAGAAATAATAGCTTAAATAATTTTGATCATAGAATACTGAAATGGTGTAAATCTAGAGAGTAATCATAAAAAATATGGATTGTCATTAACTTATCGATCAGTAAAAGATAATGATCAAATTTTTGAGTGAGAGCACTCACAGTAATTATTAGCATTTTAAATAAATTGTCTTAAATCAAACAAACTATTCAAAACCATTCGCAATGAGTAATATTCTTTTCTGTACTTATCAACTAAAATATCTTTGCTTACTGCGAGTAAAATCTGAAATACAGCTGGCAATTAAACGCAAACTTTCAAATTAATTAAGTATAGTATTAATTTTGACCCATGCCATGTTATTTCCAAAAATAATAAGTTTTTATCATCACATATTTTCATAATTCAACAAGAAAATAATTTTCGAATTATTTTTAAACGGGGAATTTATTTTTATTTTTTTTATTTTCTTATAAATTGTATGCAATATATTCAGATTTTTTCAAATTTCTAACATTAGCTTTTAAATATAATAAATAAATAAATATATCATCACGCCTTTTACCCATCACTGAGTGTGGCGCTCTGCCGTAGCAGATCTCGGTAACTGATATATTTATTCACATAAAGTGCGATTACCGGCCGTCAAATCACGGCCCTCAAAGATGTTAGTGGAGGGGGAGCCACAGAGGTAATTTCAATGTGGTGAAAATTGTTGGTCGGCTGTGGGATTCAAATCTGGAATCTCAAATCCACAATCCAACTCGATACTACTGAGCCACGTACCCCACACCATTAAATTTGTTGAAAGAAGTTTTCTATTTAGTTCTTTAATTATACAGTTGCATTAATAAAATTTGTTGTATTCATAACGCCTCTGTTTTGTTCATAAACACTCATTCTAATACTAGCAAATCGGGTTCATTCGTTTATTGTCGGAAATTGACCGAAAGCTCAAATATCTATGCATATTACATTTAAAATATTTGCAAATGATTTTTAATGCTAAACAAACCAGTTAAAACATACCTCACCAATTACTTTGCATTATCGCTGAGCCTAGACTTGTCCAGTACAGTGTAGATGTTTACAGTGGAAGCAGTGTTTTCAACATTTTATGAACATTTTAGTGAATATTTTAATGTGTAAAATTACTTAAACATTTAAATATATATGTGATAATGAAGCAGAATAGACTGTGAATCTCAGGATTCGCGGATGTCAACAGTGGAGAACATTTGGTACACGGCTGGTAGCTGATTCCTGCTCAAAGTAAGTAATAATATTATTATTTTTAATAATCTTTGGCTTTTTAAATATCTTGTTTTAAAAAAAACAAACGTTGCCTCAATATCTATCTTTATTTTTGTATTCTAAAAGTGAAAATCGTAAATGCATATAGTAATCAAATGTAAACTTTAAAGTTAATTAATTTGTTTATTTTTTTTTACCTTTATTTATTTTTAATAACGTGTCTATTCAGCTTGAAAATAGTTTTTGCATTATTCTTAATAAGGCATTTTATTTTTAAAATATTATTTTTGTTTATAACGCGCATATTTGCGTTTGTCAAATGTGATGTGCATATTTTTATAATATATATGATTAAATATGCATATTTAATTTTACTTCTGTCTTTCTAATAAACTACAGTAATACAATAGTTATTTACGACATAAGGATCGTTTGTTAATCTTCACATCAAATTGAATGATTTGACATCATCATAAATAATTTGAGAAATAAGAATAAAGTAAACATTGACTATTGAGACCAGTTTTATGTATAAACTTACTATACAACATATTTCAAATTTTTCGGCTATACTCTAGCATATTAGAAATTTTGCATGAACGATCGGTTCTGAAACAATAGATAGTTCTAGTCGTAGTGATGGTTTTGTGTGGAGAATAGGTCCGGTTCGGTTAGGTTTGGTCAGGTTGTTTTAGAGTCACTGGAAATATGAACGGCTCTATACAGTGCCATCTTTTGGCAAAATATAAAAATAAAGCAAGACGGTATATTGGAGTTTCACCAATTTCTCATTTAAGTAAACCTGGGTTCATGAAGTCATTCTCATTTACGTTTTATTTAATTTTTGTTTTATAGTTAAATGTACGCATGCCAACATAGCAGTCTATGCACCATTCACATATCATTTTCCATTTATCTAATTTAATAAGATAACCAAAGATAAAAGATCTTTGAAATGTAAATGAGAAATGTACTGCGCATGTGCAGAGTAAACATAATATGCTTTGAAAATTTATTTTATGTCAATCTGTCAAAGAAGAAATACATATAAACAACACTGTAATTATAGGAAATTTGTGTAATTAATAAGGCCTTATTCACTAATATATGATAAAATTCTATATTGTAAAATTGTAATATATTGATTTGCGCATGGTTTCCATTTTCTATTTATTTTTTGCTTGTATTTTTCTGTCTAAATTATATATTTAAAAAAGATAAATGACAATTAAATAAAACTTTAAAATTAAATTAATTATAAATGTGAATGGCTGCATAGATCCAGCTTAAAACTTAAAATTCAAGTAACAGCGATGCAAATAGTCGTTTGTAGAATATCACATGGAAACTTTGCGAATTTATTCTTGAACAGTTTTTGAAGGCCGTGAAACGACGCAATTTTCATAACATGAATTTTTTATTAATCAAATCCCATTTGAACGCTTGGTTAGTTAATATTTAATTCATTTGAGATCCGTGCTAAACGCACATTAATTATTCATAAAATTCCTTGCGTATAAGCGTACAAGGTATAGATATCGCGAAACAGAAACAATACATCACGTATTTAGGTCGCAAGAGTCTGTTTAAAAATACAAAAATTAGCCAGCTTTTATCACGCCAAGATTAAAATAAACAGAATTATTTAAAACCCGCAGAAATCCAAAAAATATGAATATTTCATGGCAGAGAGAAAGATTAATTCTTTTCCAAGCGCACTGCGACCGAGTTATCTTTTTTTAATCTTCATTAAACAGCAGTGGGGCTTTATTTATCGGGCGCTTGCGATGCATTTCTTCGCGCCGCGACGTATTTGCATAATTCGCGACGCCCGACGCCCGACACCCAACGCAGCCGAAAGGGCGAAACGAATTCCCGGCTTCCATTATAATCCTTCGTGGGATTCGGGCACAGGAACGGGCCGACGAGCGAATACCTGAAAGCCTTACACTTCGCTCTAAGAGCTCATCCGTCACATCGCATGACCCGATGCGTGATTCTATTTACTACTTCCGCATGGACGCACGGACAGAATAATAATAGGCAACGGAACCTGTTGTAGGAATTAGGGAATTCGAATGCTGGTTGATGAATATTAAATGCTGTTTGTGATAAACGGCCGCAATTATCTGGTAATAAATAATTTCCAATACATCATTACACGCATACCTAATTGCGGAACTAAATATGTGTAGGTATCAAATTTACTCATGAACAATATACAGGCAATCGTAGCTCAGTGGATAAAAGCGAGGTAAAACTTGCGTATCTAATTAGCAAGCAAGAGGTCGTGTGTCCAATTCTCACTGACTTCTACTTATATCCAAAAATACGATTGTGTCTGAGTGGTTCGCATTCCACTATAAGCTGTAGGTCCCCTGTACTGTAATTGGGATTTACTTCCTGTTGTACAGAGTAACAAATAAATAAATACAAAAAAATACTAGGTGTGGCTATTAAATAACGAGACTGATGCTGTTTTATCATTTTATTTTGATTCTATTTACTTATTATCATTTTCAATATACACCCCTTCTCTATCCCTACAATGCTCCATGCGAATCTTCCATTGTTCGAAACAGTGCTGGAAGTCTTCTTCTGTCAGCTCCTTCAGACCGCATGTCGATTTCTCTTTCAAAGCTCAAATCTTGTTGCTATTAAGGCAAATTTCGCCTTAGGAAACAGATAGAAGTCGCACGGTGCAAGATGTGGCAAATAAAGCAGATTATCCAACACTGGGATGCTGCACTTGGGTAGAAATCTCTTGACAGATATTGCGAAATGAGCCAACGCATTGTTTTGATGGAGAAATCATGATTTGTCCTTCCACAATTCGGGTACTTTTTTCAATAAATTATAAGTTTCAGTAGCAGTTTTGCCAAGTTTCATGTGAAATTTCGCAACAATTCGTTGCTCTAATGTTGCACTTTACATTTTTTGGGCGAAACAAAAAAACAACTCTAATTAGAACGAATACTACGGCTAAACGGATTTGTTTACAGAAGGGAGAGGTTCTGCATTCGAAAGAGAAAGCTGCACGCTAAAAAGCTGACGATCGCTGGTGTTTGGCGCATGCGTACTTCGTCTGTAGAAACGTCAATCTCGTAAACTTGGCAACATCGACTCAAACAACTGTTATAGCAGTTACCATGTACCTATCCAAATCCATTTAACAAATATAAACATTTGACAAATTATTTCTTCTACGACCGAGCAGAAATTAAATATTTCCAACTGTTAGTTGAGTGTAGAAAGTTGACATTTACCATTCGCCGAGCGGCAATAAGGTTTAGCCGTTCGTAAGAGTGTATCTATGGATACTGAAAAACTCTCAAAAATGAAAAGATATTGCACGTACCACGACAAGAAAGTGTCCTTAAGCAATAGACTATTTTCTGCTCTAGGTACACAAATAATTATCTTATTTTATATACTAAATTTTCAAAATATTGCTGAAGAACAGTTATAATTTTAAAGTATTCATATTAAACGATTAGATACATCCACGCGATTTTACACAATTCTGCATGAAAATAAATAGCATAACAGATTTTTTTTTAAATCGCTTAGTTCTAGTTGCATGGTTAGTTCTAGTTACAAGTTTGATGGCTTCGTGTAGTTTTACAAAGAACAGTACAATTTTTTTGCTTTAGGGTTGTCAACTCATAATTAATCAAAAAATCGTTCTACCTGAACCATGCCACCTATTTTCTGAACACACTGTATAAATAAAAAAGGAAATAAATATATCATCATGGCGTCAAATCTCGGCCCTTAAAGATACTAGTGGAGGAAGAGCCACAGGGGTTATTTTAATGTAGTGAAAATTGTTTGTCAGCTGTTTGAATCAAACCTGGGTTCTCAATTCCACAGTCCAACTCGCTATTACTGATTTGTTATAATAATATTAGCAAGTCGGCCTGTGGATCCGAAGAACCCTGGTTCGATCCCCACAGCCGACAAAACATTTTCACCAATTTAAAATTTCCCTTGTAGCTCCCCCACCACTAACGACTTTAGGGGCCGTGATTTGACGGCTGGTAACCGCTCTTCACGCGCATATGTATATATAAATATATATCACTTACCGAGATCTGCTTCGGCAGAGTACCACACCCAGTAATGAATAAAAGGCGTGATGATATATTTATTTATATTTTATGTATATTAGATATATTTTTGAGGTTTTCTTAGATTTTATAAATAAAATACGAAGAATTTCCATTAGAATAAGCGCCCGAGATATTCCTTCTTGTCGATTTATTTGTAGTACATAACGTTGAAGAAACGGCAACGTCAGTTAAATCAAAATAAACTGCTCAGTTACAATAACAATAGAATAAATATTTAACCGAGGTTGGTAGAAACTACCCTAGGAATTGTAATATTAGTAAATAATGAAAGATATGTAAAAAAGAAGCTATAGCAAAGTAAACCTCGGTTTCATGCGCCTGAATACGAATGAAAGTTTCTTTCAAAAGGGGAGTTAATCTTATTTCCATGAAGAAATGTCAATTTATTTTTATTCACATTTGTATTTACGTAGCACCAAAAATCTAAATTTGAAAGCATCTTGAAAATAATGATAATTTAATTTACTCTAGTATTTGGAAATCAATACCAACATAAAAAGGTAATATATGCATATTTGCACGTGAAATACGTTTACCAGTCATCAAATAACACCCACTAAAGTTTTTAATAGAAGCCGCACATGTAATTTAAATGTAAAGAAAACCAGTTGTCTTTATAATATTCCCCTATTCTGTAATTTAATCATTATCTTTTACAGATCGATAAGTTAATGACAAACCTTATTTATCATGATTACTCGAACAGGCAGATTCATAAAACGGATTAGCGCTAACACCGTTTTTAATATTATCTATAACTCTATTTCAAATTAAGACCGATTCAAGAAATGAATTAAATTTGATGCTAATTATCACTCTTTTTAACTCAAGTTAAAATAAACTTGTTTCGTGCATTGAAAAAAGAGATAAAAACGAAATAAAAAATGGTGTAGCGCTAATCCACTTTATGAATTTGCCTCTAAAAGATTATTTTTATTTCGACATATTTGTGACTAATAGTATGTTATTCAACGAGCGTATTATGATAGCAATTATAATAATTGCCATAACACGCGAGTTGAATACTATACTTTGTCCACGACTATTCAATAGGAACTTTCATTTTTAGTTCGTAGTTTAAGGAAAATAATACATTTTAGAGGTTACATGATAAACGTCAAACTTCAGTGGTTCTAAGTAACATGAAAATAACACTAACATCAATCAGTGAATTGAATAATAGCGTTATTATAGTATCTATAAACTGATTTGCTTAAAAAGTGGTGAATAATGCTTTATTATTCAATACTTTTTCATTATTCTTCACTTTTGGATAATGAACCATTTTATCTATCTAAGTACATACATATGGGCTAATGGCTCAGTGGTACCAAGTCGGCCTGTGGATCCTAAGAACGCTGGTTCGATCCCCAAAGCCGACAAAACATTTTCACCAATTTAAAATTACCCCTGTAGCTCCCCACCACTAACATCTTTGAGAGTCGTGATTTGACGGCTGGTAACCGCACTTCATGTGCATAAATATATCACCCCCAGTAATGGGTATAAGGCGTGTTGATATATTTATTTACATTTATTTATGTAAGTACTTACTCGTATAATGAATATATGCATTTTGTTCTTATTTGAAATTATTACTTTTTAACCACACTTTTTGCGAATCTGTCATTACATTCTTTTGTATAATAACTGCTACGTGTATAAGTAAAGAAAACGCATAAAAATAACATAAAAAATTTGATAAATTATTCTGGGTACAGAATACCAAAAATGTGACAATATATAAAGTAATTATGAAATATTAAAATTTTCAATAACATATTGTGTTACAGAAAAGAGGGTATGATGGAAAACCCTAATAATATATTCTAGAGCAGTCTATTTTGGCATTCAAATTTGAATCACAAATTGAAGCTTATTACAGAATGTACTCAAAAATATAAATTTTCGGAAATCCAAAGGCAATCACAGTTGCTTTTAGCGCGTTGCTAATGCATCGTTCGTATTAGATTAAGTCACATTTACAGGTTAGCGTCACCACCGCCGCGTTCCGCTCCGGGCGGTGTACGCACCGTGTTTTTGTGCGTTTATTACGATTTCCAAATGGACTTTTTAATTTGATTACAGAGGGGGGTTGTTATTACCTTTTTGTCGCGTTGATAAAATTTCCCGTGAAAATTCTGTGATGTACGGGTTTTTGTCGGCTTTTCGCGACCCTCGCGCCCTCCACCTTTCCGTGTATGCTAATGTTGCTTTAAAATATTACTCTTTGAGGCAGAGTGTGTATTACGCTGAAATCAATAATTTCTGTTTGCGCGAATCAGGTAATATTTATGTGTTTGAGTGTCACGGCTCCGATTTCGAAATTAAATTATGAGTGTTTTTATGTCGATGATGATACCTGTAGAGTTATCTTTATGTTGGATAGGTTTGAAGTATTGATAGTTTTGGATTTAAAAATTAATGGCGAATTAAAACAACAATCATTAATTTTGTTGGATGTTTTATAATTTATAAAATTTTGTTATTGCGCGTAAAATTGGCGAAAATTATATTTATTAGGCGTGAACAATATATTTTAAATGTCAGTTCAGAATATTTGATTCATTAATTATTTTATTTGGTTTTAATTAAAAATATCTAAAAATAAACAGCTTTTTTTAAAAAATAAAATTTGTATTCTTTTGTTTGTTTTGCCAAATTAAAAACTAAATTTATTCAAATTTCATGAGCAGTTTTGTACCCACAAAAACTTGTAGTTTATGTTCGGTTGGCATACCTGTTCAAATTTTATTTTTAATTTACATAAACAATTTTAATATTCCTGTTAATAATTCTATTTGATATTATTAATTTCAATTTCAAACACACTTATGTATCCATTTATTCATGAAACTAATTATTAATTCGCGTCGCTAATGGTTTGCTAAATAATTTGTAAAATATATGGAATTGCAAAATTCGCTGTGCAGTTGTTTATCTCTGTAACGAAACGTTAACGTTAACATAACGAATTGTTGTGACGCTACGAATATTAAAAATTAAAATTTTGCTAATTTAACTTGCTAGCTTCGATAATAATAATGACTGTTGTACATCTAAATCTAGAAGTAACATCATTTTATAAATTTTACTTCTCGTTTCTCAGTGCGAAGTGACAAACAACCCACCTATTAGATAAATGAGTTAGGTATCTGTCATTTTATGTCAGCATTGATAAGCGGCAGGGACTCGAACCGATAAATTCTGGCTTCGGTTACGGTTAACGGATTTTATATCGATAAAATTTCGGTTTCGTTTATTGGTTACGGTAATATTATATAGGTTACGGTTACGGTTTTTTTCGGATTCATTACGGTTTCGGTTTTTTTAAAAACAAATAAATAAAATCTAAACAAAAATAAGCGCAGGGCGACGCTCCCATCCTTTCTTATCTTTTTGTTTCATTTTCAGTTACTGTGCAGGCTATCGCTTTCATCTTTTCTAATCTTGTAGATTCGTTGTTAGTTTCGTTATTAGATTCGTTGTTAGGAGTAAACGTGAGTAATTTGAGATGTTTTATGCATATATTATGTACGTTGAAGAAAGAAAATGAATGATAAGTGAATAGGAATGATGTGATTGAAGGTTTGTTGTGTGATAATGATTTCGAGTGTAATAAATGAATGAGTTTATATGGAGTGATCTATGAATGTGGTTGAAGTGAGGGTGATTTGTTTGGATGAAAATGTTTGACGAGGGCTGATTGTTTGATAAGTGTGATGAGTGAATGTTTTATGAGTGATTTTAGGGTTCGTGCTACCCCATTTGTTGGAATATAGCGTCCAGATATGTATGTATGTATGTATGTATGTAATCTTGTTTTAACCCTTTGCACTCCAATTTTTTTTTATGTGGTATACCGGCAACTCTTTATGTTATAATGCGAAATTATTAGGAAAAATTACTAAATTTTTAGAAAATTAGAAAACTGTATTTTTTGGTAAGGTATTAAATAAAAAATGTAGTTATGCTAAGAAATATATATTTATTATGATATAATATTGGAAATCAAAGAAAAATAAGCATATTCTAATTTTTATAAATTTTTAATGTGTGATATTTTAGAAAACAGTCTCCCAAATGCATATGTGGTTTGTTAGGACAATTGTCACAGTATTCACTAGTCCAAAAAACGCGATTTTTTTCGTTTATGTCCTACAAAATCACTCTCACTACTCGAACTTATAATAAAATTGTCATATTCTATCGAAATTTCATCGGAAAAGTCACTTTGCACTTGAAAAACAAACTCGTCTTCACTACCACTAAATTCAACATTCTCCTCCATATTTATATTATTCGAATAGAATGAATGCGTATTTACTGTTATAAATGTAAAACATAGCAAAAAGCACAACGTATCACCAGTGTGTACTGTATACAACTGAATACAACTATTTGTAAACTTGTAAAAGGATCCTTTAATTTATTAAACAATAAAATGTAATCCTATTGTTTATGTCGCCGCTGCGGCGCCATTGGATTTGTTAGATTTGGTGCGTTCAATGAGCCCAGCAAAACAAGCAATTGCTAAGTAAGCAAATGCGATTTATTGCTTGGTCCACTGAACGGTTTGCTCGTTTCGCTATATTTTCAAGACCGAGTTGTACCGAACAAGACATCGTGAAATGTGTTCGGCTAATGATAAATAATATGAGTGCGCACGTTGTGTGTACTTTTTATGCGTTTTGACTTTTGACAGATTGAAATTTGCTCTAAAAATTTTAAGCCAAGTTTGTGTTGGTGAAATTAGGCTATTGTTTGGAATATGGTATTCAATAAATATACATTTTTTAAGAACCATGATGGCACATTCACTAAAACTGATGACGGCTATTTTATAGCCCTTGATAATGATTGTAATCCTACCGATAATAGCTTGATATAGATCAATCCCATCATCTACGAAAAGCTGAATATATTCGTTTTCCATTTTTCATATATTTAAATTAATTATTGTTTGTCAACTATCAAAATAGTTTCGATCTTTCATGTTATAAACTTACAATTTGAAATTCCCGCAAAAATATTTGAATGTCTAGCACTTCGAGCGAGAAATTTCTCGCTTGTTTTGCTCGCGAGCAAAACGAGCAAATGCTAGCCTAGCAAAAGCGTTCAATGATTCTTACATCCGGTTTGCTTGTTTTGCTTAGCACGTTGAACGCACCTAATGATTCCTATGTCGCCGTGACGGCGCCAACGGAGTGCAAAGGGTTAAAAACTGACTACGATAAGTTTAGCTAATCCAAAATTAAGGATTAGTTAAAACTTTGTTGAGAATCGAGCTGTTAATTCCTAAATCTAATTTTACATTCTAGTTACTGAATAAATAAATAAATAAATTACATTTCAAATATTGTTTAAATAAATAATACCGAAACGAAATTATAGGTTACATCTCATACATTGACATTGTTGTCAAACAGTCTATTTGCTTTTATTTATTTAAACCAAGTTTAAAATAAAACTTTTGGCGATGCAACTGGCCATAAAGGTAATAAATATTATATAGGTTATTTATAATTTACAGCTGATATATAAATATTTAATTTTCTTACAACAGGTACCTGCATTTCCAAATTATCTTTCCAGTTTTCACTTTCAAGTTATAAAGCAATATTTGAATAAGTATTAATCCCAAATTTCAAATAATAAAACATTAAACATTACATAACCAAAAGAGCACAAGCTTATGAATATAAATTTGCCTCAATCCCAGATTCTGTAAATATCCCTAAAGGTACCTTCCATTCCTCCTACTAACAATCCCCAGACGCTATCACCGCCTCAGTTTTCTTTCTACGGAATTCGGAACTTATCAGGTCAGGTGCGCATAGGGAGTCATTTCGACAGGCAATATTTTCTCTCTCGTCGCGGGGGGACTTTTGTTGGGAAGGGGGCCCCCTTCATGAGTCCGACGGCTCGTATTACAGCCAGGTAGGATGAAAATTCATATTTCGTCTGATGATGATATATGGTCGATGCTGTGGATACGATTATGCAGAACCCTGCAGACACTAGACAGCGCTAGAGCTCAGTTCCGAGATTCATTAGGTACAAACAAAGAGTGGTTGTCCATGGCGACGGAGGAAGTTTAAAGACTGTTTAATTTATTTGGTAGTACAATGAGATGATATTTTATCTGTAGCATATTTTGAACTGGAATGATGAAATGCATTTTATTATGGACATTTTAATTTTTTGTTGGTTGAGTGCTATAGTTATACTTTATTCTAAAATAGTGAAATGGGACAAACGAGAAATATACGAGCCCTAACAACTATATGTTCGGACGGTCAGCACATTATTATAAACAGTTGATTCTATTAATATAGTTATATTCAGAATGGATCAGTGTTACATATTTCTAAAGATATGACTATAATGAAACTATTTTGAAGAAAACAAATATTTTTATTAATACGAATAATAGTCTAATTTGCAACAAAAAATCATGAAAATTGTCTGGCAACTAAATGTTCGGACGTTTAATAATTATTTTCTTTAAAACAGAGTGCTATGATTTAAACAAAATATAATGGTTGCCAAGTTACTATGAGAGTCCTTTGTTATTGTTTCTGTTTATTAAAAAATATTAATACAACAATTATGGCTCGCGGTGTACCGATAATGCAAAAGATTCGTGAGATAATTATCACAAAATACCTTGAAGGTAAATCAATGTTTAAAATAGTAAAACGTCTTAATATGGCAGAATCTACGAATGTATTGATTGGTCATTGAAATGAAATATAAAAAAAAATAACTGGTAGCATTAATATACCGAGAGACCACAAATGATAACATCTCGAAATAAAAGAGTTTTGATTAAAATTTGCAAGAATTCTAGACGATCCACATTACGCGAGATTACCGCTCGTTGAAACTTGGAATTAGGCATACATATTTCTCAAAAATTTTGTAGGAAGTGGATTATTAAGTCTGGACCTAGTTTTTATATGGTACGCTATAGTTACTCACAGTTCAGTTTGAACATTGAAACAGAGTTTCTGTAAACCAAGGAAAAACCATTATTAACAGGGACACAAAAGAGTGAAATGCTTGGATTGAGCCAAAGAAAGGATTTCCTGGACCAAAAAGGACTAGAATAAAGTCATCTTTAGTGACGAATCAAAGTTTAACGTGTTTGTATAAGATTATCGGAAACTGAAGCATTTCACAAGATTGTTCAAGCTACCTGTAAAATTTGCAAAAGTTCTGATGGTTTGGCACTGCATGTCAGCAAAACGACTGTGAACTTTGCACTTCATTGACGGAACAGTAAAGTCAGAGAAATATCAACGGATTTTAAAAAAATTACCTATTTCGTACCATCTAAGAACTGTATCCAGAAAACAATTTTATTTTTCAGCAGGATGGCGCATTTTACCATACAGCAAAATCAACAAAAATATGGTTTGCAAATCATATTATATATCCTGACTTCAATGTTATAGAGACATTTTGGCACAAGATGAAACAGCGCTTGAGGATGATCCACAACTTATGAGTAAAATTCTACAATTTCGAAAATGCAAAAAAAAAAAGAAGTTTATTTTAAACGTGGTAATGCTCGCATCATTATTTTCCAGTAAATATATGTATTCCTTTCTTTGACGTATACATATTACACTTTTATGACGTCTACCCGAACTTCTAATACTTAATATTTAAACAATACAAATATAAGTAATAACGTTAAAATAAACTATATAGATTGTTGTTGTCTTAAAACCTATCTGCATATGTACGTATAATTCAATAAAGTATTTGTCATCTGACACGATTATTTCCTCATATAAATACGTAGGCTGTATTTTAAGGAAGGAAAAATAAACTATGAAATACTAAACTGTACATTATTTGAACATGGTACAAAATATATATATATATATTTAAATATATTTTTTAGTTATTTTGTTTCATTAGAAGAATATATCAGGGTACCTGCATTATGAAGCCAATTATCCTGTTCCTAGGATAAACAATATAATCGATCATCCACTACAAAATAAAATATAAGAGTTGTTTGGCGACCGAATGGTTTTTCCTAGTTATTTTACAAATGCAGTTTTTAACAAAAAAGTACGATGGTAAATCAGGATTCATAGTAAAGTAACGTTTTAGTGCATTTTTTTTTCTCCTTAACACTTGTGTTATGAGTTATTTTTGTGAATTGAAAATAGAGTTTAAATTGAAACAAAAAATAATATTAGCGCTAAACATTATTCAGCTTACTTCTCAATATTCAATTAGTGGGCCACATAAAAATGTTTGAAGGGCCACACATTGTATAGACCTGAACTGACCTCGAGTATTTACTAGAAGACAACAAATTATTTGCTATAAAAGAATATTTTTTCCCAATTTCACATCGTATAATAAATAATATAAATTATCTATCGTTTATAAATGTTCACATCAATTATACAGGGTGGTGAACGCAACTCTCGAACATAGGGATTTAAAATGTAAAATCACAATTTTGTAATTTCCTGCTTCCCTAATTATTTTAAACAAAAATGCTTCAAATAAAAATTTTAGGGAATAAAATTGTGCAGCTAATACAATAAACAAAGTTAATTTTGCATGCTTCGTAACGACACAAATTTGATCTAAATATAACAAAAATAGCCTGAAAACTATTGATAGCCATGGAACTAAAACAAAATTAAACAAATGTTTATCGTTTTATCTATCAAAATAAATAAAGAAATTATTTTGACAGATTATACGTCAAACATTTGTTTAATTTTGTTTCAATTCCATGGCTATCGATAGTTTTGAGGCTATTTTTGTCATTTTTAGATCTAATTTGTGCCGTTACAAAGCATGCAAAATTAATTTTGTTTATTGGCTTAGATACAGAATTTTATGGTTTAAAACTTTTATTCGAAGCTTTTTTGTTTAAAATAATTAGGGAAGCAGGAAACTACAAAATTGTGATTTTACATGTTAAATCCCTATGTTCGAGAGTTGCGTTCACCAGCCTGTATATTTGCCATTTAGATTTAATATCCTCACTAGGAATTAATATTTGCTACTTGAAATTCATAATTGCATGTTAAATTTATTATTTGCCACTTCAATTTTATAACTGCAACTTGAAATTAATATTTGTTATTTAAATTTAATATTCGAAATTCGAGTTTGTTGTTTGTTACATGGATATAATATTCCACTAAAACTGAATATAATGGCTTGCTTGTGTTGGGGGTGGATTCTACGGGCTTAGAGTGGTTTATTTGTCAAAAGTGCGAGTGAAGCAAGCTAACTTAAAAAATTAATTCCGCTAAAATTGATCATAATGGCATACTTGGGTTAAGTGTGAATGCTATTGGCTTGTTAAAAATTTGAGTGAACAAATTAAACTTTTAAAATCGTAAAAAATGAATGCCAATAAGACCGAATGTGGCTTGCTTGTGTTAATATTAAATTCAAGTAGCAAATCTTAAATCTTAGTGGCAAATAAGAAATCAAAGTGGAAAATTTTCTTTATTTTTATAGCGCAAGAATTACTGACAGAATGGTAATTTGTATTCCATATTATATTTTTTTTATTGCAAAAGAAATTAATTTTATGGTATTACACTTATAACAAGTCGATAATATTAACATTTACAGTTTTAAATCTCAATATTGAATTAAAATATTTGCATTTGAATTTGTTTCATGGCATTTAAATTATACTCTTAAAGAGAAGAAATCCAAATCACTCGGAGACATTTGCAATTTTGGTATTTATTTATGTGACTCTGTACAACAGGAATTTAATCTCAATTACAATACAGGGTTCGAACTCACCGAACCGCAATATGGTAGATCATATATTTTTAGCTTGTGTGAGATTCGAACTCTGGATCTCCGGATTCGAATACCGTAGGGCTATTTACTACAGTATTCTGTAGTAACGCTAATCATACCATAGTATTGCCGGATACGATAGTTTTTAGACGAAAAATCAAGAAATTGTTCTATAATAGTCCGTGAATTAAAACAAATAAAAAAGTCTAGAGATCTCTGAAAATACATTTAATAATGTACTCATTAATACATTTTGACAGTCATGTTATTTTATTATAAATAAACCTTTACTACAAACACTTCCTAGGTACTTTTGAAGAACTAGTAAAAAAATAGCTATTTACATAACAAGTGCACGAAGACATAATTTGCGCGAATGGGCACGACATTTTCATGCACGAGTTTTGTACAATGCTTTTTGTAACGAGCAAAATTTATATAATCGACAATGAGGAAATTGATTAAATTTGAAGAGTGAATTTATATTGACTGTTAAGTATGCCATGAATTGACATTTGTTATTTGAAAACAAACTGTTTATTTTTTCTTGTAAAGTTTGTAAAAATATGTATGTCTGTTTGATGGCGTTATAAGCTAATGTCTCTATTTCTTTTATAAATTCCGTAAAATGTGTGGATATAAACAAGTACAATTCGCGTTTTAGTACTCAAAATTTAGAATCATATAAAATGGGTGTTTTTTCAATTACTTTGCGCACTAGTGCACATAATCAAACTTTCCATCGGTTTCCAAAGTAATGTAAACCTGATTTTGAATGATGGGAGTACAAAAATATTATTTTGGTATTTTACTTCATTTACTCTTACAAAATTTCCTAATTAAACTTGAAGTCCATGAAACATGTACCACCCCCTCTTTACCTTATTTATTTACCTTTTTTCCACCTGCTCTACAATCCCACAAAGCACAGAGAAATTCGCCTATTCTCAACCTGCATCTATCTTCATACCTGTTACGTACTCAAATCACCGCGTCCGTAGTATTAACGATGCACATGAATGAAATGAGTTTCAGTGAATGGACTACTCGTAAGCTCGGCCATTTTACTATACGCATAACACATCCGGTCAATTTCAGTCACAAAAGTCACTGAAGATTGAATGGAATTTCGTTTCTTCGGATCTGTGTTGGCGGTATTGGTATATTGTTCGGACAGTTGAAGGTTAGATGCTTTTCTTAGTTTTGTTGAATAAGGAATAGTTTTGTAATTGATGTGACAGCAGTGAGAATGGTTCTGTGTGGTTTTGAAATTGTACGGAGCACACAGCACGTTTTTATAAATATATTTTTTACTATTTTACTGCTTTTTAGAAATATATATCCTTTTAGCAATTTGCAATTCGCCAACAATTCAATATTATGGTTAAAGAAACCGGTTATAGATTCACACATAATATACGGATAATAAAATACAGTCGAACCTCTGACTCGAATATCAAAGGACCGTAAAATTAGTTAGAGTTATAGAATTTTGAGTTAAAGAAAAAAACCTATTGCACAGATAATTTATTGTTTTAAAAATTACATAATTCTAAAACATTCCAAAATGTGGCGGTAAAATTTTAGCAATACTGTACACTCTGTACCAGTGAACATCAGTACAAAAGTAGATATCGTCGATCTTCGGAGATTCCCAAAAAACTACGCAGATTAGAAATTGCAGGTGTCGCGCGTCGTGCGCGGTTAAACAAAAATTAATGAATCTTGGCGACCGTATACGAAGATAACTTGCAAATATTGTACCGAAAGAGTTAATTTTACCTTGAAAATTCGACTTATAGAGAATACTGTGGATAGTTTAACGGAATTCGAATTCGAAGATGCCGAATTCGAATCCCACCCAAGCTAAAAATATATGAACCACCACACTGCGGCACGGTGAGTCCGGACCCTGTACTGTAATTGGGATTACGTTTCTGTTGTACAGTGTAGTATAAATAAATAAAAATAAATAATTATTGTGTTATTGGGATGTGTTATTGGCTTTGAATTACAGAGATTTTCGAGTTACGGAAATTCGAATTAGAATATGGTGATTATATAAAATTTACACGAAACTACAGTAAACTTCGAGTTGTAGAGGTTCAGTTATAGAGGTTCGACTGCAGTGGCGTACCTAGAACTTTTGCCGGCCAGGGCAGTCTCCAATTTGCCGCCCTTTCTAAGACAATCAAATGGTGGTTTTTATAAATTAAAAAAATAAATATAAAATAAATATATCATCACTACTTTTACCCATTACTGGGTGTGGCACTCGGCCGAAGCAGATTTCGGTAAGTGATATATTTATGTACATCAAGTGCAGTTACCAGCCATCAAATCACGGCCGCCAAAGATGTTAGTAGTGTGGGAGCCCCAGGGGTAATTTTAATTTGGTGAAAATTGTTTGTCGGCTGTGGGAATCAAACCGGAGTCCTCAGGATCCGCAGGCCAACTCGAAACCACTTAGCCATTACCCCATTAAATTAATAAACATAAATAAATAATTGTAATTGAGACAAACTGTAAGTGGGGAACTTTTTTACCATTGGATGGCATATTTAAATTTGGCAGTAATAAAGGAATTATTCGAGATAATATTTTCAACCCTACATTGACTTGACGATGAAGAAAAATATTCGAAATCACATAGTAAATCATAATTCGTAGAAATCGAATAGTAAACCTATGAAGTGAACAAGTTGTTTTTTAAATTTAAAACTAAATATAAAAAATGCCGCCCCAAAATATGTGCCGCTCGGTGCGAACCGCACCCATCGCCCCCCTCTAGGTACGCCACTGTTCGACTGTAATAATATTGCTACTTACTTTGAGTAAGAGTCAGCTACCAACAATAATCCTTGTTGTCCACTGTCGAAATCAGCAAATCTTGAAGGTCCATACTCTTTATTTCTTCCATAGCACTGTCACTTTTATATTAATATATTTATAACATAACACATATAATACACACAATATCACATAATTGAAGCAATTTTTATATAAAAAATGAAACAAAATATTCGCAATAATGCTCACAAAATGTCATAAACACTGTATTCACTACAATAGCCCGTACTGAACTAATCTAGCTTAATGTTTATTATAAATGCAAAACAATGAGTGAGCTATGTTATAACTTGTTTACTAGCGAATTTAATCATTTAAAACTGCATTTATAAATGTGAAATGCAGATCCCGCAGATCTCGGCAAATTTCCGATAATAAACGAATAAATCCGATTTGTGTGTATCACAAATCAAGTAGGTATGGTGAGAATTAAATAAAATACAATAATATGGAAATTCTGATTTGCGCACAACAGACAAAATACTGAATGAATACTTAAGCATATATAGAGCTATTGAAAATGACTAAATAAACTTAATTAAAAAAATCTCAGTACTTCTAAATAAATAAATATAAATAATATATCATCACGCCTTCTACCCATTACTGGTTGTGGCACTCTGCCGAAGCAAATCTAGGTAAGTGATATATTTTGCGCGTGAAGTGCGGTTACCAGTCGTCAAATCACGGCCTCCAAAGATGTTAGTGGTGGAGGAGCCACAGGGGTAGTTTTTTGAAATTATGAAAATTGTTTGTCGCCTGTGGGAATCGAACCAGGGTTCTCAGGATCCACAGGCCGACTTGGTACCACTGAGCTAGCTACCCCTAAAAAACTAATTGGAATTTAACGTTACCGTCTCAAAGCCAAAAGGCGACTGCGGTAGCGACGCCACTTTATTAAGTAAATATCCAAGGAGATAAAATTATAGTCTTGAATACCGCGCCCTTGGGCTAGTATGAATAAATGGGGTTGCTCAATTTAAATGAAATAAATAAAAAGTCGCCGGTGGTGGTGGCCGAGCGTGCTAATCTACATCTCTTAGCACGCTGTGACGTCACCCGAGCCAAGGTTCGTCAGTTCGAATCCACCGGCCGACAACGTGTGGCTTGTCGTTAAAATAAAAAATACATCTTCTTGTATTTGCCACACTCGGGCGCTCTATGCTAGTCACATATTCGCCTTAAAAACAACTGACTACGAAAACCGGCAGTACGGCAGAGTAAAATCTGCGGCTCGGTGCGCTCGGTCCGCCAAATTCCTTCTAGGAATATTTGGGGGTCTATAGACTCCCAAAGGCGTGTAATTATTTTTTATAAATAAAAAGTCAGTATATGAGTGTGTGGTCCGTACTGAAAGTATTTTATATTTGCGAAAAAAATAGCAACGAAAAATTGTTAGTCAAAACATGAATTTAAAATTCAGACAAGCTTGATTGATACAGGTATTTATTTCATCGTAATTAGAAAAAGTCAATTAAAATCAAAAACTATTAATTTAAAGTTAATAAAATCAGTCAGAATTTATGCAAATTCTCTTTTATCGGATATTTGCATATAAAATAGATAAATATTAAAAAAAAACTCGATTGAAAATTAATATATTCTATGTCATTTTTTCATACTGCCATCTAGTGTATGGGATTCCGATTTAAATATCTCGAATGCCAGTGGGAACTTCATTTAAAATTTTAATTAAAATCCGCTTTAAATCTCGACCAGTGTTCGACGCAATGTTATGATGTACGCCCTCTTAAATGTTTACCATACATCAAAGTGCAGTAATTAATAAAGTTGTGTTGCAAAATGACACCTCGCATATGGAATACGAAATAAAATTTACCTCTATTCACCATATGCCCAAACCGGTTCGCGAATCCACTCAATTTTATCGCCAAATTCTAGATTCTTTAAGCAAAACCGTTGTCAAGCTGCTGTGAACTTAACCCTGTGATGCTTTGAGTGTTTATGCGGTTTTAGAACGGAAAATATTTAATGAATTTCATGTATATTTTTGTACATTAACATGGAAAAATTGATGTTTTTTACTTTTTTGTGGTTGTAGAGGTGAATATAGAGTTGTAAATAGTAATGTAACGAGGAGTAAATTGAAAATGAAATAGTTTTTTCATTGCATTTTTGTATTCATTTGTTTACAAACAAATGAATAGTTTATGAATATTGTAACAATATTGAATGTAATATAATAAATAAAATGTATATACATGCACATAAAACATAAATGAAAAAAATATATATTATAAAAATTGTATATTTAAAACAATTTGAAACTAACATAAAACTCATAATTTCGAAAAATATGTTTTTGGTAACTCGAATCTCAAAAGATAATTTAGATGATCACCACATAAAAATTAGTTCCGTGGCTTCCTAACTACTGACATTTTTATTAGCCGGTTAAATCACAGTTTCGGTAGATAGTGGCAAATTAATAATGATGGTAAAAAATTGACCTCTAAATTAAAATAGTTAACAAAAATGGAATTAGAATTTAGTACAAATTAAACCTTGTTAAAAATATTGAATAATTGAAAAAACAACAAAATATAAAACTTTTAACATTTATATGTGCATTATCCTTGATTTGCATTTTGATAATATATCATCAGCAAAGCCATAACAATTAGGGGAGCAAAAAAATAAATACATATTATTTTATTAATTTAAAATTTTAGTTATTTTTAAAATACTTATTTCTAATGAACAGATCTGCCACCTTTACATTGTTTATTTTGATTGTTTAGAAAGGCGTGTGATCTGTTTCTCTGAGAGTTGAGAAAATGATTGTTGACAAAAATTCTTGATTTACTATTGAAACAACAAATAATAAAAAAAAATAATATGTCATACCTGAAAACTTAATTTAATTTAATTCTCAGTAAAATACCAAAGTGATTTTGTAGGATATTTATTTGAAAGAAAATGATATAAATTTTGTGACTACAAACAAAATTTATGTGTGAACATACAGCTAAGAAACTGTAAATTTTGTACATCTTCAAAAATTTCTTCTTTTCTTCTTCTCAGGTTTCGAAAGCATAGAAGTGTTCACGATGAATCCATGTATGATTAAGGCTTTACGTCTAAATGGAACTAAAATAACTGACTATTGATAAATTATTTTAGTAAAATATTTAATAATAATACGTTTTTTTATCACTCATACAACACAAGTAGATAGAATTTCAAATTGATCACAAAAAACGAAAGTTGCCATATATGAAGTGTTACCAATGATTATTTTATGCACAACCGGGCCAAAAAGCGGGCTTAAACAGTTCTTTTTGGTCCTTGGGCCAAAAAGCAACAATTTCTATGGATACATAAATAAAATAACAATTTATATTTATTGTGAATACTTGATTCTGCAAAATGTCATTTTGACATATAACCCTATTTACATATTTTAATTTTTTTGAATATATGATTAAGGGCCAGTTTTTCAATCGCCGGTTTACTCTCGATTAATGTTAACCATGATTAAATAATAATGGAAACCATAGTTTCCATTATTATTTAATCATGGTTAACATTAATCGGTGATTGAAAAACTGGCCCTAAATGTTATTTTGTTGACATGAGAGCTATGGAGCCACTCGTGGTGCCATCTACCGACAAAATCGCAAACTGCTTGACAGCTATTGTCATGTTACCGTTGTAGATAGGTTAACATCAGTCAGTTCAGCTAAGTCGGTATCACAATCCTCTAGTTCCTAGTTGATCTAGTTGGATATATGATCGCACCATACTGATGAGTCCGGAAGGACGAAACGCGCGTCTATGGTTAAAGCTGAACTGACCAGCCGTTTGTTGATGACCTGAGAAGTTGATGCAAACGTGCTGTAAAAACCTCTGTGGAATTACGAGACAAGTGATGGAAAAATTTTTCCTATTTTTTCTTATTTATTGAAATAAATGTTTTTAGCAGATTACAAAATCATTCTAATACCGTCAGTACGGTGGTATGAGTACCTAGAAAAATAACTACTTTACAGCGACTCATTGAGTCCGGACACTAGTACTATTGCGATTATGTTCCTATTGTTCAAAATAACATAAATACGAAAAAAAAACTCAAAATATCGTAATATCCTGTGTTTCCCGTATTTATGTATGAGTCTCTACAAATATTGTAACGTATTGCTTACAAATGAATTCAGAACGTTTTTAACCTCTTTCAGATGAATACAAGAATAACAAGCAACCTTCGATACACAAAAACCCAATACATTTTATTCTACCCATTATAACTAAACAACAAAAAACTTTTCATTGAATCGTGGGTAACATGTTTCTATATGTTTTTCTGGGTTGTACTTTATTACAGCGTCGAGTTTCCTGCTCATTGACGGAGCCTTTTCATCCGTTGTGCGCGGCCAGAGGCGTAGCGAGCAGCGGGACAGTGGGGGCCGCCCCCCATAAACGTGGTAAGAATGACGCGACGTGCATTAGCCCCCGAGGGCGGGGCCCGAGACGATAAATTCACTGGTGGCCAAGGAAGAAAAGCGGTAATGCGCATACGTTCGGTTCTGCTGCCCTACTAGTAGTGTACTTAATGTACTGTCATTATTTATGTACTGATTGTCAAAGAGACTCTGATTGCTCGCTGTTTTATTACCTTGTTTATGACGATTTTTATTTATTTATTTATTTCGCTACACAACAAGACATTCATCTTAATTACAATACAATATATCTACAGTTTACAATGGGACAATTCGGGCAAAATTGTATAAATAATAAGTAGGGAGGTTTTAATCCACGAATGCAACTGGCCATCAAATTATTTATTATGAATTAAAAATGTTCTGTATTGATATGTAAGTAATTCTATACTGCGTATAATTATTCTAAAAAAAAAGTAATAATAATCTGCCCTCTAATATTTTGATGAAAAAAGTTGTTCAACAAACAATAGCAAAGTTAAAACACCGTTAACCTAAATTATTCCAGACAAATGCTGCAAATACATTATTTAAGATATGATATCTTATACTACTTTTAGTTAGATCTTCTTTTTAGAAAATAATTTGAAAATTAGTAAACTAAAGTATAAAAATAATAATGAAGAAAATATTAATTTGTCTCCTTATTTTGTTGTAATTATTATCAGCCGGATTCTCAAAATAGTTATAGCTAATCCTGAATTTTGGATTTGTTAATCTTATTTTTGTACGATTAAAAAAGTTAATCCAAATCACTTTCCGAAAACTAAATGGTAACAAAATTATATTAGAATTTATTTAAACTTTTTTACGAATAGAAATTTGGCTAATCTAAAATTTAGGATTTGTGAATTGGACTATTTTTATAATCAATATTACATCCAGTAGTTCGATGGTGTGATTAGGGTTACGGCATTCAAATTCGAAGATCCCAAATTCGAATCCCACAAAAGCTAAAAACATATTTTCAGACGACCACTTATGAAAATAACCATAACAACATCATAAACTACTACGGACAGTTGAACTTAACATACACCTCGTATGTTAGTTTAACGCACACTTCTAACATATCAGGTGAAGTTCCACTGATTGACAACAGATGGCGTTACGATGAAAGAAAATAATAAAATAAATGCAAAGTATTTGTATTATTATTTAAATAGAAGTTTTAACAGATTTTTCAACACATTTGCATAAATAAATCTTATTTTTTAAAATAAATAATTACTTATATACTAGTATTTTTACATTATTAAATATTTTGACATTATGGTTAGTATAGTTGCACAATACCTAACCTCAAACGTCAAACGTTTACCTACAAAAATGCATCTGCTGTCAAAGTGCAACAACATTGCTCTTGTAGAATTTTTTTGGAATATTTTATGGTCGTCTGAAAAATAGTGTACATAACTTGCTCGAAAGTGTGATAACTGTGCTCGTGTACTTAAATCACTCGGCGCTGCGCGCCTTGTTTTTCAATTTGTACACTCGCACATTATCTTACACTTTCGATACTTGTTATGTAATATACTATAACTATCTCACCGCAACGTGGTTTAGTCGAACCCTGTACTGTAATAATTAGAATTAAATTCCTTTTGTATTTTACTCAAAATTTTATTACAATCAATGCAATATTGTACTAAAAATATATTATTGTAATGTACTGTGTAAGCAATATATTGTTGAAATCAGTATATTATAATACATACATTTTAGTAATTTATATATTGTTGTAATCAATACATAATTATAATCAATAGCTGTTCTGCTGGTAGAAATTAAAATAATAATAACATTCCATATGAATAATTAACCAACGAGCAATAATTTTGAATATTTATACAGGCTGTTTTTGTTTCGGGAAAAAAATATACGACGTACTGTTCATAGAATAGTAAGAATTTTATTAAAATTCGCAAAATTTGGAACATGGTTCTTGAACTGTATATTTTACTGCCATTAGCCGACGCTACAAACATTCATTTATCTGATGTTGTATAATGAATAAATTGACTATTGTAGTGATTATAATTTAATTATTAATACATATATTAGAAATAATTACCAAACCAGTGAAACTAAAAATGTTTACTTAAAGTAGTACTAGCGTGAAAAAACATTTTGCAGATCTGAATGAAATTTGGCGCACGTAAACATTGGATAGTCATACGCGTCCTGTTAAAATATGAAACACATTCATCGTCTGTGAACAAATATATTCGCTTGTAAAGTTGGGTTCTTATACACGGGGCTTATGGCGATCATCACTCAGAATCGCACATATTTGGTTTGTGTACTTCTAAAATTTTGCAGTTTCATTTCAGAAACTAGTATGATGTTCTAGAACTATCCATGTATATTGTATCAGAAGGAGAAAGTTTTTTATCGTTTAGTAATGGATATATAGCCATGCACAGCCTTGTTTTTAACGAAAAATTAAGAATCCCAATTTATAATAGCAACACCACACGGCGGTATGGTATTTGAAAATTCACTAGACCAACAACCTGTTAGCAATTCATGATATTCAAATCATAATAGGTATAAAACACTTATTTTATTCAATTTTTATATTTTTTTGAGTGTCAGTTTCGCCACTCGACAACCGATGGCGCCACCGTCACATTAGTACTACCTTAAGGTAAACCACCCTTAATTTGGTAAAAATTATTTTTTTTTTATACGTACGTCATATAATATATCCATAATTATTTTGCGAAATATAAAACTTCCTGTATAAATTAAACTGGAGTAATAGGTACAAAGAAAACTATAGATCTATTTTTCTGCTCTAAACAACCTAGATAACGCTATTAATTCCCTGTGCTTGTTTATATTTTTATCTAGAATGAGAATGAACAATTTATATGCATTTGGTTTGGTCAGATACATTGAAATTCGTATATTTAAATAAACACAAATACATCATCATTATCATATCATTTTTCCAGTTCAGTGAATATTTCAGTGCTGAATACAGAGTGAAAATAAATGCAACGTATCTGTATTTGATAACTAATTTTTTGTTTAGTTTTTATGGCACAATCCACAATGGACCGTTTTAATTTCAATTAGCAACAAAATATGATGTTGCATTAGGCTCATTGCGGTGTAAAACAGTTTGCATGTTACAGAGGCGGGTAATTGATTCGGACGAGTCCAAGTAGAGCAATGACGCCTCTCAAGGGGAGGGAACCATTAGCTAAGTGTGTGAACGGCGTTTTTCCTCTTTGTCGTTATGCAAATGTTGCGTGCAGTTAAATAACGTTTCATACATTGGAATACATTAAATATGAATGTCTCGGCGATCATTTGTCGCCAAGAAGCAAAACTTGCGAATTGATACCAGGAAAAATCTTAAAGTTATAAAAAGTAAGGTTAGTTTTTGTATTTTATGGTGTTTCGTCTGCTGTTCATGTTTTCATAATTGGGATAATTCGTATTGTAATTATTTTAATTATTTGTAATTTTTATGTTTTACATGTTAATTATTTTTTTGGATGGACACCCTTGACTCGAAACTCGTTTACCTTTCGATGCCCAAGAGACAAGTAAAACAAATTTCTGTTTTACTACTTTTTTATGGAGGGTAGTCCATTGCACGTTAATTTAATATTCATTTAACGATTGTAGACTATCTCGTGCCCTGCAATTTAATGAAACTGAATTTATTTAACCTACTAATCCAGATTTGTTTTACAAAATACATTGTAGAGAGCAGTGCGAATAGAATTTAGACTGAATAAAATACTCCCTTTTTCAGTTAATAGTCTAATGGAAAATGCTATTCAGTTGCTTATCACATGCATCTAATTTTATAAGCAGCGCTCAAAAAAATAATTTTATAAATATGTTCGAGTATATCAATTAATGTTGATGTTACAAACTGTAGAATTTGCTTGCCAAATATTAATGGTTTACTAAATAATGAAAGTAATAAATTTAGATTTGCCGCAAAATGTAAACCCAAATAACAATTTTAAAATAAATTTCTCAAATAGTGTTACAAATTACTAGAAAAAAAATTAATATATGTGTTCCCATGATTGTTTTTTACTTGTTAATCTACATGTAAAATTATTAGTTCCATTTTTTTTTATTTTGCTGAAAAGTGCCTAATATTGGAAAAACAATTATATACAAAATCTTATGGCGTTTCTAGACAGATAGTGACTGAATAATTTCTTCGGAAATTAGGTTATTTCACTAATACGAGATGGCACTGAAACCCATATGTCAAAAGTTAAACAAAGGAGCACTTTTGTTTATAGTATTTCTTTGTTTTATTAATAATTTAGGTAGTTCGGTGTTGCTTTTTGTATTAGATTTGATAGTAAATTAATTTTAATATGGTTCAGTGGTATCGAGTCGGCCTGTGAATTTGAGAACTTAGGTTCGATTCTCAGCCGACAAATAATTATCACGACATAACAGCTTTGGGGACCGTGATTTGACGACTGGTAACCGCACTTTACGCGCATAAATATCACTTACCGAGATTTGCTACGGCAGACTGCGTAATTTAATAACTAGTTAGGTTATTTTTGCATTTTACTTTATTTGTAGTTTATTTGTGGAATCTAACGATTGTTCTTCGCAGTAGATTTACATTTAGGTACACAACTATACTTTCTACTGTTTAATGTTTTTTTTTTTAGAAAATTCTATTTTCACAATAACGTATAAATGTCATTACACATTTACTAATCTGTTTCATTTGAAGTATACAATATAATTACAATTAATTTGTACTTACAGAAGCAAGAAAGTATAAGGATTAAATTTAAGTTCAATTTTCTTTGAAAGTATTTAAAATAAATACACAAGCAATATTGAAACAGTAGCATAAAAATGCTTCTTTGTCTCAGTTTTAAATTTCGCCACTAGGTTCGCATTCTTACTGAGATATTCCAACAGTAATAGCAACAAAGAACGCTAGCATGCACCCTGACTCTTCTATTGTGATATTATCGAGATATTCATCTATCTACATTGGATATTTGGCAATCGTTTAGAACATTTTATTTAAATTTTTCACTTTTAAATACGATATATTTCAATAAATAAGAAAAAATAGAATAAAACAAATTCTCCACCACTTGTCACAAATTCCACAAAAATTTACAGCACGTTTGAATCAACTTATCAGGTCTTCAACAAACGTCTGGTCAGTTCAGCTTTAACCATAGACGCGTTTCGTCCTTTAGGGACTCATCAGTATGATGCGATCAACTATCCAACTAGACCAACTAGGGACTAGTGAACTTACATAGTTTAACATCAGTCAGTTCAGCTAAGACAGTATCATAGTTTGTGTCGTTACGAAGCATGCAAAATTAATTTTGTTTATTGGTGTAAATACGGAATTTCATGCCCTAAAACTTTTATTCGAAGCTTTTTGGCTTAAAATAATTAGGGAAGCAGGAAATTACAAAATTGTGATTTTTCATGTTAAATCCCTATGTTGGAGAGTCGCGATCACCATCCTGTATATTTTGTCAATAACAACAACAATATTTTTTTTATATTCGTAACCAAAACAAATAATCTGAAAATTTTTCTAGTTACGAAAAAAGTAACTAGATACAATTGTAAAATATTAAATAATACAAAAATAACTAAATAACTATATAATTTAAATATAAAAAAGGGATGACAGAAAATAACCTCGGATACGTACTTTATCTGACTGTTTTGGTAAAAATCTACTTTCCATATTAAAATTGGTCAGGAAAGTAAGTAATTCATGCCGGTTTCAGAAAAAATATTTTACAGTGTTGTGATTTAAAAATTACAACTGTCCTTTCTGTTGCATTTTATATTTCCTCTTCTATTCGTAAATCACAGTAATCTGCAACATTTTTCATAGAACAAATTACCGGCCCCAAAGAATTGCAAGAAATATATCCTCATTCAAGTTTTTATTCAAAAAACCCTCCTGTTACGGGTCTGCATAGTAAACCACCAAAAAGCGACCTACAAATCTTACAACAAAAACATTCTAGGTATGCAATATTATTATACTATACATCAAGGTGACAAATTTCACAAAGAATTGCACACGGTATCAAAGCGAACAGACAAACACCGACAGTCTAAATCGCCCGGTCTCCCATTCAAGGTTCAAATCCCGTCTCCCGGGGAGGCATTGTTACAGGAGAAATAGGAAGGAAGGCTCAGCACCTTTGAACAAACAATCTTTTCGTGTCACCGCCATCTTTAAACGGCTGCAACATTCATAGGTTATGGGCAGAAAATTGTAAACTAACTTTTATTTGATGTGTGAATAACTTACACGGATTCGTTTTCGTTTATTTATTTCATATCCGGTTGTTGGATAGTTAGAACGTTTAAATTTGACGTAAACATCGCTTGGCAATTGTTTGCTTGGTTGCTAACTGCTGGAGAAGGAGAATAAATGACAGAAGGGAGGGTGCGATTCGACTATTGAAATCAATCGCATGTTTAAGTATTGTTTAGTTGGGACACGTGTTTAACTTTTGTTAGAAATGTGAATAGTTGTTGGCCGGTATATTTTCAATGTGTTTGGGATTTATTCATGGCTGGAATTGGTTTAGATTTATTTAAATGACAGCAGTTTCTATTCTTTTCTGTCAGTCAAATAGAAATTTATTGGGCTTTTAGCCAAAATATAATTTATCATTGTACCAGTATTTAATACATCACATGTCCCACTACTAATTCTGTGTTTCAATGAATGGCTAGTTCAGCATGGGTTCTTATTTTGAAGCTATACAGCAAAAGCGAATATGAACATTTATTCAGTATAGAGGTTTCTAATACTACGGCTATTAAGAAAATATTTTTGCACAGCTGTTTAGACAAATGCATTATAATAATAGCTGTATTCCATTTGACACTTGGTTCACTTAAATCAGTTCAGATAAATTAGACAACATGACTGAATGAACTGAATTAAGCAAACTGATTATTGGGGTGAATTACTTTAAAGTAAATTTGAATCTGAAATTCTAGTACTGGAAATTAAGTAGGCGAAGTAATCCACCGAAATAAATAAATGATCTGGTTCAGTAAATGTAAGTTAAATCTGATCCAAATGGCAATTGGAATATGCTTAATGCTAAAACAATAATGAAATATATCATAATAATACAAAGACAAAATGTCAATTGCGATGTGGCATTCAGTCTTAATAAATAAGAAAAAATAGGAAAAAACAAATTCTCCATTAAATTTATTCTACTTCTCTATATTTGGTTATATTTTTATTGTGTATTATTGTTGTTCTTTTTTTTGTTCTAAATACTTCTTTAAGTAAAGTTAAATATAACTTTGAAGTTACAACAAAAATAACAGTCTGGTAAAGTACAAAACAGTCTTGTAAAGACTTTACCTGACTGTTTTGTATTTTACTAGACTGTTTTGTTGTTGTTGTGACCTTGGATACCTAGTCTGCGGTCAATACGATTCCTATAAAAAAAATTACCTTTTTGAATTATTTATGAGTAATTATTGATTAATTTAAATGGTTTCAGAAAAAATAGTATACATCATACGTCAGGAAAATGTTTTTCTTGACTCAGCGGATTAAAATACTCGGCCTGTCGCACCGTATTTCAAACAGCCGCTTGTAAAATATCACTTTTCTAACTAATATATGTAATATACTATTAATTTATATGCAAGTACCATCATTTTAATTAGCTGGTATATTAATTAGGCTGAAAATGATTTGTGTTTTACGCAATATGAAAAATGATAAATAATGAAACTGTTTTCATGTCAAACATAATTAAAACTAAAGCTGCACTCGCATACAAATAAAATCGTAATAACAGTGATGAATTTTTTATATAAATTGATTTTACATCTAGCTTTCAGTTATATTAGTCAATTATATAAATTTATTTTTAATCTTTATATTAAATAACTAACATTGTGGTCAAATCGATTAACAGTTATGAAAAGAATGTGAAAAATTTGGAATTAATGCCATAAGCGATTAGGTAACCACAAAATATTAGATACCTAAATCTCAAAAACAAAAAAAGCTAAATAAAAATTAAAATCAAATTTAAGAGAAAAAAAAGACCAACAATCTATTTATAATAAGCAGGGGCGGATTATTCAAGATCTGTAAAATTTCCTGAGGGCCAAGTAAATCATTCTGAACTAAAAAAAAGAAAAAAAATATAATAACAAATGATTATATAATGATTACTGCTCTAAATATGTGTTAATGTATGCAAGATCAAATGCTTTGAAAGCAAGCAGAGTGTCATGTCAGATGTAAATATTTACGAAATTGATTTAAGTTTTTTGGAATAACGTCTATATTTAACCAAGCATATTACATCAGAAGCATGTAATAGGTTATAGGTAATAATCGTTACGATATAATCTAAATATTTACTCTAGTATCAAAATATCGTTCGGCCACTAAATTTGTGATAATATTTACCCTTCTAACGGTGGTTATGTTATTTGTTTTCCTTCAATTACTACCCCTATTTAACAGCAGGTTTTTTCAGTTATGGATCTACCCCAAGAGCTAATATACAATTTTCTTACTTTATTTGCTTGGAGTTAATTCTTCCGTAATTCTATTTCATTTTATTACAAAGGGTTCAATTATAAATAACATAAATATATCATCACACATTTTAACTGTTTCTTAGTGTGATAGTTTGTTTTTATAGTTGTATACAAACTGAGTAACGGATGAACCATGGGCATCCAAATCACCATAGACCAGGGGTCGCAAACTGGTGGCCCGCGAAAGTCTTTACTCGGCCCATGGTCTTTATTTATATATATATATATATATATATATATATATATATATATAATTTTTTTTCATTAATTCGTTTGTTGCAATATGATTTTTATAAATATAATTTTCTGAATGAGATATAGTATGATTAAAATATTTATTTATTTATTTATTAAAATATGATCTCAATGTTATATTA
Organism: Pterostichus madidus; assembly: GCA_911728475.2. NCBI lineage: Eukaryota > Metazoa > Arthropoda > Insecta > Coleoptera > Carabidae > Pterostichus > Pterostichus madidus. The sequence goes on from OU452312.1 coordinate 25,220,598, forward strand.
TTGAAAATAATCTTGCAGAGGTTATGATAACAGATAACAATAAAAAACAAGTGTCAGTTCTGGTTAATGTTGCTACAGGATTTCAATAAAAAATTTCCAATAGTTCACCAAAATCTCGTTTTTGTAATACAAATTATAAATCAATACAATAACACAATATTTAGAAAAAAGTCACTGTTATCAATAAAATTAACATTATTTTTCCAAATATTTTATAATAACATATGAATATAAATTTAATTATGAATAAAACGGAAAAGATAAAATTTTAAAACATTTATTCATAAAAAAATGCAAACACAAAAAACTATAACTTATTTTAGTTATATTGATTTCAGCCCGTGGCACTTAAATATCTAATTTGCTGGCCCTTTGCTGCATTTAGGTTTCCGACCTTTGGAAGATACTGGGGAAAACTCGTTGTAGGTGGCAGTAGTAGATTAAGGCATTTTAAATGCGTGAAATTTAGAAATGTATGAAGACTTTTTAATTTTGCAAATATGAGATCTCATTTTAATACACTCGTCACTATTAGTTGTTATTTGTATATCAAAATAAACATGATACCGAAACATAACCACAATAATTGATAAGTATAAACATGGACTTCAAAATTATATTAGCAGTTTGCGCTAGCGCAAGCTGTCATATCTATGTTAATCAGAAGTGGATTATAACATAATTTTGAAAAATTGCCTTAGTTAATAAATATTTTAAATAAATATAAATATAATATTTACCCATTACTGAGTGTGGCACTCTGCCTAGCAGATCTCAGTGAGTGATATATTTATGCACGTGAAGTGCGGTTACCAGCTGTCAAATCACGGTTCTCAAAGATGTTAGTTAGAGCCACAGAGGTAATTTTAATGTGGTGAAAATGTTTATCAGCTGTGATATTCAAACCAGGGTTCTCTGGATCTACAGGCATACTCGAAACCACTGAGCCACCTACTCCATTGAAATAAATAATAATAATATTAAATATTCAATAAATAACTTGTGTTTTACTTATCTGAAAACAATTCTTAAGTAAGTAATTTTTGTGCCCCAATTTCCAACCTCTGTCCACGTCCATAAACACCATAAACTATAACGATCGATAGTACATTTGTACATGTAAACACGTATCACACTAATCGACAACACGTAAATATTTCGATGTTGGCGCCATTCATAATTAAAACTCTCGACTTTAACAACGATGGATCGAGATCAAAGCAATGACGTCACTAAAGAAGTAATGCATACTATATTTGCGCGGAATGCGTTTTTCTTTCGATATAAACACGAATACGTGGTTGAAATGTGTTTATATTGATGTATTTCTGGTTTTCAGATGGATACATAAATATTTATTTTACATAAAGAGTTATTTATAGTTTTATGGAAATTATTTTATGACTTATTCGCTACAGATTTTAAGGAATGAACAACAATTTTACAAAACGAAACGTATTGTATTATTGTTTCTACTCGAACAAAATGAGAATACCACAAAAAACAGCAACATTAAACAAAATGTTTTAATATAAATTTCTCACGCAAATATTTTTATAAATATTGCAAAACAAATTCTCCATCGAGATGTTTATCTGCTTTTGTTTCAAAACAAAGGATTACCAATTTTCCAAAATATATAAAATAAAAAGTTAATATGAAGCTTCAAGTTTATGTATATATGGGGCAGGTGGCTCAGTGGTATCGAGTCGGCCTGTAGATTTGAGAACCCGGGTTCAATTATCACAGCTGATAAACAATTTTCACCACATTAAAAACTACCTCAGTGGCTCTTCCTCCACTAACATCCTTGGGAGCTGGGGTTTTACGGCTGGTAACCGCACTTCACGCGCATAAATATATCACTTACCGAGATCTGCTTCGGCAGAGTGCCACACTCAGTAATGGGTTGAAGGCGTGATTATTATTTATTTTTTATTTTTTTAAAGTTTATATATTATGAGGTAGGTGACTCAATGGTATCGAGTCGACCAGTGGCGTACCTGGAGGGGGGGGCGGTGGGTGCGCTCCGCACCGGGCGGCACATATTTTGGAGCGGCATTTTTTATATTTAGTTTTAGTTGTAAAAAACAACTTGTTCACTACATAAATTTACTATTCGATTTCTACGAATTATGAGTTACTATATGATTTTGAATATTTTTCTTCATCGTCAATTCAATGTAAGGTTGAAAATATTATCTCGAAAAATTCCTTTATTACTGCCTAATTTAAATATGCCATCCAATGGTAAAAAAGTTCCCACCTATTATTATTTACTTATGTTTATTAATTTAATGGGGTAATGGCTCAGTGGTTTAGAGTTTACCTGTGGATTTTGAGGGCCTTGGTTCGATTCCCACAGCCGACAAACAATTTTCACCAAATTAAAATTACCCCTGTGGCTCCCCCACCACTAAAATATTTTGGGGCCGTTATTTGACGGCTGGTACCGTACTTCACGTACATAAATATATCACCCACTAATGGGTAAAAGTCGAAATGATATATTAATTTTATATTTATTTTTTTAATTTATAAAAACCACCATTTGATTGACTTAGAAAAGGCGGCAAATTGGAGACCACCCTGGGCAGCAAAAGTTCTAGGTACGCCACTGGAGTCGACCTGTGGATTTGAAAACATGGGTTAGATTCCCACTAACATCCTTGGAGGCCGTGATTCGACGGCTGGTAACCGCACTTCATGCGCAAAATATATCACTTATCAAGATCTGCCACACCTAGTAATGGGTACAAAGCATGATGATATATTATTTAATTTATTTTTAAGTTTATGTATCATTTTAGAACAGTCATAATAACGATAATTATAAAGCACGTCTCAATATTTGAAACAAACATTATATCATAATAAAATCTGACAAGGCTTACTCATTTTAACATAATAATATCCAGACATCAGTTTGCGTGTTAGGATACTCTTAAAGCACGAGATGTGAAATAGAATTAACACCAATTATAATACTATATCACGTTTACTTTGTCTTGATCGGATTATTACGAAATTCACCCATTAAAAACCATTTAAACCATCATTTCGGAGTTCAACCTGGATAGAACAGCCGAGTAGCTCACAACACGACTACTCAATTTGACCGTTCTCGTTTCTACAGCGAAAAATATTTTTAAAAAATGATTCTCCGAATTCTTGCGTTGTACAGTCTCAATAAATATTTTTATTCTATGGTTCTGTTATCAATGCTAGGATAAAACAACAGATTGTTCATCTATTCGTTAAGTTATTATAATTTTTTCTACGATCTTAACTGGAAATAGGCTTTTCTTCCTTCATATGTGGATCTAAAGTTTACTATTCTTTCCTTAGCGGGAAAAGTAACTGTGTTCCTTCCTTATTATTACTTAAATTTTAATTTTTCCTTAAATGACTGATATCGTATCGAGATGAAATGTGAAATGAGTAACTTAACTTTGCTGTCATACTTTCGATACGATATTTTCCATTTAAATCATTCTTAAAATTTAAGTAAAATCGATATTTATTTATTTATTTATATATTGTAACTACTAGTATTTTTAAATTTTCACTCGAATTACATGAAAGTATGGTCGTAGAAAAAAAACATCACTCACGGGAGGAAATAATATACTTTCCTCTCACGTTATACAAATAAGTATTTTTCACTCAACAGAATTATGCTGGACTGCATAAAAGTTTTATTGGTTCATTAGCAACTAACGGTTCAGAAAATCGCTATTAATATTGTTGCTAGATAAACAATTCTTTAACTAAAGAGCTCTTTATTTTTTTCTTGCAATCTAGCATCAGTGAGATTGAAACGGATCAAATTACTTTTTTTTTCTTAAAATTTAAATATACTTATGAGCACAGTATTTAAAATATGATTTTATTACAAAAATATGGAGTAATATTATAATTTTCACCACATTCAAATTGTCCATGTGGCTCCCTCTCTAATACTAGTATACCGAGATTGGATACGGCGGAATGCTACACCCAGTAATGGGTAAAAAGTATGATGATGTACATATTTATTTAATTTATTTATCACAATTGTATAGATTTGATTTGATTATAATTTAAGGCGATGTACCAAATTATAAACTAGATTATAGAAAAAAAGAAGAAAAAAACACATTAACAATGTATATTAAATTAAATAACCTTTGACTCACATATAGTACAACAAAGAAGAACAGACACAAATTAGTTAACAGTTTGGTTCCCATCTAAATTTAAACAATTATTAATTAGGGTATTTGAATAGGAAACCAAATTTAAATAAACTATCATGCTTGGTTGTACTTATTATGAATAAAAAGTTTTAAATTGGTTATGAATATTAATTTAGGAAAATACTCCTGTGGCTCCCGCTTACTAACATCTTTGGGGGGCGCGTTTTGACGGCTGGTAATCGCACTTCACGCGCAAAAATATTTCATTTACCGAGATCTGCTACGACAGGGTGCCATACTCGTTGATGGCTATAAGACGTGATAATATAATCATTTATTTTATTTATTTATAAATATTGAATTATATGTGATTGAAATTACCTCAAATTTCATTATTAGAAAAGCAGCATATTGTTAATGATCCTATTAGATATATTTTAATTCTAACTGATTGCAAATTAATTACTTGTCATGATTAGCTATCATTTTGGTAAAACTTCAGTATACCCTCTTGCCTTATTTTGATATTTTGCCATAAGATGGCACTGGATAGGGACGTTCGTGTTTCTAGTGACTCTAAAACAACCTAACCGAACCTGACCTATCCTCCACACAAAACCATCACTACGATTAATATCCACTGTTTTAGAGCCGGTCGTATCATGTAAAATTTTCAATGCGTCAAACTACTGTCAGTCGACAAGAGGGTATATTGGAATTTAGCCATCATTTATTCCAGCGGGCCCTTAGCGATTTGATTTTCAGTAAAACTTATTTGTTTTGCGATACAAAAATATAATCATTTCTAACGCTATCATTCTACAATAATGTGTTCATAATCATATACCAGCGGGATCTATTTACATATATTCGCAACAATTTATTAAGTAACGTAAAATAAAAAAAAGAATTATTTAAATAAGGTAAATTCCAAATAAATAAAATTTGTTTTCTTTTGGAACAGCACGTTAACGTTTTTCCAGTCTCGAATGTACCCGCGAGATCATTTGCATAGGTTGGGAACCCCTGTTCTACAATCTACCCAAATCGGCTACTTTCGTTTATAATCGGAAATTTGCCGAGATCTACGGAATTTGTATATTATTTTTATAGACACATTTTTAAATGATTAAAAACGTTAATAAACAAGTTACAACGCCGCGCACTCATTACTTTGCATTGTCTAAAATCGATACCTGTGAGCCGTGCTGGGTTAGTTTAGTGTTCGCTTTCGAAGTGAATTCAGTGTTTCGCGTTTTGTTAATATTTTGTTATATTTTTGTTGTGTAAATTAATTAAATTGTGTTATATTCTACATACTCTTGTGTGGTGTATAAAGGAAATATTAATAATATAGTGCTGTGATGCTGTGAATTAGACAATACATACTTCTTAGAATCCCGAATTCCAGAGTTTGCTGATTTCAACGTGGGATGTGGCCGCTAGCTGATTTCTACTCAAAGTAAACATTAATATTATTATTTTATTATCTTTTATTATCATTACGCGCGAGCTTCTATCTGACTCGCTTGTTTGAACCTGTTAAATGTTGAATTAATGGCTAACTACAAATCTTCAGAAGTATATGTAGAATGTAATACATAACTTACTGGCATACTAGATATATTTTTCTTGACTCTCAAGATAGATTTTGTGAATCTTAAGAGACATTAAATTATCGGAGTAAAGAAATTTGTAGAGTCGATTTTAAATATAGCACAAAAAAACAGATTAAAAAATGTGTTTCCTATTTTTGCTTTGTTCACTATTAATTTTGTCGTCTGACATTGTAAACGAACAATTTATAAGAAGATATCATACAGGTAATCGTAGCCCACTGGATAAAAGCGAGGTAAAACTTGCGTTTCTTAATTAACAAGCAAGAGATCGTGCGTTTAAATCTCGCTGACTTCTACTGTCGTTGCCAAGAAAGAATGCCGAAGGGGAATGAGAGAATAATCCAGTCAATTGACAATCGTAGTGTTTGTGAAATTGTATTTATTCCACTGGTCTATTACAGTTAGTATTGGTCAGAAGAGCGGTTCATGTATTACGTATAAAACTAATAGTAAAATATTTCTAATCGCAGTGCATTTCACATTTCAGAGCTTGGCATACTGTCGTGTCGATAACTGACTATACATATATAAAAAAAATACGATTGTGTCTCAGTGATTCGGATTTCACTAAAGGTCGTTTGATAATGTTTACATACAGTAGAATAACGTTCAGAAATGTATTTTAAAAAATGTACAAAATTATGCAGAACTTATTCTATAGTCTAGCAAAATTTTGTATAGAAATTACGCGGTTAATTCTTCCGTTTGCAGTTTGCATTTATTATTTGACGTTTATAAAAAATATATTTAGGATCCAAAGAATAATAATATAAATAAAATAAGGTTTCAGGGATCCAATAAAGTATAAAATATATTAGAATGACGTTTCGAGCTTATACAAATCTCATCATCAGCTTCATACAATACAAAATAACACAAATCAAAGTACAAATATTGAATTGTTTGAAGCTGATTATGAGTTTTATATAAGATCACAACGTCGTTTTAATATATTTTATACTTTATAGGATTCCTAAAGTCTTATTTTATTTATATTATTTGACGTTTAATTAAAAATCGAAGTATTGCATTTGTAAATTGTTTAACGATAATAATAAAAAAAAGAATATTCCCCAAACTTACTTTTCTCCTATAGATATAGATAGGCGCATAAAAATATTTATTTTCTAAAGATTATCCAGGAAATTCTTTAAATATTCAAACTGAACTTTAGTTAGTCTCAAAAAAAAATTATAAAGGATATTCCATTCTCAATTCGATATTCAATAAATTCAAGAATTCTTTGCATTCCTCTCGCCTTTTCAGCAAATTCTTGCCCAAATTTTCTTCTTTGTAATTCTTCTTTTCTTGTCTATTGCTATAATTTGTATTATATACGACAATAATAATAATAATTTTCTTAATTAATTTTGCTCAATCTATCCCCATCCATTTTAAATACCAATTTTTTTATCTTTTGGTCTGAGCCCTCAAATAATTACACGTCACTAGTTAAGATACAGTTTGTGCGCTAGTAAAACTATTTTGATGTAATTTGTTAAATACAGAAAAAATAAGAATTATATAAAACATGGATAATATAATTAGGTTCATGAAATAATGATATTTGATATTTCTGAGACGCTGTTCGTTTGAATGACTTATAACGCATATGTGCACTATGGAAATGACTCTACTAACTCAACTGTCAAATTTACAAGTTAGTAAACAAGCGCGATGTTACAGTAATAATTATGAGATATCATTTTAAATAATTTTTTACGATATCTATACTGTAAGTTACCCATTAATGACAAAATGAAACTTTTATTGCACAGATAGTTTCCATGGTTACATCAGGATTATAATTACTTACCACCATGGTCCTGTTTATGTTGACAACAATTTGATAGCTGTTAATTTAGATACCTATTTTTCAATCCCTTCTATTTGTGCAGGTATTGTAAAAAAAGCTAACTAACGTCCAACTGTAAGTAATTTTTTAGGTCGCGAATGTTTAGAAAATCTCGACCCTACGGGCCTAATAGAATGTTGACTTTTTAAGTAATAGAAATACTTTACAAATAAATGTAATAATAAATGTACTCAAATTTAAATTTTAAATGTCACTGTCAACAACTGGAAATTAATTTATTTATCAGGCTTACCAATTACAAGTAGTTTTTTTTATTGCCAACTGTAACAATTCCTTTTGATCACTCTGTATATCTTAAGCGGTTTATGCTTGGAACTGTCTTTCTGATTTCTGTTCAGAAAGATTAAGGGACGGCTTTTCATCACCGGATAATATTTCCTATAACTATCGCCAGGATAAATAAAAAATATCGTATAAAAAAATAACATTTAGTTAAATGTTTACCGTTTTATCCGGAGATGGAAAATCCGGTCCTAATTTGGATTAGTGTTCGAAATAGGAATGGGCAAACTGGGAAGACACTATTCACTAGTCTATAGCTCGACCATAAATGGTTTAGTTTTTATAATGGGGACCACGACAGAGCGCTCTTTCGCTCGGGGCGTTGAGGCAATTTTCGAATTATTTTTCCATCAGCTGTAATAGACGAGCTTGCTCGCTTAAATTCTTCCTGTTAAAAGTTGATGGGCCTCGCCTGAACGCATAACCGCCGGGAAAAATTCAGCTTCGACCCTAAAATGCTTATTTAAATGCACCCCCCGTCGCTTGCATAGTTCTCGCGATAATTACGCGCAAAGGAAAGTGTGGCTTACTGGAATTTTTAATGGAATAAGTTACGCTCCTGTGCGTTCAACGTTCGGACTTTGGACCAAGACAAAACAACTCCAGGGATTTTAGTGCGCCAGGAACCGGGAACTCTAAACTGTTTTGAGCTGCACCCGCTGCGAATGCAGACAAAATAATATAATAGTTATTTATATACATACCTAGCCAGTGAAATGAGTGTTCGGCATATAGAAAAATAATTTGCTTGTCGCGTCGAAAGCCGATGCAAACGACCACGATAAACATATCACGACTAATGTGTATATATAAAAAAAATAATGTTGTTGTTTAAATACTTTAGAAAATGCTAGAATATTATTTACATCAAGATTTAATATTTATAAAAACTTCAGTAACCTGATTCTTAAAATTTGATTTAGTAATCAAATCATTTAGCAAAAATCAAATGGTGACAAGATTATATTAAAGATTATTTAAATTTGTTTTAGAATGTGTTTAGCTTAATTAGACTAATTCAAAATTCAGGATTAGTTAAAACTATTTCGAGAATTAGACAATAGAAGACTGAAAATCAATATAAAATATTTTCTATTAAACATAACATAAAATGGGATAATATCAACCTTTACAACATTCAATAAATTAATTTTGCAATTAATTTCCGTCAAACATAACACCTGGCATATGCACTACTCCCAATCTGAATCTTTCATTCATGTAACAAATATTCAATCGAATACATATTTTTTATAATTCTTGATTGCTCACGCATTCTCCTTAGCGTAGTAAATAAATAAAAAATAAAATAATAGATATATTATTACACTTTTTACTCATTACTGGGTGTGGCCGAAACAGATCTCGGTAAGTGATATATTTATGAGCGTGAAATGCGGTTAGCAGCCATAAAATCACGGCCCTCAAAGATGTTATTGGAAAAGGTGCTACAGGGGTAATTTGAATGTGGTGAAAATTGTTTGTCGGATTGTGAATCGAACCCGAAATCTCAAATCCACAGTCCAACTCGATACCACTGAGCCACTTACCCTATAAATAAATAGTAGTATATTTTGTAGGGTTGTTTTTTTTCGAATATTCGAAACTTTGAATGTTCGGATTTATTGAACCTTCGAATTTAGATTCGAACTTTCGAATTTTTGAATATTCCGAATTTTCGAATTATTCGAATTGTGAATCTGGATCCGAACGTGAACACGGCATGTTGATATGAATTATTTTCCGAATAAACTCATTTGCAGAGTTTTGTATTACCTAATTCATAAGTAATTATTATTAATTATTATTATTTGCCAAATTGATTCAATTTAGACTTAAAATTTCGCTACACTGTCAAAAACGTTGGAATTAAGACGTTTTTGTATCCTTTTTTTTGTCATTTTAAAACGTTTTACTAAAAGTCCGTAGCATTTAGATGGGCGATAAAAGAATGTATGTCTTAATTAGAACGCCTAAACTTGCAGAGTTTTTGCAGGATACTTCGCCGAGTTTATTATTTAATTCGTGGCCAACTTTTCGCGAATTATGCGTGAGCATGTTTGGAGATGACAGGTGGCGTTAATTCAGTGGCAAAAAATTCGAAAATTCGAAGCTTCGAAGTTTTTTTGACGAAGTTCAAAACATTCAAATGTTCGAACGTTCAGAAATTCAAACTTCGGTGGAAATCAACGACCCTACTATTTTGTAGTATTTTTGTAGATATGTATTATCGGCAGAGTAAAAAATCCAGGAAATAAACAAAATTCCAAATGTAAAAATTATATTACTTACCAGTTATATTTTTATATGAAAATGCATTCTTGGTCGTAGTCCATTGAACACGTGCTCCACGCACGCAAGCTGTTATATTCAATTTTAGCTCAAATTATTCCCAATTTCATACATTTACTAAAATATTGAATATATTTTTGACAAGGTTCGTTTTGTTCACATGTTAAATAATCTAACCCTAAGCCCGTAGAACGCATACTCCACACCAGCCTTTGCCGATAACATATAGTCAGTTGATAAAAGCAGTTTTGATCGAAATATTCTATATACCTAACAGGCTATTTAGAAAAAAACTAATTTTAAGTCCCCTCCTATCATATCTATCTGGTTATTTCTTTAAAAATTTGATCATCCTATCATCTTGTTATTTAATCTTTTTAGGGTAGCAATTTTCGGTTTATATTAGCTACTTCAGAGCTGAGGATACAGGGAAATATTCAATCTAAATTTGTAAGGAATTAAATCATGCCTTAAAAATTCAAATATAATTTAATATTTAATATATCTTACCGCCTTTTGGTGTGCACTGGAATGAAGTTAATAAAGCCGCATTCAAATCTATGGTATTATTCTCATTTAGGGGAATTTCATTTCTTCTGGTTAAGAGCGTTTTAAATATTTACCCGCAAAAATTTATGGTAATGAGTTGAGAGTCTAATTTTTATTTTCAAGTGAGATTGGGCTACTAAGATTAGTTTTATTTTTATAACAGATCTGCAATTGTTTCGTTTTGTTTTTGGAAGCATAAAACATTTATAGCGAGGTACACGACCCTCGACTTTTTCATGAATAATTGTCGTTCACCCTCGAGTTTCACCCCTACGACTGTCAATGCTTGTTTGAATGCTAATCAATTTCATGTGACAGAAATAAGTTTAATTAATATCGGACTGAATGTACAACACTTTCATAAGTTAAATATTGTTTATATCAATAACATTTTGTTTTAAAATGTATATGTTTCTAATCTTTAAAATTCGTTAAGCACAATAACTTTTATAGATAAAAATTATAAATTTTACGTTTACACAATTAAATGAATACGAATGATTATACACATTTTAATACTGGCTTAATGATGATTAATTAGTTGTTGATTAACTTTTTTACTTCTAAACGATTCAAAATTATTTTAGAAAAACCACATTAGTTCTCTGTAGTATTATTTGAAGTATTGGATATGAAATAATTTAAAAAGAGTTTGATATAAATAAAAAATTAGCAAACTATTAATTAATCAACTTTAAATAATAATTATGCATTTATTTAATATTTGAAGCTTGTAGATTAGATTAGATTCTTTATTAAATTCGTACCTTTCGGTTTAGAATTCTACATTTCTAATTATACAATAAAAAATAAATAAAAATATTTGAAGCTTGTAAATACTTAACAATTGATGAAATAAATTTAATTATAAAGAGAAAAATTGGAATACTGCCAGGATTTGAACCTGGGACCTATGAACTTCGGTCATATGCTTTAACCAATTAAGCTATAGTGAATTATTTACATGCCGACTGTAGCTTAATTGGTTAAGGCATATTCAAATTCAATATGAATTATATAAATGATATAAAAATTAAAACATGTTACAATTATTTAAAACGATTGATCTATTTTATACTAAATAAAGATGAACTGTCATACTGGAAGATAATAAATAATTTGTAAATTATGTCACAGGCAAGGGTGAACTGTAGTATGCAACTTTTGGCAAAAACAAATTTAAAACTTTGCGTGTATGGAGCATGCATTTTACGAATTTAGTATTTGTTTGTTTATAAAGCAAGCGAAGCGAACATTGCCAATGTCAATATTTAAATAAAATTATGAAACATCCGTCGCTGAGTCTGGATCCTGTACAGTAATTATGACTATGATCCTGTTGTACGGAGTAGGATAAATAAAATAAATAAATAAAATCAGGATAATAAGTGCTAACATCGAATATAACGGCTATCGTGTGTGGAGCATGTGTTCTATGGGCTTCGGATATGTTTATTTCTAATATAGGAAATAATTGGTAAATAACACATTTTTGAATCTGGAATTTTTTATAATGCTTGAACATTTGTACTCTGCGTGTAACATATATATTATTAAGTGATATTACAATTACAGTATTGTAGAATAAAAATTGAATGTTACCAAATATTCATGACCTTATTTAGGAATGTTGAAACGCCAGAAAATTTCAGACATTTCGATGACATCATAAATAAAATAACTATAAATATATCTTCACGCCATCTACTCATTACTGGGTGTGGCACCCTGCCGAAGCAGATCTCGGTAAGTGATGTATTTTGCGCGTGAAGTGCGGTTACCAGTCGTCAAATCACGGCCTCCAAAGATGTTAATGGTGGACGAGCCACAAGGGGTAGTTTTTGAAATTATGAAAATTGTTTGTCGTCTGTGGGAATCGAACCAGGGTACTCAGGATCCACAGGCCGACTTCATACCACTGAGCTAGCCACCCCATATTAAATGTAATTTGCCCCTATTTTTATACATTAAATTGTTGAACTGGCACAAGTATAATTTACAGAAAAAACACATTTCATCTAAAATTGTCCACTATTCAAAATTACGACTACTGTTTGAAATTCGTATGGAGTAGATCTGATTTTCACGACATCAAAATTATTTCTGTGGCACTCTGCCGTAGTAAATTCCGTTAACTGATATATTTTGCGAGTGAAGCGATTACCTGCCGTCAAATCTCGGCTCCCAAAGATGTTAGTAGAGCGGAAGCCACAGGAGTAGTTTTAGTGTGGTGAAAATTGTTTGTCTACTGTAAAAATCGAACCCAGTTTCTCAAATCCACAGGCTGATTCGATACCACTGAGATGAGATAAAAATAAAAATATAATCACGCCTTTTACCCATTACTGGGTGTGGCACTCTGCCGAAGCAGATCTCGGTAAGTGATATATTTATGCGCGTGAAGTCAAATCACGGCCCTCAAATATGTTAGTGGTGGGGGAGCCACAGGGGTAATTTTAAATTGGTGAAAATGTTTTGTCGGTTGTGGGGATTGAACCAGGGTTCTTTGGATCTACAGGCCGACTTGATACCACTGAGCCATTACCCCATGAGATCATGTGCAATAAATTCTGAATATATTCGTAGTTTACTTACATCCTACAAAAACCTATTTTACTTTTGTATGTTAATTTGTACGTTGAATAAGCCGAAAAGATGATGATTTGTTTATAACTGGGCTTAATTGTTGCAATTCTACTTTATTAAGTAACTAAAAAACAAAATTAATGTTGTAAAAGTGTCAAAAATTAGCTCCATTAAGTCATAAAACACAAATTTTCTCACTCATAAAAATTTACAACCATATTACAGCAAATTTAATTTGCAAAAAAATTATAATCAGTCTAAAAAACACGTCGATTCATCTGTTGATGACTTCATTACCAACGAACCTTTATTTTCACGTCACGTTGCTCATATAGGGGCGCATAATGATCGGCAAAATTATTACTAATTATCAATTCCCCGTGTTCGTACATCCATCGAACAAATTCATTAATAATTGTTCGGTCAGTGACGCAAGGACAGAATGCAACGATAGCGTAAGCGTAAACATGGCGGATATGCAAAGCTATGATTATAATTAAATGCAATTCAGTGTAGCATGCAATAGCGTCATGCAACAACTAATGATAAAATTGCATATCTATTGTACTTTTATGAATTGCTTTGTCATTAGTTGGTACCTATATACTGAATTTCTCATTAATAGACAATCTAATAGCTACACGACTTTTAAAATGACATTTTTCTGCAGTTTATAATAGATAATTTTCTAGAAGATGGACATATCCCGTTTACATGCATAAAAAAGTAAATGACCATTGTTCTTAACTCTTAATAGTACTATATAGGGTTGTTGATTTTTCAAATATTCGAGACTTCGAATGTTCGGATTTATTGAAATTTCGAATTTATATTCGAACTTTCGAATGTTTGAATATTCTGAATTGTCGAATTTTCGAATTTTTTAATATTCCGAATTTTTGAATTATTCGAATTGTGAATCTGGATCCTAACGTGAACCCGGCATGTTGATATGAATTATTTTCAGAATAAACTCATTTGCAGAGTTTTGTATTAATTCGTAAGTAAATATTATTAATTATTATTATTTGCCAAATTAATTCATATAGACTTAAAATTTCGCTACACTGTCAAAAACGTTTTAATTAAGACGTTTTAGTATCCTTTTTCTTGTCATTTTAAAACGTTTTACTAAAAGTCCAATTCATAAGTAATTATTATTATTTGCCAAATTAATTCAATTTAGACTTAAAAACGTTTTAATTAAGACGTTTTTGTATCCTTTTTATTGTCATTTTAAAATGACTTACTAAAAGTCGTAGCATTTAGATAGGCAGTAAGAGAATAGATGTCTTAATTAAGACGCCTAAACTTGCAGAATTTTTGCAGGATAGTTTATTATTTAATTCCTGGCCGACTTTTCGCGAATTATGCGTGAGCATGTTTGGAGATGACAGATGGCGTTAATTCAGTGGCAAAAAATTCGAGAATTCGAAGCTTCGATAAATTCGAAAATTCGAAGCTTCGAAGTTGTTTTGACGAAGTTCAAAACATTCGAATGTTCCAACGTTCAGAAATTCAAACTTCGGTGGAAATCAACGACCCTAGTACTATACCAAATATATCATCACGCCTTCTACACATTACTGGGTGTGGCACTCTGCCGAAGCAGATCTCGGTAAATGAAATATTTTTGCGCGTGAAGTACCGTCACCATCCATCAAATCACGGCCCCCAAAGATGTTAGTGGAGGGGGAGCCATAGGAGTAGTATTAATGTGGTGAAAATATTTGTCGGTAGTGGGAATTGAACCAGGGTTCTCAGGATTCACAGGCCGACTCGATACCACTAAGCCATTACCCCAAGTATGTGTATGTAAATACTAATAATTTATTAATAGTATATTAAAGAACTAATTTTATAAGGCAATCTATTAACGCACGAGTCCAAGTTTTACAGAGGACGAGTGCGATAACAGGCCTTAAGAAACATGTTCTTTATACTATTTTTTCTATTGAGAAAATTTTATAATACTAGATTTAAAAACTACGACTTGTCAAAAATACTAGCTGGTGTTTTTTATCAGTTGTGTTGGTAGCGCTTCTCATAACAAACACAAACAAAAAAAATCAATTTTTTTGACAAATAATCAATGTTTTTTCTGTATTGTGAAAGTTGTGAATTTTGTATGATTATAGCATATTTTTTTTAATAATATTTCGACACCGACAATTTACAATTTTGAGGTTATATGTCATTCATCAGTCAGATTTAATAGCATTCATACCACTCCTACAAATTAAATAGTGCCAAAAACTTATAGATCTCCATGTCAACGTGTTTACAGTGCGTTTATAAAAAAACCAAAATAGAAAAAAAATTGTTTGGGACCTGTAACAAAGATGATTTTCGAACTGAAACGTATTTTCTTGGTGATGTTAATTTTTTAGCCAAACTACAATTTTGAATTGGTACGTTTCCATTTTGAACCCTGATTGGTGAATTATAAGAATACCACTTTTTCTGCTCACCTACACTGTCTACATACACTGAACAGAGGGTGTTCATATTAAAAACTATGATTAAAGGAGGCGATAATCCATAAAAAGTTTGAGAAGCACTGGGTTATACGATACTGTGAAGTTCAAACTCTGGTTTCCATTCCGCACAGCCCGTAATATCACTTCATGGTAAAAAAGTTGTTAAATCCAAAATTGCTTGTAAAGGCGAAGGCCTAATAGTGTATTTCCAGCATAAAATTACTTATTAATAAATTTAATAACTTGATTTCATGTTTGATACAAAAATATTATTATATTCCGAGTTTTAAATCCGACATTAAATTAACCAATTATAAAAACATTATATGTCAGAATTAAATATGTTTTATTGAAGTTCACCGAAGCCGAAACAAATTTTTCCACTACGTTATTTCATTAATAGTATAATTACATCAATGTATAGTCACTAAAAAAAAGAATAAAGCATAAAAATAATCGAGACGACAATTCGTCGTTCCACAAAGCACAGCTATTTACATTACGAATTTCAAAAGAGCAAAACGGCAAAACAAAATCACACGGAAGGCAAATCCTACAATCAGTTTCCCGTCAACAATGGAGGAAGACAGAAAGAGAAAGGATTAGTGCCTTTTCACTTCAACCTGTCTCAATTTGTCCATTTATATTTAGCATTCATTGTATATTTTTTTATACCATTGGCGAAATTATTATTAAACAAACCCTCGTTTTGAGTCATAGAGCCATTTTTCCATCTCTATATGTCAGAGCTGGGCAAGCTACTTAAAAAAAGTAGCTAAGCTACAGCTACAGCTATTCTTTAAAAAAGTAGCTAAGCTACAGCTATAAGCTATATTTTGTAAAATATAGCTAAGCTACAGCTGAAACCTTTCGTTAAAGTAGCTGATAAATTTTAAAGCTACTTTTTTTAATTATTGTGAAATAATTAAATTTGCCATGGTCATATGATCAGTCTTTTGTTATAATGATTTAATTTACTATTATGTACATAAATATCAAAAATAGCAAATACCATCTGGCACTTATTTTTGCGTATTAGAGCCAGTTAAAACCAGCAAGAAATAATTATTTTGTGTGGATTTAGCTTGTACGCATGCGTACTTTGTTGACCTTCTGCTTAAAAAGTAGCTTTAAGCTATAAAAGTAGCTTTAAGCTACAAAAAGTAGCTTTAAAAGTAGCTTCAGTTGTTATTTTTAAGCTAATAGAAAAATAAGTAGCTAGCTACAAGCTACAGCTATATTTTTTCACAGTTAGCTAAGCTACATCTACAGCTAAGGTAAATGTAGCTAAGCTAGTAGCTAAGCTACAAAAGTAGCTAGCTACTGCCCAACTCTGCTATATGTTATGTATGTCGAAGAAAGAAGATAAATGTTAAGTGAATAGGAGTGATTGGATAGATGTGATTGAAGGTTTGTTGTGTGATAAATGATTTCGAGTGTAATCAATAAATGAGTTTATATGGAGTGATCTGTTAATGAGTTTAAAGTAAGGGTGGTGTGTTTCGAAGAGAATGTTTGACGAGGACTGATTATTTGGTGAATGTAATGAGTGAATGTTTTATGAATGATTTTTAGGGTTCGTGCTACCCCATTTGATGGAATATAGCGTGATGATATGTAGGTATGTGAGCAGATATAATAACTATTAGCGGAATAAATAAATATCGCAAAAATCATTGCAGAAATGGTAATAATTATACTGTATGCAATTTTTTTGAAGAGATATTTTTAATAGGGTCGTTGATTTCTACCGAAGTTTGAATTTCTGAACGTTCGAACATTCGAATGTTTTGAACTTCGTCAGAAAAACTTCGATGCTTCGAATTTTCGAATTTTTTGAACATTTAGAATTTTTCGAAGCTTCGAATTTTTGATTTTTTTGCCACTGAATTAACGCCATCTGTCATCTCCAAACACGCTAACGCATAATTCGCGAAAAGTGGACCACGAATTAATTAATAAACTCGGCGAAGTATCCTGCAAAAATTCTGCTAGGTTAGGCATCTTAATTATGACATCTACTCTCTTAATTATAATTTATAGTATTTATAAATAAATAATAATACATAAATTTATGTACAAGAAATGCATTGAAGTTGTTTTACTAATGTGCCATACCTTTTTATCCCATAATATGGTTAGTGAATTGAACTCTCTAAAAAAGAATATCTAATACGTCCCTAGTAAAAATTGTGATGAGGCTAAGATCTCACATTAGACAGGCAGATTCATAAAGCGGATTAGCGCTAACACCATTTTTTGTTTCGTTTTTAACTCTATTTTCAATGTATGAAACAAGTTTATTTTAACTTGAATTAAAAAGAAAGTTAATTAGCATCAAATTTAGTTTATTTCTTTAATCTGATTTAATTTGAAACAGTTATAAATAATATTCAAAACGGTGTTAATCCGTTTTGTGAATCTGCCTGAGAATGACTAAGACGAAAATTGAACCCTTGATTTTCAGTTCGCAGTCTGACTGACTTGTCCTCGAGCTGTTAATTAAAAAATTCGAATATTCGAAAAATTCGATAATTCAAAAATTTTAATAAATCGAAAATTCGAAATATTCCAAAGTTCGAAAGTTCGAATCTAAATTCGAAGGTTCAATAAATCCGAACAATCGAAGTCTTGAATATTCGTAAAATCAACAACCCTAACTTTTAATATCGTGCGATAGTAATTATAATATTTGCCACCCGTTAAATATTGCCGCCCTAGGCCAGAGTATACTTAACCTATAGGTAAATCCGTTACTGTTTCAAGAAATTTGAGGTGTTTTCTTTTATTTTATTATAACTGAATAATTAGTATTCATAATGTTAGTGAGTGTAATAACAACAACGAGAAAGGATCATCAAGGATCAATCTGACAAAGGACGAATTGGAAGGCGTCGAAAGGTTCATCCCGGGTCATTTCATTTGTCACAGAGATCCACCACTTGGCTACAATTGCAATTCAAATCTGCACCGAAGCAATTGAAATTATAATTGAATTTCTCGACGGACACGCTGAAATCCTGTGAAATCACGCGTTATCTCTCTTGTTCCCGCCGGTCCTTCATCCTAGGCGCCAGGACCCTTGCGCAAACATCGTCCTCGGCGCCGGGACCATGTCCGTCCTGTCGGACAGATTCCAACGAGGGTGACGCAAGACGGAAGGTTGAAATGCGGCACCAAAGAAAGGTTACTTCTGCATGTACAAGAATATGTGATCTGGAATAACTCGGATTACGACAGGGATGGACTGCAATCCTGAAGGATTTTATTGGATTCCGAAATTTTCAATCTTATTGCGAAATTTTTCTCAAAATCTTAAATTTTAGAATGGCTTGGAAAGTTACAAATTAAATTCAAATTTCTGAAAATATAAGTAAATAGAAATTACTACACAGAATTTTTAGTGCATCTAAAAATTACTCCTGCTTCGGGCCTCGATTTTCCAAACTAGATTCTAGATCTACAACTGTCACTTTCAGTTCATGGTACGTAATATACAACTTGTTGCTTAGCAACTATAAAACACAGTGTTTTAATGTTGCGTTTTTGCACTCTTTTTTAGTTCGTTAAATAAGGATTATTGTGGAGGTATAATAGAAAATATTTGTTAAAAATGTTATTGGGGAATATCAAAGTAAATATAATTATTATAAATGAAATAAATTGAATAGAAATATGCATATTTAATTCATCGTAATTCCTCAATAAGCCTTGAGACAAGTCTATTAAAGAAAATAAATATTTAAATTAATGAAGAGCCTGAAAACCCCATCCAATTTAAAACAATTCCATTATCTTAAAGGAGTTCTAATTAGAAAGAACAATATACCAAGTAGAAAAAATTAATTACGTGTAATAATTATACCTCATTGCTAGTTAGAATTAAGATAAGTTTCTGAATACCGCGGAAGTTAATATTTAAATAGATGTAAAAAATTGCACACCTAATAAGGAAACCAGTTCATATGATATCATGATTTTAATGAGCCTTTTTACAATTTTATCACGTATGTGTATTATTTAATGATACCATTATTATAATAATTTGCATGAAATTTCCTGGAATCTTATGAAACTAATAAAACTATTTACATTGTATACGTGCTCAAACTCCAAAGCAGGACACGATTATTCAAAAAAAAAAATTATAATAACTTTTAAATAGTTACATCTGTCAATTGTTAACTGTCTGGACAATAACCTCATTTTTTAAACTCGGCGACAACAAACAAAATACGTTGTTGTTTGCTTGACAAAAATTTAAAATGTAAATGACAGAAACAAAAGATTAACATATTTTTGTACCATAAACAAATTAACTGACATAATGGGGTCTGTAACCGTAGTAAAATTTAAAGAAACAAATTATAAAATAAGTAAATTAATCCTTATGTTGTATTATAATAAAAACTACATATTTAAGTGAAGCCTCAATGTAAAACTACTTTGACAAGAGCGCGAAACATCTCACGAAACTAAATTCACACTTGTCAACACTTGTTCTTACCAGATTTTACTTATTTACGAAATTTGTGAAGAACTATATTATATTAATCACGTTCCAACTGTTAATATTCAGGTAGTAATAAAAATTATTATTATTCTATAAATTTAAGAAGTAAACATTTATGTACATTTTTTAGGTTAAGTTAAAATGGAAGAATTTGATTCACTAGGTTACTGTGCTATTCTAACATTTATTGTTTTGATTAAATATTTTGTTCCGAAGTGCCATATCCAGAAGCGAATTTATAATATTTCTGGCCCTATGCAAAATATTTATTTCGGGCCCTTTAGGACATAAAATTCTACATCTAATCCAATAAACAAAAATATTTATATATGCTTCGTAACAGCACAAATTAGATCTGAAAATAACGAAATTATCGATAGCCATGAAATTGAAACAAAATTAACAAATGTTTAACGTTTTATGTGTCAAAATAAATTACATAATAAATAAAGAAATTATTTTGACAGATTAAACATCAAACATTTGTTTAATTTTGTTTCAATTCCATGACTATCGATAGTTTTGAGGCTATTTTCGTTATTTTCAGATCTAATTTGTGCCGTTACGAAGCATGCAAAATTAATTTTGTTTATTGGATTAGATGCAGAATTTTATGTCCTAAAACTTTTGACTATTTGAAGCTGTCTTGCTTAAAATAATTAGGGAAGCAGGAAATTATAAAATTATGATTTGACATGGTCGTGAGTCGCGGTCACCACTCTGTATATATATTTCTATTATTTAAACTAAAAGCTTGAATCCGGGCCCTAAAATTATTGGGCCCTAGGCTATTGCCTCTTTAGCCTAGGCCAAAGTCCGCCTGTGGCCATATCGGTGCGCATGCGGATTGTCTCACAATGTGAAGACCAATTTCATTGAATCTCGTAAATCACAAGAACATCAATGGCGATCGTTTTGAATAATTCACTTTTGATTAAATATTTTAGATATTAAAGCGTTACATTTGATTATTATTGTAATACATTTACAACTAAAATTGGTATTCGTAAAATATTTCTTTAAACGCCGTATTGATGGAATAGTCTTTTATTAAGCAAATTGATATTGTTCCTTATTTTATAAATAAATAATTGAATCAAGACATTTTCTCATTTTTTTGATGATATTTGTTAGAGCATATTTCGGAATTATACATTTTTTTAGCATAAAATAGAAACGGTTATCAGCCATTAAATCACGATAGCCAATAATATTAGTAGAAGAGAAGACAAAGGGGTATTTTTTGTGGTAAAAATTTCGGCGGTCGACTGTGCTAATCAAACCCGAATTCTCATTTCCACAGTTCGGTGCGTGACAAATAAGAGAATTACGGTATAATTAGGTCAAAGTAATGATACGCCCGTCCTTTGTGATAAATAATTTATAAGGTGTCCCTTAATGTCCAGTACCAACATAAACAAAAAAAAATCTGTCTCTAGAGTATAACAACCACCAGAAACAATCCAAAATCCCATTACCACTTTGATGTTCATAAACTTATCAACCTTCATTCCATAACTCCATCTAGTTTTTAACAACACACTAGCAACATTTTCCACCAAAATCCCTAAACCTGGACCTTCTAAAATTACGTCCCTAGAGCGCCATCTGACCAGGAAATAACAATTTATTTATTTATCCCCGAGTACGGGAAACTGGCTGGCTGACTCCGTTGCCGGGCGTCACAAAAGAGCCATTCCGGTCCTGGATCGAGCTGGATACATACAAAGCCGTATGGCAAACATCGACGGCTGCTCTTGAAACAGGCGACTGGCGAGGCAAGTTTGCCAGACATGGGATTTGTTATACCGGGTGTATGGGATTTAGTGTAGTTTGATACTGTTTGCTGTTTGAAATTTGAGATACATGTGAAGCGATTTTAAATGAAATTGCAGCGGGAGTGATATTCGTAGAAGCATTTAATTTTAAGCGTTCAAAGGATTTCTGAAATTAGTTTGAGATTAAAAAGTTTGTTTGTTTAATAATTTACTCTCAAATTTGATGATAGAAACTATAGTCCTCTTATAACGCTTCTACTTAAATTTTAAGGATCACTTAAATGAAATAATATCGAATCGAACATTTGACAGTAATGAGTAGTTTCTCAGTTTATCTTGATTCAATATTGTCAATTTAAAAAAAACTTAAAATTTAAATGACATTGTTGCAACTGGCCATTAGACTTACAAGAAAAACTAAAATTTCAATAAAAATATAAAAAATCAAATAAATTACATCGCGTTTTTGACCCGTTACTGAGTGTAGCACTCTGCCATAGTAGATATCATCAAGATATATATTTTTAAGTGCGTGAAGTATTGTTACCCGCCATCAAATCACGGCCCCCAAAGATGTTAGCGGTGGCAAAGCCACAGGGGTAATTTTAATGTATATAATAAAAATAAAATAAATAAAAGTATCATCATACTTTTTACCTATTACTGAATGAGGCACTCTCCTGCAGCAGAATTTGGTAAATCATGTATTTTTATGCGTGAAGTGCGGAGGGGTGGAAGTCTCAGAAATAATTTTGATGTCGTGAAAATCAGATCTACTCCATACGAATTTCAAACAGTAGTCGTAATTTTGAATAGTGGACAATTTTCGATGAAATGTGTTTTACTGTAAATTATACTTGTGCCAGATCAACAATTTAATGAATAAAAATAGGGACAAATTACATTTAATATGGGGTGGCTAGCTCAGTGGTATGAAGTCGGCCTGTGGATCCTGAGTACCCTGGTTCGATTCCGACAGACGACAAACAATTTTCATAATTTCAAAAACTACCCCTGTGGCTCTTCCACCACTAACATCTTTGGAGGCCGTGATTTGACGACTGGTAACCGCACTTCACGCGCAAAATACATCACTTACCGAGATCTGCTTCGGCAGGGTGCCACACCCAGTAATGGGTAGAAGGCGTGATGATATATTTATTTTATTTATTTGGTCATTATTATACATTTTAAAACCTCAAATAACATAACAAATACTGATGAATATTAATCTGCTCGTAAATTTAACAATGAAAAATAAAAGTATAAGTATAATTTTCAAAAACTCTAAATAATACATGTATTTTGTAATAGCAACTTCATTTTTAGTCTTATGTATAATTTTCGTAAGTTGATATTAGAAAATAATCTGAAAAAATTGTGTGCATCTTTTATTACTGTCAATCATTTTAAAATTAGTTTAGAGATAAATAATATGAAATTGAACTCCTTCTACCATAAAATGTTTAAATTTTTCAAGTATTGTATCACAGATAATAGTTAGTCTGTGATTGTATTATTGGATGTTATAATGAATATTTAATATTTATTTGAAATACGTTAATCTGTACTATCTAATTAACTGAAGATCTACAGATGCAGATGTCTGGTGTTCTCACGTCACATTTTATTAAATATAAAGTATTCTTAAATAAACAATTACTGAACATAGAAATAAATCAAACCAAGCCTCCAAAAATATCGCAGCATAAAGCCTCCTAAACCATTTATCCGACTCTCTATTAAACTATATATACTCCTTTTAAAAAATTATAAATCTCTTTAGTTATAAAAAAGTGCTAAATTCGTAAAGTATTTAAGCAGATATTATATTCAAAACAGAATTGCAGAGCTAAAATGCGAAAAGTAATTTCTCGACGGAAAACAAACTGTGTAAACCTTTGATTTAGCTTTATACTTGTAAGTCCACATTTCCCCCATAATTACACAATTTTTCCAGGACTGCATTATCGTATCCGGGTAAAGCTAAACCCCTTACAAACATTCCTACCCTTGTAACCGGTGCTCGTTGGAAATATTTACTTCCGTCCGGCGATATTTAAAAACCGTTGCTGCTGCGACTCCACAGAGATTACACTGTGTGCAGTGTGCAAGAACACGAAGCAGGGACCATGAATAAGAAACACAAATACAAGACGCAAAAGACATTGCAGATACCAGCAGCGGAGGATGTTGAAAGCACTACACTAAGAAGCAAGTTTCCCGAGCAATGTGGGTTTATTTGATTAGGTTAGTTTTCTGTCGTTCGCGCCAGAAGCAAACAAATGCCTGTCGGATGCTTGCCGGTTGTTTTGTTGGTCAGATTACACAGAGGGATCAGAAATGCTACAGCATATGCTTATGCTTCGAATACATTCACTCAAAATAGAAGCTATTATTTATTTACGAAGAATCAACTGCAATATTAAAACGATTTAAATATTTATTTATTTGCTTGTTGCTATGTACAACAGAAAATTTATCTCAATTACAGTACAGAGAATCAATACTTTATACATAGTAAGCATCTGTCAGCAATGTGATTACAACAATATATTTATTTCAGCAAGAAAAAAATTATATTAGCTTTGCAATCAGAAATTAGTTTGATGTACTTTTTATCTGCGCCTGCTTCGGGTTATAATTTGTCTAAATAATTTGAGATTGTTTAATTGTGATGCTTGAACAGTAACGTAATATTATAAATCCATGTTAGACATTGCATTTATGTGGAGTTTTCTTTCAAATACAAGCGCAGATAACCTTCTCTTCTTCTCGAAACTTTATAGATTCGTTTTAGAAGAGTAACTTAAAGAATTCTAAAACTGGCAAAATTAGTATTTCTTAATTATAATAAAATTATATATATACATATTGTCATCTTCAGAAACAGGCCTAAATAAAATAAAACTTCTACATTTAAATAAAGTTATTATGTATACACCTATGTACATATTTTGAAAAAATCTGATGGTGTGCACACTGCCAGAAATACAAGAAAATGACGTATTGATTAGAGTTGACCAATTTACGTGAATGAATAAACATTGTAAACACAAGGAAGGAATAGAATAATAGCACGAAATGAATTATAATTGTGGAAGATGTGAAAATGGATCATACGATAGAATATTTGATTAAGACTGACTGAATATTTTTTTCAGTGTTGAGGTTCAAATCAAAGATAATTTTTCCACCGAAAGTAAATACAGTGTCATGTATATTATCTATAGGAATGTAATAACGGACATAGGTTTAAGTTGTAAATTATTTAATGAAGAAACATTGATAACGTTTCGGTCAAGGTTATGGCCATCTTCAGGTCTATATAATAAAAGATAACAAAATTGTATCTTTTATTATATAGACCTGAAGATGGCCATAACCTTGGCCAAAACGTTGTCCATGTTTCTTCATTAAATAATTTACAACTAAACCTATGTCCGTTATTACATTCCCATATTACATATATATATATATATATATATATATATATATATATATATATATATATATATATATATATATATATATATATATATATATATATATATATATATATATATATATATATATTCATAAAAAAATAATAATTCAATTAATCCAGTGATTCTTTTATAAACAACACAATATTATTTTCTTCACTAGAGAAGCTTATTTTACTAAATGTACATTTCGATTGACATGCAGTCATCGTCAGTAGTACACTAACAAATATAAAACTGGTACAAGTATTTATACTATTGTAGGTAATAATTCTTGGACTCAAGTAAGGAGAATATTTAATAACAATACAAGGGGAAATTTTACAGTAACCGTGCAGGTGCTGCGGCTTAAACTTAATTATTTGCACGTCTTATTATCCAAAGGAGACAGGTCAAAATTTAGCAATTTTGTTTGTTCTTTTTCATGTAAATGGATTTCAACATATTTAAATTCCACTTATCATTTCAATATTTCAGTAGTTGGAGGTTACTCGTACCAGTTTTTAATTTGTTAGTGTACTACTGACGATAACTGCATGGCAGACGAAATGTACATTTAGTAAAATAACATTTCCCTAGTGAAGAAAAGAATATTGTGTTGTCTATAAACGTTTATCTTCACATAGCTCTAAACTATATCAATGATTCTTGACACAATAAATTTGATCGAGGACAGTGGCGTACCTAGAACTTTTGCCACCCAGGGCGGTCTCCAATTTGCCGCCCTTTCTAAGTCAATCAAATTGTGGTTTTTATAAATAAAAAAAATAAATATAAAATAAATACATCATCACGACTTTTACCTATTACTGGGTATGGCACTCTGCCGAAGCAGATCGCGGTAAGTGATATATTTATATACGTAAACTGCGGTTACCAGCCGTCAAACCACGACCCCCAAAGATGTTAGTGGTAGGAGAGCCACAGGGGTAATTTTAGTTTGGTGAAAATTGTTTGTCGGCTGTGGAAATGGAACCGGGGTCCTCAGGATCCACAGGCTAACTTGAAATAAACATAAATAAATAATTAATTGAGACAAACTATAGGTGGGGAACTTTTTTACCATTGGATGGCATATTTAAATTAGGCAGTAATAAAGGAATTTTTCGACATAATATTTTCAACCCTACATGACGATGAAGAAAATATTCGAAATCATATGCTAATTAATAATTCGTAGAAATCGACTTATCCACCGCCCCCCCTAACCCCCCTAGATAAGCCGCTGATCGAGGACAATTTATTTTGCTTCTAGTTCATCCTTCACTTCATTCTATAGTCCTTTCGGTGTGAGATTACAGTATAGTTGTATAGGACGTATTCTATTTTGGTTCTGATTTACTGAACAAAATGTCAAAAATGACGACAACGATATATCAATTTTATTATTTCACATGTTTATAAATGTTGACAGATAATATTTAAAAGTTTCATAAAATTTTGTAAAGAGTATTTTATAACATGTAAAAAATTGTGTGTCATGTTTATTTGAAGCACAATTAGAGCAGCCATTATCACAAATATTTTATGCTATGTAAACAAGTCTTCATTTTGACGTTTTAATCAACAAAATACGTCCTACGTCCTATGCAACCACACTGTAATCTCTCACCAGTGGATATCATAGTTTGATATATATCATCTATTGATATATGTCATCTATTGACAACTGCAATTACAGATTGAGATGAAAGATTTAGGTACATACAATTTCTTTCTTTAAATTCGAAACATCTCGTGAAGAACAAAGAAATATAAACAATCATGTATTATATAGTTGAAAATAAAATATAAAATATCAAGCCGAATACAAGAGATTTATAGCAATGCGGCAACAGTAATTTGAAATGGCATAACAAATGTGTGTACAATAGTACGGTAGTCGTACAAATAAAGAAAGACCCGATGCAAGCAATGTTTAATGAATTTGGAGCAATGGGCAGAGAGGTTGGTCGACTGCTTGCATAGAGCATTCGGGCATTCAGTTATTTCTAAAACAATGATTTGTTCGACCGCATATCGAGCTTATTCAAATAGCGGCGCAAAATAGATGACTTTTATTTAAAATTTCCACGCAGATAAAAGCCCCGAAGCAGTGTAATATTTCATACTTTCCAGCCCGACTCGGCACGGACGAGCAGAAATAAAAGAGCTAATATTTTATGCAAACAATTGGGCTTTCGCAACAGGCAAAAACGCATAAATACAGATTGGAAACTGTAAAAAACAGGCGCACAACTTCCAATGCCGCTGGAATGATTTCGGCTGCCACAGCGCTGCAGTCGCGTAATTGAAAATTGCTCCGCGGAAGACGAAAGCCGAAACGCTTGTCGCCTACTTGGATAAGGACAAGAACCACGACAACGCAGGATGTAGGCGTTTGTTTTATGTTTTTCCAATAAATGTGGATAATAAAGATTTCACCATTTTCTCGCGGTTTTATGGATAGACATGCGGGATTCAATTTCTCGATAGATGTATACAACATTTTATTTTTACGCGAACACCATTTTTTTCTTATCTCTAATCAAAACATACATTTTACTGAATATGTTTTCTATCAACTTCAATGTTTACTATACTATTACAATAAACATACATTTTAGTATGTTTAAAATTAAAGTTAAAGAAATTCTACTGGAAAACGCTTTTTATAGCGTAAAAGAGGTTTTCAAGTATGTTAATTTGTTATTAGCTTAGTTTTTGGAATATTTTTACACTTAAATTTTTGTACATTTATGTATTTTACAACTCAAATAAATATTATTATTATTACAATACATGAAACCAGTAAATAACCTTCAAAAATAGATAAAAAGCATTCTTTTTTTGATGAAAACTGGATTCATTTCAATTCACTACTTGTAATTGTTGTCAAAGCCAAGTCCGTAACTATGCTAAGTAGATCTAACTCTTGCCAATGCTGAACCACTTGCAAAATAAATTTTAAATAATCTGAAATATTTGTAGAGGGAGAATAATAGTTTTATTTTCAGATTTTGGTCTTTATACCGGTTTTCCGTTCAAAGACAAATTTTATCTATTTACAGATGAATGTTTGATCTTTTGAATACATTTTATCACACTTTTTAAATAAACTAATTTACTAAGTAGATGAATCTCCCTGTTTTAAAGTATTCTGAAATTATATTATTAATAAGGGTCTGTTTTTCCATCTTCAAATAATGTTTTCAATAATTATTAACGGGAAAAATAAAAAAATATCGCATCGAAATCATAGCACAAATGGTCGTAATTATACTGAATAACATTTTTTGATTAAAAATTTAAAAATTATTGCAGAAAGTTATTTGGAATTTTATCCAGAGATAGAAAAACAGGCTCTAAGATCGCCTTCAAGAAAATCATTTTATCTTCATAGGCATTTGTTTAGTTACTATGGATTTTTGTGTAATCATTAGGCGTATTCCATTTGCCGTTTGGATCTGATCTAACTTACATTTACTGAACCAGATCACTTATTTATTTCACTAGTTTGTTGTGCTTACTTTATTTCCAGTGCTAGAATTATGGATTCTAATTTACCTTGAAGTACTTCACCCCAATAAGTGCATCAGTTTGCTTAATTCAGTTAATTTTGTTGTGCCGAATTTATCTGCACTGATTTAAGAGAACCAAGTGGCAAATGGAATACAGCTACTATTAGGCAGATTCATAAAACGGATTAGCGCTAACACCGTTTTTAATATTATCTATAACTCTGTTTCAAAATAAAACAAATTCAAGAAATGAATTGAATTTGATGCTAATTAACATTATGTTTAACCCAAGTTAAAATAAACTTGTTTCATGCATTGAAAAGAGAACTAAAAATTAAATAAAAAATGGTATTAACACTAATTCGGTTCATGAATCTGCCTATCTGGTTACGATTATGGGATTTAACCCGGTTCTATTCGTGTTAGTGTGCGTAGTCGTAGCTCTATGAATGGAACACTCGCCTTAAAAGTGAAAAAGTGAGAGTTCAAATTTCACTAATTGCAGATGTCACTTTATACTGTAATGTAGCATGTAATTAGGATAATTTTAATTCCGATATGTCTAGAAAGTTCTGATTTAATTAAGTAATTTAAGAAATTGGTTTGCAAAATAGAATGTGGTGTTTGTGGGAATGTCTACTGGCGTGCACTGAAACTTACAATCTAATATGATTTCCGCAAATGCAGTTCTTATTAGCCTAGGTTAAGATATGTTAGGGCGAATCCCAGATCCAAACTTCCTTCCACTAACAGGAAACCTGCATTACCAACCGAAATCAGGTATTCGCTCCATCTAAAATTACACCAAACTGCTCTAATCCCTGTCTTAAACTATCTCCCTGAGAATCTGAATTCTCCGCGTGACGTCACATGCCCTGCGGCCACGCACGCCACTGGGATACATAAATGACAAATGACAGTGATCTGCACATACAGCCGTAATCAGAGGACGCAATCGATTAAGGCTTAATTAAATATCAAACTAGTCTCATTAGTAATGTTCGCCATGAAAATTAAACCGTATCATGTCATGGGCGGAGGGAGTGGGGCACAGAGGGTGCAAAGGCAATCTGAACCGCTGTACGCCCACGTATTTATCAAGAGGGCTTTGGTTGCTCAGCCGCGTGTGTGATGTCATAATTGGCGGGCATCATAAACTACAGGATTTATTATTACTTTACGATATAAAGCGAAGCGTACAGAATTGTGGGTTTGTCCTAATGTCTAATAAAATACTAAACAAGCTCATTTCAATTTGATGTGCGTATGCGTCACTAATTATTGCGTCATACACTCATTATGGGAACATACAGAATAGTCAAGAGCCCTTTGCTTTAATACTATACTCCATTCATTAACATGAAACTATTAATAGTGGAGTTTCCTGTAAATCGATAAGTTTTGCAAATCCGTAAATATGTAAAAGATGAACAAAATCACAACAAAACTTATGACTAAGAAATATTTTCTACTCTTAAACAAATATTGATGTGATTTTGTTCATTATTTACAGATTTACTGATCTATTAAGTTACACTTATTACAGAATTCCACCATTAAGTGTGAAAAGTCCCTGAAAAATAAAACAGATGGCGCCACAATCGCAAATCTCATGTGACATTTGCGATGTACCATCTTTAACTAGAACGCATTAAAATTTTTAGACTGATATGTCATTCGGTTCTGTTTTGACACCCATCGAAAGCAAGCAACCTTGAAGATTTTTGAAAACATGAAAAAAGTGAATTTCGCGTCTTGATTAAACATTATTTCTTGCGTGGAAAAAACATTACGCAAACCAAAGCATCGTTTGTTAAACATTATGGGGACTCCTTACCATCGATTGGAACGATTCACAAGTGGTTTACTGATTTTCGTTGTGGTAGTATGACCACAAAGGACGCCGAACGTCCTGGTCGTCCAATTGAGGTTACAACGCCAGAAATCGTCGATAAAATCCATGGTATATTGGACGATCGTATTTATATATTTGCGAGTAATATTCGGATAACAATTATCATATTATTTTTTGCAGAATTGAACTTTGTTATTGCGTCGATTATGCAAAAAAATGTAATAAGTATTAAGGTCAGTTACAGTCCAATTTTCAAAAGTTGTAGTTAATCCTGAATATTGGATTAGTCAAATAAAGTTAAACCATATTCTTATAAATGTTTAAATGAACTCAAATATAATCTTATCATTAGGATTTCGGAAAATGATTTGGATAAACTTTTTAAAATCAGGTGAGAATAATATTACTTAATTTAAAATTCAAAATTAGCTAAAATTGTTTTGAAAAATTGGCTTTAAATAGCCTACCGATATTGGATGTATTGGAGATTTTGACCTCGTTTTCGGCTCCAAAATCATCTTCATCTAGTTGGAAACACTTATTGCCCATAGTACTTAAATAACTATATTTTCTACCGTGAATTACTATTATTTAACCATGTGAAAGAACATTTTTACCAAGGAAACAATAATCTTATGTTTCAATATATTTATTACACATTTAATACACCAGCATGAATAATAAATTAAAAAGTAGCAGCTCTTAATTCGTAGTCGTAAATATTTAACTACATTTACAAGCAAATTCAGAGAACTAATTTTGAAGTTAACTAATTCCATTTTTAATCTGGTTGAAATTTATTGATGTAAGAGCAATTACAAAACAGAATAAGGTTATAGGTGAATTTGGAATTACCACTAGTTCTTCAAAAGTCATATTATAATATTAAAATTAAGATAGCTGAATATATCATTACGTCTTTTACCTTTTACAATAATATTATTATTATTGTATATCACAGACCGAGATAATATATTTATATTTATTTATATATTATATTAATATATATCATCACGCCTTCTACCCATTACTGGGTGTGGCACTCTGCCGAAACAGGTCTCGGTAAGTGATATATTTTTTGCGCGTGAAGTGCGGTTACCAGTCGTCAAATCACGGCCCCCAAAGATGTTAGTGGTGGAGAAGACACAGGGGTAGTTTTTTGAAATTATGAAAATTGTTTGTCGCCTATGGGAATCGAACCAGGGTTCTCAGGATCCACAGGCCAACTTCTTACCACTGAGCTAGCCATCCCATATATTATATATTTATGGTATTAATTATTAATTAATTAATTATTCGTCATTTTATATGACTTGATAATTACGTCATGTTTTAAACTTTAAATCATCACAGCACTCTAACAAACTAAGTAGGTACATATTTTCAACTTTTTATATATATATATATATACATATTCTTTTTACTAGAGACTAATTAGACATTATTATTGCTTTAACAAATATATTTTAAAATACATACGGCAGTTAAGACTAGCAAAATAAATATTGTGCATAAATGAAAGGTAATAGAACTGTCAAAAAATTTCTAATATTCGAATTTTAAAACATTAACTATCCGGATGTTTTCAATCATCGAAATCCGAATGATCTATTAATCCAATATACGTTTAAAAACTGGGTTTTGGATTCAACACGAATCCGGAAGAATTCGAAAACCGACTGATAGTAAATATATACAAGAAAAAAATATTAATAAACTAAATAATTTTATATTTAAATCCAGAATTATCATATTATAGTATTTTATTAAATAATTTATATTACATTTTGTCCAGCAGTACAGTGGTGCAAATATCGTTAAAGCATTCGAATCCAGAGATCTTGAATTCGAATTCCACTCAAGCAAAAAAAAAAATGAACTATCACACTGCGATAAATCCGTACCCCATACTGTACAGACTAGAATAAATAAATATAGGTTTCTGTTATTATTCTTAGATTTCTATTTTTCAAATACATGTTTGACCATATTTAACGTGTTATTTAATTGTTTATCGAAACTATACAGTACAACCACTCATTTGTATAAAAATTGGAATATTTGGAATCCGGTTTCCACGAATACTGTCTTATCCGAAAAGTGATTATTGCGACATATACGGACTTTATTTGTAAGGATTCCAGTTTTGTGTATACCGAATTCTTCGGATACCAATTTAATATACAGATACCAAATTTATCGGATACTGAATAAATATAAATCCGAATATCCGGATGTTGACAGCCCTAATACGTACATTCTGATTTAGTTGGTTAATTTAATTTAAAAGTTAGTCACTATATAAACCCAGGATATGCTATCAATAAGTCGTGTCATTCAAAATCATAACTCACCACAAATTATGAGCTGTTCCATTCGATCGTTCAGTCGATTCCCAGAGAAGATCCATTCCAATGCTGCAAGAAGAAATATCTTATGAACACCAATTAACGGTCCAATGACTAGCTACAACAATTATCAGATATTTTCATCTATACATATTATATTCGGCGCACACTCGACTGCACAGAGCAGCCAACGAACGCTAACCCGAGCTGACACACAGCTCCGATATAAAAAACCATCGGAAATTTTAAACACTGCGATCATTGTTTGATACTTAATTGTTCTTATTACATATTTTTTATCGACTTCAGCAACCTTGGATATTATTTTTGTTATGAGTAACCTTGAAAAGAATAATTCACCAAATAATGACACCGCGACTGATGGTAAAAAATAAGTTTGGTTTACAATTGTTTGAGAGCAAACAGTTTTTTTTTAATTCAGTTTTTTTGTGATGACTTTGCATGTTACATCGATATTTTATCATTAGTCGTGGACAAGTATTAATAGACTATGTAAAACATTTGACTTTAGCAACTGAAGTTTAAAATCAAAGGCATCTTATTAAATTAACCTTCCAACAAAAGGTACCATCGGAATTTCAACTATCAAATGTTCCTAAGTTGTTTCAAAGCAAAAAATCTTCAAGCAAAACTTGCAGAAAATTAAATTCTCTGTATATTTGATTTGAAGCATGATTCTTTGAAATAATTTAGAAACGTTTGATGTTCATACCAGCTAATTAAATATTTCTTATTTATAATTTTCTTAATGATTATTAAAAACATGTCTTGTAAGACAAACCTTTCCGATCGTTGTACCTATAATTTCAAACGAATGAAAAAGAAATATATAATCACGTCTTTTACCTAACAAACTTTAAACCACATTAAAATTACCTCTGTGATTCTACCTCCACTAACAGCTTCGGGATGCTTAATGTGGATTTAGCTTATTGATAAAAATATATCACTTACCGAGATCTGCTTCGGCAGAGTACCACACCCAGTAATGGGTAGAAGGCGTGATGATAGACTTATTTATATTTATATATTATTTATTGTATAAAAACTGACATTATTTTCATAATTAGTATAATGAATAATTTTAAACTTTTTCATACATATTTAACTTAATTTTGACAGTAACAACATAAGTAAAATAAAATATCTTGGGCCGGTATTATCAATCACATTTATTTTTTAAATCTAGTTTTCGAAAGATAACAACGATTATGGGAAATTAAAATTGCAGTCAAAATTTAAACAATAGTTAACGATGAATGCGCATTTAAAAGTTTGACAATTCCAGCCTGTAGACTAATTTTGATGCAGAATTTAGTCTTCTTCTATAACCTTCAGCAATCTTCATTTGCGTCTCAAATTAAAATATATTAGGATAAATTAACACGAAAAGATGAAAGTTGTTTCCAGGGTAACTAGAGACGATATTTAATTTAAAGAGATTAGCCCAGATATTTTCTTTGTTTCACCATGTTCAGGCGGTCAAAAGTAAATCTTTCATCACATGAAACAGATCTGTGAATATCTCTTGTTCGACATAAACACGTGATAATAGCGAAGTGTAAGTTGGAAATATTTATGAATCACGTAAACATCTTCATCGAGCATCGAGCACACGCACGCGCACGCCTCGCCTGCAGCTGTGCACGCCGACACGCAATTATCTTTTATTCATAGAACAAAAGTCTGACGACTTTTAGATCTTCCAATCACACTAGGAAGGAGATCAAACTTCAAACAGGATATAACAAAATAAAACTGTATATCATTTCAAGTTCTCTATGTATACACGTACGACAATATTCTGATAAAATGTTAGTAAGCTAAAAATATCGCTTCGAGATTACAGTATAGGGAAATTTGACAAGTTGTATTAATTATCCTTGTTTCATGTATCGGTATTTCACACAAATTTTACAAATTGTTAGTGCACTGCACTTGCTTAAATATCATGTATCTTTTTTTCTATGGTCGATGTATAAAGTACGCATTTTCGATTACAATTTGTCTACGCAAAATGTCATTTTGCCGCTAATGAGCTTGCCCTCCAAATTTTTAACTCTATATGACAACCAGTGATAACGAATAAACAATTTAATTTTTTTGTTTTCTGTAACGCTGAAAACTTGTAAAATTACATTCTTAAAATGAGAAATTTATTGTGGCAACTGTACAAAAATCTTGGATGTGTTTTAAGCGCAAATGTACATTGTCGATTTCGAAATAATGCCGCATAAAAACTGATGATATAAATGAAAATTAGCATTCATTCACGTAAAAGCTAAATAATTATTAATCTAAAGAAATGAAATACGAAAATTAAATAATTCATCAATCATATACCTATGCTAAATATTTAATATTTCTAACTTATTTTCAAGAAAAATGGTTCAGATAAAATATGCGGAAAAGTTAATTATCTACCACTTAATTAATGGGATGGCTAGCTCAGTGGTTTGAAGTCGGCCTGTGGATCCTAAGGTCCCTGGTTCGATTCCCACAGGCGACAAATTTTCATAATTTGAAAAAAACTATCCCTGTGGCTCCTCCACCACTAACATGTTTGGGGGCCGTGATTTGACGACTGGTAACCGCACTTCACGCGCAAAATATATCACTTACTGAGATCTGCTTCAGCAGAGTGCCACACCCAGTAATGGGTAGAAGGCGTGATGATATATTTATTTATTTATTTATTTAATTTAAACAAATTTTCTCATATATGATAACGAAAAATATACGATGCCAAATGATTAAATCAATTTAAAAATATCTTATCAAATTCTCAAGTACTCATATTAGACCCTTGAGATTTTTTTTCAATTTTTATAATGAAAGTACTGATCATATGAATCACTAATGACTCTGATTAAAAAAAAAACATATAAATAAAGAGAATGAACAGAGGTTCATGTTCAAAAGTACTTAATCAGTGCATCACAGTCAGAGCTGGGCAAAATCACGAACAAAAGGAATTAAATCACAATTCACAAATCAAACAATTATTTTTTGTGACAATTCACAATTCCACTTCATTTTCAAAGTGAATTAATTCACAAATCTAAGTGATTTGTGCTTTATTTATGTGAATTATAAATCACAAGCCTTTTTGTGAATTGGGGCTTTAGGCTTGGGGCTTGGGGCTTAAATCACATTTACAATTACTAAATATTATCAATTTATTTAATATTTATTTTTTTTAAATATTAGGTACATTATTATATGCCAAACATATGTGCACAACCGAATGAAAACAGATGTAAGTAGATACGAGATGTGGCTATTAAATAATGAGACTGACGTTGTTTTAACATTTTATTTTGATTTCATACCTCTTTACTCATTATCAGCTTCATTATACACCCCTCCTATTCTTACAATGCTCCATGCGAATTTTCCATTGTTCGAAACAGTGCTGAAAGTCTTCTTCTGTTAGCTCCTTCAGAACGCGTGCCGATCTCTCTTTCCAAGCTCAAATCTTGTTGCTATTAAGGCAAATTTGAATTAAGCCCTTTCAACTGAATTAAGCCCTTTCAACTGAATTAAGCCCTTTCAATTGAATTAAGCCCTTCCATTTGAATTAAGCCCAGAGAAATGATTTAAGCCTTGTTTTAGCTCTAAAACAATTCACAAGCCCAAATCAATTTCTTTAAAGGTCTTAAGTCACAAGTCTGATTTGCAAATTTTTAAAAAAGGCTTAATTCACTTGATTTAAATCAAGAAATATGATTTAAATCAATTTATAATTCCTTTTGATTTAAATCATGCCCAGCTCTGATCACAGTGCCTGGCATAAGCTGAATGCGCCCTTGTGTGTGAAACCACGAAGAGGGCGGCAGCGGCGGCGGCAGAAGACAAGAGAAACAGACAGCGCCCGCCCTGATCACAATCGCTATACAAATGAACCGATCGCGTTTTTCAGGCATTTCCAAGTAAAAATCAAAGTTACCGTAGAACATAAAGTCGTACAATTTACCGTTGACTGAATATGAATTATTGAACAATAAAAATGTTGCGACCAGGCGATTGACGATATCAAAATACCTGTGTTTGAGCGCTAGATTTAGATACTGGTTTACTGTTAGCTACAGTTCCGTTTGAGCCGCTAATCAGATTAGAGGATACACATTGTGTTGTTAATTGCGATGCTTTTGTTTGCTGTGCTAAGTGCCGACTCGGAATTGGTGCAGCAAACTAAGCTAGACTTATTCCTTTTGGATTTTTTTCATAACGAACTGTTAACGAATGAACAAATCTAACGCGATAATGAGCAGAACACAAAATAACGTTGCTTCGAGCTCTTTGTTGTATGTTTCACTGTTTTTGTCAAAGTTAAATTTATGTGAATATAAGATTTTCCCAGATTAATTCAGTAAATTTTAATTAGGTCGGAGTTTTAATTGCTGTTGGAAAATGGACTATATTCCGGATTTTCCAGGATTCACACGAATTAAATCTCGTATGGAAACTTCATTTTGTACTTGTACGAATATTTTTAACAGAGATAAAATTATTCGCTGAACATAGTTCATAAATATAATAAATATTCTGACCTTCATGTCTTAGTCTAGCATATATGATTCAATCTAAAGATTCTGCTAGTTAATTAATACTTAATACTAGACTGTAAATAATCTAGAATTAACTAGCCTTTTAGTATATATTAGCATTTATAACAGAACAAACCAATATCAATAATAAATTTACCTACTTTAAGTTTCTTAAACGGAATATTTTATTTTAATTTTATATTAGTTTTATTGCATCATGGTTGAATAATATAGTTTATTGTATAAATTCAAATAAAACTTGAGAGAAATAATTTCTGTATTTAAATCAATCTACACATTGCATGGTTATTTATTTTGTTATTGTCAATATTAAGAATTGTCGATAAAAAAAGATATTAATTATACATATCTTGTTAGTCATGCAAAAAAATGTGTACCTAATGTTTAACTGTCACATACACATTTTAAACTTGCTATTAAAGCAACTAATTAAGAAAAATGAAAGATTTAGATGACGAATTTAATAATCTAATATTTTTATTTTAAGTTTTTTGCTTTAGAGCAATAAAGAAACAATGGGAGAAGGAAACTATTTTCTACACTAATTACCAATAGCACAGATATCGTCAGATACTATTTATATAAGTTACCGACAGAGTATAAAATATAGACAATTGCATAAGCCAGTGGTTTCCAAACTGTGCTTCGCGAATTAGAAAATGTGCTGTGAACAAGGTTCACCCGCCCCCTTAATTATAATATTGTTCGAAATATATTTTTATTTAATATTTGTACGTAAATATAAAATCTTTATAAGTTTGTAATTTTTTTTAATTAATCATCATAATCTTATCAATTGTACACTGCAACTGTTAGCACTGTTTTGTCTTTGGGCACCGTGAAAAATGTTGGTACTATAAGGAATGAACCACAAGCCTAAGCAATATATATATATATATATATATTTATTAATTATTCATGCAAAAATTCCCGGTGAATTTAAACTAGCTCTTCATAAAATTTAACGTATCAAGTAAATATTGAGTACAGATGAAATTGAAGTGAAATAAGAGTAAAGAAAAATATAATATGACACAGTTTCTCGCTAAATGGTTATTATGGAGTTTTGTTTGATAAAAGGAGAGGGTAAAGATTTTAAAGAAAAAGTTGGAGAAATAAAAATAAACCCGTGTTGTTACAGTTGGTTTAAGAAGAAGAAAGCAAAATTACACAACAAAGTTCTTTGTGAACAAACCTAAAAGCAAAGTTTAAAAAATACCGATAACTTGTTCACACAATACCAAAATTATTAAACTTCAAAGTTTTACGAGATCTCAATCAAATCAATAACAATATAAAAAGAAAAAATATCCACTCTGTAATATTTTCAACACAAGAATTGAATTCCTATCACTTTTTGTCAAAAGCGGAGGAAATATTGACGAAATCTTATTATCCTTCCGAGTGAACTAAATTTGCCAAGTTCGCAGTGCGGAATGTTTCAATCAAGCTGCTGCTCGCGTTTTTTATTTGTAATATTCACAGAAGTGCTGAAGGAATATTCTCCATGCATATTTAATGTCCAAGGGAACAATATAATACCTAACCTTGAACTATATGAACTCGTGATGAACTTTTAATTTTTAAACGCTGGCTTTCCTTACAGCTTAACTTTGTTTAATTCTCTTTCATCGTTTCATTCGCTATTTATGTTTTCATTTGATATTTATTATTTCTGAAATATTAATCACTTTCAAATGAACTTTCTGATTATAATCTGTAAGAAAAATATTAACGAGGAGCTGGAATTTATTAAGAAAATAACAAAAGTTCTACAAATTCAAATATCCTCATTAATGAAAATGTAACAAACTAGAAAGTGCAATTAAAAAAAAATACAGAGAACTTTCTCAACATTTCGACAAGTCTTGTTATTACTTACTTCTTCCAAATTTATTTTTCGCATTGACCTACTTTATTCTTCCTTTTAGAAGACTGTAGTATTACTTTTAATCCCGGAGGGATAAAATTTCAAATTGAATCCCGTCGGAAATAAATTGACAGGAATACAAGCTTTACTATAGCATCAAGTATATTATAAACTTCAAAATATGTCATTTTGTTTACGTTGCATAAGTTACCTATAAATTTGTATAATGCTGTCATTATGAATCCAATGTCAAAATTAATTCTTAATTTAAAATGTATAGCTGGAAGTGAGAAAAATAGTGTACATACCTCAGGACTAAAGTTCATTTAAGTCCCCAGGTGATTATTTCGCGAACCGCAGGCGAGGGAAATAAACTTCACGCCCAGGATTAAATTAAGCCCTCTAGTATATAATATGCTATTATTTCCCTTTTTTTTCGTCCTTACCTATAAGATAATTGTCGCATTTTCCGAGTCTAACTGCAATTGTGTGGAATTTACTTTCAAAACAAGCTCATACCGACGCTCCCCTCCTTTCTTATCTCTTTAGATTATAGTCTGTTTTTTAACCAGGAGGAGTAAATGCATAAGTCAGATTTACACTATAGAAAGTTACCAAAGAAAGTTACTAGATTTTTGTTCGCGCGAAATACAAAAATTTCTTACACATCTGCACTGATTAAGTCTCATGGAATTTATTTTAAAATACAAATGACATTATAAACTCTAATTTGTCACGCCGTATATTATTAGTTCTTAAAAGAACTGATTTATTTTAATGTCACAGAAATGCAAAAAACCAACAAGAAAACAGATAACCTCAAAACTTATGACAGCTCTAATAAAATCTATGTACAGTGAAAACTGGGCGAAGCATTAGCCAATCAGAACCGTCAGTTTTAGCGGTTAAAATTTAAATTACTCCTCCTGGTTAAAAAACAGAGTATAGTTGTTAAAAGAGTGGACGTAAGTGAAAGATTTATGATACAGGTGTGTATGAGCGAAAGAATGAATGTGTTTGAAGATTTCTTGCGCAATGAAAGAATTCCGAGTGTGGGAATAAATGAGGTGGTAAGGAAGGATGGCGGATGGTGTGTTAGAATGAGAATGTTTCAGGGGTTTGTGCTACCCAATTTGATAGGATATAGCGTGATGTTATGTATATATATGACATAAATCTTATGAAAAAATTAAATTCAATACAATTTTATTATTATTATTTCACATATCTAGCTTAAATAGTATCTGATACTAAAACAGATAGAGAATATAAAAACACGTTATTATTTTTGTATAACGGGTGAATGTAATTAAAACAGTAATTTTTCGTTTTAAAGATATTACTTAGGTCTGTTCATTTCACTTACGGCAGCATTTAACAGTAAAACGTCGTGTCAAAACATAAAATATGTACCTACAGCTACTCTGCAATCAGCTATAAATAAATATTTGACATCCATTTCTCGACACATATGCATTAATTAAAAATAATTCTATATATTATTTCTACACAAAAGAAGAGAAAAAATCTACTGCGACTGTAAACTGCACGCGTCGAATGAAGAAAAGAAAACGAACAAACGTAATATAAAGGTTTAATAAAAAAAAAACAGGCAGTTTGTATTCTTATTATTTATAGACGTATAGTTCATTAACAGGTATGGGTAGGTATACTTTATTTTACGTAAAAATGCAGAAATCTAAAATATATTGTAGAATGTATACGCGTAGGTTGTCATTTACATTTTACTAACAAAACGTTAAAAGTATGGTATTTGATTAAAACGCTATTTTCAAAAACTAAACAGAAACTTTGATAATTAATTTCTATTGCATTTTTTAAGTTTATTAACTTTTTTTATCAAGTTTTTCATTCTGTAGATTTATGTTACTCTATTAGTTCATTTTATTTAACAATCAATTAATTAACCAGGCATAAATAATATAAGATTTAATTTGAAAATTCGCAGGAAATGATGATATTTTTGTACGGTAGAAATACAGAAAATTGGAATAATAATACGTATATAGACTGATAGATTACTCCAAAATTAGTGAATTTTACATTCAGCAGAATGTCTAAAACGCATATTAAAATAGAAAAATAAGTGCTGCAATGACCCTTATTATAATATGAGTACAGTTTGTGTAACGAGTCACAGGTGAGTTACGCAAAATACAAATATTATAGTTGGTTATTGTAACATGTATTTTTCATACTACTTTTCCTACATCGCATTCAATTACTTTTATTTAAATTTTTTCGGGTTCAATAAACAAACATTTGAAATTTATTTTATTTTGACATTTATTAGTTAGATTGCAGTTCAATTTTATTGTTATCTAGGTTATGTTATAAAACAAAACACATTTAATTTTTAATTAAGAGGTATTTTACAGTTTAATATATTATTTTATGGGGTGGCTAGCTCAGTGGTATGAAGTCGGCCTGTGGATTCTGAGAACTCTGGTTCGATTCCCACAGGCGACAAACAGTTTTCATAATTTCTAAAGCTACTCCTGTGGCTCCTCCACCACTAACATCTCTGGGGGCCATGATTTGACGACTGGTAACCGCACTTCACGCGCAAAATATATCACTTACCGAGATCTGCTTCGGCAGAGTGCCACGCCCAGTAATGGCGTGATGATATATTTTTATTTATATATATATTTTATTATAAAAATAATAATTGCAATAATTTTACATGAATTGGTCAATGACAGCTAAAGTGCTAGATTTATATTTGACAAGCAGTTGTACAAAATTTAATTTTGTAGCACTTTTTTGACAAAAACTAAATTCACTTTATAAATGCGACATAGGAAAACTCAAAATTATAATTAACTGAAGAAGTAAAAGAGTAAAAAGTTTACTGCTCGATTCTCAAAAATGTTTTAGCTAATCCTGAATTAATTGGTTGAATCAAATTAAGCTAAATCATATTCTTAAAAATGTTTAAATAAACCCAAATTATCATTTAATTTTTAGAACGTAATTTGAATTGACTTTTTAATATCGGGTTAGAATAAGATTAACTACTCCAAAATTCAGGATAAGCTAAAACGTTTTAGATTAGTTTATCATAATAAAAATGTAATTACAGGTTTTAATTTACCAGAAAATTTATTTAATTATTTGTCTTCAAACAAACCGAAAAATATAGTAGTAATTAGTAGCAGAAAAGTATTTTATCTACACGGGAAGTGATACATAATTCCCTACAGTAAAATTATTCTCCTTACAATAGAAAATAAAATTCCTTACTGCCAGAGAAGAATTCAAAAAGAAGCCGATACATATTAAATTTACCA
The DNA here is from genome assembly GCA_911728475.2 of Pterostichus madidus. Classification (NCBI taxonomy): domain Eukaryota; kingdom Metazoa; phylum Arthropoda; class Insecta; order Coleoptera; family Carabidae; genus Pterostichus; species Pterostichus madidus. The sequence goes on from OU452312.1 coordinate 25,263,715, forward strand.
TCTCCAATAAAAATACCTTACTAATTACCAGGACCGTATTTACATAAAATACGAAATAAGACAACGTTTAGTACAACGACTAAATTTCCGATGTTCCTAATGTAATCAACTTAAGAATCTAGCGTTTCGTTAGCACATCGAATGAACGAAATTCCATTCTCATACGAGACAGTATCAGTACTTGAAACAACTGTAAATTGCATCATAAATTGTTGAGTGGCTGGCGGGTGCGTTCAGTCAGCTGAGCACGGATGCGTGTTTTCAAACTCTGTCACGGCACAGATGGCGAGATGGGCATGTGGAGGTAATTGAGTAATTAGTTACGCCTACGCGTGAAATCTTATATTTTGAATTTAAGACCTGTATAATTTTATATTATTATAGGTATAGAAATACGTAGCAATATAGGCAGAAGCCTGTGAATAAAATATAATCTCTTTAAATATTGTTTTGAATCGATCATTATATTTATTTGTCTAATCAAATATTTTGTTTTTGCTGGTAAACAGATCTGTTGGTTAGTTATAGCACCATTTACCTTGGTTAACGTTGGTTACTTGCTATCGGGTTGAAAAGTATAGTCAGCTTAATTTAATGTTGAATAATATATTTTTAAAATCGCAAAATTATCAAATAATCTGAAAGCATTTAATTGAATACATTTTAATGATTAATTATTACTTTCCAAATAAATACATAGCAATTGATCAAATTAAATTATAAAGAGAAAAATTGGGATACCGCCAGGATTTGAACCTGGGACATATGAACTCCGGTCTTATGCTTTAAATCATTTAAGCTGCGGTGACCGTTAGTTGGTTATATTATTAATAAGTAATTTGATAAAATAAATAAATAAATATATCATCACGCCTTCTACCCATTACTGGGTGTGGCACTCTGCCGAAGCAGATCTCGGTAAGTGATATATTTTGCGCGGGAAATGCGGTTACCAGACGTCAAATCATGGCCTCCAAAGATGTTAGAGGTGGAGGAGCCACAGGGGTAGTTTTTGAAATTATGAAAATTTTGCTGGACTGCTTCGCTGACTTTATTTCCTATACTAGAATTAGATATTATAATTTACTTTGAAATAATTCACCCCAATAAGTATATCAGTTTGTTTAATTCAGTTCATTTAGTCATGTTGTATAATTTAACTGAACTAATTTAAATGAACCAAGTGACAAATGGAATACAGCTTTGGTAAAATTTCTTTAGAAATGTTTGCTATGATAATAGCTACATTGTATTCTATTTGTCACTTGGTTCACTTAAATCAATTCGGATAAATTAGACAGCATGACTATATAACTGAACTAAGGGCCAGTTTTTCATTCACCGATTAATGTTAATCATGATTAAATAATAATAGAAACTATGGTTTCCATTATTATTTAATCATGATTAACGCTAATCGAGAGTAAACCGGTGATTGAAAAACTGGCCCTAAGAAAACTGGTAAACTTATTGGTATGGATTACCTCTATGTAACAGAATAAAGTGAGCGAAGTAATGTAGTCAAATAAATAAGTGATCTGGTTCAGTAAGTGTAAGTTAGATCTGATCTGGCAAATGGAAGCAATGGAAAAAGTTGCTATGATAATGGTTGCTAGGGCAATGATTACTATGGCAATAGTTGTTATAGCAGTGGCTATAGGCGTAATCCCTTTTTAACATTTGGATCACATCTAACTTACATTTCCTGAACCAGATCACTTATTTATTTCACAGGGTTACTCCTCTGACTTTATTTTCACTACTAGAATTACTGATTCTAGTTTACTGTGAAGTAATTCACCCGAATAAGTACATCAGTTTGTTTAATTCAGTTCATTTAGTCATGTTGCCCTATTTATCTAAACTGATTTAAGGAAACTAAATGGCAAATGGTGTATAGCTAATGATGGTAATAGCTACCATGGAAATAGTTGCTGTGGTAATAATTACTACAGTAATAATTGCTATGATAAACATTACTATTGGATCTATTTTGTAACAAAACTTGTTAAATATAGCAATAGCTAAGACCCCAAACCCCCATATGACATTAATTGTTATTGTAATGATTGCTACGGTAATGATTTTTTTTTAAGTGATTGCTATGGTAATATTTACCATAATAAATATTGCTCTGGTAAGGATTCGAATTTTATATCGTATAGGAAAGAAATATATTTTAAAAATTAATTTGTTCTTATATCTTTTTTTCCTTAAATACACTAGAAATCTGAAATCGGGATTAATTTGCTGTTGTTTAACGAAGTAATAGAGTAAATTGTAATATTCTTTTCACCGCATGAAATCCTGTAATGAAAGTGACTTTCCCCAAGGTCCGTACATTCCCTTCGCATTGTAAAGCTCTGTCTGCATAGAATGAAGTAGGCTCTATCTGAGAGAACGATTTGAAACGAAACAGCCGTGTCTAGATGTTCTTGAGCACCAGCGCACTGTAATTACCAAAGACACCAAGTCGAGCACGGCGCATCGGCATCACACCATCACAAACGTGCGAGCGACCGACGTCTTCAGCGTTCACCCAACCACAACACCACCGCCATCGCGCCAGTTCCTAGTCCGATACGGGTCAGGTCCCCCACAATAACTCATCCAGGTGATCCGAAGCTGGAGCGCCTTCGCCGTGCCTTCCAGATAAATCAAAATAATACTGTAAGAATACATCAATAGTGCTCAGTGCGGCGGTGTAAACCTGGCTTATCGCGCGAAACTTCTCACTTCGCACCATCCGGGAATGTAATTGCATGAACTGAACCGATTCCAATTTGATTCGTTTTTTAAATATCTTGAACTGCGATCAAGTGATTTATAAACTAAAATGGATGGTTTTTTATCGTTTTTGTAATTAATAATTTAGGTTAGGAGTTCTGCTTTAGTGGTTTTGTTTTTATTGCTGTAATTAAAAGCTGGTAAATTTCACGATCAGATTTCCAACTGTGAATTCGGATTTGATTTTTTGTGAATGGAAATAAACAGGGTTGAACGCACATAAATCCAGATCTGATTGACCTTTTTAACTCCAAGTACAGAACACTTCTCTCTGAATTTAAGAAAAGAGTATTCAAAAACTCGAAAATAATTGCCTCTAAAATATATATTTCATTATATTAGTATGCCTTAATTCAAAATTCAATATGAGCCAAATATACATCTGCATATCTTAATTTGATAATCGATTAATCTTCGTCAATATTTTCTTTTTAAACTGGTTCGCAATGGATGGAAAAGACAAATTTGTATGAGAAATTATAACATGTAAGTGAAAACCAATAGAATCACGAATTTGTTTGAAAATGAACCAATGAAAAGTGATAATTCTTCACTGTAATTAAATCTCCTTGGTTACCAGTAAAAAAATGTAATTTTCATAAATGTCACTTGAAAATAATCTGTCGAAATGTCAAATTCTCGATTGGGAACTGCTCCTACAGAAGGAATTTTAATTAAAATTGAAGGGAACATTCCAAAAAAATACCAAAAAATTATAAGATTATGCTTGTTTAATTCTAACGCAAAATATAAGGCGTAATATGATAATTCTGAGATAATATTTTTACATGAATTTAAATTCGTTGTTACGGAAATAGAAATCCATTTCCATAAAAACTCATACTTCTAAAAATATTATCGGAAATTATCATATCACTTGTATGGGCGTCCACAGACATTTTTCCAGGGGGGGGGGGGGAGTCGCAAAAAACTCTCATATAGACATAAATTTCAAAAATATTTTTTTTTTTACATAATACAAATACACATAACAAATAGACAAAAAAATATTTAAATTTGTGAAATAAATTACTAGTCTTTGTCGTCTGGGTTTAGATTGAAGAAGAAGAACAATTTCGAATAACTCTTCTATAAATTGACATCATTTCTTTAATAAATTCCGATTAACAGTTTTTATTTTCTAATATTTTGTGTCCGTGTATACTTAATAAACTTAGATTACTCAATCGTTACGATAGGGAACATGACGCTTGCTGGCCATAAGAATACTACTGGAAAGTTTCAGTTTGAATTTATTATCGTCAAACTTATAATTTAATTTTTATTTAATTTATATATACAAATACAGGAGGGTGACCGCGGCTCTCGAACATAGGACTTTAACATGTAAAATCATATTGATTTAATTTCCAGATTCATAATTATTTAAAACAAAAAAGCTTCAAATAAAAGTTTTAGGGAATCAAATACGAAATTAATTTTGCATGCTTTGTAACGGCACAAATTAGATCTGAAAATAACTAAAATTGTCTCACAACTATCGATAGCTATGAAATTTAAACAAAATTAAACAAATGTTTGACGTTCAATCTGTCAAAACTGACAAAATAAATTCTTTATTTATTATTTCATTTATTTTGACAAATACAACGTCAAACATTTCTATAATTTTGTTTCAATTACATGCATATCGAGAGTTTTGAGGCAATTTTCGTTATTTTCAAATCTAATTTGTGTCGTTACAAAGTATGTACAATTAATTTTGTTTATTGCTTCAGATGCAGAATTTTAAGCCCTAAAACTTTTATTTCAAGCTTTTTTGCTTAAAATATTTAGGGAAGCAGGAAATTACAAAATTATAATTTTACATGTTAAAATCCTATGTTCGAGAGTCGTGGTCACCACCCTAGTTAATAACCAGGGAGAATGCCCCGGCTTGCCCCCTCTGCGAACGCCCATGGGTATTTTAGTTATGAAAATATTTATGAATATGAATGAATTGAAAGTGTGTGTTCCGAAATAAAAATGTTTGGCCGAGATTAATTGCAGGATGAATCGATGTACTCGTATGTACTGAGTTTACTAAAGATTCTACTTAATGGAGTTGGTGGCTCAGTGGTATCGCATCGGCCTGTGGATCCTGAGAACCCTGGTTCGATTTCCATAGTTGACAAACATTTTCATCCCTGTGCCTTCCCTACTACTAATATCTTTGGGAGTCATGATTTAACGGCTGGTAACCGTTCTTCATGCGCATAAATATATCACTTACTGAGATCTGCTTCGGTAGAGTGCCACACCCAGTAATGGATAAAAGGCTTGATGATATATTCATATTTATTTATTTATCTAATTACCGTTATTACGACAAAATTTGTTGAGTCTTTCTTGTGACAACAAACTTTCATCGAATGTAAAACAGAATGATATAGATGTGACACCAGTTGATGGAATGAAAGAACAAAAGAGAAAAGGGAACAAGGGTCACTAGTGAGTAAATATGTATCAATTACAGAATTCACTGATTGTGACAAACTAGTACCCTCATAACTCGTCATGCCGGTATATTTATGTGATGTGTATGATACAAAATATTAATTAAGTCGTCATCAAACAACAACCAAATGTCAGTACAATAACCAGCTTCTCTCAAACATATTCACAACTATTATTTTTAACGCATTAAAGCGTCTACCATGACCGAAACCAGTACGCTCGTTAGTATTATTTTCGTATTTACTTTCTGTCTCATGCTATCAGATTCTTTTCTCAAGCTAAGCATATTGACTCACGCACAAATCTCTGATTAACCAAATGAATTAATTACAAGTCAACAGCTATTCGTAGCGTGGGTAAGATTTTTTCCGGACATACTTCACACTTCTAAACAACTCCGGAGCGATATGAATCGGCACGGCCTGGCGGGGTGAGGGGTCAAACTGAACTCGAACTTGAGTCTCGTCTCGGTCTCGCGCTGACTTAGAAACACGGCTGTTTCTATCGAATTAATCTAGTGAGCAATAACTCACGGCGGTATCAAAGCCCACTGCGCGCCTGCTGATGCCTTGGTACTTGGATTCTTCGTTCGTGGTTCGTGGTTCGTGGTTCGTGGTTCGCCCGCCCAGACAGACCTGAAGATAGTGAGAATGAAAAACTAATAGTTACTAAACACTAAAGAGCCAAGGAATAAACTCATGGATTGCAGATTGATTTGAATACATACATAAGTATATTATATCATGCTGGCTGTCTCATCAAATAGGGTACCACATATCCTTGAAACATTTACTAAACATTTTCAGTCAGATTCTCAAAAAAGTTTTAACTAATCCTGAATTTTGCATTAGCTATTCTTATGCTAGTCCGACTTAAAAAATTTAATTCTATTCACTTATCAAAAACTAAATGATAAGAAGATTGTGTAACAAATCATGGTGGTCAAACATGAGAATTTATCTTGACCACTGATTGTCGACGTGCTGAAGTTGGATAATAAGTAATGAACGCTGCAAGTGCGCGTGGTAAATATTTTATTAAAACAACTTAATAAGAATCAACATAAAATAAAGATAATGAATTAATTAAACAACAAATAACAAATTAATAACATCATATTCTCGGGATAGACACCCTCGAATATTCTTCTACTCACGAATCATAACTATTAACTACTTACGTACTATCTACTATATTCGAACTGTGTGCTACATACTTCTACATTGTATACTATCATCTTAACTATTCTTAACTATGGCATTTATAGTAAATAAATGCTAGATCGCAATAATTTCGCCGAATGTGACAAATGCCTCAAATACTTGCGCGTGTTCCAAAAGGTGAATAACATGACATGTGTCTTAAAGACGCAATCTAATCAACAATTTTGCAAACGATTATTTCTTGTACATCCTGTCTGTTACAATTGTGTTAATATTTATTTAATTTTTTTGGAAATATGGTTTATCTTAATTTGACAAATAAAAAATTCAGGATTAAAAATGTACTGTTTTTCGACAATACGCGCATTTTTAGTGTATCATCATCAAAATTTTGTTAAAGTATAAAGTTTCTTCAATTTTTCAGCAAACAATGTGACAAATGTTATCGCAAGTAATAGTATATAGTATTCAATAAATTAGATCTGTATCAACTGAGCTATGGTCTCCATGTAATTCAAATCTGAAGATATTCCAATCTTTCTCTCTTTTTTTGTTATGTGTCAAAGATGGCCGCGATTCTATGACCCTCTCATTGACTTGAAGTATAACTTTTTCCTATAATAAAAAAAATAAATTGGATTTTGTTAAAAAAATTGTAAAAGCGGTAGAACGATTATTGATAGAGTCATATGACAAGACAATTTGTTTGCATTGGCCATGAAATTGAAAGCAATATCAGTGCATTATTATTAAATAATAAAGTTTTAAGCTGCTTTATGTATTAATAACTAACAAAGCAAAATAATTGCAATAATAATTAGTCACTTTACATTATATCCTACTCAGCTTTGTTGTAAATCGGAACCAGCTATTTGAATCAGCAAAACTACGAATTTATATAAAATAAAATGTAAAATGAAGAAGTCTCCGTTGCTGTGAAACATTCGATTTGATATTGCGAGCTTATGTCAGACTTAAAATTTAAATTTCTTTCGTAAAAACCAATATGCAATCGTAATTCTCAAAACTGATGCTAAAGTAAACAGAAATATAAACTGTGGGAACATTTTAAAAAATCTAGAACATTGTAAGAAGCAATATGAAAAATGTTGTAGTAGAATGGCCAAGAGCATCTCGAGTTGAAGATCGGTTTTGTGATCGGCAGCTCGCAGCTTTCAGTTTCACGGATCACGGATGTATGCGGTAGTCTTCACTAACGCGGAACAAGAACGAGATTTTTATATCGATGCGAAAGGCGAAAGGAATTCTCACTTCACTTACAATAATTTCATTCATCGACGATGCTATGATTCAGTGATTCAAATATTGCATTATTATATATTTGATTTTTATAATATTTATCGGTTAATTATACAATTAAACCTATATAGAATGTCGTAATAAAAGTGGGCTAAAGTGAAGTATCACTGACAATTTTTTAAATTTTCCCCACCACTATAAAGACATTTAATTATTAGTGGTCCTAAAACTTTTTTAGAGATTTGAAGCTCATCGCAAAGGAGTATAAATGTCATAAATGTATCAAAATGGCAAAGACTGAGATAAGGCTTGGTTTAGTTTCAAAGAATTATTTTTTTATTTCTTGATAATAGTAGGTTACTTGCTTGTTTGAAGCTAAAATATATTTTTCAAATAACAGTTTAGAAGCACTGATTTATTTAGTAATTTTCAGGGAGTTTTGAAATTCACAAAATTTTACCAACTTAAAATTACATTTTTAAAAATTGGTCAGTGATACTGCACTTTTGCCTAAAAGTGCAATTTTTTGCTACAAGTGCTTCTACTCAATCTTTTAGTTTTAGATCTTTAGAAGAAGTGTAAAATAAAGTTGTAGAAATTAATTTATGCATTTGAATCAATTTAATTAATTTATAAATTTGTCAAAAAGCGATGGTTTTATTTTCTAGGACTTCTAGGTAGTTTGCTATGTAAAAGCCCGTTTATTAATATTATTTAAAAAGTGACAGTGATATAATTTGCATAATTTTACGCTGTGATTTCTATGCGATATTTTGTCGCTTATCTCACTGATGAGTTATCTTTTATTTTTTCCCAATATTTACAAACGTATTGAAGTATGAAATACAGAGTGATCAAAAAGAATTGTTACAGTTGGCAATACAATTCCAGTGATCTTTTTATTCCACAGTTGGCACAACGCCAGGCAAGGCGGAAATGCTATTTGGCATTTCTAATAAATACAAATAGGTTACGATATGTCAGGAGTCTGACAGCTAGAATTTTGGCTTTTTAAGTAATAGAAATAAATGTTATAATAAATGTACTCAAATTTCAATTTTCAAATGTCACTGTCAACAACAGGAAATGAATTTATGTATCAGGCTTACCAATTTCAAGTATTTTTTTTATTGCCAACTGTAACAATTCCTTTTGATCACTCTGTAATTAGTTTATATCATACAATTTACAATTTTAACAGCTACTAAGTAAGTAAAAAAGTGTACATTTGAATTAAATTTTCTATAATTTTATATAATTAAATCAATTTAGTTTTTGTGTACAATTGATTTAAAAGCAATAAAAGACATGTTTTCACAATTAAAACGACAGTTCATAGAATCTAAAACAATCAACATTTTGCTATCTATAGCTATATTCCATTTGCCACTTGGTTCACTTAAATCAATTCAGATAAATTTGATACATGACTAAATGAACTGAATTAAGCAAACTGATACACTTATTAGGGTAAAGTACTTCAAAGTAAATGAAAATCTGTAATTCTAGTACTGAAATAAAGTAAGCGAAGTAATGCAGCGAAATAAAGAAATGATTTGGTTCTGTAAATATAAGTTAGATCTGATCCAAATAGCAAATGGAAATACGTCTTATGTTACTCATTATAATGTAGATGACAAATTTTTCGTTTTGCACTTCTCGTTCGTTTTACAATAACATAATTTATAAATGAATTTCAATTTTCCATCAGTATTGAAGCCTTATCTCATTTCTCAACATCTAAATCACGTCATAAAATCAATCATTCAAAAAACAATTCTCCGACATAAACAAATAAAAACCATCATAAATATTATAATTTCCCAGACGATCAGAAATCTAACTTCATCATTCACGTGCACAGTGCGCACTCTTACACATGCACACAAGTCACGAATTACAAGGTTAAGAAAACAAACTTACGCTGAAACTAAAATACAACCATATACAAACATAAACAAACACATACATACACGTGTGAGTGAACGCTACATATGTTGATTTATGAAAACATGTAAATGATCGATGAGTTTAGTTTCACGCCGTCCAGACAGGTTAAAATAAATTACGTATTTGAAACGGTGCTCCTTCTCGTTAGCTTGAGAGGTGTAGAAGCTACGACAACGACTATTATTAAGAACTGCAAAAATTCGATGCAACGTACAAGCATTAATAACTGGAGTATAAAGTACCAACGATGACAAAGGATGCAGAGCAACAGATACTAGTTTATTTTATTTTTGCTACATGAAAACAAAAAAATTATATATTGTTATGTTAGGCTTCGTATCGGTTTGTGTTTAGATGATTTTATAGATAAATACAGAATAATCAAAAGGAATTGTTACAGTTGGCAATAAAAAAAACTACTTGAAATTGGTAAGCCTGATACATAAATTCATTTCCTGTTGTTGACAGTGACATTTAAAATTTAAATTTGTCTACATTTATTATTACATTTATTTCTAAAGTATTTCTATTACTTAATAAGTCAAAATTTTATTAGCTGTCAGACTCCTGACATAACATTTATTAGAAATGTCAAATAGCATTTCCGCCTTTATCTGACGTTGTGCCCACTGTGGAATAAAAAGATCTCTTGAATTGTATTGCCAACTGTAACAATTCCTTTTGATCAGCCTATACAACTGAAGTACAAGTCGAGATAAACTGTTTTGATTTCACTGACGAAAGAAAATTTATATATTTTTTTAATTATATCATTTCAGGCAGCTCTGGTAATGAAAACAGCTACTGGACTGATTTTATAAATGAAAAGATAAAATTTACGGCAACGGCGAGAAATTTTTTTTTGCAGATCTGAATGAAATTTGGCGCCCATAAACATTGGATAGTCATACGCATCCTGTTAAAATATGAAACATATTCATCGTCTGTAAACAAATATATTCGCTTGTAAAGTTGAGTTCTTATACACGGGGCTTATGGCGATCATCACTCAGAATCGCACATATTTGGTTTGTGTACCTCTAAAATTTTGCAGTTTCATTTGAAAAACTAGTATGATGTTCTAGAATTATCCATGTATATTGTGTCAAAAGGAGAAAGTTTTCGATCGTTTAGTATAGCCATTGCAAAGCCTTGTTTTTAACGAAAAATTAAGAATCCCAATTTATAATGGTAACACCACACGGTGGTATGGTATTTGTAAATTCACTAGACCAACAACCTGTTAACAATTCATGATATTCAAATCATTATAGGTATAAAACACTTATTTGATTCAATTTTTATATTTTTTTGAGCATCAGTTTCACTCGACAATCGATGGCGCCACCGTGACAGTAGTACTACCTTAAAGTACTACAATTTGCTTTTGTTTTTCATGCAAGCGTTGTTCAACATTTACAAAAAAAATATTTGTTTATTTATATTTTTGTATTTGCGAATTGAAAAGAAAGTACTTTAGAACTTAAGGTGTTTCTGTACTATTTAGTTTTTCTTGGTTTTGTTGGCGTCTGTCAATAATTCATTGAAGGTATTCTCCTGAAATACTTCTTGATTTTATAGTCTTATGCTGGGTTGCATGAAAGTTTTATCGGTTCATTAGCAACTAACGGTTCAATAAATTTCAGTAAATCACTATTGATACTGTTGCTAGATAAACAATTCTTTAACTAAAGAGCTCTTTATTTTTTTCTTGCAACCCAGCATTAATCTAAAACCTAAAAAGACGCGGTAGGTTTTCTTCTCTTCGTATGTGTGCAAATATTATTGCTACACTTCTATTTACAAACTGCTGTACCGTTGTAAAATTTTAAAATTTTTCATTAAAATAATGTTTTTTCTCTCTAATTTTTGCTTACTTATTTTTGTTATTTCTAAAATCATAATTTGTGACAGAAACGTAATAGCTATAGCGTCTACTATACCTAGAATAGTTTAACTTATGCAAGAAGTATTAAATCGCGCTATCAGTTCAAATAACCAACAAATCATTTCAATGTTTGTAACTGCAAAACTGCAAAGATGTGTAAGATGCAGCACAATTTCTTTAACTCTTCGTTTTCTTCAACAAACAAAATACCATCAGTCGGCAAAGTTCGGTCACGTATATAAGAAAAATGGAAGTACTTTAAAGTTCATATGAGCGGAGGAGGAACCAGCGAGAGGAAAGTCGAACATCAGGCCTCCGAGAGGCACGAAGCGGAGAGGGGATGGGGGCTGGTGCAGGCTCCACCTTTATATAAAAGTTGGCGGAGGTGCCGGCACTGACAAGCCAATTTCTCAGCGCGAAACTTCTTAAAATCTAGACATTCTTCGCCGGTCAGAAGATTTAATGCCCCCAATTTCGAGCACGTTTTTTACGGCTCACGGTGACTCGACCCGCTGAGATGTTGCGAACTCTACCTTTGAAATTTCTTAATACAATATACTAATTAGAATTTATGTTGTATATTCAAATTAATGAAAGATTACTGAAATTGAGGCTGAGATCTAAAAGTAAATTAAGAATTTGATTGAAAGTTTCACCGATTCCAAGTTGGTGAAATAAAACAGATTGCATGAAAGCAATAAAATTGTGAATGTGGATCAAGTGAAAATAGTGTGCCAGAATAGGAACATTTGGCAAAGTTTAATTTCAGAATAAATATAACGAATAATTTAAAGAAATTATTCTGCCTCATTTGATAGGACATAGCGTTGTGTTAAGAATTATCTAATATCTACATAAATATAACAGTTTTAATAGCTTTAAAATATAGAAATAAAAATAAGTATATCATTACGCCTTTTACCCATTACTAGATGTGGCAATCTGCCGAAGCAGATCTCGATAAGTGATATTTTTGAGTGTGAAATGCGGTGATTTTTCGAAAAACAAAAAAACGCCAATAACTGTGAACTGGGGCTCCAAATAAAAAATTTGAACTAAGAAAAGTTGTTTGTTTCAATGAGTTCTAATTGCCGTTTTCGGGTGTTACAACTTAGTATTAAGGTAGTACTAGCGTGAATTTTTTTTTGCAGATATGAATGGCGTACGTAAACATTGGATAGTCATACGCATCCTGTTAAAATATGAAACACATTCATCGTCTGTGAACAAATATATTCGCTTGTAAAGTTGAGTTCTTATACACGGGGCTTATGGCGATCATCACTCAGAATAGCACATATTTGGCTTGTGTACCTCTAAAATTTTGTAGTTTCATTTGAAAAACTAGTATGATATTCAGGAACTATCCATGTATATTGTATCAGAAGAAGAAAGTTTTTTATCGTTTAGTAATGGATATATATCCATGCAAAGCCTTGTTTTTAACGAAAAATTAAGATAAAACAAAAGACAAAATGTCATGTTACCGTCGTAGATAGGTTAACATCAGTCAGTTCAGCTAAGTCGGTATCACAATCCACTATTCCCGAGTTGGTCTAGTTGGATAAATGATCGCACCATACTGATGAGTCTGTAAGGATGAAACGCGTCTATGGTTAAAGCTGAACTGACCAGCCGTTTGTTGATGACCTGATAGTTGATGCAAACGTGCTGTAAAACCTTATGGAATTATGAGACACGTGATGGAAAATTAGTTTTTTCCTATTTTTTCTTATTTATGAAAAATTAAGAATTCCAATTTATGATGGCAACACCACACGGTGGTATGGTATTTGAAAATTCACTAGACCAACAACCTGTTAACAATTCATGATATTCAAATCATAATAGGTATAAAACACTTATTTTATTAAATTTTTATAATTTTTTGAGCGTCAATTTCGCCACTCGACAACCGATGGCGCCACCGTCACACTAGTACTACCTTTATACCTTGTATATCAGATTCGAAATTTCGATTTCGAAACTTACGTTTTAATGGCAGGTAGAACTAGTTATTAAAGCTTCTGCCCGTATTCATAAAACTATTCAACAAAATATTTATGTAACGATTCATATGTAATGACAGCTCTTTTATGTAATTACATAGACCGAGGTGTAATTGTTTACCTTTGTAACGAATTATTGTGAATACGGGTTATCGTGGTTCAGTGAATAGAAAAATCGACTCACAAGCGAAAGTTCATTACTTTGTAAGTTCACATCTCATTCAGTTGAACTTGAGCTGTGTTTTTCTGCCCTTAGTACTGTAATTAGGTTGAAGTTCCTGTTGTGGCAGTACGATGATGTGTTTAGCGTTACAGTATTCGAATTCGAAGATCGTATTTTGATGATGATTTTTTTATGATGAATGGGCGTGCGCTGGATTAATAATTGAGAAATCTCTGTAAACAATTGTTTATTATAATTATTAATTATTACAATATATGGGGTGGCTAGCTCAGTGGTATGAAGCCGGCTTGTGGATCCTAAGAACCCTGGTCAAATTCCCACAAGCGACAAACAATTTTCATAATTTCAAAAAAAAGCTACCCCTGTGGCTCCTCCACCACTAACATCTTTGGAGGCCATGATTTGACAACTGGTAATCGCACTTCACGCGCAAAATATATCACTTACCGTGATCTGCTTCGGCAGAGTGCCACACCCAGTAATAGGTAGAAGACGTGATGATATATTTATTTATTTATTTATAATTATTACAATAAAAATTGTATCTCGTAGTCCTATTTCTAGCCGGGTCGTCCTAATTACGTCAATCAATGGGCTGCAAAGAAAGAGATAAGTATGAGTGAAATGCACTCAGTAGAAAATCCATGTAGAATCAACAATTAGTAACAAATATCATATTTAGTGAAGTTTAGTAGTTATGGGTCATTCATACACATCAACAGCATAATCGCCCAATCAGGATATATCAATAAACACACTCATATTCGATGACCCTCACTTCACAATGTCCCATAACATTCAATATCCTTTCATATCTCCTGATAACCTGCTTAGAGTTACTACAGCCCAAAGCTGGTCGCTGCATTGTTGGGAATCGACTACAAGCTCCATACTATCGCTTACACCACATTCGCTATCTCCACAATACCATCATTCAACTCAACTCACATACGCGAGGAGGACTCACATGTTTTCGTTATATTTTTATTATAAATAGAACTTTATATTACATCTCAAAAATTGAGCGTCTGAAAACTATATTCTCTAGTGTAAGTAGAGCTACAGTATCTACAATTTTTATTTGAAACTAAGAATTAAAATTATTTTTAAAAAATCGCTATTTCCACATTTTCTAATGATACAACATTTTTCTAATTTAACCGAACTCTTACCTATTACAGTTCTTCAGATCCCCGATATTCAATTTCACCAATCTTGTTAACGTTAACCGATAATTAAATCTATTATAATCTAATTAATATTAGAGAAGAGTTGGTTTATTAAAAGTTAGTGCAAATGGCCCTAAGAGATCTATTTCAGGAAATGTAACTTAGATCAAATTCAAATGGCAAGTAGATTACACTGTATGAAATATGTGTGCAACAATAAGAAGCATGTCTGAGTGAGAGTGGAGTCTGCATGTTCACAGCCCGGTTGTGAGTTGTGTGAGCCTAACATCATACTACTCTATATTCACATGACGACGTGTAGTGAAATGTGCATGATTACTTGTGGTCTCGCAGCCGTTGCGGCTGTCACGCCAACATATCGCCCCAACCTAGACTTACCCACTTTTACCCTTATTGCTCCTGGAATTATACGACTATAAGTAGTCACTATGTGTTTTTAGACCGAACATGAATCTCATTTAACTTGGAAACTTATTCGCAACTTTGAGTAGATGTTTACAAATTCAACTTACAGTAACAACCGATCATGATGATCTCTTTTATTCGACGATGATTTCGGTGATTCTAATAATTGATGAGAAAAATGTCTTTAATTCAGAAAAATGAAAACATTCATAATATAGGATATCATTGAATCAGACAGTTCGCTTCATAAATTTATTTATTTATTTGTACCTCAGCACAACAGGAACTTAATCCCAATTACAGTACAGGAGACCTACAGCTTATAGTGAAATCCGAACTACTCAGACACAAACGTATTTTTTATATAGCTTGTAGTCAGTGAAAATGGAACGCACGACTTCTGGCTTGTTAATTAGAAAATGCTAGTTTTACCTCGCTTTTATTCATTAAACTACGATTATCATTTAGTACATAATTTTATTTCTCATTTATAATAATGATGATTATAGTAATATCTATAAGAATATTAATCAACTGTGATGTTGCGTTAACGAAGCGGGCATTATAAGTGGGCATTATGAACGGAGCAGGCGTTATGAATCCAAGACCATACAAGCTTCGATGACATTGTCAATGATAATAACAGATTCGGTGGCGCTGGTTAGAACACCAGCTGATCCAAGATGATGATGATGATACAAGGTCTGACGACTGTACCCACGATGGTAAAAGCTCTGGTGACAGAGCTGGATTATAGCATAAGCTGACTAAGCTATAGCTTAGGGCCCCGACACATTGGTTCCTCGCAGAAATGGTAAAAAAATTAAAAATTATAAAAAATAATCATGAAAATTTTTCTGGGTAAAAAATAACGAAATGAAGAAACTACTGGAATATATAAGTTTGCGTATGCCTAACTGCTGGTCATTTCTAAAGGTCGTCAAGAATTAGTTGATTTTGTATTAAAGGCTATATTTTGAACGTTCAACGGTACTAATAGTGTCAATATTCATTTACTTATTTTCCTGGCAATAACCTTCTCTTCTCTTTTCAATTGTACCGTTTAAAAATAATGGTACATACAATTATAAATGATTTATTCTATGAATAAAGACTAATTTTCTTGACACGGGGGAGGAGGGGAAAATCTGTTGTGCTTAGGGCCCCTCATAGTGTTAATCCGGTCCTGTCTAGTGACGCTGGTTAAACATCAGCTGCTCCAAAATGATGCTGAAACCGCAGAAGATGATTCTGATCCCATGATGTCTCTATTAACATAATAACATTGTATTAGTCGTACATTTATTCTTAAAACCATTATTTACAAAATTCAATTATGTGATTACAATAACCAACGCATACTATACCATTAAATAAGAATAAAAAGTGTTAACTGGGTTAAAATTCCGAATTTATAACTGAACATTTAATTCTCCTAATTCAAAATAAATTCATTGCTTTGACCCACCACCAGTTTGCGAATTCCTTCCTAATAAACTTCCATGGCTGCTACATTCCATCTTTATCTTACTATCACATCGCCAATCTTGCATCGCGCTCTTTCTCACACTCTCTGTGTGTCATTCTCACATATTGAAGTTTACGCGGCTTTTAGCGACGCCTGTTTAAAAGTAGTTAAGAGGTCGTCACCGCGACGCCGTTATGGACGACGCGGCGATGGCGTCGTATGTCCTGGTTCTCGCGACAAGAGAATCCGCATCGGTAGAGGGTAAATCCCGGTTTTTATGTGACCTCATCGTTTAATGCTCTTTCTGGGTTTGGTTGCGACGCCACTGGTAATGTTATTTATGTCACATGACTCTCAGGGATAAGGATGTGTTAGTAGCAAATTAAAGATATGGAATTATTAGTGAATTTTTGTATCTTCTTTGGGAATTTGGTAACACTGACCAATTTACATAGCAAAAAATTATTACAAAGAAATTTTAAAACCTTCGAAGTATCACCACTATCACAAAATTGCGTAGAACCGTAAAAATTTATTGCCAATGATTTGACACAAATGAATGTCACTTGTAATTACACTATGTTAATGTAAAATAATAATTTTTCCAAATATAATTAATTAATGGTTTTAAATGCATATTAATAATACTGCCGACAAACATTTTCATCACATTAATCTACTCCACTAACATCTTTGGGAGTCGTGATTTGACGGCTGGTAACCGCACTTCACGCGCAAAAATATATCACTTACTTAGATCTGTTTCGGCAGAGTGTCAAATTCAGTAATGGGTGGAAGGCGTGATGACATATTTATTTTAATTTTATTAATAATAAATACAATTAAAATAATATATTTCAGAATTCATAGAGTAATTTAGATTTCCTTAAACGATGACGTAAATTGTTTGATTCCCTGAATACATTAAACAAACAAATATGACACACTTTAACAGCAAAAAAAATTTGTATTCTCAAAAATAACTTTAAATATTGTATAATAACAATTATTACATATGAACGGTTCGGTTCTGACCATATACTATAATTAGGATTAAGTTCCTGTTGTACGGAGTAGCATAAAATAAAATTAAATAGTATATTACGTACCATGAACAGTAAGTGACAGTTTTTAGATTAAGCATATAGTTTGAGAAATTGAGCCCCGAAGAGTGGAAATTTTCTAAACATTCGTGAACTAAAAAACTTACTTACAGGTCGAGGTTAGTAAGCTATTTTACAATATTTGCACAAATAGAAAAAAAAGTAAAATAGGTTTCAAAATTGACAGCTGTCAAATTGTTGTCAAAATTAAACAGGACCTTGATATGTTATATTTACCTACTGTCAACGGTGGACAGTAAGTAAATATTATAGTCCTGATATAACCATGGAAACCACTATGGCATAAAAGTTCCACTTACTGTGTTTAAATTTTGTCATTAATAGGTAACTTAAGCTACATTCACAGCTACTTTTTTTATTCGTAGTGGTAATGCATAACGCATAATTTTATTACATAGTGTTAATACGTAAGAATAAGGTTAGTGTAGCATTTTCTGCGACAAAATTTAGTGGATAAGCATAGTGAAAACGAAGGTAGTGACATCTGTACACAAATATCAGAATTGTGAATAAAAGAAAAAAAAAGTATAGAATATTTTATAAATAATGATAATAATAATGTTAAACTATTCTTAAAAAATACTTAATAATATTTGTGAACAGAATTTTTATTTTTTTATTTTACGCATGCGTAGATATGAATCACTTGAAGTTTACTTGCAAAACAGCCGAACTATCATTATCATTGTCATTGGTTAGATTGATGTGTACACTAGCTGTAGCTACTAATTTTCTTCTATGTTGTAAATGTAAAATTTCTTGGTTATTGCCATTCATATTGACAGCTGTCATCGAAAAATTTTGCTTAGTGCATAAGCGTAAGCGCAAAAGTTTGGAGTTTACAAACTTTTTTGCTTATGCATTGCGCTTATGTACTACGCATTAGCATTAAATTGTAGCTCTGAATGGTCTTGTACGTTGCCGTATGTCAAACTTTCTTACGCATTGTGTGTTAACTTTACATGTTAGCGTTATGCATTAAAACAGTAGATGTGAATGAAGCTTAACAGTACAGTATTGTAAAATAGTATATTACATACCATGAATTGTAAATGACAGTTTTTAGGTCAAGAATGTAGTTCGGGAAATCCAGGCCCGTAGGGTCAAGATTTCCTAAACATTCGAAACCTAAAACATCACTTATAGATCGAAGTTAGTAAGCAATTGTTTACAATACCTGCATAAATAGAAGGAAAAGAAAAATAGGTTTCAAAATTAACAGCTGTTAAATTGTTGTCAAAATAAATAGGACCTTGATTTATAATATTTACTTATTATTTGGATTCAGCAACTCATTTCATTAAAAATATTTCTAAAAAATTATTCCACATTATTTCATTATTAAAAAATACAGGGGCTTATCATTATTATATGTAAAAATCATTCTAAAAATATAATATATAAATCTGCTGATTCATTACAAAACTATTCAAAGGAAGAAAATTAATTACAAACAACATTCACATTAGTCAAATCTAAAAATATCCCGTACCATCCATCATCATTACCCAGCTAATCGCATTATATTCAAAACCCAAAAAGAAGGATAGCCACCTCCCAACCTATTTGCTACCACTGACACAATCCCAGTAGCCCATAAACTTCCAATCTACAGATGCACCAACTAAATACCAATACATAACTGCTCATGCGTTCTCTACAACATAAATATGACGTCAGGGCATTAAAAAGCAAAAAGAGAGGCACAAAAAACATAAAAACTTCTGTGCAAAACGCTTCGTAAAAAAACTGTCATCGTTTTCATTTGTCGTCGATGTCACAGGCTGCGTTGATCTTCTATATTGGCCTGGTAAGCATACCGGTTGCCGTTTGTGTGTCACGGACAAAAGACAGGATGTTTTGTAGAACGCTGGGCAGGTAACTAGGGTCGCACGTTTGTTTGCACCCCCTTCACTCTTGTTATTCCACCCGGTTGGGATCTATGTGTGCTGTGTGCTCACCTGCGCTAGAAAAGGTTCTGTGTGCTTTTAAGATTAAATGTTTAAGGAAATTTAAGAAAGGGGATATGTTTAATTATGTAGGAAGCTTGAAAAAGATTTTCAACTTTGTTTGACGAATATACTAACTACATATGTTCAGGGTTTTAAATTTCTCAAGATTCTAGATTGTGTTTACTTTTTTTAATACCTGACATGCAACAAACTTTACTTTTTACCAAAAACAAAAAAAGGTCGTAAAGCATTGAACTCAAGAAATCCACATTATATTATGTTACACTATTTAAACAAAATTAAGGCATTCGGCATAAAAATAGTTATTTGTATCCCTAGGGTTTAAAGTAGCTGTTTGCAGATCGAAACAAAAGAAGTCTGGAAAGATACTAGCAAACGAACATTATTGCCCTGGGAAATTATGTTCAATAATATTATTTTTTCTTGTAGGTAGACGTTTCTAAATTATTTTAAAGATACTAAATACTTGAAATAAAGGTATTAGATAATTTAGTTCTCCGAATTTCTTACGTGTTTAATAGCAAGTTGTATCGCCAAAAGTAAAATTTTAAGCTTTATTTTAAATAATAAAATTATTGTCAATTATTTTATATGACCTTAAAGTTCGCCTTGCTTTTATTAACAATTATACATTTTTCTCCGTTTGACACGAATAAAAATAGAATAAAACTTGGAGGTTTTGTCACTACATACGAGGGCAGGGTGAAAAGTCCTTGAAAAATAAAACAGATACCATCTTTAACTAGAACGCATTAAAATTTTCAGACTGATATGTCATTCAGTTCGAAAGCAAGCAACATTGAAGATTTTTGAAAACATGGAAAAAAGTGAATTTCGCGTCGTGATTAAATATTATTTCTTGCTTGGAAAAAACATTACGCAAACCAAAGCATCGCTTGTTAAACATTGTGGGGACTCCTCACCATCGATTTGAACGATTCACAAGTGGTTTACTGATTTTCGTTGTGGTAGTATGACCACAAAGGACGCCGAACGTTCTGGTTGTCCAATTGAGGTTACAACGCCAGAAATCGTCGATAAAATCCATGGTATGATATTGGACGATCGGCGAGTTAAAGTGCACGAGATTGCTGAGGCTATGAGCATCTCAACCGAACGGGTACGGAACATTTTGCATAAATTTTTGGATATGAGACAGCTATCTGCCAGATGGGTGCCGAATTTGCTCTCTGTTGACAACAAGCGCGACCGTGTGACAAGTTCAAAGGAGTGTTTGGCGTATGTGGAATATTATTTATATTTATACTCTTACTGCAAAATTGGTATAGCAGAATCAGATTTTAAAAGAGCTTAAATGCAACATATACGATTCATTCCATATTAACTTAATTGTTTTATAACATACTAATTAATGAAATATACATAATCATAATTTGAATGACAGTTTGATATTTTTGCAGTTTCTAAAAGTAGAAATCTAGATAAATAATTATCATTTGTTAGACAACTTCGAGTATTTTAACAACAATGTAATTGTATATAATATAAAATTATTTTTTTTTTGGGGTAGCTAGCTCAGTGGTATCAAGTCGGCTTGTGGATCCTGCGAACCCTGGTTCGATTTCCACAGGCGACAAACAATTTTCACCATTTTAAAACTACCCCTGTGGTTTCCCCACCACTAACATCTTTTGGGGCCGTGATTTGACGACCGCACTTCATGCGCAAAAATATATCACTTACCGAGATCTGCTTCGGCAGAGTGCCATACCCAGTAATGGGTAGAAGGCGTGATCATATATTTATTGTTAATTTTTATGAAATAATTTTAATTTATATTTTTATATTATAATTATTATTATTATTACTTTTCTATGTGACATCGTATATTAGTGTTTCATTTGTGCTTTTGCTGTAACATATTCGCTCTTGTTCATATTGAACCTACAAAATATTTGCGTATTTAACAAGAAATTATAATTAATTGTGTCTTAAATTTCTAGTACATCTCAAAATCTAATTTGCAGAAGTTACGTGATCTCAGTAAGTATCTAAGTATCATTCGCAACATAACTTAATTATTTATACACATGAATATTAACTTACTCGTAGATACTAAATACTTATCTCTACAAGTAAATTATTAAACCATAATGGAGAACGCTAAACTTAGTAATAGGGTTCTTGATGTAGCTTCTAGTAATCGTTCATTAATAATAATAGCTGCAAGATCGAGCTTTGCTACGAAATAACGGAAGAAACGAAAGTTTAAATTAAAGAATAACAAAACAAGATGTAGATCAAAGAAATAACTTTTCTCCTAATTATTTTTCAAATTTTCGCTCATAACTCGAAAACAGTTGATGTTATTGAGTTGATTTTGCTCTCATTCTATTTCCTGGGTCAATTTATATTACCTTAAACTCCTTATATGCCTATATTTAAAAGAATTAAATCTTCATAATTTCTTTTTGAATGACTTACAAAATAATTTTTTTGGAGAATGGAACCCAGTTGGATCATATTCTGAAGCCTAAAAACATTGTAATACAAATATGTAAGGTCATTCTGACGAAGAGAAAAATCACTTTTAACGCCGGCAATTGTATCCACCGCCGCTCTGGTTCAATTGGCATAATACTCGCGGTCCCAGTGAGAGGTTACGGATTCAAATTTCAGCGGTGGCAAGATGATTTTTTCAAAATTAATATTGCAATATAACGTTTCATTAAAATCGTTAGAGCCGATTCCGATATCCTTAACAGACACAGAAAGACAGATAAGAATGGCTCATATTGGAGTACAGGATATCTGGAACACAGAGCTTTGTTCGGGAAATAACGAGAAATGGGAAATGTAAAATGAAAAATATAGAAATAGATAAAAGAAACAACATTTCTCCCAAAGTTTTCATCGAATTTTCGCTTATATCTCAAAAAGATGCCTCTATTTTTATGGGGCAGGTGGATCAGTGGTATCAAATCGGCCTGTGGATTCTGTGAACCCTAGTTCGCTTCCCACAGCCGACAAACATTTTTACCACATTAAATTTACCCCTGTGGCTCCCCCACCACTAACATCTTTAAGGGCCGTGATTTGACGACTGGTAACCGCACTTCACGTGCACAAATATATCTCACTTACCGATATCTAAATAAATAAATAAATATATCATCACGCCTTTTACCCATTACTGGGTGTGGCACTCTGCCGAAGCAGATCTCGGTAAGTGATATATTTATGCGCGTGAAGTGCGGTTACCAGCCGTTAAATCACGGCCCCCACAGATTTTAGTGGTGGAGGAGCCACAGGGGTAATTTTAAATTGGTGCAAATGTTTTGTCGGCTGTGGGATCGAACCAGGGTTCTTAGAATCCACAGGCCGACTCGGATACCACTCAGCCATTACCTCATATTACCGAGATCTGATTGGTAAAAAACATGATGATATATTTATTTATTTATTTTATTGTAAAGAACTAAATTTTCATAAATTTTTTCCTTAATTATCGTTCAAAATAATGTGCTAAATGAATTTTCCGGAGTATAAGACCTCGCTAGATCGAGACCAAAAAACATTAGAATACCAAGTTTTATGAAAAATCATTGGAGCCGATTTTGAGATCGTTTGCCAGATAGACAAGAATTTCTCGTATTAAAGAGTATAGGATATTTTTTTGTATTAATATACGAACGAGAATGAATCATAAATTGGGATATCATATAAAATTTGAGAACAATACCGAAATTCAATAAGTTTAAAATTGCACACGGTTCAATCATCACAATCAAGCACTCATAGCGTAGAAATAATTAAATTTGTAACATGATTCCATAAAAGGAAACAATGTATCAAGAAAAAAGCGCATGTCCCCTACAATATGAAATAATTCCAAACTCAAAATCGATTTCAATAGTACGAAATACGAAAATCCCAAGTGGCAATCCTTTTGGCGCGGCAATACGAGATAATATCCGGTATATCGGATATCCGATACGGCCGCTTTGGTCGGCCTTACCGCGCAGAATGTATCATCGTATTGTGTACCGTTGCTATCTTTTTATTCTTTTCAGTGCAGCGAAGGCTGTAATATGAGAAGATTTGCCCGATTCTATTTAATGTCGTGGTCCTACAGAAGCGCATGGCTCTGTCCATTTCGAACGTTCATCTGTTCAACCAATATTGGAACGCGTAATACGCGACTAGTGCAGACGATTGCAGACTGGAGACCGCAGACGAGCTCTAACTGATCATGCTCGTTTGTCAACGGATTTAGGATTTCACAGACATCTTTTAGTTTTTAATGACGGTGTTTCAAACCGCTTTTACCGGAATTACGGGACATGAGACTTTGCTGGCTGCCAGAAACGGACTGGCTTATTATTATTAAACGAAACTGTATATTAACTTTCTTGGCAATAACAAAATCATAATGAAACAAATATCATATTAATTATAACAAACTGACTTATTATTAATTTAGAAAAATGTTTTAATTTCAATTATTTTAACTCATATATTTTATATAAAAAAACTGACATCTTAAATAAAAAATATAATATATCATACAAAATATATTATTATAGTATTAAAAGTATGTAGTAAATGACAGAGATATAATAAATTAGTTTTGTCAAAAACAAATATAATGATTGCTAAATCATTTTATATGGTATATCGTATTATTAAAATTAAGAATTCGGTAGATAGCTCAGTGATGTCGTGTCGGCCTGTAGATTTGTGAACCCGAATTCGATTCTCACAACCGACAAACTTTACTCCACATTAAAATTACCCTTGTGGATTCTCTTCGTTTGACATCGTTGGGGGCCGTAACATATATGCTGGGAACCGCGCTTTACGCGTAAAATATATCACTTACCGAGTGATTTGGTGCAGTAAGTGTAAGTTAGATCTGATTCAAATGGCAAATGGAATACGCCTAATAAACTAGAAAGACATAAAAACCTAAATATCTCAAATGCCAAAAATAGTATATTACATAATAGGTCAGGAAAATGATATTTAACTTGACGAAACGGTTGTTTGAAATACAAAGCCGCATGCCGAGTATTTTAATCTGCTGAGTCCAAGTATTATGTATACTATTTTTTTCTGAAACCGTTTAATTTAATCAATATTTAATTATAAATAATTCAGAATGTTTCAATTTTTTCATATGAATTGTACTGACGGCAGACTACGTATCCAAGGTTACAACAAAAATAACAGTCAAGTATAGTATATTACATAACAAGCATCGAAAGTGTAAGATAACGTGCGAGTGGCCGTGTGATTTAAGTACACGAGCACAGTTATCACACTTTCGAGCAAGTTATGTATACTATTTTTCAGACGACCACAAAATATTTCTAAAAAAACGTTTACAAGAGCAATGTTGTTACACTTTGACAGCTGATGCGTTTTTGTAGATGAGCGTTGACGTTTGACGTTTGAGATTAGGTATTGTGCAACTGTACTAACCATAATGTCAAAATATTAAATAATGCAAAAATATTAGTAAATAAGTAATTATTAATTTAAAAAAATAAGATTTATCTGCGCAAATGTGCCAAAACTTTAATCTAAATATTAATACAAATTCTTTTCATTTATTTTATTATTTTCTTTCATCGTAACGCCATCTGTTGTCAATCAGTGGAACTTCCCCTGATATGTTAGAAGTGTATGTTATGCTAACATATCAGTATATGCTACGTTTAACTTTCCGTAGTAGTTTATGATGTTGTTATGGTTACTTTCATAAGTGGTCGTCTGAAAAAATCTTTACCAGACTGTTTTGTACTTTACCAGACTATTAATTTTATTGTAGCCTTGGATATGTACGATACTTGACTGTTTTTGTAAAAACCTACTTTCTATACTATAATTAACCCGGCACTTTGTTGTCGGTTTCAGAAAAAAGCTAATGTAAAACGAAAAATATCTAATTCATATGGAGAATATAGTACATTTGCTTAAAATACATCTTACTCTTGAAATTTTCCGATGATAGTACAAAGACTATAAATCATGAGTCAGTTTTTATTACGAATTTATTTTTAGCTACAAGTAACAAGTAAATAAACTCATTACCTAAGTTAAACTTAAACCCATGTGGTATTCTAAATTTATCTACGTACTCGTAATGTAGAAGCTACAAAAAATATCACGAACATTTTAATATACACCTATTCATTTTTATAAACGAAAACAGAGAACAACGTATGAACCTCCTTTTCAAAATAACTTCCCAATCACTCAATCACAAACTTTTCAAAAAGTTGTTACTCGCTTCATGAACAAGAAAGAAGACAAATTTGTAAAGCTTCTGAGAAAATAATCGGCTTGTATTTGTCACTTGTTTCTGTGTTCGTGGCCACCCATTTCTGTGTATGAGAACAGTTGAAATATTGCCGCATCGCCGGTAGCCGGCACAATCAGACCACCCTGTTTACAAACCAAAGGCGACATGATTTAAAGGTTCCGCACAATATGCATGTTATTGTGGTGTCTCAATGTTTCGTTTGACAATTGGAGAAGGAAACAGATGAAAAAAGCCGATAACTAGATCCCTTACACCTGATAGACCTTTTGTTAAGAATCTTTTTTCTCTTATTTTTGGGAATGTTAATCGGCGGATAAAGATTTAATTTTACTCTTTACCCCAAGACTAATCTTTAGGTAGGATTAACACTAATTCTTTCATTGTATTCATACAATATCATATTTTTTTCATAAATGACAAAGGACTGAATTCAACATTTATCTTGCACTTAAATATCATCACTAGTCACTTTGAAGAATCTTGTATTTCTTCTTACTAATTGTATATTATGTTTTTCTTCATTTTGTTATTTTCAAAACTCGATAGCTCATCTGTCAAATAAGTGGAAAAATATAAATAAATATAAATATATCATCATGTATTATTGGGTGTAGCACTCTGCCGAACCAGATCTCGATAAGTGATATATTTTGCGCGTGAAGTGCGGTTACCAGCCGTCAAATCACGGTCTCCAAAGATGTTAGTGGTGGGGGAGCCACCGGGGTAGTTTTTTAAAATGGAGAAAATTGTTTGTCGCCTGTGGGAATAGAACCAGAGTTCTCAGAATTCACAGGCCGACTTGATACAACTGAGCTAGCTAGCTACCCCATAATATAAAAATATAAATAAATAAATAAATATATCATAACGCCTTCTACCCATTACTGGGTGTGGTACTCTGCCGAAACAGATCTTGGTTAGTGATATATTTTGCGCGTGAAGTGCAGTTACCAGTCGTCAAATCACGGCCCCCAAAGATGTTAGTGGTGGAGGAGCCACAGGGGTAGCTTTTGAAATTATGAAAATTGTTTGTCGCCTGTGGGAATCGAACCAGGGTTCTCAGGATCCACAGGCCGACTTCATACCACTGAGTTAGCCACCCCATAAAAATAACAGTCTGGTAAAGTACAAAACAGTCTGGTAAAGATTTTGTATAATATAAAAATATTCTATCGAAATCACTTTTTTCTATTTGCATACTTTAATTTACTTATTAACATGTGTGGCTCAGTAGTATCGAGTCAGATTGTGGATATGAGAACCCGGGTTCGATTCCCACAGCCGACAAACAATTTTCACCGCATTAAAATTATCCCTGTGGCTCCCTCTCTACTGAAATCTTTGTGGGCCGTGATTTAACGGCTGGTAACCGCAAACATATATCTTACAGACATCTGCTACGGTAGAGTACCACACCCAGTAATGGGTAAAAGACGTGATGATATATTTACTTTTATATAGTATGTATTATCTTTGCTTTAATGACATTCTCATTAAGAGACAGATTTCTATTATGATACAGATTTTCATTATGATACAGCTTTGTTTCCATGACTTATTTAATAAAATAAAAACAGTTTTTTGACATTCAAAAGTGACATTTATTTTAATAATTCTGGACATTGGCTATTATAAACTCGTTGCATAATATGCTATTATTAAATAATTTCATTTATCTAACAGATGACGTGTCTGTTACTTTGTTCCAGCATTGATAAGGACAAACGTAAAAGGAGCATTTTTCACTTCAGCAAAGAGAGTTTGCAATCTCGTTTAATCTGGAGATTCCGAGTTCGAATCCCACACTAGTTAAATATATATATATTAACTACTGCACTACAGCTCTGTGATTCTGAACCCTGTACTATAATTAGGATTAAGTCCCTTTTGTACTGAGTAGAATAAAAAAATAAATAAATGATCTAATGGTTCGAAATTCCACTGTAAACAGTAAGATCTCTGTACTGTAATTGAAATTAGCTTCCTGTTGTGCAAATAAATAAATACCACAGTCTTTAAAAAAGTTCCTTTAGTTAAAAAACGTGAAAAATTCGGTCCATTATTGTATACCTGATACGCTTAAATTAATTGAAAATTTTGTTAAATAGTAGAGAATGTAACAAAATGCTGCAAATTCTTCTATAGTTTAAATTTCAAATACAAAGCAAATACAAAAATAATTAAATTTCCAAAATTCCAGCACACAAATTTAATCACCCAAAAAAACATGATTCATTACAGTAACATTTGATAAATTTTCCCAGCGGTCCATGACAATAAAACAAAAACCCATCACTAAATAAATTCTAGACTAAATATTAAAAATAGTTTCTCTCTCCGGCAGGTGCTAGTGCCATCTGTTATGTTGGAACTGAACACGCAAAACGCCATAAAATTTTTTATCCACTGGACAAGTTCCAATGTTTCATAGTCGAATACCGCTTGCGTGCAGGGAAAATAACAAAGAATTTTAATTGAAAAATGTATACGATGTGTGCGTCTAGTTTAACAGTTAATTTCGGGCGATGAAATAAACATTAGGATATTTGAAAGATTGCTGGCAGGCGATATTTATAACTTTATCTCTTGGGGATAAATGGAATCTTACAACTTTAAAACGAATTTCAACTTATGATATACCGCTTGTTTTTGCATATGAAGGTCGATGATTTAGAAATGTTAGGGTAATATTGACACAGGTAAATTAGATTTTTACCAATCAAATGTGTCCAGCAAGCAACTACACACGACATTTTAACGCCAAAGAAATGAGAAATTAATTAATATATTTCAATAGAAACGCCTATTAATGAAACAAAAGGGACAGGTTTACATTGACAACTGTTGTTTCCATGGTGTAATTCTAATATCATAGCTGAATTCAATTTGCCACTTGGTTCACTTAAATCAGTTCAGATAAATTTGACACATGACTAAATGAACTGAATTAAGCAACCTGGTGCACTTATTGGGGTGAATTACTTCAAAGTAAATTAGAATCTGTAATTCTAGTACTGGAAATAAAGTCAAAGAAGTAATGCAGCGAAATAAATAAGTACTCTGGTTCAGTAAATGTAAGTTAGATCTAATTTAATGACAAATGGAATACACCTCATATTTATCATTTTTGATCGACGAAATTAGTGGTGGCTCCAGCTGGGGGTAAAGGGCGTAATTGGCTCTCCCGACAATTTATATTTTGAAATATATCATTTTGTCTTTTTCAGTTCGTCGTAGTTATTTTTTAATCCACTAATGCTCAGTATTATAAAGGACAGAATAAATTTACTTCCATAGTCAATTTAACTTTATTAACAAATTCGAATCAATTTTATTTATTTTATGGCATTTATAACATTACTGTCAAAAGTTCGACTGTCATTTGAACGAATAAATTTTATTTACTTTGGAAGTAAATTTATTTGTCGTTCATAATACCGGACATTATTGTACTTAAAATAAAATTAGTGTTGGCACTTGGCAATATTACCTTTCTTGGTCATATGACGGTCAGGTAAGATATATAAATGACCGAGCATATTACCGTTTTAAAACTTCGTGCCAAAGAATTAAACACTAAACATATTTATGTCGGTTTTATGTTCAAATAAGAAACTATTTTATTTATTTATACAATAAAAATGTTCACATTTACAATTAAATTTGGCTTCATTACGAAAAATCATAATTACCGCATGAATCTTGCGATCTTCAACAAATATAGAAATTTTTATTTTATTTTCATAAAATAATTATTTTAATACTTTTCTACATATTTTTGGTATCAAAATGATGTACAAATGATATGCCATCGATATGTGATGATTTTTCCAATATTTAAACATGTCATACATGACTGGTCATTTTACAGGTCACTTTATATATAAATTAGCACGACAGGCCTTGAAGGCCCTGGGCTTGGTTTACTACGCTTCTCCATACTTCTCTGTTTACTGCTTTGGTTTTCCAATTTTTCAGTCCCATCGCATTTAGATCATTTTCTACTTCTTTCAACCATCTTTCTTTTGGCCTACCCCTTTTCTTTTTTCCACCTTGCATTCTTGCTATAACTCTTTTCGGGTTTCTTTCTTGAGGCATCCTTTCAACGTGTCCTAACCACCTTATTCTCTGCATTTTGATGTTTGTTGTAATATTTGGTTCTCCGTAAGCTTCCTCTATTTCATTATTTGTTCTTCTTCTCCAGAGATTCTCATCTTTAACTCCTCCATATATCTTCCGCAGCACTTTGCGTTCCCATATTTGCAGCTTCTGTTCGTCCAACTTAGTTAGTGTCCAAGTCTCACTACTATACATCACTGATGGCCTTATTATGGTTTTGTATATATGTAGTTTTGCTTTTTGGGATACGTCCTTGCTTGTCAATATCTTATTTGTCATTCCTACTGCTCTGTTTCCTTTCATGATTCTTTCTTTTATTTCTTCTTCCGTTCTTCGTTTAGATGTGATCTTCACTCCTAGGTATGTGAAGTTTTCAACCTTTTCAAAACTATACTCCTCGCCTTTTTCTGTCTTAATTTTTAGTTCTTCTCTTTGATTATTTTCCTTGTTAGTCATCTGCATGTATTTAGTTTTTCCGGTACTCACTCTTAGACCTATTTTTTCTGCTTCCTGTATTAGTTTTTTCACTGTTAGCTGTAATTCCTTTTTCGTTTTTGTGATTATCGTGATGTCGTCAGCGAATGCTAGGCATTGATGTTTCCTATCGTATATTAGTCCATTTCTATTTAATCCGCTTCTTCTCATTATAACTTCCAGGACTAAATTAAATAATGTTGAGGATAGGGGGTCTCCTTGTCTTAGTCCGACCTCAACTTCAAATGCAGCTGTCTTTTTGTTATTAACTCTCACTTTGTTCCTCGTGTTCCGCAGTGTGGTTTTTAATATTCTAATTATCTTTTTTGGTATCCCTAGCTCTATTAGTGCTTTAAATAGTTCAGTTCTGTCGATTAAATCGTAGGCTTGTTTAAAGTCTATGAACAGTATATGTAGGTCCAATCCTTTTTCATAATGAGTGGCTTGTATCTCTTTTAGAACAAAAATTTGATCTACTGTAGATCTATTTCTTCGGAAGCCTGCCTGGTATTCTTCTACAATGTCATCCATTTTTACTTTTAGCTTATTATTTAGCCAAGTTGCCAGTATCTTATAGACAACGTCTAACAAGGCGATTCCTCGATAATTTTCGCATTTGGAGCTATCTCCTTTCTTTAGAATGGGGCATAGTATTGCTTCCTTCCATGATTCTGGAAGTTGTTCTGTTTCCCAACATGCTGATATAAGTTCAAATATTTCTTCTCTGAGGTTTTCTCCTCCGTATTTTATTAATTCTGCCGGTATCCCGTTGTCTCCAGGGCACTTATGATTTTTCAGGTTGTTTATTATTTCTTCAATCTCTTCTTTTTCTGGTCCGGGTAATTCTTCTTCGCATTCTTTATCTTCATCTGTGTTATATTCTACGTTTTGTGGCTCCTCTTGGTTGTTAAGCAGTATTTTGAAGTATTCTGCCCATATTTCCAGTTTAGCTTCCTCATCTCCTACCAGATTCCCTTCTTTGTCTCGGCAGAATATTGTTTTCTGCACGAGACCTCTTTTCTCGTTTTTAACTTTTTGGTAGAAGTTTCTAATTTCTTTTCTATTGTAATTTTCTTCTATAGATACTATTTGTTCTCGTAGGTAATTTCTCTTTTTTGCTCTACATGTTTTTTTAAATCTTCTTCTTAGTTTCTGATATCCTGTGTTGTCTTCTTCAGCGCTCGTTTTTAGATATTTTATTCTTGCTTCTCTTACTTTACTAATGTCTTGCTTACATTCTTCATCGAACCAATTCTTTTTATTACTACTTGTTTCTTTCCACCCTAATACTTCTTCTGCCGCGCTTTTTATTTTTGTTTGCAGTGCTATCCATTTTTCTTGTACCGTACTCTGTGCTTTACCTCCTTCTTCGCTTTTCTCTACTCTTCTTATGTACTCTTGCTTTATTTCCTCCTCTTTTAGTTTTTCTAGATTATATCTTTGCTGAATTGATTTTGTTCTGTTTATTTTTGGTCTCTCTTCTTTGAAGGTCATTCTTACCAGAAAATGGTCTGTACCAGCTTCAGCTCCTCGGTAACTTCTAATATTTTTTGCTAGATGATGGTGGTGTTTATCCAACAGAATGTGGTCTATCTGATTAGTTGTCTTCCCATCGGGTGATATCCATGTTATCTTATGAATATCCTTACGACTAAAATATGTGCTCTTAACAGTCAGTCCGTTTTGCGTTGCAAATTCTATTAGTTTTTCTCCATTTTTGTTCGTATCGTGATGTTTACTTTCTTTTCCGATGGTTGGAAAATATTGGTCTTCTCTTCCAATCTTGGCATTGGCATCTCCCATTACTACTTTAATGTCGTATTTTGGTATTTTCTGGTAAAGTTCCTCTATCTTTTCATAGAATTCGGTTTTTTGTTCCAGGCCTTTCTCTTCAGTCGGTGCGTGGAAATTAATAATACTCAACTTTTTGTATTTTGTTTTTATTCTTATGCTGCATATTCTATCCGTGACAGCATTAAATTCTATTATTTCACTTTTCCAACTTTTATGGACAAGAAACCCCGTTCCAAATATTCTACTCTCCCCATTACTATTGAAAAATATGTAGTCTCTTAGTTCAGTGATGCCCGTATCTAACTGTTTAGTTTCTTGTATGGCGGCAATGTCAATCTGATACCTATTCATCTCCAATTCTAGCTGTTTCATTGCTCCCTCACTGAACGTGCCTCTCACATTCCAGGTAGCTATGTTAATTGTTTTAAACTTCTTTTTTATTGTATTGTTTTTCATCAATTCAGTTTTCTTGTTCTTAGCCATATCATCAATCAGTCGTTGGGAATCCTTTGTTAGTTTTTTGACTCCATTGACCTAGGTTTTCCTTGAGCTAATACTAATTTGCCTTCTTCATCGTTCCATTTCCATACCTCATCGCCTTTGATCAACTTCCTATACCCTATTTTAGTTTTAATTCCATTCTTTTTATCTTCTCTTGCCACTAATCGTATTCTATATTGTATATCTCTTTCTTCTTTGGAGTAATCATCTTCAATATAGATTCCGGGATCCTGCAGGGTGCTTTTCCGTTCCATTATATTTTTCTTGTCCTTCCACGATGTTAGCTTAACCAACATTAGTTGCTTCTTTGCTTTTGTTTCTATTTTTATTGCTTCGTTGATTCTAACTTCGATTCCCATTTTGTCTTTCACAA
Organism: Pterostichus madidus; assembly: GCA_911728475.2. Lineage (NCBI taxonomy): Eukaryota > Metazoa > Arthropoda > Insecta > Coleoptera > Carabidae > Pterostichus > Pterostichus madidus. The sequence goes on from OU452312.1 coordinate 25,297,123, forward strand.
ACTTTTCAACTTCTTGTATTGAATTGCTTCCTTGGAAGGTTTTCCCTTTGATAATTATATTGTTTTTCCTTTCAGTTTTTTTCATTCTATCGACTTTTGCTTGTAGTATATTTAGCTCCTTTTTTAAATTCCGGTTTTCCTCCCTAATTGCTTCCATTTCTTCTCTATATTGTTTTTGTTCCTGTCTTATTCCGCTTATTTCTTCCATCATTACCTTAAACATCCCTTTTATTTCTTCCATGTTTTGGTTTTTGTCCTTTACGTCTCTCTTTGTTGGTGTTCTCATCGTCTTTTTAGATCTCTGAGATATATCATCATCTTCATTATTTCTTCTCCTCTTTTGATCTGTAGAGGTGTCGCTATCGTAGTTGTTTTCATCTTTTTTTGACATTTTGGATTGCCAAAATTTCTGAGTACGGCTCTGTTGTTTCCGTTTTTTTTACGCGCAGGCTCAGTTGTGCTGACCTTCCCTGTGCGTTGCGCTAGAAACGTCACCCGAGCTGTCCTCTCAGAGGTTATGATTCTCTCAACGCACGTTACTTATATTATTTTATTGCACTGACCTTGCAAAATGCCTTCTATGTAAATTCTTATCTTCTGCTTCGCCGTTACACTGTTTTCACCTAAATTAACGAACTCGATACCTCTCAAATTGAGTTTAGTTTCGGAGTGTTAATTTAGTACACTAATCTTCTCCGCCAGGGCCGTATACAGGTCACTTTACTAATTTATAAATTATCGTCATTTTTCCAACGCTAAATAAATTATAAATCAATAAATGGAGTAGTAATTTGTTTCAAATTATTTGCAGAACTACCAACCTTCGTACTGAGTAGGCAAACTCACCACAGTGGGATGATGTTTTTTATAATAGTCTTTTATGTACCAAGGGTGAAAACAGGCGTTTCTGTCCCGTGGCATTATTCTTAGCACGAGACGCAAAGCGCCGAAGACTAATAACATGCTCAGGGTCAGAAACGCTAATTTCAGCGGTGGTTCAAACAATATTTTATGCACAACAAAATAACATTTAATTATATGTTCAAAAGATTAAAATATGTATATAGGTTATATGTCAAAATGACATTTTGCAGAATCAAGTATTCACAATAAACAAAAAATTGTCATTTTATTTATGTATCAAATAAAATAAATAAATATATCATCACGCCTTCTACCCATTACTGGGTGTGGCACTCTGCCGTAGCAGATCTCGGTAAGTGATATATTTTGCGCGTGAAGTGCGGTTACCAGCCGTCAAATCACGGCCCTCAAAGATGTTAGTGGTGGGGAAGCCACAGGAGTAGTTTTTTTTTAATGTTGAAAATTGTTTGTCGCCTGTGGGAATTGAACCAGGGTTCTCAGGATCCACAGGCCGATTTGATACCACTGAGCTAGCTACCCCATGTATCCATAAGAATTTTTTGGCCCATGCTGTACGAGAGGTAAATTAGTGTATATCTCATTAATTTTTATTATTAATTTACAATTTATTAGAGAGTACTGGACGCACTAAAAGTCTCTAAAATATCTGCGAAGTCAAAGAAACATGAAATCTTGTCATCTCCAAAGAAGCAACATGCAATACAATTCAAAATTAGTTACATGTAAACATAGTAGCACCCTATGTCATTCATCTAGTTATTTTTTTTATGACGTCAGTCGATCTGTATAACTTTTTCAGTATACCTACTTATTGGATTTCATTACACATTTCTTTCAGTTTTTAAGATAACATTAACATTACTTTTTAATATCGCATTACTACTTATTGTAGTTTAATAATGTAGGTACGCTTATTTTTTTAATAAAAGTATACTAATGAAATATTTGTTGGCATAAACAAACAAGTGCTTATTGGAAAAACTTTATTAAATGCCAGTCAACAATGATTGTTTGTTAGTCAGTAATTATGAATACTTTCTATATTCCGATTCATTTTATAGCCATTCATTCCCAATTTGCGATTGTTTCAATTTTGCTTTCACAATATTTCTACTTAATTGGTTTTAATTCAAAATCACACAAACACCACAGCAACCAATACTGGAAATAGTTCCTATAAATACATTTTCAATACGCAATTTGTTCTGAATTTTCACAATCGGAAATGTTATAGTTGAATTTACACGCACGTACAACAATATAAGCGCATTAAACATGCGCTGAAATTAAAGTCGGTTTTGACAATCGCCAGTGAATGTTGGACAATATTTCCGCGTGGTACGGCGCATGATTTCACGTGACAATGGCTAAAATAATTCATTTTGCGTCCGCGTCATTCGATACGTTACGTGAATACGGGCGCGGAATCACAAGTTTCGTGTACCGCCAATAACATTTCACCGTACGCAATTGTTTTTTTAGTTTATATTTTGTTTTACGGTTTCACAAGGATTTAATGTGAATGCATATTTTCAGGATTATACAAAATCCAATAAAGTTACTTTATGTTTACACATATTTTTTCAAAAGGTAAACAGGATTTTTGTTTGTAAATATTTTATTTTTATACAGCGTGTATTACCATACATTTTTCAGGTTTATTTTTGCACAACACAGCACAAATTATGCAGATATATTTCAATAGGCATTAACCAAAATTATTAGATTAAACTTTGGACAAACAAATCTTCTAAATTTGTGACATAACCTCAAACTTTACTGTTACAAAAAGAAAATTGTTTGCAGATTATTATTATACGAGGGCATGGTGAAAAGTCCCTGAAAATGAAACAAGAAATGATTTATTTGGTTAAAACATATTTTATTTCTCAACATAATCTTCTTGAAGCTCGATACGCTTCGCCCAACATTTTTCAAATTTTTCGATCCCTTACAAAGAATACGATTTTGGCAATCCTTCAAAATAGACGTTTGTCTCAGCGATGACCTCATCGTTGAAGCCAAATCTCTTTCCGCCGAGCCATTTCTTCAAGTTTGGAAATATATAAAAATCGCAAGGGGCCAAATCTGGAGAATATGGTGGATGACGAATCAATTCGTAGCGCAATTCATGCAATTTTGCCATTACGACTGCGGACCTGTGTGCCGATGCAGAGAGCAAATGCGGCACCCATCTGGCAGATAGCTTTCTCATATCCAAAAATTTATGGAAAATGTTCCGTACCCGTTTGGTTGAGATGCTCATAGCCTCAGCCATCTCGTGCACTTTAACTCGCCGATCGTCCAATATCATACCATGGATTTTATCGACGATTTCTGGCGTTGTAACCTCAATTAGACGACCAGAACGTTCGGCGTCCTTTGTGGTCATACTACCACAACGAATATCAGTAATCCACTTGTGAATCGTTTCAATCGATGGTGAGGAGTCCCCATAATGTTTAACAAGCGATGCTTTGGTTTGCGTAATGTTTTTTCCACGCAAGAAATAATGTTTAATCAAGACGCGAAATTCACTTTTTTCCATGTTTTCAAAAACCTTCAAGGTTGCTTGCTTTCGATGGGTATCAGAACAGAACTGAATGACATATCAGTCTGAAAATTTTAATGCATTCTAGTTAAAGATGGTACATCACAAATGTCACATGATATTTGCGATTGTGGCGCCATCTGTTTTATTTTTCAGGGACTTTTCACTCTGCCCTCGTAATTAGGAACATTTTGTTTGAAAATAATTTAATGCACTGAAAGCTGTATTCCATTTGCCACTTGATTCACTTAAATCAGTTCAGATAAATTCGACATACGACCAAATAAACTGAATTAAGCAAACTGATACATTTATTGGGGTGAATTACTTTGAAGCAAATTAGAATATGTAATTCTAGTACTGGAAATAAAGTCAGCGAAGTAATGCAGCGAAATTAATCAGTGATTTGGTTCAGTAAATGTAAGTTAGATCTGATCCAAATGGCAAATGGAATACGCCTGAATTAACAGTGACGGATCTGCGATTTGGGGGACCTGAAGATATAATTGTTTGAGAGCTCAGAAAATTTCTTGGAAATTTCATTATATTTATTATTAAATAATATCTTCGTTATATACCTAACAATATGGGATGGCTAGCACAGTGGTATGAAGTCGGCCTGTGGATCCTGAGGTCCCTGGTTCGATTCCCACAGGCGACAAATTTTCATAATTTGAAAAAGCTATCCCTGTGGCTCCTCCACCACTAACATGTTTGGGGGCCGTGATTTGACGACTGGTGACCGCACTTCACGCGCAAAATATATCACTTACCGAGATCTGCTTTAGCAGAGTGCCACACCCAGCTATGGGTAGAAGGCGTGATGATATATTTTATTTTATATATACCTAACAATCTACAGGTGCGTTCAACGTGCTAAGCAAAACAAGCAAACCGGAAGTAAGAATCATTGAACGGTTTTGCTAGGCTAGCATTTGCTCGTTTTGCTCGCGAGCAAAACAAGCGAGAAATTTCTCGCTCGAAGTGCTAGACATTCAAATATTTTTGCGGGAATTTCAAATTGTAAGTTTATAACATGAAAGATCGAAACTATTTTGATAGTTGGCAAACAATAATTAATTTAAAGATATGAAAAATGGAAAACGAATATATTCAGCTTTTCGTAGATGTTGGGATTGATCTATATGAAACTATTATCGGTAGGATTACAATTATTATAACGGCTAAAAAATAGCCATCATCAGATTTAGTGAATTTTGCCATCATGGTTCTTAAAAAATGTATATTGAATACCATATTCCAAACAATAGCCTAACATCTCCAATACAAACTTGGCTTAAAATTTTTAGAGCAAATTTCAATCTGTCAAAAGTCAAAACGCATAAAAAGCACTTACAACGTGCGCACTCATATTATTTATCATTAGCCGAACACATTTCACGATGTCTTGTTCGGTTCAATTCGGTCTTGAAAATGTAGCGAAACGAGCAAACCGTTCAGTGGACCAAGCAATAAATCGCATTTGCTTACTTAGCAATTGCTTGTTTTGCTGGGCTCATTGAACGCACCATATGTTCGGCAATGCGATGGCGTGAATAGCGGCATTCGAATCCGAGGAACCTGATTTCGAATCCAACTCAAGCTAAATAAATATGAACTACTACAATACGGTTCGGTGCGACTGGATCCTGTACTTTAATTGGGGTAAGTTCCTATTGTACAGAGTAACATAAATACAGCATAAAGCTGCTACATTACACTAGTGTAATATGAAAGTTGATGTTCCAACCAATGATAATCAAATATTTCCTCATGTTACAAGTATGTTCTTTGTCGTTTGTTGATCCATGACAGATATAAATAAGTTTATATTTATACTATTTTTGTTCCGTGGCTACACCAAGTGTATTGTAAATCAATTGTATTCAATTATGGATATTGAAAACAGTAAAAATAATTTATTATTCTGTTAATACAATTTGTATTATTATAGTTATTTATAAACTGTTAAAGGTTAATACTGATTGATAAATATGATATATACTAACTTATTAATGAAGAAAGCAGATAACTAGTTATCATAAAAAGATTATGAATGCATTAGTTAAATAGTTTTTCATAAAGTATAGTATATGACTTGCATGTAAGGAATATATAACACTCAGTCACTCAGATGATTTTATAAACTTCATTCTCGTGTAATATAATCTACATATATGCTCTTTAAATAATATACTTTTATTTTAAATATAAAAAATACGCTTAAATTAAACAAAATTAAAAGTAAATATAAATAATTATCAAAAATATAAAATTAGAAAATTTACGTCGTAACTTGATGATCAAAATTTAAGGGTAAAATTACATGATGTAGGGGAGAAGGGGGTACTTTCGTCAGACGGTTACTTTCGCCCACCGTGTTTATTTCGTGTATATTTCATATTTAGCGCCTATTATTTTGTATGCAGGTTGGCATGACTCTCTGACTCATGTGTGAAAAATATTCACAAGAAATGTCAGTTGTGTTGGCTTTAACAATAAATTAAAAAAAAGTGCTATTTACGGTAAGTTTTTTGTATTTTTTTATTCTATAAACTTTCTAAATATTTCTGAATTAGTACTATTAACTACTGTTACTACGTTTTAATAACTGATTGAAATTATTGAATCGCATATGATTTTAACATGAACCTTTCATGTTTTTGAAAAATTCTACCATCATTGCGAAATTGGTAAGAGGGGTATATTCGCCATAGTAAACAGGGTTACATTCACCAGTGGGTGATTGTATCCCACGTTTAATATTTTATTATAATTATTTATATTTTTATTATAGATGCCTAGAAAGTACATCCCCAAAACGAATAGAATGAATATTAGCGAGAATGATATGCGAAAACCAAAATTAATATAACCCCCGTAGATGTTAGACCATTCCCGAAAGCAATCCCAAAAACTAATAAGAGATCCAATAAACGAACAGGTAAATCAAGAATTTATACAAGCACTCCTGAGAAGGAAAGATTAAAATTTTTAGAGAATGAAAAAATTAATAAACAAAAATTGATAGAGCTTAGAAAAAGAAAAAATGAAATGCAGTCATTGTGCAGTTTTGCGTCTGAGAAAAAGGAATCAACAAAAATAATACAATCGAGCTCAAGTGATTCTGATGTTGAATTAGAACTAGATGACAGTAGCAATAGCGAAGTTTGGAAAGAATTTCCAGAAAATGATGTAGACACACAAATTCATAAAGATGATTTTGTACTTGTGAAATTTACTACTAAAAAAACACTTGTGCATTATATTGGTCGAGTAATAAATGAACTGAACGCGGAAGAATTCGAAATAAGTTTTTTGAGAAGACTTGAATCAAGCTCAACATTCACATTTCCTCAAGTAGAAGACATTTCGACTGTAAATAAGTCCGACATTGTTTCGAAAATGCAGCCACTTGATTACGAAACAAAAAGAACTGCAAGAACATCTTCCGTCTACAAATTTAATTTGAATTTTGATTTTATTAATATGAAATAAAATATATACTTCTTTTTTATATTGTTTTACTTAAAGAAGCTATTTTTGTTTTTATTTTGTATAAGACATATATTTTATATCCTTTATACCCTTTATACCAATAAATTATAAAAGAATCGTCACATATGTACATATTTTATCACTGGCCGAAAGTACCCCACCCAATGGACGAAAGTACCTCACCTGAGGGGCACATTCGTCCATTTACAGGACTTTTTAAAAATAATCATAACTATAATCATATAGTTTTAGTCTTTGTTTTTGAAATATAAATCGATAGTATAGAGTCTAAACTAAGTATTTGTGCTTTAAAACTTTGAAAAATATCTAACAAATTTAAGATGTTGACATTAAAGCAAAAAGTGGGTGAATGTACCCCCTTCTCCCCTATTCATAACGATTTTTTTTTTATCTTGCTTCCTGGCTGACCAACTACTAAGGTCATATGCTGCCATTACGCCCTGATCCTGCGTTTTAGGTCTTAGAGTAACAGCAATGCGGGTTTCTCAGGACGGTCACCCATCCAAGTACTACCCGCGCGCAACGTTGCTTAACTCGCGTTATCGCATAGATCAGATCCAACGAGTGCAGCCATGGTCGTTGACAATAACGAATTTATTTATTGTAAACATTACGAATAGTCATTTATCTAATGTTGTATAATGTATAAATTGACTATTGTAGGATATACAGTTGTAATTTAATTATTAATGGTACTAGAAAAAATTATTTCAGGTAATGTTTTGAATTTCTTGCTTTTGTTGTGTTCTCAATACATTATTTATTTATTTATGTTACTCTGTACAACAGAAACTTAATCCTAATTACAGTACAGGGTCCTGAGTCACCGTGCCGTAATGTGCTAGTATATATATTTTTTTTTAGCTTGAATGAGATTCAAACTTTTCAACTAAATATTGCACGAAGAAGTATGAGTATTTCGCCGAGTGTTTGTAGCTCAATTGGTTAGAGCAGTCACCATGCGAGTGAAAGGTTCTGGCTTCAAATCCCGGCGAACGATCAAAGCTTTTTAAAAATAATTTAAAAAAAAAATGCTATCCTATAAAAATCACAAGTATAAATATTTGTAAGATAGTAACTCAGTTTAGTAGGCTATTCCACAAAAATTTGATTATTTTATTTGTTAATCTATGTACAGAAATATTTTCCCGTTTTCTTTCTTTTAATTAATTACATCGTACTAACACGAAACACAATATTTTAAAATTAACTAACACTCGATGGGTTTGTTTAAAACTAGTGTGACAACAAAGGACTTTGACACTTTGCTGTGTGGTAGAATATTGTATTGACGAGAATTTGAATATATTTGACAGCCTCTCAGATGCTAATAGTATTCTCTGTGTGTTAATTTAGGAGGCTTCGGAATCATTATTGATTGGAAAACGTTTCTGTAGAAACTCTGGCCTTAGGATCAACTTACGACTTGAGAACTCGAAGAAAATCTCATAAAATTCTACATGGAGTCTAGAGCACCAGGATGAACCAGTAACGGAGATGACGGCCACGGATACCGAGAGGAGACATCATTTCACTTTGGTATTTAATGACGTGCCCAGTCATCAATCAGTACTTTAATTACTTTTTCAAGTGAGTGTATCTTTTAAATTAGTAGAGGTGCGATAATGTGGATTGACAATTTAAATTCCCTATAGTTTTGTTAGTAAATGTGAAATTTTTTTATTATTTAATAAATAATAATATCTCGGCGATATTTTTTTCATAACTTTAAATATAATATTTGCAAAATTTTACATTTTTTAATCGGCTGTAATTTTTAAAATAGTAAAGATTCAATTCTCCATCCCTTGAAGTAAGCTCAACAGTATTTCCTACCCACTGTCAAAAGTTATTACCCTTAAAAAAGGAATTTTATAAACAAGAAATCGTAGAGCATATTTTTTTTAAACTGCTGTAACTTTCGAAACACTAAAGGTAAATATGAATTCCCCATTTTTTAAACTATACTCATATATATTTTCAATCCTTAGTATAAGCCTTTTCAAAAGTTTTCAAATTGTAAAAAAATGTGATATGATTGAAAAATCAGATTTATAAAATAAACATTTTTTAAACAAATGTAACTCTGGAGGCACTAAAGATAATTAAAATCTTTTCTTAAAAACTCCTAAACCATCCTTAAACAGTGTTCTATCCTTAAAAAATCCTAGAATATATATGACAGCTATCTTCTCTTTAAAAATCATGAATTGTCCTGAGACAGTTTTCTACCCTTTAAAAAGAACCCTAAACCATTTATAAGACAGCCATCTTCTCTTAAAAAAATCCTATGCCTTTCTCAAACAGTTATCTACTCATTAAAAAGAACCCTAAACCATTTATAAGACAGCCACCTTCCCTTTAAAAATTCCTGAACTTTCCTTAGATAATTTTCTACTCTGAAAAAGTCCTGGAACATTTATAAGACAGCCATCTTTCCTTAAAAAATCCTGAAACATCCTTAGACAGTTTTCTACCCTTTAAAAAAACTCTAAACAATTTATAACACAGCCATCTTTTCTTAAAAAAATTTGAACATTCCAGTTTTATATCCTTAAAAAAATATTTATCAATCTTAAGGATATGCGATACTTAGAAAGTATCGATACTTGGGTATCGAAAGTATCTAAGAAGTATTATCGATATCAATATCGAATCGAAACGAAAGTATTGATACTTTCAAGTATCGATATAAAAATCAGAGTTATAAAAAAAAATACTATTTTTGCAAGAAAACGAAAAACAATTATTATTCTTAATTTTTTTTTTTAATAAACGTTACTTATACACCTTACTACAATAAATTAAATACTCCAGTATTCTTCACTACAAAAACCACACAAAAACCAAGAAAGAGCAGTTTGGTAAGCCTTCTACCGAGAAACCTATTTTTTGTTTCTACAGATGGTAGCTCCCGCTTTTGAAAACAAGCAGTCTGCTTGTGCGCCTGCGTACAGAGTAGTACAGCGTAATCTACCAAGGTCAAAAATGAAGTCGAAATTTACATTTAATTTAATTAAATTTCGTTGTATTTAAAAAACATTTACCAAATATAAACATATATATGTTTCACTGAAGAAAATAGATGTAAATTTTTCGATACTGGACTAGATGTACTGATATTAATAAAGTATCGAAGTATTGGTATCGATACTAAAACAACTAGTATTGAAAGAAATTATCGATTCTGGTATCGTATCAGTGGTATCGTAACATCCTTAATCAATCTGTCTGGCTTCTTCGAGATTCTCTTCAAATATGTCATCAGTCACAGCCACGAACTTTTATACAGCGTTGACGATGCCGTTTACTTCTTTGATTCTGTCGATGTAATCTTCAACAACTTCTTCAGATGTTCTTTTCTTGTCACGGATGCTAACAGCAATGCTTGTTGCACTTTCTTTTAAATAGCTGTTTGAAACTGCTGGGATTTTAACCTCTTTGCCATTGTAGAACCATGCGAATATGCTGTCAATCAATGTGTCAAATAATACTCGAATGTTGAACTACAGAAATAGCAACAAGTTCAATAAACAATTAGGTGATACTTTTACATAATCTACTGATAATATTTGTTAACAACAAAAGTAATTTATCTAGCAAATCAATGGCATCGACAAACTAACCTTAAACTTGATAGAAAATAAAAATTATGCAAAACAGGTTACTGATTACAAACCTGTAGTATTATTTTATTAACTTTGTTTATTATTGCTGCTATTGATTATAAAAATATAGTTTTATATTTAAGTTGTTATTTATTGTTACTAATATATTAATTTCATGTTTACAGGATCATCACAGATCAGTAACCATTCCATGCAGCCTCAGCGTCATCTCGGAGCAACTGGTGTTCTAACCAGTGTCACCGACGTCAGTATATTCGCTGTAAACATCCCAGAGGCTTGTAACATCAGCAAACCTGAAAACGAATATTAAGTCCGATGTTCGCAACAGAAAAACTACTTATAATAGCACGGTAATCTACTAAAATATCGCTATGGCGGTTCCGAAAGTTCTACGGGGAGTCTGAAGTACTAGGAAGCCGAGAAGGAAAAATGAGCGACGAGGATGGTGGCCACGGTGGACCATTTTGGCTTTTGATAACGTGTTTAGACATCATTGGAGGAAGCGTTGCATTATATTCGGATTCGAAGAATTATGTATTTTTTTAAGTGAGTGTATATTTTAAATTAATAGATGTACGTTAATTTGGATTGGAAATTTGGATTTCTTATAGTTTTTTTTAGTAAATATGAGTAATTTTATTATTTTTCGGTGAGAAATAATAAAATAGCGACTGAAAATTCGAATCACAATTTGTTGGTAACTTTAGACGCATCTTTAAAAAATTAATTTTTTTTATTGGCTATAACTTTGAAACCATTATAGAAAATTAAAATTCAATTTAAAACGTTGAACTTCCCACTATTTGATCTATACTCCATTCTCCATTGTATTTATTTTCTCCCTTTAATATAATTCCCCCAAAAAGTTATTAACTTTTAAAAGTCATTTCATGAAAGAAAAATCAGTCCCATAGAATATATCGCCAATCCATAGAAATGTAAGTTACAAAAATATTTCTCCTGAGTGTAACAATTAATGGATCAGCTTCAAATTTATATCAGTAGCTCTAGGAAGTCTAAGATACTCGAATGTTTTAAGAAAATTAAACTATTTTCACTAAATCCGGAAATATAGTTACATAAAAATATTGTCAATTCATCAAAATATAAATTACAAAAATATTGCAGGTGGAATAAATTTACGACTTGAAAACTCCTCCAATAGAGAGTCTAGAGGACCTGGAACTAGCGACAGAGATGGCGACCACGGAGACCGACAGGCGGAATTATTTCACTTCTGTTTGGGACAGAGAGCTGAAGGTGTAAGACGAATATACATCCAGCTGCTATTGAATGAAATATTGGTCTAGGCGTGGACGGAGAACCTATTTATACCTTCAAGAACCAGGTAAAAATATATACTAGTAACTCAAACAAATTCAGTTTTGGAAAAATAATTCATTCCAGCAATGCCAATAAAAAATTATGCAATCCTAAAAAAAATCACACGAGAATAGTTTCAGAATTTCAAATATTTTGATAGATGGCAGTAGCAATCAATACAGAATTGAATTTTAGAAAATCAATACTTGTTACATTCTTACACTAGCTCTATTCCATTTGCCACTTGGTTCACTTAAATCAGTTTAGATAAATTAGACAACATGACTAAATAAACTGAACTAAGCAAACTGATGCGGTTATTGGGATGAATTAATTCAAAGTAAATTAGAATCAGTAATTCTAGTAATGAAAATAAAGATAGCGAAGTAATCTAACAAAATAAATAAGTGATCTGGTTCAGTACATATAAGCTAGATCTGATCCAAATGGCAAATGGAATACGTCTACTTGTGCTGGGTTGCATGAAAGTTCTATCGGTTCATTAGCAACTAACGGTCCAATAAGTTTCAGAAAATCGCTATTGATATTGTTGCTAGTAAACAATTCTTTAACTAAAGAGCTCTATTTTTTTCTTGCAATCCAGCATTAGGCTTAGGAATGTAATAGTTAGTTCCTTGTATGGGAAGTGGTGGTGCAAATATCTATTCGACTTAGACGTTTTGGGAAATTAAAAAATGTCTGATTTGAATATATAAAAACAAATCAAAGTAAAATGTCAAACATTTGATGCAATATTATCAGTTTATGTTAAACATAAATTTAAGTTTCATTGGTACAAACGGACATTAACAACGATTTTAAAGACATCCACAATAAAACGTTAGGTAAAACTCCAGGATACCATCTTATTTTGATATTTTACCACAAGATAGCACTGTATAGGAGAAATTCATGTTTCCAGTGACTTAAAAACAATGATACCTTTCGAGCAGTCTATTGTTTCGATTTTAGATTAGCTCGCTTCGCTCGCGCTAACCCCTAATCGAACCTAACCTGATCAACCGATTTATTTTCCATCGTAATAACAACAAAAATCCACCTGTCAACTATAGGAATAGGATTATTCACTGTTTCAGAACCGATCGTATCATGTAAAATTTCTAATCTAGCGTCAAACTACTGTCAGTCGACCAGAAGGTATAATGGAGTGTAGCCAAACGTTACATTCTTTTCTGTGCCTTTTGTATCTTTTGCATCTAAAGCTCACTGTACTGTCTTTAAATTAATTTCTTGTTGTGTACCGGTGCAAATAAATAATGAAATAAACATAAAAAGCTATTGTAGTTGTCGTTTGGATTCCACTAAGAAAAAATTACTGTAATTGGGATTGAGTTCCTGTTGTCTAAAGTAAGAAATAATTAAATAAATACTGTCTGTCATGTTGTATAGTAAATTGAAATAAATAAATATTCTCATTTCCAGGCATGAAATCAAAGAACGTGGCATCACTTTCCGTGGATGACATCTGTATCTGAGACTTGAAGAACAACAACGAGCCGGTGTTCATCGACTACTACTGCCACTGGGTAGGGATGTACCTGCAAGAAACAGGTAGCATGTTTTATTTCAAGGGTTCACGCGTTTTAAATCGGTTGATTAGGTTAGGTTAAGGCAAGAGGGTATACTTTTACTGTGGATGTCCCTTAAAGTGAAGTATCTTTTATCTCCGCACTCAATATTAGAAACTGCATGCACAATTTCAACAAAATCGAATATGTCGTCATTAATCAACAGTTTCAGAAGTAAATATTTTTTTTTTGTGGTCAAAATTAAACTATCTCAGATCGCGTTGAAATTTTGCAGCTTCTAGGACTTAATACTGAGTGCGTAATTTACAAACAACTCCAAAATTCCTATTAGTACAAAAGATAATTCACTTTAAGGGTGGTTGTATCTCCAAAGTGAGGGGTTGTATAGAAAAAAGTTTCAAATAAAATATCATTATATTATAATTTTCAACAACTTTTGTTTTAAACTTTTTTCTGTACAACCCCTAATTTCGGAGGTACGAACAACCACCTTTAAAGTGAAATATCTCTTGTACTAATTAAAATTTGGGCGTAATCTGTGAATTCTGCACTAAGTATTAACCCCTAGAAGCTTCATGCAAAATTTCAGCGAAATAGAATATATCGTCATTAATTAGCGGTTTCAGAAACAAAGGTTAACTTGGTATTTTATTCAAAATTAAATATTCCTCGATCGCGCTGAAATTTTACATACGGTTTCTACGGCTTAATACTTAGTGCGAAACTCAGAAACAACCCGAAAATTCCAATTAGTACAAAAGATATTCCACTTAAGAGTAGTTGTTCGTATCTCCAAAGTTAGGGGTTGTAGAAAAAAGTTTCAAATAAAATAGCTATATATTATTATTTTCCACAACTTTTGTTTGAAACTTTTTTCTGTACAACCACTAATTTCGGAGATATGAATAGCCACCCTTAAAGTGAAATATTTTTTGTATTAATGATAATTTTGAGATGGTCTGTAAATTCCGCACTTAGTATTAAGTCCTAGAAGCTGCATTTCAACAAAATCGAATATATTAACAATTTCAAAAGTAAAGATTAACTCCTTAACGTTATTTTCGAGTCAAAATTACACTTTCTTGGATCGCGCTGAAATTTTGAAGCGTCTAGGACTTAATTCTGAGTGCGTAATTTACAAACAACCCCAAAATTTCTATTAGTACAAAATATATTTCACTTTAAGGGTAGTTGTTCGTATCTCCGAAGTTAGGGATTGTATAGATAAAAGTTGTAACTAAAATATGTACAGGATAATAATGTAAAGATATTTTATTTGAAACATTTGATTAAATAAGGTTTGAATTTAAAATAAAGTTTAGAAAGTTGTTGTCGCATCTGAGGCGCTGTTACAGTGTTGTATCCGATATTATTGCATTTTACAATACATGTAGTTCAGGCGCGATTTGATGACTAATGATTTTTGTATGAATAGAAGAATGTTTTGGTTGAGTGTGAAGTGATTGAGTGATGAAAGCTATGAAGAGTGCGGATGATGAGTGATTGTGGAATGAATCAGATGTTAGAAATAAATGGTGTGAATACTTTAGGGCTTTATATGGTAGCATAAATGGAGCGAATGGTTGTAGTGAAAATGTTGAAGCTGATAAATGTGATATAGATGACAAGTGATTGATGCGTGTGAAGAATGGTATGATGTTGAAGTATGGAGGCGAGAGATTATTTGACTGGTTACTTTATTTGTTTAGATATTGTGTTAATAATGGTGTTTTGGTGGTTACATTGATGTATGGTAGTGAATTTTGGATGTAGGAGAGATATCGTGTCCGGAATACTTTGGTGTATGATGAGTGTGAGATTGAGAAAAATGTTGTTAGAATACAATCAGCTTCCCAAAAAGTCTTCTAAATCAACGACGGGTAAAACAAACATAGTTTTAGCGGTAAAACGTATTTTATACTAAATCAAGAACTGATTTCAAATAAAAGAGTTAAATTTCATTATTTTCTGGTCAATTTAAATAGGGTATTTTTTATTAAGACTCCTATATTCAAAATAATCGTACATTTATGTAATTTTTTTATTGTTGCTATATCTCTCACAGTTCACGACATAATATTTTAGATATTATTATAGTTTATTTACTTGATGTATTTTCAATTAAATTTTCAACTTGGTTTAAATAAATAATTTTGTACCTTTTACTTTTAAAAGTAATTTGTTAAATAGAGGTAACACATGTAAATATTTTATGAATTCGATAAAATGCTTAAAATTTGCAGTTGGTTTAAATATATACTTTTATTTTTGTCATACGCGGTCATGGCATATCTTCTGTACATCTGTGTCTTACGTAAAAGCAATTTAATTTACTTATCAATAATTTGGCCTAAATGATGAAATATTCTTTTATGTTGAGTATTTTTGATATGAGAAATATTTATTTCACGTTTTAAAAGTATATGTAAATTATAGAGACGTTATAATTTACAAGTTTTATCAGAAATTTGTTCAAAAACAAATAATACATATATTACAATTATTTTACATAGCAATAGCAATAATAAAATTATTATTTATAATAATATCAAAAGTAAAATGATAAATATTGTATTTGCAGTGTATATTTTTATTCTTTATCGTTCAAGGTAACATTTATAAATTTTAGTTAGAGCGTGCCTTTCACTAATGAATCCGGACGAAACCTGCAAACCCGGCACTTTGCTACTGCTCACTGTACATTCTAGCCATAAGTCTGTCTCTCTCTAGCACATTGTAATCAGTGGAATGGTTGCGCAAGCCTCGTTACTTGCCTCGAATTCGTTGAAGTGTATAGACGTAGAATCGCGCTTCGTACTTTTTTTTACATTTCTGCCTTTTAGAAGGCCTCGTATCTAAACAATTGTCCTCCGAACACGCTAGTGCCTTCACGTGGGGGCCCAACATATTTTCTACATACTTTCTACATACATTAGGCAAGTTTTAATTAGCGTATCGCGAACCGGGTGGGGCGAGTCCCTCGAGACCAAGGTCGTAGTTTGGTGTGTAGGCGGGTCGCCCAGCTAGAGAGTACTCTGCCGATGACTGCGTGATCGGGGTCGCCAAATCCCCTCGTTAGAGGTGGCCTTTGGATTTCCGGGCAAGTACATAGAGGCTTCTCTTCTCACGAGCACTGTGGGGTACTCTCCCTACGACTCGGGTAGGTTTTGTAGGCGTAAACCGAAAGGTCGGGGCTACGGAATATAGTCCACGTCTTTGTATTAAGTACAAGCACAAATCGGCTGCTTGTCGTAGATTCATTGCGCCACTTAAAATTAGCTATTCGTACACCAAAACTTAGGTAGGGATGAGGCATGAAAAGAAGTCAAGAAAGAACAAAGAAATCAACATTGAAGTCAACGTGAAGATCAAGAAATGTATAAATGGGATGTTATGGGATAAATGGAATGTGTGGTATGAATGGTGTATGCTGCATGCTCTATATTGATTTACCATAACTTGTACATTATTCTATTTTATTGCATTTTGTTCTGAGTTTCTGTTTCAGGTTCAACATTCATCAAAATGTCTTTATGTATGTTATTTTCTAATGTTTACAGTTATTCTATGTTACTAATACATTGTTTTTATGTTTATAGGGACATGACGGAACCTGCAAGCATCTCCTGCGGCCTCAGCATCATCGTGCAGCAGCTGGTGTTCAAACCAGCGCCACCGGAGCTGCCGCCATCCTGGATAACGTCACCGGTGCTTATATCATCATCTTGAAGCAGCTGGTGTTCAAACCAGCGCTACTGGAGCTGCCGCCATCGTGGACATCACCGATGCTTATATCATCTTGGATTAGCTGGAGATGTAACCAGCGTCCAAGCTTGTATCATCATCCTGGAGCAGCTGGAGATGTAACCAGCATCATCATATCTTGGATTAGCTGGAGATGTAACCAGCGTCCAAGCTTGTATCATCATCCTGGAGCAGCTGGAGATGTAACCAGCATCATCATCTTGGATTAGCTGGAGATGTAACCAGCGTCCAAGCTTGTATCATCATCCTGGAGCAGCTGGAGATGTAACCAGCGTCACCAGAGTGGCAGCAACATCAAATCCGCTGTTCACAACATTATTGTAAGAAAAATTATTATTTTTTAATTATTTTGGTAAAAGTCTGTTAAAAACTATAATAAATATGTTTTGTTATAATTTAAAATAACTATTTTTGCAACATATTTATTATTTGATTAATATTTATTTTACGAACTGATAATTAAACCGATTAAGGGTGATTAACTATATTTTTTATTATCAAAACATTTTGTAATTATTTCAGACTTAAATATTTGAAATAAAAGATGGATGCAAATAAATTTTATTCAAGTATTTTTGTCTACTTTAATATATGATAGGTTCAAAGCAGGAAAATAAAGTTAATCACTTTTATCTGTTATTGAATTTTCAAAATAAAGTTAATTATACACTTTTATCCAAAATAATTGTTTCCAATATTAAAATACAAGTTCTAAATGTGTTCTTTACAATATTTAAATTTATTTTATTTTGAAACTTGGGACAGAATTAATATTTAATCATTTGAATAAAATTATTTATTTGTATTTAAAGGATAATTTAAATATAAAGAGCAAATAGTTTCAATAGCTGATTCTAATCCTATTTTATTAATTATTATGTGTAATTGTTTCTAATTTATGTTGTTGTTTGTTTACAGACGCAGTTGTAGCAGCGATGAAGCCGCCTTTCTGCTGAGCGTCTTTGGAGAGGTTTTCCGCTTAGCGCACGTATGTGGGACGTACACGTGTAGGAGAATTCCTGGAAAGTGGTTCAACTTCTTACCTCTCAAATCATCCGGGAAGTTTGAATCAGGCTTTGTAATAAAAATAAAAATTGTATTCACAAAATAAATAAACTGAATACAATCAAATATACTTGTCTTTTATTTTAATTTAGTAACAAATAAATACAAATATTTGATAGAGATATTTTAACAAAAAAGAAAACTCGAAATCGACCTGGTGCATCGGATTCATCTTGTAGCCGCCAACCAAGTCTGAAGCAGTCATCACCAGCCAAAACTACATCAAAATGGTAAGTAATTTGATTTTATATTTTATATATCATAACGCATTTTACCCTTTACTGGGTGTGGCACTCTGGCGTAGTAGATCTCGGTAAATGATATATAGTTATCTTTCCAAACAAAAATCCTTGTATATCTATAACTCATCCAGCATCCCTTAAAAAAATCCTTGTATATTTTAACTCATTCAGCGTCCCTTAAAAAATTCCTAGTACATTTATAATTTATCCTGCATCCCTTAAAAAATTCCAGAATCGTTTTCAGATAGTTTTCTTCCCAAAAATAATTCCTTGTATATTTATAACTCATCCAGCATCCCTCAAAAAATTCTTAGTATATTTATAACTTATCCTGCATACCTTAAAAAAACCTGAAACGTTTTCAGATAGTTATCTTGCCAAAAAATAATTCCTTGTATATTTATAACTCTCCCAGCATCCCTTAATAAATTCCTAGTATATTTATAACTTATCCTGCATCCCTTAAAAAATTCCTGAAACGTTTTCAGATAGTTTTCTTCCCAAAAAAAATTCCTTGTTTATTTATATCTCATCCAGCATCCCTTAAAAAATTCCTGAATCATTTATAAACAGTTATCTCACAAAAAAAAAATCCTAAGGTATTTATAACTCGTCCAGCATCCCTTAAAAGAATCCTGAATCATTTACATATAGTTATCTTCCAAAAAATAATTCTAAGATATTTATAGCTCGTCCAGCATCCCTTAAAAAATTCCTAAATCATTTCCAGTTAGTTATCTTGAAAAAAAAAAGTATTTATAACTCATTCATTATCCCTTAAAATTAATTTTATATTAATATAATTCTATTTTGGTTGTAGTTATTGCTAATTTTAATCTAATACTTTATCTTTATGTTTATAAAGCCTCCATGGACTTGGAATCGCAGCTGCAGTCGACCTGGAGCACGTAACTCATCTTGGAGTCACTGATATCATCAACAGCGGCACCACCTTCTGCAGAGACTGCAGAGTCAGCAAGCATCATCTCCTAAATCACTCACAAGATACCCGGAGCCGACATCAGTTGTAGAAGACCCCCAAAAATTAAATAACAACTCCAAAAAATATTGTCATCAGCCATGTATTGTATTAAATTATACTTATAAATATATTCATCTTTTATATACAAAAAATTGTCAGTTATTTTATATTGTAATATTATTATACTTGTAATATAAATGTACAGTTTAAAAATGTCAATAAATGAATTTAAAAGAACTTACATACTTTTATTTATAATATCCTTCTCTACAGATCAATACTTCATAAATGAAATGATAGTTAGGCGGCAAAAAGAAATCTAAGATGGCCTGATGTGCTGTTCAAAATATGACTGGTATTTTAGAACGTAAATTCAGCTTTGGATTGCCGCCAAATGTATTAGGCATGGTTACCTCCTCAACATTCTGCTGCCCGGATAGAATCCTGAAATCTCGCGATTTTAAGGTGGGGCCGTGTCTGTGTGAATTTGTCAATGTGTTGGTGTGTCTGTGTGAGTTTACTAGTGTGCTATGTAATTGCTATGTATTGGTGTATCTGTGTGAATTTGTCTATGCATCAGTGTGTCTTCTGAGTGTCTATGTATTAGTGAGTATCTGTGTGAATTTGTCTATGTATTAGTGTGTCTTCTGAGTGTCTATGTATTGGTGTGTATCTGTGTGAATTTGTCTATGTATTAGTGTGTCTTCTGAGTGTCTATGTATTGGTGTGTATCTGTGTGAATTTGTCTATGTATTAGTGTGTCTTCTGAGTGTCTATGTATTGGTGTGTATCTGTGTGAATTTGTCTATGTATTAGTGTGTCTTCTGAGTGTCTATGTATTGGTGTGTATCTGTGTGAATTTGTCTATGTATTAGTGTGTCTTCTGAGTGTCTATGTATTAGTGAGTATCTGTGTGAATTTGTCTATGTATTAGTGTGTCTTCTGAGTGTCTATGTATTGGTGTGTATCTGTGTGAATTTGTCTATGTATTAGTGTGTCTTCTGAGTGTCTATGTATTGGTGTGTATCTGTGTGAATTTGTCTATGTATTAGTGTGTCTTCTGAGTGCCTATGGATTGGTGTGTATCTGTGTGAATTTATTGTATTAGTGCGTCTCTGTAAGTGTATTTTAACAGTATATCAGCATTGGTAAGTAAATTTCTCAATAAAAAAATACAAGTTATTTTAAATTTATTTATTGACATATTACAAGTACAACATATAACAATATAAAATGATTGACAATATTCTCTGTATAAAAGACATTAATATTTATATTACAAGACAATATATTTTGGACTGTTAATTGATTTTTGGGGGTCTTCTAGTTAATGTGTGATGTCGGTTCCGGAGATTGTGTTAGAACCTTGCGAGTAATCTAAGAGGCAATGCTGACATCAGCGCATTAGCGGCTGAAAGACGAGCCCAGTGCAGCAGGTCACCACCGAGAAGATTTCCAAGTCCGTGAAGCCTATATAAACATAAAGACAAAGTATTAGGTTAAAATTAACTATCTAACTAATTGATTTTATAATAAGGGAGACCGGGGTTGGATGTTACAATTTTTATTTTCGATTTTTTTAAAAATATTGTGACGTGATATATTTTTATTGATCCTGCACCTGCCCCTCAGGGATTTGTTCTTTCTATAACGCACCTAGTTGCAATCATTTTTATTTAGAATCTGCTCTTATATTGTATTATTCTTTGAGTTCATTATTTAATTAAATTATTTGACAGTTCTGATCTATTTATTTTATTATTTTACTTAATGATAGTTAAAAATTGAGGAACAGCGAAGCATATAAATAAATGATCTTATTTAGAAAATACAAAAAATGAATAAATAATATGGTTAATGAGAAAGTTGTGATAAAAATATTTGTGGAATAACATGTTCTCAAGCACACTTTCGGAAAGAAGTTTAGAAAACGGAGAATATAAGTAATGTGAGGATAAATTGTATACTAAAAATAAAGCGCTATTTCGTGTGCGAATTCAGTTCCGCAAACCCGCAATATCTCTTTTTTTAATAAAACGCAATTCAAACGTTTTTCGCGAATCGAATCGCAGTTGCAGTGCAATGCAAATACCGCAGAGACCTCTCTATTTATTGTCAATAAATGCAGCGAAACTGAATTTAAAATAGGAACACGAAATGATATGCACGGTATTACATTTGTATTTATGTAAATGATTTATTATTTATGTATTTCGAGAGATCAAAATGCGTGCATGCATGAAATTATAATGTTTAATATCGCTGCCCCGATTTGGAATTCTGTTATTTAAAGTATGGTATTAGAAGGCGGCAGGACCGGTCTAAGGAGGAGGAAATTCCTTGAATTCAAACTGACATTTTCACTTATGCGTATTTAATATTTATAGGTCGCTTTCCCGCATAAACAGCAAAAAAATCAAATTCAAAGAAGTAATAAATCAATCTCTTATACATTACAGTAAATTCCATTGCTATAATAACATTAATATATAATTATGAAAACTAAAATGTTTGATCAAATAATTACTCTACTTCATAATAATCTGGATTTTTGCCTAAAATTTATTATTATATGTATTTACTATAGGTGCATAACATGCATTTAATCGCAATAATTTCAGTACAGGATTACAGCTTATAGTGAATGCAATAGTCGTATTTTTAGTTGAGGTAAATCGCAAACTAAATATAATTTCTATTTAGTCCGAGAGGTGAATCATAATGCTCAACTGTGTCTGTAGTTGGCATCTGAACACTGATCTTTTTTAATACAAGATATTATTATAATTATAAATGAAACATATTATATATTGTAGGGACATATTTTTACAGGTTATTGTTATTAGAAAACATTAAATTTATTTGCAAATAATAATGGAGAATAATTTTATAAATAATCAAAAACAGTTGGGAGGAAGATAATTTGAAAAATCCGCATAAAGGTTATTCACAGCTCCGAAATTAAGTGAAATTCCACTTAGTAATTCCATTTATATTTTGAATTAAAGGTTGTTTACTGTAAATAAATGCTGTACTTAGCTAAAAACCTCTTGACAGACATTGCGGAATGAGCCAGCGCAGTGTCTTGATGGAGAACCCATGACTTGTCCTTTCAAAATTCGGATACTTCTTTCAATAAATTATAAGTTTCAGTAGCAGTTTGGCTAAGTTTCATGTGAAATTTCACAACAATTCCTTGCTCTAACGTTGCACTTAACATTTTTCCAGCGAAACAAAAAAAACAACTCTAATGAGAACGAAAGCTACAGCTATACGGATTTATTTACAGAAGCGAGAGGTACTGCATTCGAAAGAGAAAGCTTCACGCTAAAAAGATTATGGTCGCTGGCTTTTGGCGCATGCGCACTCTCTCAGCGTCAGTCTCGTTATTTAATAGCCACACCTCGTATATAGTTCCCACTGTATACAATTTCCAAATTAATATAGATAAAAACACAAAGCATTTAAGTTTCTATCACATTTATTTGAAGCATTTTCTTCAATATTTCTTTGAGCATATTTAAATACCCATCGCTGGGTGTGGTACTTTACCCAGGTAGATCTCAGTATGTGACATATTTATGCGCGTGAAGTGCGGTTACCAGCCATCAAGTCACGACCCCCAAAGAAGTGAGGAAGTCACAGGGGTAATTTTAGTAAGGTAACAGTAGAAAATATTTTTAAGTGCGGACCTGTAGTTAGCCCTACTACCACATGTGATGTAGTAACACTCAGGGGAGTCCGTAGTCATTTAAAAAGTGTTATTTAAACATGGGAAAATGTTGAAAGCTGGAGATGAAAGCTATATTACACTTAAAAAAATACTTTACTACACCCATATTAACATGGGGTGCCGAAATTTCTACACACTAAAAACAAAAATGCTTTTAATTATTTTTTCTCATTTGCATACTTCATTCTTCCCCTAGGCTCCGATAGACATATATGTTTCAACGGCGAACAAATGAAATTTAAGAGACGGAAGTCATCATTTTGTGTACTTTTTTAGTAATAATAAAAACATAATTCCGGTACTCTTGATGACATAAATTTTAATATTAGTTTACCCTCTTAATATAATCCTTACGGATAAATTGTATAGTATTTACAAAATATGTTGATTGTTCATACTATGGCCGTATTTATTTGGGATTTTTAAAGTAACCTGCACACTTTAAGTAACCTGGAACTAACCTTAAACTGACCCTACTGCCCCAGCTATTTTAGCGGGTTGGTAGATTCAACCCGTTTACTATCTCTATCTAATCAACTTGTGTTCCTTGTTATTCGTGGCGGCATCGCGATTTGTAATAGTATAGAGAGGTTAGGAGTTATTTTTATGAAAAACGTAAGTAATTTTACAATAATATTTTGAAAAAATATACTAAACTATTATTTATGCAGATGATGGAAGAGCAATATGCATTATGTGCTTCTTGCAATATAAGTCACAGAGGATAATATTACGACACATTATTACGACTCCGAAATTCATTATTTTGATAGTGCTGATGACAAAATTATAAAAAAAACAGACCCTGACGTTATTTGCTTTTTGACTACATATAAAAAATATAAAGATGACTCAAAACATCCAATTAAAAGCGCAATTTAACACACAAACAAAATTAAAGAGACGTCGCTTCGAACATGCATTCAGATTTTAAATTTACCGCTAATATTTACAACTGACACTTGAGATGCATCATTTATTTGGAAGTAACACGAGTTAGTTCTAGGTCAGTTCAGGGTTGGATCAAAATTTCCCTATGTAAAATAAATATATTTGCAACTGTCAAATGTGTCTAAATTATTTTAGAGAAAAATGATTTAAATAATTAAATAAAAGATAAATAAATATAACATCACGCCTTTTACCCAGGTTACTGGGTGTGACACTCTGCCGTAGCAGATCTCGGTAAGTGATATATTTTTGTGCGTGAAGTGCGGTTACCAGTCGTCAAATGAAGGCCCTCAAAAATGTTAGTAGAGTAATTTTAATGGATAAAAATTATTTATCGGCTGTGTGAAACGTACCAAGGTTC
The DNA here is from genome assembly GCA_911728475.2 of Pterostichus madidus. Taxonomy (NCBI): domain Eukaryota; kingdom Metazoa; phylum Arthropoda; class Insecta; order Coleoptera; family Carabidae; genus Pterostichus; species Pterostichus madidus. Next base: position 25,321,679 of record OU452312.1, read on the forward strand.
TCAAAGCCACAAAATTAAGTTTGAAGCACAATAACTTACGAGTACGAAAATGTAACAGGAAAAAAGATATAAACATTGTTAATATTGCTCGGTTGAATGAATCAATCTTTTGAAAATACCTTAGCTAACAATGTTAACTAATTTGTTATTTAAAGAGAATGTTACAACATAAGTATAAATTGATACTTTAACATGTCATCTCAACATAAATACTCCTTTGGCAAATTATATTGCATACTAATCATGTCAAAATGCAAGACTATTAATTATAGCAATGATTTTAGAGAGGAAACAATAATGACTCTTGCAAAATTAATTCTTCTCTTTAGTATTGTTTTACGTAATGTACATGGGCGCAGCTAGAATTATTTTAAAGTAGATTCAAACATAAAACAGTTTTTAATGTTTATAGTTCTTATTTACTGGCTGCAAAGTTTATCTTTTTTACACAATACTGCTTTATTTTACGTTATTATAAATTATGGCTGTAAAATGAATTAACGGCCGTTGCTATTGACAGCGTCCACTAAAACTGCTAAATATCAATGTTGGAACTAAAATTTAAATTAATAATAATCTTTGCAGTTATTGTGATTATATAACTCATAACAAAATCAGCCTATGATATTTAAGAATTTTCTTAGATTCAATTGTAGTAATAGCTTCGTCGTCATAGTAGCGCGTTCTACAAACGTCGAAACGTTCTTTATTCGATATATAATCATAATGAATAGAACTTGTGTGTTCAAAATTATCAGAATACTTAAATTGTATTGATCCACTCAACATATTAATTTAGAATATAATACGTTTCGTGGCAACACAATATATTCGATTATTTTGAATACACGTGTTGTGGATAGCGTTGTAGCATTCGAATCCGGAAATATCAAATTTAAATCCCACTCAGACTAAAAATATATGAATTACCACACTGCGGCTCAGTGAATTCGGATCCTGTACTATAATTGAAATTAAGTTCCTGTTGTGGTGAGTAACGTAAATAAATAAATATTATAGTAATGAACAAATGAATATTGCAAGAACTGCTCCCTGCGCCCATGACGGGAAGTAAATTCTCAGAGTCATCAAAACATTAAACGGCATTTATCCAATCTTCTGAAGCCAGTAAACACTATAATGAAGAAATGAAATGTTCAAGTTGTCGCAGTCAGATTTATTGTACGTGACAACAAGACTGGAAAATGAGCAATTCTCGGCGAGACATATAAACATAGTTTCCTGTATGTCGCATGTCACAACTTACGCTGTTTACCCTCTGCTATTTTATAAAACAACTAACTGAATAATTTATGTTTACCTACTTGTAGAATAGTCAAGACACTCACGTTAGACAAATTTCAAACTATTTAGATTCTCTCTTTCACATACATACAATCAGAGCTGGGCAGTAGCTAGCTACTTTTGTAGCTTAGCTACTAGCTTAGCTACATTTACCTTAGCTGTAGCTGTAGCTTAGCTAACTGTGAAAAAATATAGCTGTAGCTTGTAGCTAACTACTTTTTTTTCTATTAGCTTAAAAATAACAACTAAAGCTACTTTTAAAGCTACTTTTTGTAGCTTAAAGCTACTTTTTAAGCAGAAGGTCAACAAAGTACGCATGTGTACAAGCTAAACCCACACAAAATAATTATTTGTTGCCGGTTCTAATTGGCTGTAATACGCAAAAATACACAGTAGGTGCCAGATGGTATTTGCTATTTTTGATATTTATGTACGTAATAGTAAATTAACAGTCATTATAACAAAAGAATGATCATATGACAATGGCAAATTTAATTATTTCACAACAATTTAAAAAAGTAGCTTTAAAATTTAACAGCTACTTTAACGAAAGCTTTTAGCTGTAGCTTAGCTACTTTTTTAAAGAATAGCTGTAGCTGTAGCTTAGCTACTTTTTTCAAGTAGCTTGCCCAGCTCTGCATGCAACACAGAAATAATTGAAATCTTCGTGACTTTTACCACAGACAAAATACATACATCTAACTAAATGTATTCAAATGGCAACGCTTTTTATTAATGAAATTTGTAGTTCTGGACGGGTCTGTATTGCAGCGCTAATATCGATTATTAGTTCATTAACGATAAATTAGGGCTTACACACTTACCATTTATTTGAATAGTAAATTAAATATTTTTTAAATGAATAGTGTTTGTTTCACTTATCGAGATTTGCTACAGCAGAGTGCCTCATCCAGTAATGAGTAAAAGGCGTGATGATATATTTATTTATTTTTATTTTTTAAGAAAAGTTTAATGTCACGTCACCTGATAAATTCAAAATTTCAAGTAATCAACACCAATCAAGCATATTTGATTGTATATTGACTAGATTTTTAGTTGCCTAGAAACGATCGACAATTATTTTTTAGAATGATTGCAGCTTAGTCCTTCAAATAAAAATGGTAGATTATTTAGTTCTGTGCCGGTGTACTTTTTATTATAAGGTGAATCATAATTAATTGGGTCTAACGTAAAACTGATCCAAAGTTTCGTTGTCATTTGTTTAAAATGGTAGATTCATGATTGTAAATAATTGAGTTAGCCAATCTGATAAATCTTGTACGAGATGAAAAAGAAATCTAGATCAACCTAGATTCGAATAAATTAATTAAATCTTAGTTGATACTAATCGGCATCCATCAATGCAGCAGTGTGACTGTGTGACCACTATCTAAACTTTTTGTTAATCATGCTCGATATTGTTCGATCGTTACTACTATTCAGTGCAGTGTGGCATTATAAAAAAAAAATAGTTTAGTAACATTTCAAAGCTGAAAACTAAATACTGCTAGTCTTGTTTAACCGTAGTTCATATTAGCTGTCAAAAACTTAATTTATTTACTCTAAATATTAAGACCATTAAATAATTTAAATTTATCATCATTAATAGTATATTAAATACCGTGACCTGTAAGTGACAGTTTTTAGGTCAATAATGTAGTTTAGGAAATCAGGGACCGTAGGGTCGAGATTTCCTAAACATTCACAACCTAAAAAATCACTTATAGTTCGAGATTAGTAAGTTATTTTTGATAATGCTTGCACAAATAGAAGGAAAAGGAAAATAGGTTTCAAAATTAACAGCTGTCAAATTGTTGTCAAAATAATCAGGACCTTGGTATATTTACTTACTGTCCACTATGCAATAAAAGTTCCACTTACTGTGTTTATATTTTGTCATTAATAGGTAACTTACAGTACAGGTATTGTAAAATAGTATATTACGTACCACGAATTGTAAGTGACAGTTTTTAGGTCAAGAATGTAGTTTGGGAAATCCAGGCCCGAAGGGTCAAGATTTCTTAAAAATTCGCAACCTAAAAAATCACTTATAGTTCGGATTTAGTAAGGATTTTTTTACAATACCTGCACAAATAGAAGGAAAAGAAAAATAGGTTTCAAAATTAACAACTGTCAAATTGTTGTCAAAATAAATAGGACCTTGATCTATAATATTTACTTACTGTCCACGGTGAATGGTAAGTAAATATTATAGTCCTAATGTGACCATGAAAACAACTGTGCAATAAAAGTTCGACTTACTGGGTTCAAATTTTGTCATTAATAGGTAACTTACAGTAAAGGTATTGTAAAAATAATGTTTCTGTTTAAAAACCAAGTAACTTGATAATAAATGTGTAACGAACATATACAAACAATCTTTCTCCTTCTCATAAAACACACGCAATACCAACATAAACATATCATTCAATCGAAATCAACAATCAATAACATAAAGTCTAATAACTGATATACGTACGTACATACACGTGCGAATATGAATACGAATATTGTACGTATTCTGACGGCGGCATTTTCAAAGCTTGCAGATTTTAATCTGCTCTGAGACTGTTCTCCAAACTGGCTGCTCTTTAAGGAGTTTTTTTGCAGAAAGCCTACTTTGCTCGCACAATGCCTACCTATGAAGTTACGTGTCTGTGAATATTTTACAAAGACGCCGATTTTAGGAGAAAAGAACTCAGATGGGATTAAGTAATTTTTCAATTTTTGTTAGGTTAAGCTACCGTGGAGATGTCGGCATTTCAGTTTGTTTGATTGTTTAATTTAAGTCATGTTTAGAAGAATATTGGATGTTATGCTTGAGTTTTGAAAAATAATTCGTACTGACAAGAACTGACGACCGTTTTTACAATATTTACTTTTCAAAAGTTTTATACAAAACAGTGTTTTAGTTTTGACAATTGAAGGAAATATATTTACTATACTCTTTTAGTTTCTTAGGCAGGTTAACAATAATCAAATATCTAGGTATATCTAACAGATATCTTATCAAAGATAATACCAAAAGAGATGAATATTTTTATTATTATTCAGTGCCATCGGTTTCGTCCAATCACAGCTGTATTATACTGATAACACCACACAGTGCTATTATCAAACAATTGTACGCATGACAACTTATAGAATGCTGTCATTTTAAATTACTGTTTGTTTAAGTTAATTTACTAAGTACGTACGTTATTATCACTTATTAATTTCACTAATAGAATATTATCAAAATTCATTTTCAAATAAATTCGGGCTTATATTGGTTTCCACAAATAAGTGGTATATTCTCATTTAAATATTTTATACATAACCGGGCCGAAATTTTAGCCTTAAAAGCGGGCTTAAACACTTGTTTTTGGCCTTAGGGCCATTAAAAATAATTCCTATGGATACATAAATAAAATGACAATTTTTGTTTATTGTGAATGCTTGATTTTACTAAATGTCATTTTGACATATAACCTACACAGGTATATATTTTAATCTTTTGAACATATAATTAAATGTTGTTTTGTTGTGCATAACATATTATATGTACCACGGGTAAAATTAGCATTTCTGATCCTGAGCTTGTTATTAACCCTCGGCGCTTTGCGCCTCGTGCTAATAATCATGCCGCGGGCCAGAAACGTCTGTTTTCACCCTTGATACATAAATAACTATTTCATACAGAGTTACCGGGGAAGCAAATGTAACGAAAAACGTATTTTCCATATTATTCGCCTATGACACATTCATTTCAATAAACTTTGAACATAACTAATTTAAAAAACGCAATTCTCAATTTTAAGTAATGGTGATATGAAAGAAAAATTATCACTTTTATTATTTAATAAAATAAACATCCTAGCGATATATTTCATTATTTAAAAACAGTTTAACTCTTCGTTTTAGTTTGTTCTTGCATCGGCAATAGTATAAAGCAGTAGTATAATATCGATCAAATTTACAAGCTACATAGAACACAAATAATTATTATGTACGATATGTATCCTTGTGTTGCACATGTGCTTAGCAATGTTCGCTGTTTTCAAATGTACTCATCCGTTCTATTGCACACACACATAAATTTTCTGCTATCTAAATATTTATAATCCTACTGTTACCATTGTAACTTGTAACCCATATTTTATTTGAAATAATTGTACTAGTAGAACATGACTTCAAGAAAGAACGACAATATTTTCATACATGCCTTCTTTTATGACTAGAACTACACCAATAAATATTAAACCTTTATGCATATTACAACCATTTATAAATAAACAAAAGCATGGAAATTCAATATTTAAAAGTAGACAAATGCATATAGTAATACCCCAAGCAATAAGGTAGTTGCAATTAATTATTCATTAATTATAAGCAAAAGTGCACGATTTATTAATTTTCTTTTTGCCAAATCAAAAACTAATTTAAAAAAAATATATTCTTTTGGTAGTAAGTTAATATTAGGGTTTATTTAAACTTGTTTTAAAATATAGTTTAGCTTTATTTGACTAATCCAAAATTCAGGATTAGCTAAAACTATTATGAGTATGGGCTCCTGTTTGTAAACAACAATGTTTTAAATTAGTTTTTATCCAATTACCGGTTGTATTTATCAATTGTCATGTGATATTATCAGGTTATAAAAAGCACATTTTTAATAATATTTTATAAGTTCATAGAATTATCAAATGAACTTGCCAATGACAATATAAATAAAATAAATAAATAAATATATCATCACGCCTTCTACCCATTGCTGGGTGTGGCACTCTGCTAAAGCAGATCTCGGTAAGTGATATATTTTGCGCGTGAAGTGCGGTTACCAGTCGTCAAATCACGGCCCCCAAACATGTTAGTGGTGGAGGAGCCACAGGGATAGCTTTTTCAAATTATGAAAATTTGTCGCCTGTGGCAATCGAACCAGGGACCTCAGGATCCACAGGCCGACTTCATACCACTGTGCTAGCCATCTCATCCAATGACAATATAATTCTTCATATTTTATCTCTACAATAATTTAAGAATAATTGACAAATATTTGCACATTTTTAATGACGTCATTGTTAACTAAAAATTCTACATCTAATATCACTAGAATAAACAATTGATTATGAATGATTACTAGCTGTTGATTAACTTCGTTTATCGCTGACAAATATTTTTGAAGTAAGAACTAAATATTCTACCATTTTTTACTATAAACATTTTTCTCAAAAATAAATTAGGAACACGTAAAATAAATAAATATATCATCACGCGTTTTACCTATTACTGAGTGTGGCACTCTTCCGAAGCAGATCTCGGTAAATGATATATTTATGCGCGTGAAGTAATCGCTTATATCTCTGATGTGAAACATTATTTTTAATAAATTTTTTCACTACATTATTCAATACATATTTCATGTTTTTAACTTTCATTCTTGTTATTTCGATTATGCTACAGGAGCCCATTGAGCTGTTTTTAGTGCACTATAAACAAAAATGAAACAGTATTTTTCGGTATTTGGACGACTAGTAGTGAACCGATTTAAACTACACAACAACAAAATTCCAAAGAGAGACTACCGCTTTCAAAAATATCAATAATATGCAAAGAAATGTCGCATCAATAAATTGGTAAAAAGAAAACAAAGTTGTATATTTATATTCGAATAAAACACTTGCAAAATAATAATTCTGTGCGTTTCATGGAAGGTAGTTAAGAGATTCGAGCGCGTAATGTTTTCGGTATGACACTGTTTGTGGGCGGTGCTAAAGTAAAATTTTTTATTTGCTCATAACTGTCTTAATACAACCCATTTTGCAAGTTTATAAAACGGCACGTTCTTACCACGTGACTAATTTATCTTTATACGTTACAATAAACTCGTTCGCGTCTTGTAACCAAGAGAGAAAGAAAATTCAATTGCCCTAAAGTAGAACAAGGACGGTAAGTAACATAGACGGCGTAATAAACATCAAGACGAAACTGAAATTGCAAGGAAAAAGAATGAAGAAATATGGTGATTCTTGAATTTAATTTGCACTCGAAATAAGGACCATTCGGCCAGCGATATCAATTTTATCACCGACGGTAAATTCGAATCGTGGCACGGTATAACTAACACGTCTCATAATTCGTAAATGCTGAATTAGTACTGCAACAGTCGCCGGCTCGTACCTACCGCATACCGGCGGTCGCCGTTCCTCTTTACCGACAGAGGCGGACCTCATTTCTCTTATTCTCCCTCATTACACAATTGCACTTGCTTTTTTTTTATCGAATTATAGTAAATCAAACAACTACGGCTGCAGATCAGTATTGACAGATGAATTATTAAAGAATAAGAAATGTATTTCAATACTTTTAATCTCTACTTTCAAATATAAGTACATAATAATTTATTTATTTATTTATATGTTATTTTGCATAAGATTAACTTAATCCCAATTTAGTACAAGAGTCTCACAACTTACAGTAAAATCCGTACAATTTTTTTTTTAATTTAAGTTGAATAGAGAGCTAGGGTGCAAAATGATGTCCCATTTATTCCAGTGACAGAAATTAATTTTTTAACCCTTTTGCTGCTCTGGACGTATATATACGTTTATCGTTTTCTGATAAAGAATTGTAAAATTTATTAATGTAATTATTTTTTGTAATAAAAACTGAATATTTAAATTTTTTTCTATGATTGCGTCATTTTATTTGTTGTGCATTGCGTTCGGTAAACTACTATGAACGCATAAATACGGAACACAGTAGAAAATTGCGCACACAGCGAAGGGCTGTATAAAACAAATGCGCAGTGAAAGGGTTAATAGATTATGTTATGATAAACATGAAAAAAAAAGAAAATTAGATTTGGGAACGGGGAATGAAGAAAGCATCCAAAGAAGAGATACTCGAATGAAGAAAGCTGTCAGTAGAAGAAAGTTAATAATTGCAAGTTTTACCAAGATTTCATCCACTGGACTACAATTGCATGTAAAGCTACGTACAGACCAAAATAAACAGTTCACAAGCTGTTCGCGAAGAGAGCTATAAGCGAACAGTTCGTGAGCTAATTAGTAAAAAAAAAGTAAAAATATCGATGCCATCGAGTGAGAAAGATGATGTTATAATTGCCTGTTCTAGTTTCATGATTATTAAATCGACCGAGAAAAAGAAAAGACAGAAAGAAACGTAGAAGTTGCTCAGTGGCTTACAATTGGAAGATGGTAGCTTCTTCAATTGGACCAAAATTTGAAAGTCCACACTAAAAATGTTGTTCGCTACGTGCTCGCGAACAATTACTTTGATCTTACCACTCATCCGAACACACGAACCGAAATTGAGCTGCTCGCGATCTCTAATATACACCAGTGTTGCCAAATGGGAGAAAATACCGCTTTTGTGAGATTTTTTTATTTATAAGCGAAAACGGGCTTATCTACAAAAAGGAGGGATTTTCTCATTGATTTTTATATTTTATTACAATACCATAATATTTTAAATTCAATATTTTAAATTTGCAAATATATTGGTTATGAAGTCAAGAATAAAGTAGAATTTCAATGGCCCAAAACCCGAAAATATGATACATAACCCATTTATTAACATGATAAATTTATCTTCAATTAATTGATATTATACTAAAAAGAAAAATCACTAAATCATGTCTGATCTATTTTCAGTATACCTAATATAATTTTAGTCTAAATGGATAATAAGCTTAAGTTTCGGACAATACTAGAAGTGTAACATATACTCGTTTAACTCAAAAAATTTAAAGAATAAATAAATTAAAAATATTTATTCTACGAGGGTTTTTGTTGTAAAAAGAGGTATAAAAGGGATTTTAACTATTCAGCATCTAAATAATTATGGCCAGTTGCATCAACAAAACTTAAGTTTTAAACTTAGTTTAAATAAATAAAAGCATATCGAATGATTGACAGCAATATCAATTATTCCATATGACACAAAATTTCGATTTGCTTTTATTAATTTAAAGCAAGTTTATAATCAAAGTTTTGTTAACTATATATTAGGCGCATGATTAATTTTAAGCTATATAATATATGGGGTGGCTAGCTCAGTGGTATGAACTCGGCCTGTGGATCCTGAGAACCCTGGTTCGATTCCCACAGGCGAGAAACAATTTTCATAATTTCAAAAACTACCCCTGTGGCTCCTCCATCACTAACATCTTGGGGGGGGGCGTGATTTGACGACTGGTAACCGCACTTCATGCGCAAAATATATCACTTACCGAGATCTGCTTCGGCAGAGTGCTACACCCAGTAATGGGTAGAAGGCGTGATGATATATTTATTTATTTATAACCAAAAATACAAGTGGTTCGAATTTCATTATGAACTATAAATTTACTGTATACTATATAGAAAATAAGTAAATAAAAATATAAAGATGCTGATTTTTTTATTTGAATTTACATGCTTATTGAAGTAATAAGATAAAAGAGCTATTTTTGTGATTTTAGTAATTACTGCAATGAAATAAAAATGATTGAAATGCGGTACTAGCTGACTAATCACGGCTCCCAAATATGTTAGTGGAGGAAAAGCCACAAGGGTAATATCAATGTGAAGTAAAGTTTGTCATTTGTGGAAATCGAACTCTGGTTCTCAATTCTACAGACAGACGTATTTTCAGTAAACTATCTATCCTACTAAATAATATAAAATAAATAAAATGACATTTTAATTCTAGCAAGTATATAATTATCTTGTTTGTATCTAAACATCATAAATCGATTTTTAATAACAACAATAAAAAAGTATTTAGGCAAGGTTATTTTTAATTCGTTCCCAATCATGAAAAGATGAAGATTGCAGGTTGTTTTATAATAACAGAAGGTCAAATGACAAAGATGTAAATAAAAATGAAATATATTCGCTACGGTCCTGAATCGCCCGCCCTTCAATTCCCTAAGTTGAGCAAAGCGGGCCTTACCGCATGCATTATGTCGTGACTACACTCAATTAATGACTGTCTTTATAAGAAAAGATATTGGGTTATTTTTTTCTCTTAAATTTATGATTATAGTGTATCTGTTTGCATGTTAGCCTTTTAGTTGTTATGGAATTACCTAGCGATTTTTTCTCGTTCGATTGATAAACACTGATGCCACTTCGTTATTGTTGAGATGAAAAGATGGGAATAAAAACGTCAGCTTTAACAATGCCGAGGTAGACGGGATGGACATGATTCATTTTAAACGCTGTTTTTATTGTCAAAATTCACGAGATCGGAAAAACTTACAACTTCTAAACTGTTCAACAGCCAACAAGCAGCATAAAATAATATATTTTAAGCGGTCTATTTAAATATAATTACATTCAGACTAGTTTTTAAATAATTGAAAGTCCAAGAAAAAGAAATTGAATTATCTTAATAAATATGCAATATATAAGTACCTATACAGTTTTTGACAACGATGACCTTTAGACAAAATTGTGGAGAGAAATCGTCAATTTACTTCTTTTTAACAATTGCAAATGTTAATAATCAAGAAAGACCGTTTTTTATATATATATATACATATATGTTACCATTAAAGTATATAATGTCGTTATTCCACGAAATACCTAGGAAGTGTATATAATTCCAATTGTAAAAATTGTATTATTTACCAGTTATTTTTATATTAGAACGCGTTTTTGGTGAGGCTCGCTTCACTCGCACTTCTAAAAAACAAACCCTAAGTCCGTAGAATACATGCTCCACAGATTCAAGCCGTTATACTCGTTTTTACATTTAATACATTTATTTAAATATTAGATGTATTTTTGACGTTCGCATTTTAAACAAACAAACTCTAAGTCCATAGAACATATGCTCCACAAAGATAAGCTCTTATATTTGTTTTTGGCTAAATTTACATTAATAAATTGCATTTCAAACTTTAACGGTACCATATACAGCGTCAGAAAATAATGAGTAGTAATGTCAACAATATTATGAAGAGATAGTTGTACAGAATTTCTCTGCTACTATTGCTAATCAAATTACTTTAAAGAAAATGTTTTATTTAAAATTTGTATATAGATAAATGAAATAATTCATTTAATCTTTCAAACAGTTTACTTACATATTTCATTTTTTTATTTAATTATTGTTCAAATTAAGTTTTCAAAAAGTCGTTTAATATTGATAATGTTGATATAGATTGTAAATAGTAAGTAAATGGAACAAATGTTGTACGTTTAACATTTAAACATGAATGTAACAGTAATTGGAGTAAGTAAAATGAAGTTTGTAGACTGATTTACGAGTAGATACAGTATTTATCATCTACAACTTTTATTTGAAACTAAACCATATTGAACGTTTTAGAAATAATCAGCAATTAAGATAATTCTAGTTACCATATTTCATTTAAATAGAAGTGTAAATAATGTTTGACATTGGTCAGTTTGTAAGCAGGTCTCATTACCAAGAAATATACTCCATTATTGCAGAATAAGTCAAAGACATATCAAATAGAAATAAATCCATATTACACATTTGAAAAAGATCTAGTGCCGTTAATAAATCAATTACTTGCACATTGCATAAGTCCACGTCACAGTTTCCAGTAGTAGGCCACGAAGACAAGCGACAGTCAACAAGCAACTGTCAGATGGAACACAAACACACCTTTCCAAGTGCTAAATAACGTCAGTTGCAAGCAAACCTCCATGCCTCTGTAATTCGAAATGATCAGTTTGCCCAGTGGAACGCATTTCAGAGAATGCTTCATTAAATAATATGCATTAGCGGAGATCGGAGCCGGTGTTAGTGGCATAATTACGCTATCCACGCAGTATCCGTGTTGTTATCTGGCGAGAGGATCAAGTGTGTGCTGACCAATGCAGCTGCTACGATGCGTTCTTGTTTCATGTAGGTTTGTTTTAATCGGTAGCTCTTCGGTAATTATTTGATAAGTAAACGGGTTTTGCTGTTTATTTGGTTTTATGAAAGGACACTTAGAATATAAACGACGTTTAACATTTTTAAGTGAGCTACTCAACAGATCATTAGAATACAACTGACCCCTGCTCTAAATACTATTCAAATTATCAATAATTTTTAATACAAGGTCTGGTTTTGAAAACATTTACCTGTGTTGTAATTAAAGTAAAAAAAGTGGATCAATTTCACGATGAAAAAGCTTCATCTTTAAAGGAAATCAGGTAATTATAAAACAAATAATTAAAGTATACGAGGCAGGAACAAAAAGATAATTTAATTGCTTAGACGGCAACTGATTTCAATTCGTTCTGGTCCTTTTCACATTGATTATGTTTCAATCATATCCCAATAACTATATAAAAATAAGCAAGTCATTTATTCTAATTTAGTTCAACGCTTATTCCATGAGAACTTTCCATTTATTTCAGGTCTCGTGTCAACTTTGATAAATTTTGCAACTTCATCGAGCAAACATAAAAAACCTATGTATTTTTTTTTAATGTAATTTCCGAACACACTTCTTCATTTTTCCTTTTCATTAAACCACAATAATTAAATATCCGCACTCTATTCAAATAAATTATTAAACATTTAATAATTTTTTTATTATATAATTTAAAGGTTGCGAAGCAAGTGTTCTTTCAATGGAAACACAACTACCTCAAGTCAAGAAGAATAACTACTTCATACTTATCTTATCAGGAGAGGTTCACTTTAGAAAATAAGCGCATGCTGACACTCCCTTCTTTTCTTATCTTTTTATTTATTTATGTTACTCTGTACAACAGGAATTGAATCCCAATTACAGTACAGGGTCCGGACTCACCGAGCCGCAGAGTGGTTATAATTATAATTTCTAGCTTGAGTGGGAATCGAACTCGGGATCTCCGAATTAGAATTTTGTTTCATTTCCAATTCAGAGAGTCGAACTGCAATTTTGTGGAATTTTCTTTTAAATACAAACGCAGGCTGTCGCCCTCATCTTTTCTAATCTTTGTAGATTCGTTATAAGATTCATTGTTAGAGGAATGAACGTGAGTTTTTTTAGATGTTTTGAGCATTTGAAACATACGTCGAAGAAAGATGAATGAAAAGTGTATTGGAGTAATTGGATGGATGTGATTAAAGGTTTGTTGTGTGACGAATGAACTTGTATGGAGGGAACTATGAATGTGTTTGAAGCGAGGGTGGTGTGTTAGGATGAGAATGTTTGACGAGGACTGATTATTTGATGAGTCTCATGAGTGAATGTTTTCTGAATGATTCTAGGGTTATTGCTACCCCATTTGATGGACTATAGCGCGATGTTATATATGTATGTATGTTAATAATATTTAATATATAGAATGGATTATGTTATTCAGTGTTCAAATATGATTACTATTTTAGTAAAAAGGAGGGATTATTAGCACTCTAAGTACTTCTGAGATACGCCACTGGCTCATGTTTTTCAAATGATTGTAGAAGATGTTCTGAAAGTGGGTTATAACGTATAAAAATGTACAAAATAATGAAAATTGTCTTCTTGTCTTCAGTTTCATTAAAAACTGTGATGTTAGCGAACATTCTAATAATGAGCTTTCAGTAGAACTTGTTGTACGTATATTTTCATCAAGATATCCTATTTCTTCGCATCGCTTATACGTACATGATAAAAACCTGAACAAGGTAGCAATTTCTATAAACTATCGTTTCTCTGCATTATCATTACATCAACGTACAATCACCAAATCGATAAAAAATAATTAATACCGTGCAGATAATGTATTTACAGTTATTATAGCACAGAATATTGTTTTCCGCATCTGTGTTAACTACAATTTAGCGAATCTAACCCATATAACAATTCTCCTGCGACCTGGATATCCACCGAAGCAGCAACCGAGCATCAGAACGGTTTTATAGCTATCGACGCAGATATTTATTACCTTTTTAATAGCACAAAATACGCCGAAAAAACTTAATCCAAAATTCACGTCAATTCCAATATTTTTTCGCTTCGTCTTTTTTGAGCAAAGGAATACAGTTGATCAAATCGTTAGAATAGTATTTATGATTGGAATACTGCGAGTTTTGAATTGAGTGAATGGAACCTTTAAATATTAACCGAAGGCAACCTTTTAATTCGCTTGAAGTGTTCTTAAGAAAGAAAATGTTTCGTTTATTGTTACTTGTTAAAACTTTACATCCTGTTGCACAACGCAGGTACACGATTAGTAAAAGGATAAAAGCGCTTTTGTTGAAAAATATATTGTGTAAATAATTAGTATATGTAAAGATTCTCTCCTACATCTGAAACGTTTTTTTTACGCTGCTTCCGGAGGATATTTCATCAATAATTTTAAATTGATTTATAAAAAAAATGCTTAATAAGAAAAAAATTAAATTACATGTTTGCTTCATTCAGATTGTTGTTCAATAATAAATTGTTTAATATTATGTTGCAGCTAAAATGGCTATGTATTTATAGTCGAGGTCAAATAAAGGACAATTATGTCATTGAATTTGTTTTTGATATAAGATGTACATTTCTCATTTTGTGTTTTCATCTATTCTAATTCTTGTGGATTCGTTGTTAGTTTCGTTATTAGATTCGTTATTAGGAGTAAGCGTGTGTAATTTAAGATGTTTTATGAATATGTTATGTACGTTGAAGAAAGAAAATGAATGATAAGTGAATAGGAATGATCTGATTGAAGGTTTTTGTGTGATAAATGATTTCGAGTGTAATACATGAATGAGTTTATATGGAGTGATCTATGAATGTGGTTAAAGTGAGGGTGGTGTCTTTGGATGATAATGTTTGACGAGGGCTGATTGTTTGATGAGTGTGATGAGTGAATGTTTTATGAATGATTTTAGGGTTCGTGTTACCCCATTTGTTAGAATATAGCGTGAAGATATGTATGTATGTAGGCTACTGCAAATTTTGGTTCTAGCCAGTCTTCTGAACATTCGTAACATACGTAACACCCTGTATAATATAACTATAATGTTATATCATTACAATTTGCGTAAGGAATACTTATACCCAATATTACAGTTATTTTACTTTTTCTAATTCCTTTATTAAGATGTCATTTATTGCTTTCGGACTGAATGTATTATTTTTTCTAAAATAGCTACATAGCTTATAAAATAGCCAAAATATCCATAACGGCCAATAATTTTAATTTTAAGGTTGCGCTCAGCTTTACACGCGAAATATAGTGCACAGTAAGTTCAAAGTTCAAACTTCCATGATTTCAAATTACGAGTATAACTTAAAATAAATCTACGATAGAATAGTTTGGATTTCACTACATAAAAAAAAAACTATAGGTCTACTATACTATAATTATATAGTTAACTTCCTGTTAAGCAACATAGTAAAATGAAAATTAAAAAGTAACTACAGATATTTACAAGTTATTAATGAATGATGAATATATTTATTTCTAATTGCGTACGCGTACAAGAATAAAATATATGAGCCTACTCATCCCGTGCTATATCTTAATACAAGATGATCAATTTACTGATTTGAATCTCCAGCGATGATTGCATAAAGAATGAGAGATGACTCACGACTTTAAATGATTTTCCCAGAATAATAAATTAAACATTGTTTATTCTTGGAAAAATACGATGCACAAATATGCAACAATTATAATTAAAACATTATCTCATCAAGTAACATACAATGAAACAATCCCTCGATGATAAAAGCGTAAAAATTCTGAACAATAACCAACCGATACCAACATCCACAAAGAAAAAACACAAAAAACAAAAATTAATAACACAATATCGAAATTCTCAAATAGTGGGTGTATGTATATAATTATACACATTACCTAAGTACATACTTTGTTTCCAGTTTAACAGAGTCATGGCAGTGGCGTGTTCGTACCCAAGAATCATATTTTTATTAAAGATTATTGAAAATGACGATGAAACAATATTGTTTTATACGATTTAGTTCTATTTTTCTAATTTCCACAACAATTTTTTTCTGTAAGACGACAGCTTTGAAAATATACACACCTACATACAGAGTGGTGATTTGTTTTATGCAGTGGCGTACCTAGAACTTATGCCGCCCAGAGCGGTCATTAAATTGCCGCCCTTTCTAAGTCAATCAAATGGTGGTTTTTATAAATTAAAAAAATAAATATAAAATAAATATATCATCACGACTTTTACCTATTACTGGGTGTGGCACTCTGCCAAAGCAGACCTCGGTAAGTGATATATTTATGTACGTGAAGTGCAATTACCAGCCGTCAAACCACGCCCCCCAAAGATGTTAGTGGTGGGAGAGCCACAGGGGTAATTTTAATTTGGTGAAAATTGTTTATCGGCTTGGGAATCGAACAGGGGTCCCTAGGATCCACAGGCCAACTCGATACCACTGAGCCATTACTCCATTAAATTAATAAACATAAATAAATAATTATAATTGAGATAAACTATAGGTGGGGAACTTTTTTACCATTGGATGGCATATTTAAATTAGGCAGTAATAAAGGAATTTTTGGAGATAAAATTTGAACCCTACATTGACTTGACGATGAAGAAAAATATTCAATATCATATAGTAATTCATTATTCGTAGAAATCGAATAGTAAACTTATAAAGTGAACAAATTGTTTTTTAGAACTAAAACTAAATATAAAAAATGCCGCCCCAAAATATGTGCCGCCGGGTGCGGACCGCAGCCACCCCCCTCCCCCAGGTACGCCACTGATTTTATGCAATATAGAAAATACAATGATTTTTCATATAGCAATATGTTGTTCCCTATTGATTTTAGAGCAAAATGCATATTTTGTTTTAAACCTTTTCTAACAGGTGAAATCAAGTTTAAAATTTTGTAAAAGTGCTTATTTATAGTGATAGCCATGAAATTTAAACGAAATTAGAAACAAATGATGCAAAACAATTTTCAAAAGTTTAACAGATCGCACAAGCATTTTTATTTCCAGTAACTGTCAAATTATAGAGAATTGTTTTTATTTTGATTTGTTTTTTTTTATTTAAGTCAGACAAATTTTAAGTTTCGTTGATGCAAACAAGGTTGGGAAAAAACCGACCCACTGAGTTTTATTTTTTTATTTTTTTGGGTTTATTTGAGCATTATTGGGTTTTATGTAATAATAACAAATATGCTTTTTAATTGAAGTTATTTAATTCTAAATTACCTTTGTATATCATGTTTAAAATGTTTATTTTATACTACTACACATCAAAAA
Organism: Pterostichus madidus; assembly: GCA_911728475.2. Classification (NCBI taxonomy): domain Eukaryota; kingdom Metazoa; phylum Arthropoda; class Insecta; order Coleoptera; family Carabidae; genus Pterostichus; species Pterostichus madidus. Next base: position 25,339,157 of record OU452312.1, read on the forward strand.
CAAAATTTAAGTACTATTATGTAATAATTGCAAATATATATATATATATATATATATATATATATATATATATATATATATATATATATATATATATTGATTTTATTGTGAATTAAAAACATAATACGCCTTATCATGTTATTGTCATACTTATTTAATTTAAAACTATATTTCAAATTTGCCGGTAAAAAGATTGGAAATCGATCAGTTTTCGTAATACTAATATAATATAAGACAAATAATATTTGGTCTTAAACTAGTTTAATATTCAGAGTAATGCAATGTGATACTACGATGTGATGTAATAAATGATAATTTAAATTAAACGTTTTATTTTGTAAAGAGATTATGTATTATTTCATTGTAATATAAATAAAATATATTTATGTTCCGAGATTTTACTCTATTTTAAAATTCACCCCGGGTGAATTTGAACCATTGTCCCAAGTGGGTTTTTTAATAGGTTTATTTGGGTTTTTTTTAAGTGGGTTTTATAAAAAGACCCAGGTGGGTTTATCTGGGTGGGTAAAATATGAACAACCCTGATGCAAACGAGTCTTAGCAATGTATAGTCAATGCTTAACTGTACACAACTGTCTTCTATATGTATATTTGCCTCCAGTTCAGCATTGTACTCGTATATACATTGTTAAGTCGGGAATATGTACATGGAACAACTATTTCATTGAGCTACTAAGGCGGCGAGAACAATTCATAAATCGTTTATCTATTTACATAGTGTTAAGCAATTTTCAACTTTTTTAGACATATTTTGTAAGCAGCGAAGAGAATTTATTTGCGTGAAATTAATAATATACAAAAAATATTACAATAGCACTGATTAATAAAACGGAAGACATAATGGTATAGCAATATAGGACGTGCTACAAAGCAGAACAACACATGATGATGATATTCATAATTTTACGTAAAGAATAAATAATAATAATCACAAAAGTACTCTTCCAAATTTAGACAAACATTTCTTATAAAAAAATGGCTATGTTGCGGTTAAAACGATTAGATAAATAACAATTTTATATCTACAGTTTATAGTGACAGCGAAATCCAAATCACTCGAACAGAGTTTAAAGTTGTCAGTGAAGTTTGAACCTGCAAACTCTTGCTTGTGAAAAAAGATCGCTAACCATTCAACATGTACTACTTCTAGCAAAAAAAAAGTAGATAATCGTAGTCCATTAGATACAATGGGCTCCGGAACCAAAATCGAAATAACAAGAATGAACAATAAAAACATAAAATATATATTGAATAATAGCTATTAGAGAAAAATTTTACATTATTGTTCTCTTAACAATATATTAATCATCGCAAATTATTATCTGTTAATGATCGGTAAGTTAATGACAACTTTTATTTTTCACGGTTAATTTATAAATTATCACAATTTTGATATTATATGACTATTATAATTTACTCTGACATTTTTATGTTAATAAAAAATAATAATATATTGACAGTTCGTTGACAGCTGTGTAAAAAGTAATATACTGACAGCTTATTACGAAAGCAAAATGCATAAAAATAAAATAGAAATAACAGAATAAATTATTTTTATCACAGAATGCCAAAATGGTGGTAATCGATAGAATAATAATGAAAAATAATGGTTCTCATTAACTTATCGATCAATAAAAGATAATGATCGAGTTATAGAATAGGGGGGATTATAGTTATAGTAGTAATACATTAATCATCACACTTGACAAATAATTTTTTTTATATTTTTATATATCTTTCATTGCTGAAAAAAAATTGTATGTACCACAAGAATTAAGTGAATTTAAAGGTCCTAGATTTTTTGGATCCCAGGCTGCGTATCGACTTTCGACTTTAAAACATTACTTACCGCTCTTGGTACGTAAGCAACTATTTGTAGCGTTAAATTACTTTATTAAATGGAGTAGATGGCACAGTGGTATCGTGTCGGCCAGTGGATCCTGAGAATCCTGGTTCAATTCCTACTGCCGACGAACGTTTTCACCACTACTACTACTTCTATGGTTTCCCCTCCACTAACATCTTTGGGGGTCGTGTTTTAACGCTGGTAACTGCACTTAACGTGCAGAATATATCACTTACCGAGATCTGCTTCGGCATTGTGCCACACCCAGTAATGGGTAGAAGGCATGATGATATATTTATATTTTATTTATTTTATTTAATAGTATATTACATAACAAATCGAAAGTGTAAGATAACGTGCGAGTGTACAAATTGAAAAATGAGGCGCGCATTTCTAAAAATGTTCACAAGAACAATATTGACAGCGGATTCGTTTTTGAAGGTAAGCTTTGACGTTTAACATTTAAAGTTAGATATGGTGATACCAACTGTACTAACCGTAATGTCAAATTATTAAATAATGCTAAAATATTAGTAAATAAGTAATTATGAATTTAAAAAAGAAGATTTATCTGTGCATATGTGTTGAAAAATCTGCCAAAACTTCTATTTAAATAATAATACAAATTCTTTTCATTTATTTTATTATTTTCTTTCATAGTAACGCCATCTGTTGTCAATCAGTGGAACTTTACCTGATATGTTAGAAGTGTACGTTATACTAACATATCTGTGTATGTTATGTTCAACTTTCCGTAGTAGTTTATGATGTTGTTATGGTTACTTTCATAAGTGGTCGTCTGAAAATTACTTTATTTTAAAAGTTTATGTTTGTATAGTTAAGTTAAAATTTGCTAATTGTAAAATTTAAAAATTAGTATCTTTTAAGAGCACTATAATGAACTGTTTATTTTTCTAAGTAACAAAATACAATCTGTAATAAATAAATTATGTTTTCTCCAAAGAAACCGAGTAAAAATAGCAACTGTCAAAATAAACGTATAAAACTAGATTCAAAATACAAAGTAAATGTTGCCACATATTAAAAACCCTAAAGAAGCAATTTTCCAATCAGTATTTTAAATTTAGCAAAGTTCACTTTCACATTTCCTGAGTGGGGTACCCGCCCCTTGTACCATGCTCCAAACTCCGTTCCATGGGTCAGAGGTGATCGGAGCAGTGTCACGGCAGTGGGAACAGCGCATGCGCAATCTCGCTCAGTCGCTCAGCACTCGTGAGATATGACCGTGCAGATAACATAATATGATCGTGGTTGTGGACAAGAACAATGCATTGAAATTCAGTCGAAGTTCAAGTTCATGATAATTAGCCAAAGGTTCGCCGGTTCAGCGAGCCAAGTGATCTGTTACTGGATTCTGACAGGCGCTGTCGACGGCTTGAGATAGCGTAGGTGCTGGTTTTATAGGGAGAGATGAGGTTGATGTTGAGGAATCTGGGATTGAAAGAGGTTGAACGATGCTATGTAATGTCAGGATGTAATGTAAATATAAAAATAGAAGTTTTGTTTGATTATATCAAACTGAGGCTATATTTCATGTTTATTTTGTTGATACTGACAATAAATCCTGTATCATCACGCTATTTTACCCATTTCTGAGTGTGGTGCTGACTACACGAGTAATCTTAGAGATACGCAAATTGAGGAAAGTAACTTTTGAAGAGAAGGGGCAATATGATCCTTGAGTAATTTGTGCGTGTCACTTTAAATTTTTTTAGTGCGTTTCCATTGGCATTAGCTGTATTCCATTTGCCAATTTGTTCACTTAAATCAGTTCAGATAAATTAGACAACATGGCTAAATAAACTGAATTAAGCAAACTGATGCATTTATTGGGGTGAATTACTATAAAGTAAACTAGAATATGTAATTCTAATACTAGAAATAAAGTCAGCGAAGTAAGCCAGCGAAATTAATAAGTGTTCTGGTTCAGAAAATGTAAGTTAGATCTGATCCAAATGGCAAATGGAAGCTGTATTCCATTTGCCACTTGGTTCCTTTAAATCAATTCAGATAAATTAGATAACATGACTAAATGAACTGAATTAAGCAAACTGATTCACTTATTGGGGTGAATTACTTCAATGTAAATTAGGAAAAGTAATTCTAGTACTGGAACTAAAGTCAGCGAAGTAATCCTGCGAAATAAATAAGTGATCTAATTCAGTAAGTGTAAGTTAGATTTGATCCAAATGGCAAATGGAATATGCCTGGAATACACCTAAAATATTCGTGCTTGCTTCAACAGTTACCAGGGATACAAACAAAACAGAACTTATCATATTGACAGAACGAATTTATTTTTAGCGTTTTTATTTTAATTCTTTATTATTTAAGATGCATTCGTAGGAAAAATGTGTGTATCACGAGCGAAAAGTGTCTTTGTTAAGATTAAGATTTTATTGAAAAAAAAGGCATAGAGCTAATTTTTATACGGTGGAAACTTGTCGCCGGTTATAAGATTTAAACTAGTGTTCTTATTTCCACAGTTCGATAATGCCATTACTATTTCTCATGGATAATCAGAAAAACCAAATATATATAATAGTCATTTGTATATTAAGGCCGCAAAATCTCTTTTTAGCGTACCAAAAGAATAATTGTCGCGGAGATCGCTTGCGGCCGATGCAGGACAACCTCGAGGACGGTAAAGGATTTCACGGATAAGGTGTATACAATATTTTTTGTGCAACCGTAAAAAAAAAAGTGTAATTACAAATTTTATTGCTTTTAAACAGTTTAATTAACTATAAATAGAAAGGCAGCGTTCATGTCACTATGGGATTGACATTTAATAAACAAAAGAATTGTTTTGTAAAAATCGTAAAAATGTCTGAAGATACTGACAATGAGCGCCATATTTAAATTCCTCGTACTCCGCCAGAGTCAAAAAGTCTTGTAAATTCTGCACTTTTCAATTTATACCTGAAAACGTCGCTGTCATTGTCATATTATTAACTGTTATGGCAAATATTAAATGTCAAAGTGACTTTTAGTTTAACGGCCGTTACTATAGCAACGGCCGTGTAATCCAATTTCGTGGTCTCTATTGCGTCTGTGAAATGATTAGACTGCGTCAAATTTCCCTCTAAAAAATATATCATCTCGCCTTCTATCCGATACTGAGTGTGGCATTCTGCTGTAGCAGATCTCTATAAGTGATATATTTTGCGCGTAAAGTGCGGTTCAAATCACGGCCCCCAAAATTGTTAGCGGTGGGGAAGCCATAGGGGTAGTATTTGTGTGGTGAAAATTGTTTGTTTAGCTGTGTGAATCGAACCCTCTCAAATCCACAGGCCGACACAATACCACTGAGCCACCTACCCCAAATATGTATTTTTTTTTTAATTTGTTTATAAATCATTCAGTACCTATCTATGAATATAAAATAAGTAGAAACAGAATTCCGCTTAATTCTCATTTTAATTAGTTTATTGATTTTAAATTATTTTGCATTAAATGTATCAACCAACATTCACTGAAAGCACACGAAGGATCATTTTCGTAATGTATAAATTTAATTTATATATAGGTAAATATAATTACTAAACTCTAAACAAAGAGTTGATTGCTGCTTTATGCATAACAAACAATCGGTAATGTTTATGTGAAAGAAATAAAAATTTACAGGACTTAAATTACTATTATAATTTCCATTCCACATATGACATTACTGCAGTAAAAATGTTCCACTCATGTAAAAATATTTCTTTTAATTGTAGAGGAAATGCATACGAGTATTTTACGACTGTAGCAGTTTTATGTAAAAAAAATATATGAGTACCTCCCTCGGGTGAACGAGATGAGCAAAACGCACTTACATCGCGCATAATATTCACATTAATTTTTATGATCTAATTCAAGCGAGAAAATTGAAGTTTCTTTTATTAAAATATGAATATCCAAGCATAATTTTTACATTAAATATAAATGTATCTGCGTATTTTAATCCATTTTCCATGGAGGAAAATTTAATACTTCTGCAAATGATAGTTGTAATATCTCGTAGAGATTTTTATTTTATTTTATGTTGGTATTGATTGAAGTAATACGGTTCAATGGCCCGTCATTTTCATTATCAACATGCACTGTTTAATATATTAACGGCCATGAAATGCATATAGATATAGTAATATAGTTAATTGGAACCGCGCGATCTGAGAGCGAATGTGTTGATAGAAATTAATTCATGAATATTGAATGTAAATATTAGTATATTCTGCTACAAACGGAATGTTATCTTTGATGCTCAAAAATTATGTATATAACTTTGTGTGTAAATATATGAATACTTTTATAATTAACATATAGGTAAATGAATAACATTAGGCTATTTTGCAGTAGCTGATATCGATAAAAATATATCGATAACATGACATACGAGTAGTCTACATATTTTTTTATTGATTGCTTTAATTTCGGTTTAGTAACTTCGTTCGCAGAGCGAATTTTGAGCAGTTTAATATACTATCAATTGAGCTATTTCAATAGTGTGTTTAAATAGTATATTACATAACAAGCATCGAAAGTGTAAGATAACGTGCGAGTGTACAAATCGAAAAATGAGGCGTGTAGCGCCGAGTGATTTAAATACACGAGCACAGTTATCACACTTTCGTGCGAGTTATGTACATTATTTTTCAGACAACCACAAAATATTTATAAAAAAAGTTCACAAGAACAATATTGTTACACTTTGACCGCGGATGCGTTTTTGAAGGCGTTGACCTTTGACATTTGAAATTAGGTATGGTGATACCAACTGTACCTACTAACCGTAATGTCAAAATATTAAATAATGCTACAATATTAGTATCTATGCAAATATGTTGAAAAATATGCCAAAACTTCAATTCAAATAGTAATACAAATTCTTTTCACTTATTTTATTATTTTTTTCATCGTAACGCCATCTGTTCTCAATCAGTGAAACTTCACCTGATATGTTAGAAGTGTACGTCATGATAACATATCAGTGTATGTTATATTCAACTTTCCGTAGTAGTTTATGATATTTTTATGGTTACTTTGAAGTGGTCGTTTGAAAAAAATATTTATCGCATATCAATTTTAGTTGTAAATGTGTTATAATAATACTCAAAAAATTATTAAATGTAACCTGTTAATATCTAAAATATTTAATTTAAAAGTGCATTATTCAAAACGATCGCCATTCATGTTCTTGTGAGGCAATGCGCATGTGCACCGAGATGGCAATTCGGGACTAAAGAATATTTATTTAAAATAATAATTAAAAAAATAAATGCTAGAATAGCACAGTTAGCTAGTACATAAAATCTTCCATTTTAATTTAACCTAAAAAATGTACATAAATGTTTACTTCTTAAATTTGTAGAAAAATTATTATTTTTATTATTACCTGAATAATAACAGTTGGAACGTGATTACTATAATATAGTTCTTCACAAATTTCGTATAATATAAGTAAACACTAGCAAACCAAGTTTTGACTGAAACGTAAACATGCGTGAACTCAGTTCCGTGAGATGTTTCGCGCTCTGGTCAAAGTAAACCCATCTCTCTCAAAAAACGAAAGCCTTCTTTCTCATTATTATGGTTTCTTTTTTTAATATTAATGTTTTCTTTGTCACCAAGAACTTACGTCACGATTAATTAATAAATCTTTTTTTTTCTCCCTTAATAGGAACTTCACAACAAAATAAAAAAAACGAGAAAATTATGTTTGTACGTAGATTAATATATAAAATAATCAAATTTTTGTAGAATAGCATATTTTATCTCATTTTATTCCATCCAAGAGTACTCGTAATTTAATTTTTAATTATTTATAGTGTTAATTACTCATATTTTTTCTTCATCATATTATATTATTACATTGTATTGACTTGCCCAAACATTTTTATATGAAATGTGATAAATAAATTATTATTATTATTAGTACGCACGCTCGGTTAATAATTGATTAGAATATTTGCTGTGCGAACTTCAAACAAAAAGATAATAATCACAACATGTAATTGGCAAACAGCGTGTTACTATATTCAAGGACAAATAGCTTGAAAGAGTTCTCTAGTATTCGTTTCTAATAAATCAAAGTACGTATATTTACTTCAATTGAATAGAATTGATTCATTCTCAAATATTAATTACAATTCATTCAAATTCAAAAGAAAATTTACATTATTTATTCATGAAGCTAGTCACGGTTCAAAATAAAAATAAAACTTACTTGATTTGCCAGTGTCAAGATTGTTGTAGATGCAATGATAGAATATTCAAAGATCTGGTACGCCTGGAAACAAAAATAAACGTTTATAATAGGGGGCTCTCATATCAAGGGAGTATAGTGCCTAGGTGCACGAATGCATAAATACCAAATACCCACAGGAAGCAAAAGTTAGAGTACACTGGACCTACAGAAATCGTTTTCTTTTTAAATTTTAGTACGATAGTACGGTGGTGTGCTTAGCGTACGCCATTTGAGTTTGAATCCTACAAAATCTTAAGGTAGTACTAGCGTCAAACATTTTTTTGCAGATCTGAATGAAATTTGGCGCACGTAAACATTGGATAGTCATACGAATTCTGTTAAAATATGAAACACATTCATCGTCTGTGAACAAATATATTCGCTTGTAAAGTCGAGTTCTTATACACGGGGCTAATGGCGATCATCACTCTGAATCGCACATATTTGGTTTGTGTACCTCTAAAATTTTGCAGTTTCATTTGAAAAACTAGTATGATGTTCTAGAACTATCCATGTATATTGTATCAGAAGGAGAAAGTTTTTTATCGTTTAGTAATGGATATATAGCCATGCAAAGCCTTGTTTTTAACGAAAAATTAAGAATCTTAATTTATAATGGCAACACCACATGGTGGTATGGTATTTGAAAATGCACTAGACCAGCAACCTGTTACAATTCATGATATTCAAATCATAATAGGTATAAAACACTTGTTTTATTAAATGTTTATATTTTTTTGAGCGTCAGTTTCGCCACTCGACAACCGAGGGCGCCAGCGTCACACTAGTACTACCTTAAGCTAAAAATATATAAACTGCAACACTGCGGCTAGGTGAGTTGGGACCCTATACTGTAATTGGGATTAAATTCCTGTTGTACAGAGTAGCATAAATAAATTATTTGTTAGAATATATTCTTCGTGTTATCTTTATTCTTCTTAGTATGAGTAAAAGAAAGATTAATTAAATCGTTTAGCTTCAAAATAGTTTTGGCATTATTTTCAATAAAACCTCATTCATTGCCTCTTAACATAGGCACTGTTTTTATTGTTTGTCATAGTTTGTCTTTGTTTTATTGTTTTTTAATCTAAAATAGTTTATTTTCGTTTCATTTGCTCAATTATACATGAAGCTAAAAGTAGTAGCAAACTATATAAACCAATTACTATAGTTTACAAATATTTTATTTCAAAAATGTATTTTCTATAATTTAACATATAACAATGTTTGTTTTAACAGCTGAAAATGGTCTAAAGACAAAAACAGTGACTATGTGAAGATCTCTGAATGATACTTTCATTTCAAAATTGTTTCTTTTGTGGTCTGCCTGTCTTTCCAATTAAATACAGAAATATAAAATATTTCTATCATAAAAACTTTTCACGCTCGCTGCCAAAATAAAAATTCGATGCTTCTGGCTTCAACCTAAGAGTTCAAAGTTTTTTTTCAATGCAACTTCGCATGTCTTGGACTGAAAATTGTTGCTATGAACATCAAACTAAAATTGCTAGTTTATTCACTACGATTACTTAAAACGAAACTTGTGCCTGGCAGTTTCGAACAGTTTGAAATTGCATTATGTTTAATGCTTACTAAATATGATTCACAATATCTACCGAGCATAATTCAGATATGTTGCACGTTCTCATATTTAACAAAGTCAACCTAACGGTCAAAGTAAATAAATAAGTATGTACATAATTACGTACTTATGTCTAAATAGCAAATGAAATCCAAAGTGTATTAGCATTAATTCGCACTTGAAAAAACATTAGAAGTAATGGCATGATGAGCAATAATGATTCACATATGGTCATTATCCACTAGGATCACATTTGATTACGCACGCAAAATGACTGTCATAATGACAATAGTAATAACAATTTCCTCCGCTTCAGGATAGCTTCTATCTATGTTGTTCGTATTTATTTTTTGCGATGTGTACTTGATGTAGTAAAGTGTCTAGTTTTAGTAGGTACGTATAATTATTGTTCCAAATGATTATCGTACAGTTAGAGCTATTCCTTTAGGCAACAAATATGGATAAGATTTATTCTAGCATAAAGTATAACCGACTTGCTTAAGTCCCTGAACGCTGTAATATCGGATATAAATAAATATATCATCACGCCTTTTACCCATTACTGGGTGTGGCATTCTGTCTAGCAGATCTCGGTAAGTGACATATTTATGCGCATGAATTTTCGGGAATAATCACAAGAGCTTTATTCTCAGTAATAATAGGCGTGTTTCTTTGGACTGTGATTCATAATCAAAGTGATCAAACTTAACATGATCATGAAGAATCATGTTTCTTCGTTCGTTATTCGTTATCCCTACTCTTTCATTTTGTGATCACGAAACGACAATCCCCCTACCCTTCTGAATCATACTTTTTCTATGATTCATGTTGACTGATTCACATCGAAGGTTTAAAAATGGCGTCTGATGATAAATTTATGTGCTCTATTTGTGGAATTAAGGGAAATTGGCTGCTTCTGGAAGAATTTTTAAATGGCTTACATGGACACTCATTTATGAAATTTTAAAATAGGTTAGTTTGTGTATTTGACATTTGCAGTTATTTTAACGTTCATACAATAGTATCGCGTCGATCGGGTTGGATTTGAATCATTATTCCTGTTCGATGTTTTCTTCAGTATCATATTTAATTATGATTCAACGCAATCACGATCAAAGGAATCATGATTTAGAAAATCACAATCCAAAGAAACACGCCTAATATAACAAGAGAGTGAGAATATATTGATAGATCTTTCGAAAATTTGTTGCCAGGCAATAGTCACGAAAGCCCGTAGGGCTTGAATGGCTATTGCAAAATAGCAACAAGTTTGAGAAAGATACTGGAGAATTATTTTCTAATTTATTGAACTCTCGAGTTATATTTAATTAAATTATTTTTTGACTTAGCTGTTGAGGTCGATTCAACCAACTTCAAAGATTTTGAACTGAGTCCATATCGATTGATTACTTATCAATGTATTCTTGAAAGTTGTTTCCAAAATTTGCTGGTGTATTTCTGTATCTAAAATGGAGCTAAATCGATATTTTCTACACATTTTACTTGACGTGTTGACAGTTTTAAATAATTATTTGACAACTTCCTATCATTTGTCACAAATAAAACCACCTACAGAGATTATTCCCGGGAGTAATCACAAGAGCTTTATTCTGAGTATAATAATGACAGGATTGGTTAAAACGCAGACACGTGACATACAATGAAGCATTTCATTGGTTTTGAGAAACGTCAAAAAATAACCACTATAATAAAACGCACAAACGTGATGATGAAACAAAACGTTTCATTGGTTTTAAGGAAAGTCAACAAATTATTCGACAAATTTTTATTTACGACAATATGTGACACCGAAGAAGAAGAAATTTTGTATAACGTCAAATAGTTCGAATCAAACCTCAAACTATCCAAGTTCGTGTGAAGAAAATAAAAATTTGGTTTGATACAAACTAAACCTCGAAAGATATTTATTGAGATAATATATCGAATGAGGTAATTTATTAAAAGCTACAGACAAATAAACAGGAAGTAAATTCTCAATCCCCTTGATCGAATAGAGATTCAGATTCAGATTCTAAACACAATATACAAATATAATTCTATATGATAAACATGAGTTCTGAAAGCTTTTTCAATGTGATATAAACCCATGAATTATTAGTTGAATATTGTAAAAGCATTATACAACAACATAATATTTGTTTCCCATAATGTTATTAGTATACTAACGCACAACATTATGGAATTATACACAATTATCATTAAATTTACGAATATTATTCTCATACATCAGCTTTCTTTACTTTTGTCACTTATCCCCACATAACATTAACAAACAATACAATGTTATAACAATGAAGCATTACCAGCACTCTTTGATTTACGATTTGTAACGACATAAAATTATCCTTTCAACTGTACATACAGTTTTCCAGCAACTGAATTGTTTATTGATTAACATAAACTTTGAAATTTTACTTACACAAACATTGGAATGAGAAAGCACATTATTTTAATGTTGTACTCGTAGAACTAATAGAAGTAGAATAGTAGAATATTTGCAAATTGAATTCGTAGAACAAAAGCAACTTTAGACTGTCAACTATAAAGCAATTTGTTTTGCTCTAAATTTAACGCTATTTATTAGTTTAGACAGAGTTTAATTTAACCATGAATGATCAGTTATTACGTATAATTACTGATTACTCGAATCAGTGTTATAAGTATTGGCGTATCAGGTTGTGGAAAGTACACCGCATAATAATATAATTAACGTTCTATAACGTTTTACCCTATTTATCTACAAAACAATAACATGGAGATGTAAGTAGCATGGGCGTCCACAGACATTTTTCCAGGGGTCGCAAAAAATTCTGAGATATACATACATTTTTCAAATATTTTTTTTACATAACATAAATACACATAACAAATAGATAAAAAAGTATTTAAATTTGTCAAATAAATTACTAGTCTTTGTTATCTGAGTTATAATTGAAGAGGAAGGACAATTTTGTAATAAATCTTCCATAAATTGACACCATTTCTTCAATAAATTCCGATATAGCAGTTTTACAGTTTTTATTTTCTAATATTTTGTGTCTGTGTATACTAGCTGGCCATAAGAATACTGCTGAAAATTCAGTTTCAGCTCGAATTTATTACCTTTAAACTTATAATTTAATTTTTATTATATTATATATACATATACAGAATGGTGATCGCGACTCTCGAACATAGGACTTTAACATGTAAAATAATATTGTTTTAATTTTCTGTTTCGTAATTACTTGAAAGAAAAAAGCTTCAAACAAAAGTTTTAGGGCATAAAATACGAAATTAATTTGTATGCTTTGTAACGGCACAAATTAGATCTGAAAATGACTAAAATTGTCTCAAAACTATCGATAGCTATGAAATTGAAACAAAATTAAACAAATGTTTGACGTTAAATCTGTCAAAACTGTCAAAATAAATTCTTTATTTATTATTTCATTTATTTTGACAGATAAAACATCAAACATTTGTTTAATTTTGTTTCAATTTCAAGCCTATCGATAGTTTTTATGCCCTAAAACTTTTAATACAAGCTTTTTTGCTTAAAATATTTAGGGAAGCAGGAAATTGCAAAATTATAATTGTACATGTTAAAGTCCTATGTTCGAGAGTCGTGGTCACTGCCCTAGTTAAAATCCGGGGGGCGAGCGCCCCTGCTTGCCCTCCCCATGCGGACGCCCATGGTAAGTAGTTAGAAATCAAGGAAAATTCCCATTTACCTAGTTATCTACGAGCCCAACTCCATAATACAGGGATGATCAAAAGGAATTGTTATAGTTGGCAATACAATTCCAGAGATCTTTTTATTCCACAGTTGGCACAACGTCAGATATATAATAATAACAACTTTTTATATTATTATCTCGTTTTTAAGTAAAAACTTAGCACTTTTATGTAATTTCTGTAATGAGTAAGACTGCGAATCTTACAGACAAGCCAAATATAAAGAACAAGAGCGAATGGAAATAAGACGAGGAAATATAACGAACAAGAGCGAATGGAAATAAGACGAGGAAATAAGACGAACTAAGTTCGAATCAAATGTATAAAATATGATGGTGTTTGAGATAAAATAATATAATAGTTATTTTCAGACGACCACTTATGAAAGTAACCTCAATAACGTCGTAAATTACTACGGAAAATTGAAAATAACACACACTGATATGTTATTATAACGCAAAGTTCTAACATAGCAGTTATAGTTTCATTAATTAGCAACAGATGGCGTTACGATGAAAGAAAATAATAAACAAATTAAAAGAATTTGTATTGTTAAATAAATAGAAGTTTTGGCAGATTTTGCAATATATTTGCACAGATAAATATGATTTTTAAAAATTATAATTACTTACTAATATTTTAGTATTATTTAATATTTTAACATTACGGTTAGTACAGTTGGTAAATATATTTTAAATATATTATTGAACTATACCTCACTAAATTTTTATTCTACAGGGTGATCAAAAGGAATTGTTATAGTTGGAAATACAATTCAAGAGATTTTTTATTCCACAGTTGGCACAACGTCAGATGAAGGAGGAAGTGCTATTTGACATTTCCAATAAATACAAATAGGTTATGTCAGGAGTTTGACAGTTAATAGAATTTTAACTATTTAAGTAATAGAAATACTTTATAAATAAATGTAATAATAAATGTACTCAAATTTAAATTTTAAATGTCACTGTCAACAACAGGAAATGAATTTATATGGCTTACCAATTTCAAGTAGATTTTTTTATTGCCAACTGTAACAATTCCTTTTGATCACTCTGTATTTGAAGTACTGGACAATTTTGAGAAAAAAGTAATAAAAAGGGCATTTTTTTGGCGGGTTTTTTGCATATATTTTTCGTTTTATTTTTATAATTGTGTTTAACGGAGCTATTTAACTTTAAAACAACATGTCTATGCTAAGTTCTAGGAGTCATTCGTGAAATAAAGAGCTATGACGTTATGCCAGTACTCAACCAATAACGAGCATTTTCAAATGACGCTAATTTTTAATTACGAAGATATTACAGAAGTTTTAAAAAAAACATTATACCAGCATTTCTATATTATTCCCGCACATAATCAAAGTGAAACAAAAGTTATTCAAAGTTGTTATAATTTGAAATGCAACGGAGATCCTGTATTTAAACTAAACTAAACATCCAACTTGCTAATTTGACCCAGAGTCCAAATCAAGCCGACGTATCAGCCTTTATTACATCTGCACATGCAATCTCAAAGTTGTCTCGTAACATCCAAGCACATTCGCTGCAGTTCTGCTGCCGCTCTTCTCCGCTTGAGCTGCTCAATTCAAAATAAATATCAATCTTTATAGCAGCCAGACATGATAATAGTTCGTCTATGAATATTGTGATGCAGGGATGGCGGGAGACTCAAGACTGAATTTCAATGTCTCGCGACAAACATACATACAACCGTCTCACGAACCCTATGCTAAACAAATAAATACAGGGTGTTTTTATATTTCGGAAAAAAAATAAGAATATATGTTATGACGTACTGATCATAGAATAAAAAGATTTCTTTCAAAATTCACAAACTTAAAAATATGGTTCTTGAAGTGTACATTTTTAGTGTCATTGGCCGACACTACTAACAGTCATTTATCTGGTGTTATACCCAGTGGCGGAGCCAGAAAATCTCTCAGGGAAGGACGAATTAACTTCTTTTTTTTTAGTTACTGAAAGTCATATCCGCTAGGTTAAATGAACAAGCAGGTGATGCTAGGGTAAATAAATATCAAAAGAAATTATTGACAAAAAAAGTTATTGTGAACCGAATTCAATACTATATTTTTTCTGTTTTTCTGCGAAAATTCAACAGGAAATTATACTTTTAGGTCTAGATAAGTTTAATCAATATAATAATTATATGGGATAATGGCTCAGTGGTATCAAGTCTGCCTGTGGATCCAAAGAACCCTGGTTCTATACCCACAGCCGACAAAACATTTTCACCAATTTAAAATTACCCTTGTGGCTCTTCCACCACTAACATCTTTGGGGGCCGTGATTTGACGGCTGGTAACCGCACTTCACGCGCATAAATATATCACTTACCCAGATCTGCTTCGGCAGAGTGCCACACTCAGTAATGGGTAAAAGGCGTGAAGTGCGGTTACCAGTCGTCAAATCACGGCCCTCAAAGATGTTTGTGGTGGAGGAGCCACAGGGGTAGTTTTTGAAATTATGAAAATTGTTTGTCGCCTGTGGGAATAGAACCAGGGTTCTCAGGATCCACAGGTCGACTTCATATCACTGAGCTAGGCACCCCATATTTATATTTACTTATAATTATTTGAGGGTACATAACGTAATGTCAAATATTAGTTGCATAGAAACGTCGATATAATAGTGAATAATAAATTATTACGCAAGGCTCTCGGCGCGCTGGTAAAACAAAATCGGTATGATTGGCCACAACCCGTGAGTAATTAATATAGTATGCAAAAAATGTATAATAACCATTATAAATATACGACGTGTATACACTATTTATTACGGCCAAATATATATCAGTGGTATCGAGTCGGCCTGTGGATTTGAGAACGTCGGTTCAATTCCCACAGTCCACAAACAATTTTCACCACATTAAAATTACCCCTGTGGCTTGCCCATTACTAACATCTTTGGGAGGCATGATCTGACGACTGGTAACCGCACTTTACGACATAAATATATCACTTACCGAGATTTGCTACGGCAGAGTATCATACCCAATAATGGATAAAAGACCTGATAATATAGTTATTTAAATTTTATTTAAATATAGTATCCATATTATTGAAATAAATATAACACTTCAATTTGATGAAAATTTGTATTTGTATTTGTATTTGTATAATGTTATTAAAGTATATTAAATACATATTTAATAAGTAAATTAAACCATGGGCGTAGAACAAAATTATTACTCACAGACGTGAGTAATGAACTACATTATGTGTCAAGACACAAACATAAAATGAATGTATTACTTAATGGTCATTAAAAAACGAGTATTTGTCTAATTAAAGATTTTTCTACCCGCTCTCTCTTGCCTTGCAAGTGTAAACCAAGCTTCAGTAACAGGAGTAAAGGATACTCCTGAAATCCCTTAGTGTTCCTTAGCGCAATGGCTTAACTTGCAAGAGCCGTTATGCACTGCTGCGCTTCTAAGTTTCAGTCTACACTACGTCTACGCTACGTTCACGTTACGTTACTTTGGCTCTAGATTGGAATCATGGACGACGTGGTCATAATGGAAACGAGAAATCCGTTGCCGCTTGGCGTTGCGCTGGTGATCGCACATAGACGATAATGGAAGTGTATTTGTGTGTGTATGTTGTTGTTTCGTGCAAATATGCATATAGCGATCGAACAATAGATTACTGTTATTAAAAAGATGTTTTTCTATTGAAAGTAATAACTATCTACCTACTAGAATAGTAGCAGCATGTTATGAATTTTCATGAAGCAAGTTTTTCTGCAAATTTCTAGGAAACTGAAGCTAATTTCAGCAAAAACTTTAAGGGCACCTTTGATCGGAAATATAAAATTCAATATTATTAGTCTCGAGCAGTGCTTCTCAATCTATGGGTCGAGATCACTGATCTCTATTTATTACTGGATTGCGTATACCGTGTTAGAAGCGTGTGACGAGTAGTAAGGCGCCATATTGGAAAAAGTGTAGTCTCTCGGCCTACTTTCAGCGGGAAGTTCAAAATAGTCGTAGTTGAAAATGGTACAAAAGCGTTATAAAAAAGCGAAAATAAATGTTTTTGGAAAACATTGTAGTAAATTAATAGTGAAATTAATTTGATGAAAATTAAAAATACAAAACAATTATTACACTGCAATTCTATTTATTAGAGTATCAAATAAATAAATATATAAAATTTGTATTTGTAATTACTGATGTCTCCAGACTATAATAATTATACATTAAATTATTAATTAAACATGTGTCTCAATATTTACTTTGAATATTTAACCCTAAAACTAATCTAACTTGTGTCATGTACATTGCTTGTTCGTTTATATACAAATGAAACAATTAATCGGTATAAAACGCACAATTCACTTACTTGTGGAAGCTGAGTCTGTCAGATCCTTTCTTCTTACCGCAGAAAACACAATTAACAACCATTTTTTCGTCGTCACTGTATTTGAATTGCGAGCGACTCCCGCCACTACCGACGCTGTCTCGCGGGCCGAGAGACTACACTTTTCTCAATATGGCGACGTTCAATTAGTCACACTGCGGCCTACCCCACACGCAATCCAGTAATAAATAGAGATCAGTGGTCGAGATGCGCAGGGCCTCTTCTCGTGGAACACGAAGCAACGATAGATACAGAATGTTTTAGGTAGATATTTTGATTAATTCTTCCTAATATATATATATTACTAGCTATTACCCGCGACTTCGTTCGCGTGGTCTACAATTTAATGCGAGTACCCCGCATGCGTTTCATTGCAACTCAAAGAAAGTGTTTGTGTTCAGCTGTCCATGTGAGAAGCATGGATTTTCCAAGTTTAGTCCACACACTTGTAGCGACTGTCCCAGTGCTTTGTTGACGGTCATTGCAAATGCGAGTCGTACCGGAAACTGCAAACGTCTGAATTCGAATGGCTTAGGACTGAAGCTTTATTATACCTATATGTTAAGATTAGTTTTCGTCTATGCTTACACCAAATTTGAATCGAATCAGTATAGTACTTTTCAGGATAGCTAGTGGCCAATTTTGTTTTAAGATGGCGAACTGAAGTTTTATTATACCTATATATTAAGATTGGTTCCTGTCTATGTCTGTACAAAATAAGAATCGAATCAGTACAGTACTTTTTAGGATAGCTAGCAGCCATTTTGTTTCAAGACGGCGGATTGAAGCTTTATTATACCTATATGTTAAGATTGGTTCCCGTCTATGCTTACACCAAATTTGAATCGAATCAGTATAGTACTTTTCAGGATAGCTAGTGGCCCATTTTGTTTTAAGATGGCGGACTGAAGTTTTATTATACCTATATATTAAGATTGGTTCCCGTCTATGTCCGTACAAAATAAGAATCGAATCAGTGCAGTACTTTTCAAGATAGCTAGCGGCCATTTTGTTTAAAGATGGCGAAATTAAGCTTTATTATATCAATATGTTAAGATTGGTTTCGTTCTATGTCTATACCAAATTTGAATCGAATCAGTGCAGTACTTATCAGGATAGCTAGCGGCCATATTGTTTCAAGATAGCGGACTGAATCTTTATTATACAAATATGTTAAGATTGGTTCCCGTCTATGTCTATACCAAATTTGAATCCAATCAGTGCAGTAGTTTTCAGAATAGCTAGCGGCCATTTTGTATCAAGATTATAGACTGAAGCTTTATTATACTAATATGTTAAGATTGGTTCCCGTCTATGTCCATACCAAATTTGAATCCAATCAGTGCCGTAGTTTTCAGAATAGCTAGCGGCCATTTTGTTTCAAGATGGTAGACTGAAGCTTTATTATACCAATATGTTAAGATTGGTTCCCGTCTATGTCTATACCAAATTTGAATCCAATCAGTGCAGTAGTTTTCAGAATAGCTAGCGGCCATTTTGTTTCAAGATTATAGACTGAAGCTTTATTATACTAATATGTTAAGATTGGTTCCCGTCTATGTCTATACCAAATTTGAATCCAATCAGTGCAGTAGTTTTCAGAATAGCAAGCGGCCATTTTGTTTCAAGATTATAGACTGAAGCTTTATTATACCAATATGTTAAGATTGGTTCCCGTCTATGTCTATACCACATTTGAATCCAATCAGTGCAGTAGTTTTCAGAATAGCTAGCGGCCATTTTGTTTCAAGATGGTAGACTAATGCTTTATTATACCAGTATGTTAAGATTGGTTCCCGTCTATGTCTATACCAAATGTGAATCCAATCAGTGCAGTAGTTTTCAGAATAGCTAGCAGCCATTTTGTTTCAAGACGGCGAACTGAAGTTTTATTAGACCTATATGTTAGGATTGGTTCCCGTCTATGTCTTTACTAAATTTGAATCGAATCAGTGTAGTACTTTTCAGGATAGCAAGCGGCCATTTTGTTTCAAGATGGCGGACTGAATCTTTATTATACCTATATATTAAGATTGGTTCTCGTCTATGTCTATACCAAATTTGAATCGAATCAGTGCAGTACTTTTCAAGATAGCTAGCCGCCATTTTGTTTCAAGATGGCGGATTGAATCTTTATTATACCTATATATTAAGATTGGTTCTCGTCTATGTCTATACCAAATTTGAATCGAATCAGTGCAGTACTTTTCAAGATAGCTAGCCGCCATTTTGTTTCAAGATGGCGGATTGAATCTTTATTATACCTATATATTAAGATTGGTTCTCGTCTATGTCTATACCAAATTTGAATCGAATCAGTGCAGTACTTTTCAAGATAGCTAGCCGCCATTTTGTTTCAAGATGGCGGATTGGACGTGTGCTAAGTTAGAAACCTTCGCGGGCGTGCACTCAACAACTTAGCAAAATTTCATCGCAATCGGGTGAATGGTATAAGAACGCATAAGGGACAAACAAACAAACAGACAAACAAACATTAATTTTTATATATATAGATATATATATATATATATATATATATATATATATAGGGTGACCCATTTTAAATAATCCACTGGAATATCTCGAAAAATATTAAAACCAGTAATTTTTTACCATTGACGTAAAGGAAATCATTTTACAGCCGGCATTAGCGTTACCCGATGTACACCACGAGGATATATATATATATATATATATATGCACCGAGGGTGTTATGTTCATGATAATGCCCAGAGGGTGACGGTATATAGCCCGAGGAATCAAGAAATGGATATCGACCGAGGGCATTATTATCTAGTAACGTCCGTGGTGCATACAAGATTTTATTTTTTACTACAATATATAGAATTAATTTTACTTTATAAGAATTATGATTATAGTAATGCGTATAAACGAAGTTAATGAGCGGGCCTAATGAGAGATCATTATGAATGGAGCGGGCGTTCCATTCATTTTTTATTTTATCTTATGAAGGTTTGTTACTTTCGGTATTAAACATGTTCATATACATTCCAAATTGTTATTTTTTAATATTCTTTAAATAATAGTGGTAGAAAAGTTAGATTCCTATATCCTTAATTTAAAGCATTCTCCTGTAAAATAATTTAGGAACATTTGACATCGATAAATATAAAAACATTTGTTTACCTGATTTGGAGGTTTTGAAAATAATGTACTCTTTCATAAAAAAGAAAAAGAAAATTATAACAAATTTCAAATCTTATTGTTTACATTTTGAATAAAAATTTACAAGTAGTTGTGAGATATAAACTGAAAACCCTGGGTCGAGCTTCGAAAAGATTGAGAAGCATTGGTCTAGAGCAGATACCATGTACTCCTTTTCAAAATAATAATAAAAATAATAAAATAAGATTTATTTTTAATAGATAATAAAGATAAAGATCCTATAATGTCCGGTGGAACGATGGCATTAGGGCATTGGAATTGGAACATCTCGAGTTCGAATCTCACTCAAGCTAAAATATATGAACTAACAAACTGTATTTCTGTGAATTCGTACCTTGTACTATAATTGGGATTAAATTGTATAGAGAACCATAAATAAATAAAAATGTTTATAAATCTTTACTAAATTTAAATCTTTTGTCATCATTGTGAGTATTGAAATTGCGTTAACGATAGATTTATATAATTTTTTAAATACATACATATTAAATATGAAACATGTTGCTCTCAATATCAAACTATAAAGCCAATAGGTTTCTGCATATCAGGAGAAAATAAAGAACTGAATTAATAAAAAAATATTTTTCCTCTATAAATTAGAGCATGTAATCTTAATAATCGTCGTTACACAGCAGCAATATTAGCTGATTAACTGTAAAGTATTTATAATAAAGTAATTTATTTAGTAAATAATCTCTATGAGCTTGCAATAACGTTACGGTTATAATTATTTATGCATTCAAGAGAAAAAAAATTACATGCAAAATATAATTGCAGATATGTGTAGTAGAGCAAAGTGTTATTGTTTGATATCCGCCATACGTGTAAAATATTCCTCTATGTACATATACGCTGTTATCTAGCAGATGCAATCTTCTACTTTTTCACAAGGATGTTAACACTGATATGTTAATTAATTTCCCACTACTTAATAAGCGAGTAAATCAAAAGCTGATTCTCTTTTATAATTTCAACGCAAGATAACATCGTTGTTGTTTGTAATGGAAGTAATTAAAATATTTTCTGTTTAATATTAATTTACCATTCGCATTGTTGTTTTCTATCTGCAAATTCTTTGATATTAGTTCGCAAAAAATGCCTTTTATCGTAACTGAAATCATTCGCATTACCGCATTTTACCTACTACTCTGGCATTAAATTAAATATATTTTCATTTTTCCCATGATATGATTTTCCATTATATATTTGTACCAGTGTGTTAGAGCAGGATATACAGGATGTTTGTTGTAAGACCACCATAACGAATATTTTGTTTTTGTTTTTTTAGAGATACAAATAAATGTTATTAAGCAAAGTTAAACTAGACAAAGAGGTGCATAAGATGATTGTAATAAGAATTTTGTCACTTCCAATGTTTCGTGCTTACCTATAAAAAAAGCTGCGTAAAAAGCGTGATTAAAAATAGGTAACATTTTTAAACTAGTAAAAGTAAAATATCGAAATGGTGGTAATCTATAGAGCAGTGGTTTCGAAACTTTTCGGGGCCTTGAAGGCAAAAATCACAATTTTTTTGCTTTTTATGTGATCAAAATTGCAGTTTGTAAAAGATTGATTTAATAATATACTCTACAAAAGAACCACGATTTCAGAAATGATTAAAGAAAACATTTCTCAATATAAACTGTGGTATAGTTTCTTAGGAACTTTAATAGGTTGGTATAATAGTTTCAAGAATTAATTGTATTTTACTAACAAGATTGTTATAAATCCTCTGATGGTCAGTTGCGCTGCCGTTACTTATATTTTTATAGTAAATTTTCCTTAAATGAACACAGGGTTGTTCATATTTTACCCACCCAGAAAAACTCACCTGGGTTTTTTTAATAAGGCCCATCTAAAAAAACACAAATAAACCCATTTGATTGAATGGTTTAAATTCCCCCAGGGTGAATTTTAAGATAGAGTCAAATCTCGGAACATAAATATCTTTTATTTATTTCACAAAGTAATAATAAATAATCTCTTTACAAAATAATACGTTTAACTTAAATTATCATTTATTATATCACATCGTAGTATCACATTGCATTACTTTGGCAAATATCAATATCAAACTAGTTTGAGACCAAATATTATTTGTCTTATATTAGTATTACAAAACCTGATTGATTTCCAATCTTTTTACAGGCAAAGAAATATAATTTTCCATTTAATTAGTATGACAATAACATGATAGAGCGTATTATGTTTTTAATTCACAATAAAATAAATATATATTTTTTGCAATTATTACATAATAGTACATAAATTTTGTTTTCATGTTTAGTAGTATGCAATATATATTTTATACATTATATACAAAATTAACCTAGAATTAAATAACTTGAATTAAAAAGTGTATTTGTCAATATTTCAAAAAACCCAATAATAATATCGGTAAGTGATATATTTTGCGCGTGAAGTGCGGATACCAGTCGTCAAATCACGGCCCCCAAACATGTTAGTGGTGGAGGAGCCACAGGGATAGCTTTTTCAAATTATGAAAATTTGTCGCCTGTGGGTATCGAACGAGGGACCGCAGGATCCACAGGCCGACTTCATACCACTGAGCTAGTTATCCCATCCAATGCCCAAATAAACCCAAGAAAACCCAAAAAACCCAGTGGGTCGGGTTTTTAAAGTAAAAACCCGGGTTTTTTCAATCCTGAATGAACAAGACTTTATCGAAATGAGCTATCAAATGAGTTAACATTGCTGTCAAATAATTGATATTTTTCATTTAAGTAATCCTTAAAATTTAAGTGAAAGCGTGTAACTGAAAGGATCTCTGAAAACATGTTTTTTTTTTAATTTGTGAACAGCATCCGACGACCCCCTCCAATGTCTTTGCGACCTCCCGAAGGGTCGCGATCCACAGTTTGAAAACCAATGCTATAGAGTAATCATGAAAAATATAAGTTGTCATCAATTTATCGATAGGCAACAGATAATGATTGAGTTACAGGATAATCAATATTTGAAAATAAATTATGTTCCAGAACTACCTAATAAAAATAAAAATATTTTTACTGTTTACTAAATAGTAATTCTATTCATAAATTACATATGTACATATATTCATATTGTTATTTAATAAAGGAGAAAAATAAATTGTAAAAAAGAATAATATCGTTATTTCAGCAACCATATAACCTCGAAACAAAAATACAATTTCACCTTAAAGACAAAAGATAATCAAAAAACAAAGCAAGAACAAACAAATCCCAAACGACAAACAAAAAGACAAAAACAATGTTCTAACACATAACACCACCACATAACGTAAAACGTAGCGCAACGTAACGTAACAGAAAGAAGGGAAAAAAGAAGCAAATGGCGAGACAACTGGATCGCTGCGTCCCAATAGAAATCACCATTAATAATAGATAACGATGTTCACGTGAGTAGAATCGGATATTTTATTGCAACAATTACTCGGAGATCAACAGAATATATTTGTTACGGTAAAAACGCGACTTTTCTTCCAGGATCAGGACAACGACGGATCGACGTGGCTGTGCACGCGTGTGATATATCTGTACGTGTATAATTGGATTTCACGGCACATTTAAAACGAATGTATTGAAAGTTGGAGCGTAGAGAAACATGTCACTGGATACAATTCTCTTACTCACAATTTACATTAGAATACTATTCTCAGATCATGGAGGGTGAGTTAATCGGTTTACCATAAAATTATTAGTCACTGACTAAATTCTGAAAAAATTTATTCCATTTACTGGCCCCTTCAATAACACGTTTGTTTCAAAATTACCGTTAAGTCTGTCGCTCCCAGAAAAAGAGAAAAAACACTGATTTATTTTTATACATTTGGTAATTTATTGTATACATACGAGTACAATACCGTGCCAATAGGGTGAATGCACCTTTTTATTCAAATAATTTTAATTAAAAGATTATGAAAATTTATTTACACCAAAATATTATTTTTCTTCATAATTTTTTAGATATTACACTATAAAGAAACGCGCTAAAAACTCCTGAATGAAACTACCTCCTACCAGTGGCGTACCTAGAGGGGGCGGTGGGTGCGGGCCGCACCGGGCGGCACATATTTTGGGGCAACACTTTTATATTTAGTTTTAATTGTAAAAAACAACTTGTTCACTTCATAAATTTACTATTCGATTTCTACGAATTATGAATTACTATATGATTTCGAATATTTTTCTTCATCGTCAAGTCAATGTAAGGTTGAAAATATTATCTCGAAAAATTCCTTTATTACTGCCTAATATAAATATAGCATCCAATGGTAAAAAAGTTCCTCACCTATAATTTATCTCAATTACAATTATTTATTTATGTTTATTAATTTATAAAAACCACTATTTGATTGACTTAGAAAGGGCGGCAAATTGAAGACCGCCCTGGGCGGCAAAAGTTCTAGGTACGCCACTGCCTCCTACTCTTGTGATATCACTGTACATACAACCACTGAAATGTAAATATTAAGAGAAAAGTTGACAAAAAAAAAATTCGAACTCGCAACATGGAATCTAAATTAGCAATCATTGAAAAGACAATCTACAATATCAAAAACTAATTTTAAAATAGCGAAATAGAGCTAGAAAAATTGTAGCATCCAAGTTATGAATAACTATCACATGGAATCCGAGTTCCTACTTTTTGTTCAAGCAGCTAATAGGATGACATTTGTTCAAAATCATAAAAATTACAGATTTTAGACACTTAAAGGTGCTGACGCAGCGTGCAATGTGATGTCACACTGTGTTTTAAATCACGTGATTTATTTGAAAATATAAGCATTCTTAATTAATTAATAAAATTAATAAATATCATCACGACTTTTACCCATTACTGGGTGTGGCATTCTGTCGAAGCAGATCTCGGTAAATGAAATATTTATGCGCGTGAAGTGCGTTTACCAGTCGTCAAATCACGGCCACCAAAGATGTTAGTGGTGGGGGAGCCACAGGGGTAATTTTTAAAATTGGTGAAAATGTTTGTCAGCTGTGAGGATCGAACCAGGGTTCTTAGGATCCACAGACCGACACGATACCACTGTGCCATTACCCCATTAATAATTAATTAATTAATAATTCCTTATTATAGGGATTATTATTTTTTTACAATCAAAATTGTTTATATAACCATAATTACTGACATATAATATTGTTTTACACATACATACATAACATTACGGTATATCCCATCAAATGAGATGGCACTAACCCTAGAATCATACAAAAAAAATTTACTCATCAGATAAAAATCAGTCCTCGTCAAACATTCTCATCATAACACCCCACCCTCGCTTCAACCATATAGTTCCCTCCATATAAGCTCAATTACTCATCACACAACAAACCTTCAATCACATCCATCCAAAAAATACAAAAATTTTGCAACCACGATATTGTAAGTAGTACTTGTAACTAAATTAATAATACTAAATTAAATTTTATATAGATAATTAAAGGTACAACTTCTATTTTTACTATACACCTGTCAGAAGGTAAACAAACTTGATATTTTAAGTAAAATATAAATATCCGTTTGATTTCGTTGTAAACAAATACTGAATTAATTGAATGTACAGAAGTTCATCATATTTTTATTTTTAAATATTGTTTGTGATCTGATAATTTTACAGCAAGCATATGACAAAATGACTGCAGTTCTCACGGTACATGACGCTTGGTTCTTGTTTATTTATTTGGCTCTTTTTAATGTCCCTCCTATAATGGAAGGATCTTATTCTTAGATCACCCCAATGACCTAATCTTCTAACTATAGAGGTACAGGTGTATTTTTAATTAAAAATCGTTTCCTAAAATGGATCTAATCTTATTATTTAACCAAGATCTCGAATTATGCGTTGATTTGTTAATAAAAAATAAAAAATTCTGTACCTATGTGATAACAAATAAAAAATAAATAAATATATCATCACGGGTGTGGCACTCTGCCGAAGCAGATCTCGGTAAGTGATATATTTTGCGCGTGAAGTGCGGTTACCAGTCGTCAAATCACGGCCCTCAAAGATGTTAGTGGTGGAGGAGCCACAGGGATAATTTTTGAAATTATGAAAATTGTTCGTCGCCTGTGGGAATCGAACCAGGGTTCTCAGGATCCACATGCCGACTTCATATCACTGAGCTAGCAACCCCATATAAGTGATAACCAAAAGTGAAAATATAAATTCGAAGATTTTCTTGAAATATAATGTAATTCCAATTTGGTGGAAAAAAAAATAGAATAAATATGTATATAAATATATCATCAATCCTTTTACCATTACTGGGTGTGGCACTCTACTGAAGCAGATCTCGGTAAGTGATATATTTTGAGGGTAAA
Organism: Pterostichus madidus; assembly: GCA_911728475.2. Classification (NCBI taxonomy): domain Eukaryota; kingdom Metazoa; phylum Arthropoda; class Insecta; order Coleoptera; family Carabidae; genus Pterostichus; species Pterostichus madidus. The sequence continues at coordinate 25,366,503 of OU452312.1, forward strand.
GTGTCGTAAAATCATAGCCCTTCAAAGACGTCAGTAGAACCACAGAAGTAATTTTAACGTGTAAAGTTTGTCATCTGTGGAAATCGAATGCAAATCCACAGGTCGACGCTGTGCTATCAGATCGATGAACGTAGTATATTTTAATTATAACAAATAACGGGAAACACTGGTCTTATTGCGGTGCAGAAATTGTAAAACTCTACTATAAGAATCAGATCCAATGTGATATGTCCCGAAAGACACACGATCCACGCTCGTTCATGTATGTAGCGTATCAGACTTCTTCACCCCTACCCTCCTCCTAGCCCGGCCCTGGTGCAGCTCGGCATCGGGATTCCAACACACGGCAGATACTTCTCTGCTTCTCTACCTTCTAAAGCCGTTTAGCATAAAAATACATTCAATCACCAGTTTAGAAAGAAAATTTGTCAAGATGAAAATCACATTAGAAATGAAGTGAATGTAACACCCTTCCGTTATACTGTCTGTGTTTTGTGTACAACGAACCCCTCCAACACAGGACCGCACTAGCACAAATTATAAAATATACTACTTCAACAAAAAATATCATTACTACTGCACTTGATTATTGTACCCAGGGTATGGATGTTTGTGGTGTCTTTTTGAGGGTTAGGTGGAAGAAAAACCCGTGGCTGAATCTCGCCCGGAATCCTACTTGGTCAATAAAGCACAAAAAAACATAGTTCATAGTAAAGATATATATTTTTTATTTTTGAAAATAAGAAAAAAGTTCTAGAATTTCGTCAATTAATTAATAGTTATTTACATACTTAGACCGTAAAAAAGTATTTGGTGTATCGGAGAATGAACTTAAACTTATATAAAGCGTGAAAGAGCATTTATATGAAAATATACTTGTTCTGGTACATTTTTATAATTTTCCGTTAATTTTTATTTGAATTTCCCTTTTTATTATATTTATTTCATATTATATGGGATGGCTAGCACAGTGGTATGAAGTCGGCCTGTGGATCCTGAGGTCCCTGGTTCGATTCCCACAGGCGACAAATTTTCATAATTTGAAAAAGCTATCCCTGTGGCTCCACCACCACTAACATCTTTGGAGGCCGTGATTTGACGACTGGTAACCGCACTTCACGCGCAAAATATATCACTTACCGAGATCTGCTTTAGCAGAGTGCCACACCCAGTAATGGGTAGAAGGCGTGATGATATATTTATTTATTTATTTATAACGTTTTATTTTTATATGTTTAATAAAAACAAGTTAATTCAAATAAACAGGATGATTCTAAACTTGATGAACAAACTTTGGGTATATATTATTCCTACAAGATAATGGAAAAAAAAATCGCAGAATTAAAGATGATACATTTTTAATGCCACTGGTTTGCTGGTTATTCATTGTACATAATGAAATTATATTTTGCAATACCTATTATATATGAGTATATGATCAAATTATTATAAACAAAATGTATGAGAAGGAAATATCAGAAACTGTCAAACTTGTATGTACGAATAACCTTTTCTATGCATACCTTGTACATTGTATCTCATACAAGCCTTGATACAAGTCGCGGTACAAATTCTATGGTATTAATCTAACTTTAGATTCAATTCAAATTAATTTCTAGAAATCAGTCAAGATACAAAGTTCAACGGATTTGCAACATATGCTCATACATATTATAACAAATATCCCAGTCAAGAAACTTAAAGCAAAAGTACCCATTACTGGGTGTGGCATTCTGCCGAAGCAGATCTCGGTAAATGATATATTTTGCGCGTGAAGTGCGGCTACCAGTCGTCAAATCACGGCCCTCAAAGATGTAAGTGGTGGTGGAGCCACAGGGGTGAAATTATGAAAATTGTTTGTCGCCTGTGGGAATCGAACCTGGGTTCTCAGGATCCACAGGCGGACATCATACCACTGAGCTAGCCACCCCATTAAAGCAAAAGTAAATATTCATTTTGTCATAATTACAGATCGTATTTATTTGGCATTTTTTAAGTAATCCGGTAGATTACTTTTGTTTAATTGGCACGTTTTAAGTAAGCCAGAACAGTTTCTGAACTGATCCTACTGGTCCACCTATTTTGCTGGGTTGACAGATTGAACCCGTTTTCTACCTCATTCCAATCAAATTGTGTTCCTTGTTATTCGTTATGAATTGGTGGCATCGCAATTTGTATTTAAGCAGATGTCACTTAGAACGTGCATTCAGATTTTAAATTAATTGCTAATTTTTATAACTGTCAGTAGATTGGAAGTAACACGAGTTAGTTCTAGATCAGTTCAGGGTTGAACCCAAAGTTCCCAAACAAATACGGCCTTAGTAGATTGTTGCTACCATATGAGTAGGTATTTAATGGCGGCCATTTCTTTATATAAACTATGGTCACATGACCCGCTGGCGAGCAATCCCACAGAAGCAGTTGTGCATTGGGACATTGTACAGTACATAGCACATAGTGTTCAAAGTTCACTCCATACAAGAGTAGAATCATATACACTGACCATTATTCCACTTATCTCTTATTGTTAATTGTAAAGATACATATCAAATAAGCTACCGTGCTCACGAACCTATGGTAAATAACTCCTGTAAAAAATCATCGAAGACTGAAGGACGAACAGTGGCGATTACGGGCCTGGCAGGGCCGGCGCATCTATTCACAAATAACGGAATTTAAATATAAACCCGTATCTAAATTCAACTTAGGGGAGATTTTCAGGGTTGCTGGATAAAGGATTTGAAAACTTTTCGGTGCATGGGTATTGTACAGGGTGTCTAACTCTAACTACGTATTAACGAGATTGTTTTTGTTGCATTCTTGTTAAGAAAAAATCTAGGCCTAAACCGAATGTATCTCACTAAGTAGACAGCTGTACAAAAGGAATTAAAAGTGATTTAACAAATTCTTGTTAACTTAGAGACAATTTATACAAATCTAAAAATGAGAAGACATTTTTACTTCTTCCACCAATAGCAGATTTCCACCCTCCGTCACATGACGAATGGCCGAATGGGAGATTATAGTAATCACGCTAAAAATTCGATAATGAGTTTCCAATGAATTATACATTTAAAGATCCCTTGAACACGATTTCAATAATTTCGCGATGATACTGTATGTGCGAATATATATTTTTAAATACAACATTCTAAAAATAACTTTTAATATTTTGTATTCAATTTTTTGCAGCCTAATAATAAAGCGTCCATCCTTTTAGCATTAGGCCAAATTGTCCACCATTTTCATGACTTTTCTAGCATTGGTAAATGTCCGTCCGTGTGAAGGGAACATTGGTGGGAGCGGCGGGAAGCGGGGATTGTTTATTTAAAGCGCAAGCGAAGCGCGCTAACCTAAAAACTGTTTTAGAGTCGCTGGAAAAATGAACTCCTGTATAACTCCATCTTTTGGCAAAATATTAAAATAAGGCATACTGGAATTTTACCTTATTTTTTTATTACTTGCTACCAGGTTTGTTCGCTGCCGGTATATTTATGAATGACACACACCAGGTAATAAATAGAAGAAAAAAAGCATGGCTTCTATATCGGAGTAGGTACTGATGACAGATTAGATATTATTATTTATTACTGTTACTCTACATAACAAAACCTTAATCCCAATTACAGTACAGGGGATATTACAAATTATAGTGGAATCCGAACCACTCAGACACAATCGTATTTTTTTATATAAGTTGAAGTCAGCGAAATTAATAAAATAACCTCAAATTTTATCTCACTTTTATCCACAGTGCTACACTTGACCAAAATTGCTATTATATGGCATATACATACTTATCAAACTATTTTTTAATTTATAATGCCAATTAGAATCACCGGCATCGTCAGCGTGCAGATATTAAAATATATCTTCATGAAATACTATCTGTGTAACTCAAACTCACCAATGCAGAAGGCCAGCAATAGTTGGAGACACTGCTCTTCACTGGAAAACTGACACTTATGTACATCGCACAAAAGACACATTCTCGATCAAATCACTCACTGACAAAATACCATATACTTCACGATGATCTTACACAAAGTTTAAATACACCAAAATGTCCACCAAGTTCTTATATAGCAATTTTACATATTTGCATGACTGAAACACGAGTATTTACGCCAAAAAATAAACAAAATTCACAGAGAAACTGGACACTGACAGATATACGTGACGCGCACTGCGCACGGTAAACGAAGATAGCCGACTGTTTGTAGCAAGTTGGAACAGCGATGTAACTAATTAATGTATTATAAAATAAAATAAAATATTGAAATCTTGTGATAATGTATCAAGAATAGTGTTTTAAATATTCCAATGTAAATTTTTTAATTAGACGTATAAAAATCATTAGAATAAAAGTTTGAATTAATCAACTAAATTAAATATTTTAAATGCAAATTTCTTTCGTGTATATTTTTTTCAGCTAAAGTGCAGTATCACCGACCTCTTTTTAAAATTTTCCCCACCCCCTATAATGACATTTACTTATCAGTGATCCTAAAACTTTTTCAGAGATTTGAAGCTCAGCGCAAAGGAGTATAAATGTCATAAATGTATCAAAATGGCAAAGACTGAGATAAGGTTTGGTTAGGTTACAAAGAATTATTTGTTATTTCCTGATAATAGTAAGTTACATTATGCTTGAGGTTAGAAGCTAAAATAGTTTTTTATGTATCAAGGGTGAAAATAGGCGGTTCTGGCCTATGGCATGTTTGTTAGCAGGAGGCGCAAAGCGCTGAAGGCTAATAACATGCTCAAAGTCAGAAACGCTAATTTCACCGATGGCACATACAATATTTTATGCAGAACAAAAGAACATTTAATTTTAAATTCAAAAAATTAAAACAGGTGTATTTATATGTCAAAATGATATTTTGTAAAATCAAGTATGGGGTGGCTAGCTCAGTGGTATGAAGTCGGCCTGTGGATCCTGAGAACACTGGTTCGATTCCCACAGGCGACAAACAATTTTCATAATTTCAAAAACTGCTGTGGTTTCTCCACCACTAACATCTTTGGGGGCTGTGATTTGACGATTGGTAACCGCACTTCACGTGCAAAATATATCACTTACCAAGATCTGCTTCGGCAAAGTGCCATACCCTGTAGGCGTGATGATATATTTATTTTATTTTATTTAAATATTCACAATAAACAAAAATTGTCATGTTCTTCATGTATCCATAAGAAATTATTTTATTATGGCCTTAGGGCTAAAAACGAGTGTTTAAACCCGCTTTTCATGGCTAAAACACATGAATTTCGGCCCGATTGTGCATAAAATATATTTCAAATAACAGTTTAGTAGCATTGTTTCATTTTTTTAGGGAGTTTTGAAATTCACAAAATTTTACCAACCTAAAACTACTGCGCTTTTGCCTTTTTTCTATCACTCATTTAAGAGTATTTGCAATCCATTCTAGATAATAATTTGTTAGCTGTTACGTTGAAAGATCTCTAACACATTACCCAAATTAGCTTGAAGAATATTTCTCCGAAATGTGTGAAAATTCAAATTATGTTAAATAATTCTGCACCTAACCTATTTTTCAATTTGTCTGTGAATGACTACCGATTCTAATTTGACAAATACGTATTTATAAAATATTTATATATTCATGTGCAAGCATGAAACACCTAGTATATATATATCATCATTTCGTCTCTGACAAGGAGCTAATTTTTCCAACCCACCTTGTTGCAAAGAATAAAAAATTCTAAAAATGTTTTTCGTTTCTTTATATTTCACCACGGTTCGTCTTCAGACAGCATAATAAATCGAGAATGTTGAAGGAAGAATTCCAAGTATCAGACCCGGTATAATTTATTCGAGTATTTAGTTTCAATTTAAAAATAGTTTCTCGTTTAAAATCTAACGATTATTTGTTTCTGGGATATTTTTCTTGTACTAGAAGAGAATTTACGAACGTGTCTATGAAAACAATTAATTATGTTTGATAAGAAAACATAAAATAAATTTAGTATCTGTGAAGTTTTCTTAGATTATCTGAACCAATTATATGCGGGTTATATTTTACTTTGAGTTGGGGCGAAGAATTTTTTAATTCACATTACTGAAATTCTTATTTTAAAAATATCATTCGGAATTCAGTGTAAAGCTGGTGTCACATCTATATAATTCTGTGCGATGATATTCGATGAAACAAAAAAGTGCTTTTATTTTCATCAAACAAAATCTTAAGGTAGTACTAGCGTGAAAAAACATTTTGCAGATTTGAATGAAATTTGGCGCACGTAAACATTGGATAGTTATACGCATCCTGTTACTCGTAAAATATGAAATACATTCATCGTCTGTGAACAAATATATTCGCTTGTAAAGTTGAGTTCTTATACAAGAGGCTTATGGCGATCATCACTCAGAATCGCACATATTTGATTTGTGTGACTCTAAAATTTTGCAGTTTCATTTGAAAAACTAGTATGATATTCTAGAACTATCCATGTATATTGTATCAGAAGGAGAAAGTTTTTTATCGTTTAGTAATGGATATATAGCCATGCAAAGCCTTGTTTTTATCGAAAAATTACAAATCTCAATTTATAATGGCAACATCACACGGTGGTATGGTATTTGAAAATTCACTAGACCAACAACCTGTTAACAATTCATGATATTCAAATCATAATAGGTATAAAACACTTATTTTATTCAATTTTTATATTTTTTTGAGCGTCATTTTCGCCACTCGACAACCGATGGCGCCATTGTCACACTAGTACTACCTTAAGAAAACATTCGCTACTGATTCACTACGATGCATTTGAATCCCTGTTAGGACACTATTCTTTCCAACTTTGATCGAACATCTAACGAATCATACAAATGTAATATCAGTTTTTTATAGAAACGTCAGATGTTTCTAAAAATTCCGTAGCATCTAACACAAATTTGCAGATTGTTTTAAATTTAAAATATTTTATTACTCTTTCTGCAGTAAACTTCTAATTGCAAACTTTTATTAGATAATAAAATTAATATTTATTACAGAGAGAATCCTTTGCCAGCTATATTTATACAGTACGGCAGTACGGTGATGTGGTCGCGGTATTGCATTCGAATTCGCAGATACCGGGTTCGAATTCCAAGCTATAATTATATGAACAATCACATTGTAGTATCTGATGACATACTGTGTAACTGTCAAGCTGAGAACTTCAAAATTTTAATATAACCTCAAAATTTCGTTGGAAGTAGGTCATTTATTGTACTTTCAAATATTTTACGTAGCTAAGATATTTTTAAAGTTTAATTTAACGTCGCGAAATATAAAAAATAGTATAAATAACTCATTTTATAAGACTTTTTATCGCACTTATCTTTTAGAAAACTCGTTGTCTAAACTTGGACGCATGCAAAAAAACGTATCTTATAAAACTCGTTCTTTAAGGTACTACTAGTGTGACGGTGGCGCCATCGGTTGTCGAGTGGCGAAACTGACGCTCAAAAAAATATAAAAATTTAATAAAATAAGTGTTTTATACCAATTATGATTTGAATATCATGAATTGTTAACAGTTTGTTGGTCTAGTGAATTTTCAAATACCATACCACCGTGTGGTGTTGCCATTATAAATTGAGATTCTTAATTTTTAGTTAAAAACAAGGGTTTGCATGGTTATATATCTATTACTAAACGATAAAAAACTTTCTCCTTCTGACACAATGTACATGGATAGTTCTAGACCATCATACTAGTTTTTCAAATGAAAATGTAAAATTTTAGAGGTACACAAACCAAATATGTGCGATTCTGAGTGATGATCGCCATAAGCCCCGTGTATAAGAACTCAACTTTACAAGCGAATATATTTGTTCACAGACGATGAATGTGTTTCATATTTTAACAGGATGCGTATGACTATCCAATGTTTACGTGCGCCAAATTTCATTCGGATCTGCAAAATTATTTTTCACGCTAATATTACCTTAATATACTATTTTATTGGATAACTAAACCTGAAACAAGCGGAATTCCTCCTAACGCTGCTGTTAAACCACTGTTGAGCAGAAATATTGTATACACAATTATTCAGTATAGTTGTATTCCATTTGTCACTTGGTTCACTTAAATCAGTTCAGATAAATTAGACAACCTGACTAAATAAATTGAATTAAGCAAACTGATGCACTTATTTTAGTGAATTACTTCAAAGTAAATTAGAATCAGTAATTCTAGTACTGGAAATAAAGTCAGCGAAGTAATCCAGCGAAATAAATAAGTGATCTAGTTTAGTAAATGTAAGTTAGATCTGATCCAAATGACAAATGGAATACGCCTTATTACATATTTTACAACGAAATAAAATAGGAATTTAAATTTTACATAAAAATTTCAATTAAACTTTTTACCGAGAGACATACCATTTGATAGCAATGTAATAAGTAAACAAAAATAAATAAATAAATATATCATCACGCCTTTTACCCATTACTGGGTGTGGCACTCTGCCGAAGCAGATCTCGGTAAGTCATATATTTATGCGAGTGAAGTGCGGTTACCAACCGTCAAATCACTGCCTCCAAAGATGTTAGTGGTGGAAGAACCACAAGGGTAATTTTAATCTGGTGAAAATGTTTGTCGGCCGTGGGAATCGAACCAGGGTTCTCAGGATCCACAAGCCGACTCGAAACCACTGAGTCACCTACCCCATATGTAAATATTTAAAATACAGTGTGACAGATAAAAAGTAATAATCCTCTATCGTAAAGACGATTTCATTATCTATAATTCTGGTTTGAAACTTTTCTCTATCTATCTACATATCATAATTAAAAATTAAAATTACTAGTATTTACTATTATTTTACTAGTGTTTTATATACCAATAAAACATAAGTGTAATACAAAATTTTATCCACAACTCATAATTATAGGTATTGAAGAAGATTGGTCCTAACGTTTAACGTTGGCTCAGTTATATAGTTTCTTAAAATACGGTAGATCATGAAGTGGTTGCTAAATGACAAGTTGATTACAGTGTTTTATGCAATATAAAACACTAGTGTTTTATAAGCCATATAATTCAACTGAAATCAGTGTAATTATGTCTATATAATATATGAGTTATGGAGAAAATCTATAACTTCACATTTCCGCTCGTAAGCAATTTTTTGTAAATTAAAACATCATTAAACAGCCTTCTAAGTAGTGTGATATCATTTGTTCAATTTAATAGAATTTCTACAGAGAACTCCATATATACACCATGTCAAATAGCTTGACAATTACGTCAGTAAATTTGTTTGTGATACAAGACATACGATAATCATTATATTCCTGTCACACACTTACGTTTTCAATATGAATCAAGAAAGAAAACCTACCAGGTGTTTCATTTGTTGTTGCATTGTCATGTTAAAGAAGTATATTTATATTCTAATTATCAACAAATTAGCAGAAAGCTATTCTTATCAGTGATAAGCGCACACCAGTTCGAGTGTCAAGTCCTCCAAGTCACCAGGCGTGCTACCAACCATGTTTTTATCAGCAATAACTCTTCGTATCTAAATCAACAACATAAATCACAAATACCTCGCGCTCTGGGCTGTAGCACGCCGAGGACTCTCCTCACCTCACCTGACTCGAGGAGGACCTCAAGAGTGTTCCCTCTTCCTCACGGTTGCCTCTCGACGTGTGTTTGTGTGTTGTTGCCTTCAGAAGCTGAGTGCACGGCAGTATTTTTGTAAATTAATACCTAGCGATTCTATTTATAGTTGCTGCTGTGAGTATGTAAGTATTGAGCATGTTTACATGTGCGATGTAATCCTGTCTGACATTTAGGGATTTTTATGAGAATCAGGATTATATGGGTAATGTTTACTTTAAATATAGAACACTGTTTTACATAACATATTCACAATAACATATAATCCCGAATTGCTGCAAAAATCTTATTAAGTTATTAGGACACACAGTCAACAATGGTTGTTAAAAAAGTTACTATCTATAAAATATGATATACCAAGGGAAAAAAACATTACTCCCATGAGGTGCATACTATATTTCCTATGATTCTTATGAATAATATTAAAATTTTAAATAAATAAATGAACGATTGAATTTTATATTTTCCTCCCTTAGGAACGGTAGTAAAAAATTCTTAGCAACAGGATTCAAATACACTTTTACTCCCCTCGTTATTGGCATCGCGAGATGAAACCTATATTAGTCCCGTCGCTCTTAGCAAAGGCACAAGTTAATAGTTATTTGTGTATTAAGAGCGTAAAGTTATTCTTTATTACCCGCGCAATAGTGCAAGAGAAACAAAGATGCACCTAATTTTTACTACGTCTTAAATTATTAAAATAAGGATTATTAAATTGAAAATAACTATATTCAGTCAGTTAAATCTACGTTCAACCAATTCATGCATTATTTGTAACCATATATATAATCGCAATAAATATCTTAAATTTGTCTTTTTAAGGCGCAAGATAAAATATTTAACCGCTCATTGCCATGGGAGAATGTTTATTTAATTGTTTCACAATAACCATCAACTTTACGTTGACAATTGAAAACATAAATGTAAACTTTTCATAGCAGTCTTAGGAAAAATGTATTATTACTTATTGCATTAGTAACGAGCTAATATTAACTTTTCATTCAATATTCAGTTTTTCATGACATTCATTAAAAAATAAATCAATATAAATGTATCATCACGCCTTGTACCCATTACTGTGTGTGCTATGTATATACCACAGGATTAAAGTGAATTTAATCCCTCAGATGATTATTTCCCTCGCCTGCGGCTCATGAAATAAACTACACTCTTGGGATTAAATTATGCACTTTAGTCCCTTGGTATATAATATACTATTATAAATCACATCTTTTACCCATTTCAGGAAGCATACATGCGCAGATTTCGATAGAGGATACCTCTTTTTGTTAAAATACAGCCGTGAAATTACGGCATCCACAGAATTTAGTAGAAGATCAATTACTCATTACAAATAACAAACTAATAAAATTTCAAACCTTGAATTTAATGCGCTCGACTCTGTTTTGAAATATAAATAAAATTGGATAATGAAAATATTTGTTTCTATTTTTATAAACTGTTTCAATAAATTAAATCATTTTCAGATGACCGTAAATTTCATTTCAAAGTATATAAAATAATTAAAACCGTTACAATGAAATCTAAATCATTACGGAAGTAAAGAGATCACGAGCGTTATTAGAAAACAGTCGACCACTCTGTATTTGTTTCCCACAGAAAAACCAACTCTAACAAGTTACAAGTAGGTATCTACAAAATGTTGTTAACAAACTATCCACGATAAGATTTAAACCACTCGAAAGTTAAATTATTATCCTAGAACCGATATCACACCCAGTCGACAAAAGAAACACTGTAAATCTAATACAGAACTAATCGTTCCATGTAAACAAAGTGAAGCTCACTCGCACAACGAAACGCATCGTTATTCAAGTTTCATTTTACCGAAAACAAAAATCTAATGGCGTAGCATTTAATACCGTAGGTGTTACTGAATAAATTATAAAGACAAATTGTGTGTTTGTAATGTCGTCAACAAAACTGGATTCCGACTCTAAATCAATAGGAACAGCTCAACGACTTTGTGATACTTATCTCGTTGGAAAAATTAATGGAAAACAAACAGATTTTCTCCTGATGTTGTTTTTGTCGGATTTCAACCCGGAATTTAATGCGGAGATGGGCTATAATGTATTCGGGAATTTCAATTTTCGAATTTATGCAAACGCTCTGAAATTATTTATAGCGAGGAAAAAATATTTGGAAATCTGAAATGAAAAACTATCAACAACACAAATTGTGTTTGGTCAGTAATGAATAGCCAATATTTTAAAAAATAAAATAAATAAATATACCATCACGCCTTCTACCCATTACTGGGTGTGGCACTCTGCTGAAGCAGATCTCGGTAAGTGATATATTTTGCGCGTGAAATGCGGTTACCAGTCGTCATATTACGGCCCCCAAACATGTTAGTGGTGGAGGAGCCACAGGGATAGCTTTTTCAAATTATTAAAATTTGTCGCATGTGCGAATCGAACCAGGGACCTCAGGAAAAACTATCAACAACACAAATTGTTTTTGGTCAGTAATGAATAGCCAATATTTAATTGACAATAATCAAACAGAACAGTAACATTTATCGTTTTTAAAAACAGGAATTAAAATTTTATAAATAGCTCTGCTCTGATTTGTTCTGTAGTTTTAAAATTTCAAAGGTGTTGTTTTTATTAGGTAAAATAGTAATTATGAATTTAAACAATATTTCGTGTGTAATGAATTGAAAAATAATAAAATAATTAGTTATTTCTATTATCTAGATCGCGGAATGAGGGTTTGGCGTATTAAAGAATGAACTTTTTGGCCGAAATAACAGTCGAGGAAGACGATATTCTGAGTACACCAAACATATTTAACGGTCGAGGTGTATATGTTAGACTCAATATTCGAATACACTCAAAAACCGAAACATAACCTATAACCCGTTTTCCGACATGATTTAAATTTATCTTGAACTATATTTTAAAAATCACCATATTTTCAGTATGCCAACAAAGTCCAACATATACAATATTTTTATAGAACCTTGCATAAAGTACCTCTTTTGAATACTCTTTATAGTTAATAAAGCGTCACTTTTCATAAAAACATTCATAAAAGTAACTTTTACACATTAATGCGTGAAAAGTACATCGTATCCAAGATTACATAAATAACAATTTTTTTCATTCTTTTTGGAGATATTTTTAATGGTCGTATTGCGCGTGACACGTTTGTCATGTGTCTTTTTGAAACTCGTAGGCATTTCAACAATCACCTGCAGCTCGTGCTGTAAACATTCTATTTACTCCAAAAAGAGCACTTTACACACTTTTTACGTAAATAACTATTATGCAACTTTTTTTTACATACTACAAATTCAAAAACATTTATTAAACTTTATTTCCACGAAAATTGTGGTATTTTCGCTGTTTTATGGTAGAATTCTATATAAATCCATAAATTTTGTAGATCCGTAAATCTGTAAATTATGAAGGAAATCGCAACGAAACGTAAAACTTTATGAAATATTTTTTACAAACATTGGTATGATTTTGTCCATTATTTACAGATTTATGTATTTATAAACTTATAGAAACTTATAGAAACTTATAATTTTATTACAGAATTCTTCCTTTAGTTGAAATTTCCAATAGCAGCGTCCGAAAAAACGGTTTTAAGAGCAATCCCAAATAGCCATAAAGTAGTATTGTACATAAATGTTAACTTTTTGACAATAAAAGCATAATTATTATTGAATAATGTGGTAAATTAATGTTTTGTTTTGATTTGACTTATCATTGGAATCTAAATTTATAATGTTCTACAACAATAAAACTAGTGTGAACCATAATTAAAATTAGACACGAAAATTAAATTGCAATTACCTACCTACTCATTTTATTTTAGGTTATTTCTTTCATCAAAATATCAAGTAATAAATAATGTAAAATTGGGATTAATAATATAGTATTTTAATTTTATCATAATTACAAAAGAAAATTTAGTGCATGAGTAACTAGTAAATAATGTAAAATTAACATAAAAGAATTTAAATTAATTTGAGTTCAGACACTGAGAAATGATTAAAATTCAGCTTAATTTCGGTAATAGTTCTACATCATTTTTATAAATAGTAAATTACAGGGAACACCAGTTACAATGTAATTATATTAAATATGAAATCTGAACCCATTTAAATAACAATTTTACATATTTTGAAACAAGACAAAAATCCTCTCATAATGTAAATGTAGTCAAATTGCTTCAATTTAAACATGTAGTAATTTTGAAAAATTATTCAGTACCTATTAAAATCACAGGTAAAGTAATTTAAACCCTTGTAACCTAGCCCAGCCATTGTTTTTTTACTGCATATTTTTAATTTTAATATTATGGCTTTCAGTTAAATGAAGTCAGAAGACTAACTTGAACGTTAGAAATATGAATTTTAAATTTTTAAATTAACCTCTTACTTTAGTATCCATTTTACAGCTTGCTATTCTGATTTTCAAATAATATTCAAAGTTACAAATATTGAAAAATTCAAATTACTTTAAATACATAATTTGCTAGATTTACATATTTTTAAATTTAGAAACTAAAACCATTTGTGCTCAAACAAAAAAAAAGTTTCTATTTTTTTAATGTAAAACGAATTATACCATTGATTCTAAAACTGTATTAAAACTCACCGATCTGTATTATTGTCAAAGGTAATATAACAAGTGGTATGATTATCATCGATGATAATTTCAAGTGGAACCGAGCTGCAGATTTCACGAGTCGATTGAAATGTGCTGCTTCGGTTTCACGAGCAATATATTCTATTACTAATCATATCACGAGTTTATATTTAAGCAGAGAATATAAAAAATATTTATTTGTTGTGAAACGAATTGAGAACGAGAGCACACTTTGAATTTACTGACACGGCACACGTCGTTCGTTTTATTCAATTTATTAATTATTGTGAATCGTTTGTATAGACGTGTGCCGTCTCATTACTGAGCGCAAAACGTAAAAATTATCCTTACCAACAGACCAAAACAAGGAGATAATTTCATTTGTTTTTTATTCGCTGTGACAGACATGTAACTAAGGAAAATTCTTATTGTAGCTTTGAGAAAGATACTGGAGAATGATTTTCTAATTTATCGAACTCTCGAGTTATATTTAATTAGATTATTTTTTGACTTAGCTGTTAAGGTCGATTCATCCAGCTTAAAAGATTTTGAACTGGGTTCATATCGATTGATTACTTATTCATGTATTCTTGGAAGTTGTTTCCAAAATTTGTTAGTGTATTTCTGTATCTGAAATACAACTAAATCGATTTTTTTCACACATTTTATTTGACGCGTTGAATGTTTTAAATAATTATTTGACAGCTACCTATCATTTGTTACAAACAATAAAGCACAGGAATAATCACAAGAGCTTTATTCTCAGTATCTCAGTATAATAATTGACAGGATTTCTTAAAACGCACACACGAGACGATAAATAAAGGCGTGTTTCTTTGGATTGTGATTGTGATTTTTGTAAATCATGATTCCTTTGATCGTGATTGCGTTGAATCATGATTAAATATGATACTGAAGAAAACATCGAACAGGAATAATGATTCAAATCCAACCCGATCGACGCGATCCTATAGTATGAACGTTAAAATAACTGCAAATGTCAAATACACAAACTAACCTATTTTAAAATTTCATAAATGAGTGTCCATGTAAGCCATTTAAAAATTCTTCCAGAAGCAGCCAAGTTCCCTTAATTCCACAAATAGAGCACATAAATTTAACATCAGACGCCATTTTAAACCATCGATGTGAATCAGTCAACATGAATCATAGAAAAAGTATGATTCAGAAGGGTAGGGGGATTGTCGTTTCGTGATCACAAAATGAAAGAGTAGGGATAACGAATAACGAACGAAGAAACATGATTCTTCATGATCATGTTAAGTTTGATCACTTTGATTACGAATCACAGTCCAAAGAAACACGCCTTAAATCATTTCATTGGTTTTGAGAAACGTTAAAAAATAATCATTTGTATAAGTTACAGATAGTGTATAAAATACAGACAATGTATAAATTATATATATCCATATTTATAAGAAACTTCATGTTACGTACTTATCAGCGCACTCCAAAGAATGTGTTGACTCGTATTTGTTTACACAATCTAATCATTCTGTCCTGAGAACAATACCTGTAACTACATAGTGTTTGTAGATTTGGAAAATAAATAATTTTTTTAAAATACAATTTCCAATTAAATTGTATAAGTTATACAGCAATTTGTCATTAATAGGGTTCAAAAGGTACAGGAGCATGCCGGAACAATGTTCCGGTTCGTGATATTGTAGTAAATGTTTTTTCGCTTCGTAAAATTATTAAAGTTATTATTCCCGACATTTTGTCGATGACATATATAATATTATAGATATTAGAACCTACTTAATTAACACTTTATTCATCCGTACGATATATAACCTAATTACCTAACATGATGAAATATATCCCGACGCTAAAATGACGTAATGATGTATTTATTTTTCTAGGAATAATATTTATTAAGTGTCTTACTTTTAACATCTTTACCAAGAAATAAATACTGGCATTTATATCCATGCCCCTAAAGAGATAAAGTGTTTAATATGCCCCCATAAATACGCGGTTTGAATCTACTGATGCAAACATATAATCACCAAATTCCCAAAAGTTAGCCACAAGAATCTAATTTCCATAATCTCTAAGTGTAAAGTCACAAATCAACAAAAAAATCCCTAAAAAACAAATCCCGCACAATACAAGTTGCAAGTTATGCCGTCGACACAACCATTACTTTGAAGGCAAACTTGAGTGGCTCGGCTACCACTGTCTGTTTTGTGTGAGCTCTCGACACTGATTAAAGATAACTATGCGCATTGGTGAATGATGATTATTTAAAAATGATTAATATCATTTAACGTTATCCAGTGACACTTTCCAACGCCTACGACCGCTGTAAACAAAAAGAAATTCACCCACTAGTTTTCATCCGCACCTTAATAACAAGTGACTGTGTAGTCTGTGTTGTACAAGGGTCTCTAGATAACGTACGATGACAAAATTGTTAATATTTTAATGTTAAACAGAGAACAGGAATCATTTGTTTGTGTACCATTGAAATGTTAAATTTTTATTGGAGAGAATATTTTCGAAACACACAAAATTTCACTTTAGCATTTTCAGAATTACGCAACAGCTAATTTATTTTAATTCATTAAATTTTAATTATTTTGATATGTGGGAAATAATATACTGTGAATGACATTAATTTAATTTATTTATTTGACATTAATAAAACCAGATATTAATTAAAGAGAGACCACAGTACAAGACAAAATTTATTTAGGACAACAATATAAAAACCACAATTCGTTGTTTCATTAATTAAAATCAATTGCTCCAAATTGTGAAATATTATTTTGAGTTTTATTGAATAATGAAATATTTTCCAGATATACATGTTGGTAGTCAATCTATAAATTAGTTATTTTAGAAATCTACTTAAAATGGCTTCAGGCAATTAATAAAAGAATACAAAAACATTTTTGATTTATTTAAATTTAATGGGATGGCTAGCACAGTGGTATGAAGTCGGCCTATGGATCCTGAGGTCCCTGGTTCGATTCCCAAAGGCGACAAATTTTCATAATTTGAAAAAGCTATCCCTGTGGCTCCTCCACCACTAACATGTTTGGGGGCCATGATTTGACGACTGGTAACCGCACTTCACGCGCAAAATATATCACTTACCGAGATCTGCTTTAGCAGAGTGCCACACCCAGTAATGGGTAGAAGGCGTGATGATATATTTATTTTATTTTATTTATTTAAAAAAATTTGTTCTGAAAATTTTCGTGCAAATTATAAAGTAATAATATAAATTAAATATTTATTATAAATATTTAATTTATATTATTACTTTTTAATTAGCATCACGCATATTTTCAGAAACAAATGAAATAACAAGGAAACGTGAAAATAATTTCTCAAACAAAACAAAAAACATTCATCATAGAGCACTCTGATAAAATATAAAAGATTTATAATTTTGAAATATTAATAACTGGGTTAAATTTTTAGTAAAAGTTCAGGTATTTGGTACCATTATAAAGATTCTTTAAAATACTTTTAGAAAAAAAAATCATTACATTTAAAATAAAAAATTAAAATAAATAAATATATCATCACGCCTTTTACTCATTACTGGGTGTGGCACTCTTCCGAAGCAAATCTCGGTAAGATATATTTATGCGCATGAAATGCGGTTACCAGCCGTCAAATTACGGCCTCCAGACATGTTAGTGATGGGGGAGCCACAGGGATAATTTTAAATTGGTCAAAATGTTTTGTCGGCAAATAAATAATATCAAAGCTATCCCTGTGGCTCCTCCACCACTAACATGTTTGGGGGCCGTGATTTGATGACTGGTAACCGCACTTCACGCGCAAAATATATCACTTACCGAGATCTGCTTTAGCAGAATGCCACACCCAGCAATGGGTAGAAGGCGTGATGATATATTTATTTATTTATTTATATATAATAAATTAGTTTTCTTCTGTGGACGATGACACAATTATTAATATCAAACATAGGGGAAAGTAGCTCAGTGATATCAAATCGGACACTTCATTTGAGCAGCCGAGTTCGAATCCCAATGCCGACAAATAATTTTCACCACATAAAAAATTATCGGATCGAAAATAATATTATTAAAATCGTTTCTGGTAAAACTGGAAGTGAGATTCAGGAACTTTATACACCTAAAAGTAGCATTTATATTTGTACACAACTTTGTATCTATAGATCTAAAATTAAATATAAAGAAATTAGCTATTTATCTCTATTTTTCAGTCACCTGTATAGTCTGTTTGAAAAAGTGGATACATCCTTTTTTATCGCTTATTATTGCAGCTACTCATATTGCTTAGAAAACATTACTTAAGACAGCAAATAATTATTTGCAACGAACGAATAACGTTAAAACTTATAATTTTGGAAAAATATTAAAAAATTCAATTCGAATGTACAAAAAAATTATATGTCGTATTTAATTTTATCAAATTAGTGTCACTTCCTGTTAAACCGGAAGTTCCATAGTTAAATTTTCCATATATTTCAATTACAAATATTACACTTATTAATACTGCTCTTTCCGCAAAATGGGTGTCTGTAATAATAAGTGAGAAAGAAGGGTGTGTCCACTTTTTCAAACACACAGTATACAATTACAGTTCTGTCAACCAGGATTTATGTATAGTGTTAGTTAGCGACAGCTCTTATCATTTCCCACATACGTTAATTGACAAATCAGATATATCAAAATAAAGTTGACACTAGTATACAGCTCACTTAGTATGTTAGTAACACTTGAGTAGCAAAAGTAAAATATCCTGTGTCCAAGTTTCGAAGGATCAAGAATATTTTAAAAAGTGTTTACTTGTGCATAAAATATGTCTTGAGTTTTATTATTTGGCGAAAACCATTTGAAGATAGCTCCTAAAAACGAATTTATTAAAGCTTATAACGAGGTGTATAATATATGAACCTCTGTTTACGATTAACTATAAAATAACAATATTATTTGTCATTTTCTTGTAAAAGCTATTTCAAGGAATATTACCTCGTACAAATATGAGACTTGAACTAAAAAACTAAACGAGATAAACCTGTAACAACTTAAAATTCACCGAGAAAAAATGTAATATCAAGAAATAAATTTTCATAAAAGAACGACAGGGGGGGACAATTTGATTTGCGCATCAGAGCAAAACCCGCAACAAGTTTTCGCGTTTTCAGAGTAAAGTTTCATCCCAGCAGATTATCGATTTCGTCATATCGTCGCGTCTACAAGGATAACTGCTCCGTTAGAATTTCATATTGTTCTAATAACATCGAAAATAAATTAATGTGGAGCGCCTCACGGCGGCGAAACGTAGAACTTGCGATTCAATTTGTCTGCGACGCCAACTTCGATCCAAAGGTAATGGTATTTGTGCCGTCGCTTATGTAAATGAAAATGCACTTTTAATATAATTCGCGAAACAATTCCGAAACAATTTTCATTTAAAGATACCGAGCAATAAAAGTACCAGCGCTTGAATTCGATGTGCTTTGATGCTGCTGCATTCAAGTGAAATTCGTTATATAAAGATAATCAAGTATTTCAAATATTTATAGTGTTTTCTGTACTGGATGCACGGTTAGGGATTACATTTTTATAGCGTAATACAGAATTCTAGAGATTCATACTACATTTGCTCTTTTTTGCAGAAATTTATTCGAATCTATACGTATTCTAAAATTAAAATGCTGCAATATTAACTACCAAACAATAAAGAAAATAATTTACAAGATTCTATTTATATTTAGTCTTTAATTGACTCTGGTGGTTATCACTATTATTGTTTAATTTGTTAATATGGTTTAATATAATTGAATTTCAATGATGAATTTTTAATATGTAAATTGTTGCTTTTGCAACAATGATGTCTAAAAATTTTACTGTCTATTAAGTAACTTGAAAATGAACCGACCAAATTTCCGAAAAGTCGTCGATGTTTTGACTAAATAAAAATAATGTTTGTACAAGCTAAGCAATCCAAGCACCAGGTAGTTTTCTTTATCTTATTTTACATCACTACCCTAAATTTAACAAGTTTATACGGCTGAAATAAATTTTGAATCTTCAGATTTTTTTTACAATCTATTTATATTTAAGATTTCATATCATACTAATATTTATCTTCTATCAATAATTCATTTATTTGCTATCAAATTTGATTTTTAATGGAGTAGATGGCTCAGTGGTATCGAGTCGATCTGTGGATTTGAGAATCCGGGTTCAATTCCCACAGCCGTCAAATAATTTTCACCACATTAAAATTACCCCTATGGTTTCTTCTCGGAGTTCCTCTACACTAACATCTTTAGGGGCCGTGATCTAACGGCAGGTAGCCACACTTCACGAGCATAAATATATGGCTATTCCGATATTTAGTAAAATAAAATAAAATAAATATATCATCACGCATTTTACCCATTACTGGGTGTGGCACTATGCCGAAGCAAATCTCGGTAAGTAATATATTTATGCGCGTGAAGTGCGGTTACCGGCCATCAAATCACTGCCCCTAAAGATGTTAGTGGTGGGGGAGCCACAGGGGTAATTTTAAATAAAAATAAATAAATATATCATCACGCCTCCTACCCATTACTGGGTGTAGCACTCTGCCGAAGCAGATCTCGGTAAATGACATTTTGCGCGTGAAGTGCGGTTACCAGTCGTCAAATCACGGCCTCCAAAGATATTAGTGGTGGAGGAGCCACAGGGGTAGCTTTTGAAATTATGAAAATTGTTTGTCGCCTGTGGGAATCGAACCAGGGTTCTCGGGATCCACATGCCGACTTCATACCACTGGGCTAGCCACCCCATAGGGGTAATTTTAAATTGGTGAAAATGTTTTGTCAGCTGTGGGGATCGAACCAAGGTTCTTAGGATTCACAAGCCGACTCGGATACCACTGAGCAATTACCCCATATATTTAGTAATTCCGGTATTTCAATATGTCGACATACCGATATTCCAATAAATCGATATTTCAATATTTCGATATATCGATATTCCAATATTCCAATATATCAATAATCCGAAATTTCGATATATCAATACACCGATATTTCGATATAACGAAAACATAGATGTTTCGATATTGTCAAATATATAATATCGAAATTTCGATATTAAAAACAGATCAATATTTATCAATATATCGATATATCGCCCGTCCCTACTATTACAAAAATTAAATTGAAGACAACATACTGAATCAGAGCTGTTTATACTTATAATTAAAAATAATTATATACGCACAATCATCATATAGTCAGCAATACGTGCGAATCACGAATGCAATTTAACTAATTGGAATCCTTTGCGATTTTGCGTTCATTTTTTCAATGTAGACATATATTCTAAATTTATATAAAAGAAATATTACAGCTTTTATTGCTAGTTTCAGGACAGTGGCTTAACAGAAAATTATTGCTTTTTTCTTATTTTTAAAGTGGAACCACGAACTACACCGATGAGTAAATTTCTAGTTTAATAAAAATGTTATTTGACTCACAATACAAAATATCTCCTCATAAAAACATAAAATTACAAAATCTACATACGTGACGATTTCTCTGATCCCAGTGTTTCGTATATTTGCCTTGAATTACAAAAATCCTTCGGACATTCGTGCAGAACCCGCAATGTTTATTCGCAACAACGTTAGTAAACTACAGACGGTTGTTATTTCATTTTGCTTTCGACATTAAATCAGTTCATTTGCATTAACATGGCGTTTACAACGCAAGCATATAAATACATGCCGAACGCGATATAAACTTGCGATCGTACATGAACCCTCGGCCCGGCTAGTCGCCTTCCATTAACAAACTTCATCAGCAGAGCTCAGAGCAACATCGTAAAAATACGAGATGTGAAGATGAAATTACTTTTTATCTTGTTAAATGACTAACAACTAATGTTCAAACGAAACATCTGCGATTTCTGCACATGATTTTCATTTTAATTGTTGAAAATATACTAAAATAAGATTTGTTTTTATCCTTACCATTCCTAACTAAACCATATGTTTTATTTTTTTAAATTCATATTTATTTTATAGCCATGCAAAATATTCACGATCTTTTGAAAACCGTGAGTGTGACGCAATTTAACTGCATATTTTGATTAAAATATGGCATCTACTTGATCTGAAAATACAGAGCTGGTTAGATGACATACAAAAACACAGGGAGTACTAGAACTTGCAGGTTTAAATCTCGCCGACTACAAATTATATTAAAAAAATCGACTGTGTCGGAATAGTGCAGGTTCCATTACAAACAGTAACTCTCGCGTTCTGTATTTAGAATTAAATTCATGTTGTGCACAGAAACAAAATAAATAAATAATAATAATAGTTATTTATGTACCAAGGGCGAAAACAGGCGTTTCTAGCCCGTGGCACGATTATTAGCACGAGGCGCAAAGTGCCGAATAACATGTTCAGGATCAGAAACGCTAATTTCACCCGTGGTACATACAATATTTTATGCACAATAAAATAAAATAAATAAATAAATATATTATCACGCCTTTTTACCCATACTGGGTATGGCACTCTGCCGAAGCAGATCTCGATAAGTGATATATTTATGCGCGTGAAGTACGGTTATCAGCCGTCAAATCACGGCACTCAAAGATGTTAGTGGTGGGGGAGCCACAGGGGTAATTTTTAATTTGGTGAAAATTGTTTGTCGGCTGTGGGAATCGAACCGAAGTTCTCAGGATCCACAGGCCGACTCGATACCAATTGAGCCACTACCCCATATCACAATAAAATAACATTTAATAATAGCTGCATTCCATTTGCCACTTGGTTCACTTAAATCAGTTCAACTAAATTAGACAATATGATCAAATGAATTAAATTAAGCAAAATGATGCACTTATTGGGATGAATTACTTCAAAGTAAATTAGAATCAGTAATTCTAGTACTTGAAATAAAGTCAGCGAAATAATGCAGCGAAATAAATAAATGATCTGGATCAGTAAATATAAATTAGATCTGATCCAAATGGTAAATGGAATACGCCTTATGTTAAAAAGATTAAAATATGTACAAAGGTTATATGTCAAAATGACATTTTGCAGAATAAAGTATTCACAATAAACAAAAATTGTAATTTTATTTATGTATCCATAAGAATTATTTCTTTTTGTCCCACGGGCCAAAAAGAAGTGTTTAAGCCCGCCTTTTAGGGCTAAAACACATGCTTTTCGGCCAGATTGTGCATAAAATAGTTATTTCTGTATGAGTATGAAGAGCATAAAGTGATTCTTTGTCACTCGAGTACAGTAATTGCAGCACGATCCGAAGGCGAGAGCTACATTAGTGCAAGAGGAACAAATACACTTTATGCTCGTGATACACACATCATTTTGTTTCTACGATTGCATCTTAAATTATTAAAAAACATATACATACTGAAAATAAATTCGTTGTGTCAATATAACAAGTTTCTGTTTTGTATGTATCTCTGGTAACTATTTTTCGATTCTTCTACAGAAAAACGTCAACTTTACGTTGACAAATGAGAGCGTTATTGTCAACATTGCATAGCAACCGTAGAAAAATAAATATATCACGCCTTTTACTCATTAGTTACTTAGATGTGTGGCACTCTGTCGTAGCAGATCTCGGTAAGTGATATATTTTTACGCGTGAAGTACGGTTACCAGCCGTGAAATCACGGTCTCCAAAGATGTTAGTGGAGGAGGAGCTACAGAGGTAATTTTAATGTGGTGAAAACTATTTGTCGGCTGTGTGAATCGAACCCGGATTCTCTTATCAAATCCGACTCGATATCACTGAGTCACCTACCGACCTACTCCATATAATAATAAAAAGTATGATAATATACGTATACGTATTTATTTCTGACTATTCACCCTATCATTATCTGTTACCGATCGATAAGTTAATAACAACCCTTATTTTTCATGATTACTCTGTAGATTACAATCATTTCCGCTTTTTGTTTTAGTTTTATGCATTTGGCTCGTTCGAAGCTCTCAGTATAAAAAATAAATATAGCAATTGCTAACATGATTTTTTGGTAGCAACCATTGTTGTTTGGGGTCTTCTGTTATCTGTTATTATATTACACATTAATTTAAATAAAAAGATTGTTCCACAATGGTTGTCTTGGAAACAACATCATAAACGATTTATTGCCGCCCTTATGCTGGGTTGCAAGAGAAAAATAAAGAGCTCTTTAGTTTAAGAATTGTTTATCTAGCAACAGAATCAATAGCGATTTTCTGAAATTTATTGAACCGTTAGTTGCTAATGAACCGATAAAACTTTCATGCAACCCAGCATTAGTGCATCGAAATTATACCGCACTGAACGTTGCTAAGGAATACTTTCCAGACTCCTTTTGAAAATTGATATATTGATTTTTTAACACAACCGTAGTAAAAAAATATTTTTTTCGTCTTTTGAATAAAAATTATCATTGACTTATCAATAATTAATAGATAATTATAGTACACGGGGTTCACAACTTATGGTAGAATCCGAACCACTCAGACATAATCGTATTTTTATTCTTTTCTCTAAAAACATCTTGAAAATACCATGGTTCTGGTTACAGTATATTGAAATAATTGTGATAAACTATATATTAATTATGAAATATAAAAAGTTGCCTCTAACATCTCGATCGATTACTGATAATGACTGAATACTAGAATTTGGGAAGAGTGATCAAAATGAATTGTTACAGTTGACCTGATACATAAATTAATTTCCTGTTGTTGACAGTGACATTTAAAATTTAAATTTGAGTACATTTATTATTACATTTATTTCTAAAGTATTTCTATTACTTAAAAAGTCAAAATTCTATTAGCTGTCAGACTTCTGACATAACCTATTTGAATTTATTAGAAATGTTAAATAGCATTTCCGCCTTTATCTGACGTTGTATCAACTGTGTTATAAAAATATCTCTGGAATTGTATTGCCAACTGTAACAATTCCTTTTGACCACCCTGTATAAAGCAGACAGATTTAAAGCATTTAATAGAATCAAAGATGGAATTAAATAAAAAATTACATATCTATCAGATGAAAAACATCGCATCGAAATCACAACAAAAATTGAAAGCAAATTATATCAACTGTCTGTTTTTAATATATTTTTTCATTTCTCTGTTAGATGACTTGTTTGTCAGTTTATCTCAACATAATACTCGACAAGGTTTATTTTTAGCTCTCTAAAAGAATTTGAGAAATAATATGTTCCATCTTAAACGCCTATGGCTCTCTTTTTGTTTAATATACATTCTCGTATTTCATGTGTTTACACACATTTCATTTACAGTTCTAATAAAAGTATCATGTTTAAATATAAATACAGAAAATATTCCTGTACGATATTAAATAAGGTATCTGTACCAAGGTTTATGTTATTTATCCAGGTATTCGTTATTGCGGTTCTTACTTCGTAGAGAAAATATCGCTCCTTGAAGATATAACATAACTGTCTTTATATTACTACCACTATGTTCTGCTCTGTTGTAATAAACTGTTAAAAATTGCTTTAGCACTTAAACAAGATAAAAATTCTTCGCAAAATGAACAAATGCAATAACTGAGACCGTTTAGCAAAGTAGAAAGAATGCTATATTCATTAAATAATAAAATAAAATTAGGTAAATTACTTAGTTTGTAATAATTTCAAATATTTCGCAACTACTTGCTTATTTTTGTACTTAATTAAAACAAGAAGAAAGAATTCCATGTAAACATTTACGAGGATTCATAAAACAATTCTACTTTAAATAAATAGTATATTAAGTACATGACCTGTAAGTAACAGTTTTTAGATCAAGAATGTAGTATCTGCAGAAATAGAAGGAGAAGGAAAATAGGCTTAAAAATTAACAGCTGTCAAATTGTTGCTATACTCGTAATAAGCAGGACCTTGATCTATAATATAATATTTATAAGAACCATAGCTCTGATATTGAATGGATCCAGCGGAAATTTGTACGATTTTGTGCTAAAAAATTATTTTTACCTTTTGATTCATTCACTTATAGTTACACAGAAACTCTTGTTAAACTTAATATGATCACTCTTGACAGCAGACGTACTATGCACTCATGTTTATACTTACATAACCTAATTTGTAATAAAATTGATGATGTATCGAGCCTAGGCCTAATTAAAATAAATATTCCTAGAATTTCTTCTAGGTCTAAACAAACATTCTTTCTTTCAACTATTAAGTCAAATTATGAGCTCAGATCTCCTATACGACGATTATGCTCTATATATAATCAGTGTGAGAATCTTGTAAACATTGATATTTTCTGTAACTCTTATTCGTATTTCAAATGTAATATCCTTCTATTTCTAACCTGTTGTGAATTGTAAATGTAATATGTAAATTTAAAGTATCTGTGTCACTTAAAATTATTGTCTATTACTGTTATAGTAATTATTTTCTATTGTATCTTGTCGTAATGTTTAAAATGTTTCTATTTGTATTTTTTTTCATTTTCCAACCCTCAGTAATTGGGATAATTTTATCCTGTTGAGTGGTTGTAAATAAATAAATAAATAAATAAATAATATTTACTTACTGTCCACGGTGGATGGTAAGTAAATATTATAGTTCTGGTGTAACTATGGAAACCAACTGTGCAATAAAAGTTTCACTTACTGTGGTTACATTAGCTATATTCCATTTGCCACTTGGTTCACTTTTAGTTTAGATAAATTTGAAACATGACTAAATGAAATGAATTAAGTAAACTGATGCAATTATTGGGGTGAATTACTTCAAAGAAAAATAGTATCTGTAATTCTAGTACTGGAAATACAGTCAGTGAAGTAATCCAGCGAAGTAAATAAATGATCTGGTACAGTAAATGTAAGTTAGATCTGATCCAAATGGCAAATGGAATACGCCTATTTTGTCATTAATGGGTAATTTACAGCACAGGTATTGTAAAACAATAATTCCAATAGAACGGTTTTTTATTAGAGTATCCTATACTCTAATACGAACAATTCTTGTCTGTTTGTTTTTCAACGATCGCAGAAGCAGCAACGATTTTGATGAAACTTGGTCTTCTAATGTTTTTTTATCTCAGAAAATGATCTAGCTCGGTCTCATCCTCCGAAAAAATCATTTAGTACGCCAGGTCGAAAGAAAATTGGGGCGAAAATTCATGAAAACTTTGTTATTCAAAATATAAGATTGTTAATATTTTAGTGCAATGTGATTTGACCCAAGAAATCGATTGTAAGTAAAATTTACTCGATTATCACCAACTATTTTCGAAATATGAGCAAAAATTTTAAATAAAATTCGGGAGTAAAGTTGTTTCTTTTACCTATTTCTTAGACAAAACTCTGCATACAGCTATTGCTAGTAAGTAGTATTAGTACTAATCAAATTTACAAGAGATGTAGAAAAGAATAAAAAAGTTAACACTGTTGTAGTCTTTCTAGTATTTGCTTTATTTTTACTTATTATCTATAATAGCACTTTTAATTTCGTTGTACTGAATTTATACTAGGTATTTTATCACTACCAAATCATGATTCAACCCGAATTTATACTAGGTATTTTATTACTACTCAATAATGATTCAAATTTTGTAATAAAATTTAAATTTACTGAGAAAAAATTCTTTGAAAGTGAATCATAAGTCATAACAGTAAACCCAAAATTTAATAATCTTACTTTGATAATAAAAATGTTATATTCACAAGCCACAAAAACAGTATAATGCAAAATGCAGCACACAGACTTCAAGGTCCAAAAACAAAATTAACAAAAGTCATATATCAGCAAAGCCCTTAAATTTACGACCTCTGAGCATTATTATTACAATATAAAACACTGGTTGACTTTAATTGTGCTGCTCAATAAATAAATTCCAGGTATTTAGGTAGAGAGCTCGCCGAGGACGTATATTGGATGCATTCGTTACGCAAATTGTTTTTGTTTTTAACACGAACGCTTGTTTTTGTCACAACACCCTACGCCCCGCTTGGATATTACACACATACATCTCGCTAGTCGTTAACACCCCCACAATTTAATAATTACATACCAATGTTTAAACCGACAGGCACTACACTCTGATAGTTTGCTAAAAACAATCCATGTTTTTCTTGTCATTCGTAATTTTAATTGCGAAACTTTTTAATTAATAATATAAAAAAATATTTGGAACTAGTTTCAAATAAATTTAAATATACTGGGTGATTGTTCCTAACCTGGTATCAAGAATATTTCGTTTATTTTGGAAGATACGAAAAAAATGTTTATAAGTAAAGTTAAACTACATGGGTTGATCTCGGAAGATGACTTCCGGTTTCCGCAGAAATGGATACAATTTTAAATCTGGCATAAGGGAATCGGTATTTTTATTTTTTTTCAGAATGTATATAAAATTGGTTTTACAATGATATCAAGGTATATATAGTATATTATATAATAAGTCAGGAAAGTGATGTGAAAAAAGTAAGAACACCTAACGTATTATGTATACTATTTTTATCTGAGACCGTTTAATTTATTCAATATTTAAAATAAATAAATAAATATATCATCACGCCCTCTACCCATTACTGGGTGTGGCACTCTGCTACGGCAGATCTCGGTAAGTGATATAATTTGCGTGTGAAGTGTGGTTACCAGTCGTCAAATCACGGCCCCCAAACATGTTAGTGGTGGAGGAGCCACAGGGATAGCTTTTTCAAATTATGAAAATTTGTCGCCTGTGGGAATCGAACCAGGGACCTCAAGATCCACAGGCCGACTTCATACCACTGTGCTAGCCATCCCATAAAATAAATAAATAAATATATCATCACGCCCTCTACCCATTACTGGGTGTGGCACTCTGCCGAAGCAGATCTCGGTAAGTGATATATTTTGCGCGTGAAGTGCGGTTACCAGTCGTCAAATCACGGCCCTCAAAGATGTTAGTGGTGGAGGAGCTACAGGGGTAGCTTTTGAAATTATGAAAATTGTTTGTCGTCTGTGGGAATCGAACCAGGGTTCTCAGGATCTACAGGCTGACTTCATACCACTGAGCTAGCCACCCCATAATAATAATAATAATCAATATTTAATCATATATAATTCAAAATGTTTAAATTTTTTGATATGGATTGTATTGTACTACGCATACAAGGTTACCATAAAAAAACCGTCAGGTAAAAATACAACAAAGTCAGGTAAAGCCTTTACCAGACTGTTTTGTACTTTACTAAATTGTTATTTTTGTTGTATCCTTGAATGCGTACTTTACTTGACTGTTTTGGTAAAAATCTACTTTCCATACTAAAATTGGTTAAGAAATTAGGCACTTTCTTGCCGGTTTTAGGAAATCGTATTATTACATAATAAGTCAGGAAAGTGATGTTTTACTTGACGAAGTTGTTATTTGAAATACGAGGCCGCAGACCGAGTATTTTTAATCCGCTAAGTCGAGTAAAAACACTTTCCTGATGTATTATGTATACTATTTTTTCTGAAACCGTTTAATTTAATCAATAATTAATCATAAATAACTTAAAATGTTTAAATTTCTTGATATAAATTGTATTCACAGCAGACTATGTATTCAAGGTTAAAACAAACAAAAAATAGTCAGGTAAAATACAAAACAATCAGGTAAAATCTTTACGAGAGTATTTGTACCTTACAAGACTGTTATTTTTGTTATAGCCTTGTATACGTACTTTACTTGACTATTTTTGTAAAAATCTACTTTAAATACTAAAATTGGTCAGGAGAGTAGGCATTTTCTTGCCGATTTCGGAAAAAATTATTTCAGTACGGGGTCCGGGCTCATTGAACCGCAGTATGATAGTTCATATAATTTGAGTGGGATATGAACTCGGAATCTTCGAATATAACGCTACCCACACTAAAGTCCTGCCGGACATTTAATTTAGATATGTTTTAGTTTAGAGGATTTATAGATTTGTTCATTTTTCAAATAAAGTGCGAATAAAGAGCAATTTACTTCCTGTTGGTTTATCTCTAATAACAACACAACTATTCTAATTCACTAATTAATTTTCGGTTATTTGAAATGCTTTATTCAATTTAGCGCCTTGTTTAAATATCATTTCGAAATGTCTGTTCGCTATCTTAGCAATCCAAACTCAGAGATGTCTGAACCATTTAACAGAAGCATACTAAACTGATGTTAGGATATTAGAGGCATGAAATTCTACAAGCATCTTTCATTTTCGCCTCGACTAAATGTTTACAGGTCAAACAAGAATGGGAAGTGTATTTAAATAGGCCCAATTAACGGAAAGTCACGAGTCGGGTCGGCCTTAGTACACACTAACATGTTCCTGTTCCCAGCACATTTAACACGTTCGTGAATGAACCAAGCTGAATTTCACGGTTCATCTCATGTTGGATGCTCCCAATTACTTTCAGAGAAAATCACTAAACTACTCATGCAAATGCATATCTCTCAGTTTTCATTTAACAGTTATTTGCACCTGCAAAATTTATTTATTTACGCCACACAACAGGAAATTAAAACCAATTATACACCAAGCGAACTACAGCTTCACGAAAAATAGAAACGCCGCTATTTCAATCGCACAAAATCATTTGATTGTTAATAATTTTACGGCTATTCGTTTGAATCTCTATTGTGACACTATTTCATTGTCTGTAGTTGTACAACAGTACAATAACATCTGTGGTCTCTGAACTACTCAAATGTAGATATAAGTAGCGTTCGATTTGCACCAAATCTCAGTTCATCTCACCTCACCTCAGTTTGACAGCTTTTTTGTGCTGTTCTATTTGCACTGACATAACTGAGATCAAGTGAGACACTCACCTCCCCCTTGCCGATGCTGCACTACCTATTTCACTGGTGCGTACTGAGATTTTCTACTCAGTTAAGAGTGGGGGTAGAATTCGTTATGTTTTGTTTGTAGTTTGAATATTTGGAAGTTATTTAACAATTTTTTTAAATTGTATATGTTATTATAAATCATGTCTCACAGCTCACTTCCAACAAAAACATCAAGAAAATCATGTGTTGTCCGCGAAATGATACTACAACGTTCGTCACGTAACCGACTCAGTTCAGACCTGTCAAAACCCGTTCGATTTGTGATCGAAAAAATATCATCTCATTTCAGAGAATCTCAACTCAGTTGAAATGAACTGAGGTGAGATTGTTTGCAAATCGAACGCTACTATAGTACTTACTTTTTTAATTATAAATTAAAGTTAGCGAGATTTGCATCCGCGCGCTAACATCTGCAAATTATTTAGCCAGTAACATTATATTTATAAATAATTAGATGCAATTATGAAATCAACTTTATTCTAATATTTTATTTTTATAAGAGAACGTATTTTTATGTTATCTACCTAGCCATGAAAAAAACATGTATCATTTAAAAATAATATATTATGATACGAGTACTAGCGTATAAGTCAGTCTTTAAAGGACGTGTGACAAACTTAAGAGCACGACGCGAAGCGGATTGCTTTTGAAGGCACTTATACACGTGTTTTATCTGCTATTTTTTATTATACCTGCATCATTATCTGGACAATAGAGCAGGAAAGCAGTATTTTCATTTTTATTCATTTCATAATTTTGCTTGTGTGATTTGACGTAGTATCGTTCACATGGAAATAGGTTAGCATTTGTTATTTAAGTTACTATAGGCGTATTCCATTTGCCATTTGGATCACATCTAACTTACATTTACTGAACCAGATCACTTATTTATTTCGCTGGATTACTTCGCTGACTTTATTTCCTCTACTAGAATTACAGATTCTAATTTACTTTGAAGTAATTCACTCCAATAAGTGCATCAGTTTGCTTCATTCAGTTCATTTAGTCAAGTTGTCTAATTTATCTGAACTGACTTAAGTGAACCAAGTGACAAATGGAATACAGCTTATGTGAATTTGTTATGATAAATATGGATGGATTTCAAGAGCAAAATTGTTTTTGTTGTTGCTAGCAACTTCAAAACACGACGTGTTTTAATGTTGTGTTTTCACACGCTTTTAGTTTGTTAAAGAAGAATTATAGTGCAAGTATAACAAAAAAAGTATCCTTGGTCAAGGTTGCAAAAATTGTTCAACAGCTTTTTTGAGTGCTTCATCAGAAACAAATCGCTTTGGACCAAGACATTTTTTTTTTTAACTTTTTAAGTAAAAAGAATTATGTTAGTGCTAAATCAGGGCTATAAGGTTAACTCTATAAAATCACAGTAATTGATTAGTTACTGAACTTTATTTGCTTTACAAATCAGAAAATAATCTTGACTCATTTTATCAATAAACCTTCACAAATCGCACAAACAAAATACAACTTCTCACATGTACTTGTAAATGTCACAGCAATTTTATAATAATTTATTTGATATAATTGCTTTTTTATTTCATGATTAGGTAGATAGCGTAAAAATATGCCCCCGTATTATAACTTGTGTTCAGTTCAGAGTCTGGAAATTAAATACAGTAAAATACTAATTTTATTTGAAGTAAAGTTGACTTATGAGAAATCTGATATGAGTTCTCTGTTGCAATTAACAATACAATGGAGTATAATTTGTAATTAATTGTATCTAGTTGTAACTAGGTAGTAGTGAATGGAATTCCTGTCCTGGAAACATTTTTAAGCGGTAACAAGCTCGCGGTGAAGTACTTAAAACTATTAATCAAGTAAATCTCCTTCTGGATTACTGATCTATCATAAATACACATGTTGTCCTACCTTATTTTCGCGTCATAAATTTCCGTATTCCAGGTTGTGCTGCAGGCCTCCACTTCACAACGGCACTTCACTATAAATATTAATTATCTTTGTTACGCTCTATTTCACTTTTGATAAAAATAAAACAGTTATAATATTAGTCCACTCGCGACCCGACGCAAGTACACGCTCACAACTGGCCGACATGAATTAACAAACTGCATTTGCCATGCTTTATTTCACGAGACTAATTATTGAATCGCGCAAACACTTGTTCGTGCTCAGTCATTTATGAAACTTCCTTCATTTCATTTGTTATATTGTAACTGTATTAAATAAACTGACAAAAATATTATCATTCATTTTAATTAGAGAGATATCTGTATACTGTTCACTTCAAAAACATTTTCAAATTTTAATTATTTTCATTTAATTTAAGAAGTCCAACTATATTCAAGCCAAATGGAATATGATTTTAATCTTTATATATTATTATAATTAATGACACTAATATACAATTATTTAAATAAAAGTATGTAATAGTATGAACGCATTTAAGAATTAAGAGATTTAAAAATAATCTTTGGGGTAGTTATTCGTACCCACATATAATTTTTTTGTCGATAATATACGGCTACTGCGCAAGGCTAATATATTATTACACACACACACTGCAGGTTTCAAATTTCACGCGTTTGGAACAAACTTTGATAATTTATGATGAAAGATCGAATATTCATAGGCCATTCTGTGAAAACAAAGTTTAAATCATCCAAAGTTAAAAGTTTTTATCGTCGAACAGTTGTGTCACGTTAGAATGAAACGTCGTACGGTAACAAACAAGTTCCGAAATTTTCCGCAAAGTTTACGCTAGCGTTTACGAAGTCGAGATCTTCGATTCTATGCGATAAGTCGCCAAATTATTGAAGACAATCAGCTTGAAACGTAGTCTGAAATTACGGGCGATTTGATATCCTGGGAAATTCACGATCTCACAGAAATTGTCCACTAAATATAGTGGTTGATGTATTCACTAACTTGAGATGATCGGAACACGGAAAAACGAGATATTCGAAGCTTTTATGATCATAATAATGAGTCTAATACTAATAATTGCATTGTTTTGTCTTGACATTTGACAGTTGCGTGATTATTGCCAGCATGCTATTTCTATCGATTCGAGATAATAAGTTAATTAAACTAATTGGTAAATAACTACTCTCATGCATAACAAAAGCTCGTTATCAATCATTAAAATCATGAAATCACAAATGCTAGCTAATTTATAACGGAAATATTTTGCGGTGAAATATTTTTTTTTGCATATTAATTATGCGTTGTTTTTCTTAAGGAAAAATTCGTTAGAAAGTTATATATTTTTCAACTATTTTAAAAATCGTATAAAAAGTAAATACTATAATGTCATTGGTTTAATTTTACTTTTTTTTACTATGTTTATTTAATTATTTCCTTGGAGATCATTTTAAATTCTCCAATGGCAGTACGGTAGAATGGGTAGCGTTACGGCATTCGAATCCGGAGATCCCGAATTCGAATCCCACTTGAAGCTAAATATATACGAACTACCACACTACGGCTCGGTGAGACCGGACCCGGTACTGTAATTGGGATTAAATTCCTGTTGTACAAAGTAGCGTAAACAAAAAAAATAATAAAATACAAAAAATATTGAAATTTTGGCATCTGTTAAAATAATTTTTAATTTGTATCTTCGTAAAATCAATCTAATATCAATATGCAAAAAAATATATGTCTAAAATAATGAAAGCATATTTTTGCTTTCATTACTAGTTGTAAGAATAAATATTTTAAACTTACCAGCCATAAATACTGTAAAAAAATAGGATTATAAAAAACAGAACATACATAACAAACAAAACAAAACCAACAGATACACAAAAGCTGAGTAGTTTGTGGCCAATATTTATTTGTATTAGTTATATACGAGTATTTTATATTTATAGATGAAAGAAAAGAATAATAAGGATATGACTAGATTCGCCAAATATATGGTAATTTTTTGGAAAATCTAGTAACGGTCATTTAATAACAAAACTGTATATATTTGTACATTTTTATTTATAATTTAATGTAAAATAATAAAATATTTATTGTACGTAATAATATAGCAGAGAAATAAATTATAAAATAAAACTTTTTCATAATGATATTTGTGTTTGCATGTAAGAGTTGTATAACAAGCAACACAAAAATTAACAAAAATAAAATCACACCAATCTGCAGTGTTAAAACACGGTACTCTACTCGAGGCCTCATTTGGTTATTAAAAAGAAATTAATAATAAAATAAAACAAAAAGAAAACGGTACATACCCGAGTCCACCGCGCTCGCATCCAGATTTAAAAAACAAATTACAAAAATAAGATGGATTTTATTACATATATATATTTATTATTTTAATGTACATTGAGTTGGTATACTTTGGGCAAATATCATTGAATTTACAGTATTAAATACGAATAGTCAACCGTTCCATAGCTCTACGCTTTACGCGGTCTCAAAATAGGCCAGAGCGTATCTCATCTATAAGAATCAAACCGAATCATTTGCAGCGCGAACGAAAGAACGAATGAGATGTGACGCACAATGCAGAACGCAGATGAGACGCGATGAAATACGAAACGGAAACGAGTGGCGGGGAGCGGGAACGAAAACGCGTCCTTGGCTCAGGCTACAAAATAAAGGGCAACCAAAGCAAACATTTCATAAATAAACAGAAGTCTACAGTGATCTCGGGTGTCGGTTCGACCGCGCGTTCTCGAGGCTCAGGAACGCACGGACGTCGTACTTGCATACAGTTGCACCTTCAGTATACTTCAGCCCGTTTCAGACTGCTCTGTCCTCTACCACTGTGATGCGAAGCGAGTTTCAAGTTACAGAAATGTGCATGCACAGACCTCCGAGTCTGATAGTAGGAGAACCGTGACGTGCGCAAAACTAACTACTAAACCTGGAAGAACACGGCATCCCAAAACGGGCGTACGCTACATTCAATCGTACTACTAACATAACATTAAAATAAATATTATTTTTGTTGTTTCATTCTTACACATCTGGGTGGGTTCAATCAACATAATCCATTACAATAGATGCGAATGGGTGAATATTTTTCGTTATACATAATAATATATAATATACTTTTTGTTTACTTATATACCTTCACAATTTCGATCCAATGGCAACTGATAGTGTCTGCACAAACTGAAGTACACACTGCCGCACTCCGCACACGGTGTTCAGACTCTAGTTGGTGGGTGGTTTACAAGTCCGACTCGCCGTACAACGCCGTGGAGAAGGACATGTAGTCCAGGGCTCCAGGAACGGCGTTGACGCCCTTGTAGGGTGGCATGCGCTGGATGCAGTATTCAGCCTGGTCTGGCGGCAGCTCGCGTCTCAGCTCATCAGGCAAGATGTATGGCTAGAATTAAAAGGCACACATTTAAAATCATATATTTACATGCTACAATATTCTACAAGCTGCTACAAAGCCTAACATTCAAAAAGCAACTAAATTTTACGACATCTATATTAAAAATTCTAATTTGATCAAGGTTTTAAATTTACAGTTTACTTACTGTACAAGATTAATAACTACAAACTTTTTATTAACTATTGACACATCAAACTTACAAATTAGCCAAACGATTTTATGAAAAGTAGAAAAATAAAGACTATAACAAAATTTTGTGGTACGATCCATCATAGTAGATTTTCAGCATTAATTTGAAAATCAATCTGTAAAGCCAAAAAGTTGTACTAACTTTCAGAAATACCCATAAGAGAACTCGGTTTAAAAATACTCAAAACGTATAAATTTTGTTGTTAAAGATCTGTAATAAAATCTGTCTTTTTTTCTCACCTTATCAGCAGCAAGGATACGGAAGCTGTCAATAACTTGTTCCGCTGTATCAGTGTCGGTGCTCTCCCGTGTCATGAAGTCGAGGAAGGCATCGAACTGAACATATCCGGAGTTGTTGGGGTCTACAACCGCCAAGATCCTCTGGAAGTCAATATCGCCCTGGCGGTCCTTGCCGATGGAGTAACCAAGGGACACCAAGCACGACTTAAACTCATCAGGAGCCAAGCGACCTGTCCTGTTCTTGTCAAAGTGGTTGAACGATGAGCGGAATTCGTTCAATTGCTCCTGTGTGATACCCTTGGAGTCGCGGGTTAAGATCTGGTTCTCTACTTCGTTGATGTTGCGGTTGATGGAGGTCAGCAGCTGTTCCCAGCCGACGCGTAGAGTTTCCATCGTGTACTGTGTATACCTGTATAAAACAATATTATTTTTATATACATAGGAACAATTTTACTTATTTATGTATACCAGCACTAATAAAATTTATAAAATATAGTAGAAACCAACTCCTCTGAATACTTACCTAGGAGTTTTATTTCCTCTTAAATTTGTGTTGCCTAACAGAAGACTGACAAGCAAGCTTATTTATCACAATATTTTGTCATATTGAAATAAAATTATCTGTTATTTGTACATTCATAATAAATACAAATAGAAAAAATATTTCTAGTTTTGTGCATAAATGGAGAATAAAATAAAGTTTAAATTGAACTTTGTGTACCTGTTTTCAAAGATCATGCCTTCCTGTACAGCCTGGTGAATCTTCTCAAGTTCTTCAATATGGGGTTTGTAGGCGTAAACGCCCTGTTCGTATTCCTTGAGACGGTGCAACTGGTCTTCCAAAGTGCCATGCAGACCCATGCCAATGGCTGTAACAGCGTCCAATTGTCTCTCGATCCAAGGTCCAACAGCGTTAGCTTTCTCAGCGAACTGTCTGCGCAGCATTTCATTGTCTGCAATAAAAATATTATGTTAATTTTGGTTTGTTAGCAAAAATTAAGAAAACCTACTTTGTTGTTTCCTAAGCTCGGCCTGGAGGGTAGCATCTCTCTGGGGAACCAATTGTTTGACATCGGACCACTTCCTGGTTAAATCCTATTAAAATAAAAAACATTTTAATTTTAGTTTTGGTCAAAAATTAATTAAGCAAGTGGAATCAACTTGTGATGTGGATGAGAGCATAAACTTTTAACATGAAGGAAAATGATGCAAATAATTTAATTAAACAAAAATAAAGTGAAATATAGAAATTATAGTAAAATGACATAAAATTTTCGTTTACCGCAAAGTGCCAATTAAAATGAATGAATGATGGGATGACGGCGAATCCAGAGATACAAAATTACCTCTAGATCACTAGTGATTCCTTCCTTGGCAGCAAAATGTCAGTATTAATAAAACAAAACATTGTTGAACCGTTCTGATAACAACAACCTAACTCACGTTTGCTGTGAGAGCAGTGTAGGGATTCTCCAATCCTCCAGGGATCTGGTGCTGCTTGACGATGGTTTCTACCTCACGAACCAAACCAACAATACTCTGATATTCTTTGTCAGCTTCTCCAAGAGTGGCCTTGAAATGAGCGTGAGCATCGATAAGGCCTTGGATCTCCTCCATGGTGTGAACGATGAACATGTCCACGAGATCTTCGCGGGTGCCGTCCAACCAGTTGTTGAAAGGCGCGGCGCGCTTGGCGAATTCCAAATGCAAAATGTCGATCTTCTCCAGAATGCGTTCGGCCTCGTCCAGAGCCTGGCGACGACGCTGGGTCAAGGAACCCAAACGGTCCCATTGGTCGCAGATTCTCTGGCAACGAGCATTTACGCTAACGCTGTCGTGATACTCAAGGGTGCTAAAACAATTAATAAAATTATGCAATATGAAATTAAATTGTAAAATAGGTTACAGAAATATAAAAACCTTGTTGAAAATTATTATGATGTAAATGTAGAACAAGTAAAAATAGATTATTTTATTTCTATGAAGTTAAAAGTTGTTATGATGCATAAAATAGTCCAGGGTTAATTTCACTATACTACAAAAATATAACAAAATTCATTCGTGAATGTTATTTTTCTATTTTTATGTAAAACTATGAAGGTTGTCTGCAGGATGTGTTACAACAATTTTGGAAGGAAATCGGAAATTAAATATTATGAGCAAACTAATTATTGAAAAAATGACAAGAGGTGTGGGAAAGTGTTATTTATCACACATAGGTACTTATATTTTTAATGTTATTTTAGTGGTCAGTCTACGCCCACTACGCATTCTCTGGACGTATTTAATTTGTTTGTAGTTGAGACATGAGAAATTTGATTTATCTTGGCACAATGCCTATGTTTCATTGGATAATAAATAACTATGAAGATACTGGCACGAAAAGAAAAATAAAATTAGATTCTAGCCAGCCTAATATGTGACAGTCCAAATTAATATTGTTTTCATTCATTACGTTATTACTGTTTAATGAACTGTGTTGTTATTTTTATTACATAAGACAAACTATATAGACGGTATAAAACGACACTGATTAATAATATGTTATAGTAAACAAAAATAAAACAATATTTAGACTTTCTTAATTTGACAATCATAAAATAAATCATACTGTCATAATTAATTGTATTATTATTTAGTTGATTAAATTAAATTCTTTTCTACAAAGTATTAAAACTCTATCGTAAAACTTTTCTTATGTTTTTTTCTTAATTTCTACATTAAATTATAAAATGAATGAAGAGTTAATTACAATTTCTATACAAATACTCACTTAAGTTCCTGAGCAATAGCAGCAATCTGTTCAACACGGTCCTGGTGGGCGGCAAGATCGGACTCGAAGGCTTCGTGCTTCTTCTTCAGCGCTTTGAGTTCGTTGAGTTTGCATTGGCGGAAGTCCTGGCTCTGGAGCATCTCTTCCTTGCCACGGGTCCATTCCTCGTGAGTATCGGCCTTGTGCTTGAACTTCTGGGCCAAATGCTCCAAGCGTTCTAAACGCATCATCTCCGAAAGAAGCCATTCTTCGAAGGATTTCTCGGCGGTTTCCAAACCCTTCCAAGAATTGGCGATATCCTAAAATTTAAAAGAACATTATTCACCGTGTTTATTTTAATATTAATAGAGAAGAAAAAAGATATATTCAAAACGGTGCATGATTAATTGCATTACTTCAGGAGTTCATACGCAAGTAAGCCGGGCAATTTAAAAGTATTTATTTTACTTTCAACAAGATATCGCAAACAATTTTAACGTAATCTATTATTAGAAGACAAGTTGGATATATGTTACAATTCATTTATATAAAGATCTGATGTAATGCTCCAGTTTACTACGATGACATCACAAACAAAACTATTTACTCAAACAAATACATTAGTTGGAATCATTTTCTTCCATTTGCCCATTGTTTACATAAGTAATCTTACACCCTGAATGTATATATTTTTAGTTTCCTTTCTTCATTATAAATTAACGATTTTTTTTGTCAGAAAATACTTACAGAAACCATTTTTCCTTCAGTGGGCATGTACGCGGGTCTGTTGGAAAGACGTAGTTTAGTTTGCAGGGTGTTGAAGTTGGTCTCCAACTTGGCTTTCTGCTCTACACGTGGGGGCTTATGTTTGCGACGGTAAGTGCGGTATTCCTCCAGTTTCTTCTGCACTCCAGCCAGAGAGTTGTCAGTTTGACGAGAGTTCAACCATGGCATAGTACGGCGGATCCATTCCAGCAACTGATGGAGGAAAAAAGGTTTAGTGGTGGAATTTTGCTAAAGAATTTATTGTACTTACATCGCTGGCCAAACGTTCATATTCTTCCATAAGGCGTTCATTTTCCTGGTTAACTTTGAGCACCTTGCAAATTCTGTTGGCAGCGGTTTCAGCCTAAAAATTTATTGATATTTTCAATTCTGAATAATGAGTTATGTTTATTGAAGCTAAGCTAATAAGCATGCAGCTATGTAAAAGTATATTAATTTTGATTTAACAATTTTGTTTTGTAAATATAGTATCTTACCTAGACAAAAATAATTTATTACGGAAAATATACAAAGATTGTAATAATTTTGGATTGTCAGGAAAATTCTAAATTTTTTATCTAATCTAATAAAAGCAAAAATATGAAAATTTCAGTATATCTACAAAAAATATTTATGAAATATAATGCTGAAATTATCACCTTTTGAGCACCAGAAAAGCAATGGTAGTACGATGAGACGTATGTCATAACGGCTCTCTCATCTGGCATTGCGGTGTTCTGTAAGTCTGCATGCAGCAATAAAATATTGTTAAACACACAAAACATCTAATTATGGGCTTTCAATTGCCTCTTACAGTAATTATAATAATGTTATAAAAAACAAAAATAAAAATATCAGTATGTTATTTCTCAAAAAACACTAAAACAGCACAAAACAAATGTTAAAAGGGATTTTGAAAAAGAAAACTGGTAGCGCAGCGCAGCGAAAACGCGAAAAGCTAGTACCTGCTGCGCGCCCTGGAAAGCATGATAATAACACGACACGTATGTCATGATGGCGCGTTCATCTGGTTTGGGAGTATTGATGAGATCTGTAAACGGGCCAATTTTTCAAACTCTACTCTCTCACATTAAATCATCTTTTTACAATCAAATAAATATAGTATATTTCCAAACATCCATATCTTTAAAATATAAGTTTCAAAAACTAAACTGAAATGTTTGACACTCATGAAATATACTGTATTTTCTGATTATGAAATATAATTTAGAATCTTGTTATTTATAAAAGATTATAAAATTAAGTACTTAATTTTGTAATTTATTATGTACGTAATTTCTAAATATATTTCTTTTTGAAAATTAATTAAATAATAATTAAATTCTAATAAAATATTCTCATTAAATATATCATTATTATTATAATATTCGGTGAAAATTATCTTCTTACCATCGGGGTCCAACATCCTAGGAATATCCAAATACTTCTCAGCGACATCAAAAGCAGTGTTAAGATTCTCAAGAGGATTATCCTTGGAGAGCTTGTTGTAATCAATGAGATCTGGACGATGACGATGGATGAGAGCACAGAAAGCAAGACCATCCTTGAAGGACAGATGGAAGTTTTGTACATTGACGTTCTTGTAAGGAGCGGTCTTTCTCTGGCACCAGAGCAGCAGACCTTCCTTGGCAGTCATCTCCTCCACAGAGATGTCTTGGATGGCGAATCTCAGAATGATGGTCCAGATCATACCCAGCGTCATTTTCAAGTTACCATCGACGATTTCTGCACAACAATAACATCTAAATAGTGAGAATGGTCAGGGATGAAATGATAAGTTACATTTTGTTTTTTTGTACCTTCAGCACCAATAGAGACCAGCTTGACGCCTTTACTGGCGATGAAGTCCAGTGCCTTGTTGACGTTGGCGATTTTGTGGAAACGCATCTTGCCACGGTCGGGCTTGGGTAGGGTCTCACCAGAGATAACCTCAAGCAGCAACATAAGTTTGAGGCCATTTCTGAAATCTTCTTCGATGTTATCGATAGCAGTACCAGCTTTCCGTAAGTGGCTGTTGCACCATGCAGTAAATGTCTGTAAACAGAGAATATTGTTTATAAGTATTTTTTAAATGAACAAATTATTTAGAAAGAAAAATTAAGCGGATGGCTGATTTTTTTTCTTTAAGTATCTAATATTTCACTGAATAACGTATTATATTAGTAGCTAATAATCATCATTATTATGCTAATACTCATTTCTAGCGTATTTATGTAAATCCAATGAAGTTTCAGAAACGTGGGCTGTACCTTGTTATGCGATATGCAAACATTTATGAGTCAGTCCGCCCCTGTACATATCTTTCCACCCATAACTTATTTTTTGTATTCATCAATCACCAGTCAGGTCATATTTAGGAATGTTAAATTTGATCCAAAATTGTTTTCGTTCCAAAAACTAATATTTGAAATCTTGTCGCATTTATCTCGCTAATCATATGACAAATATAAATATGCTGCTTGTCGTATAAATACTGATAATATGATAAAAATATGCTTTCTACAATAATAAAATTTGGGTTTAATTTTACATTATTTTTATTATCATAACTTTCATATTTTGTATAATTTGAATAAACGTTTCTTGAATACAAATTTTTTGGCTAAATATATGTAAAAATTTATTTTTCAATTCTTTTCTTTTTACTAAAATTTGTGGTTTCATTAGTGTCATTTTAATCACAGTATATAAAATTTCCAGTACTTCAAACAACATTTAGAAAATCATAAAATTTCATATTTAAAAATAAAAAAGAACTGGAGGAAGCCAAATGATTTTAAACGGCTGAAAATAACTTCCTCAGTCAGACCACGACCAATCGTATATTTTGAGACGGCTTAAATATAAAATCTATAAAAAATTACCTTCCGACTGATTTCAAAACAAATTTATTTGAACAAGAACTTTACATCTCTTAATTTTTACTTTCTTTACATTTCCCATTCATAAACCGCTAAAATAACTGTTCCATGTAACAGTTATAAAGATTCTTATGACGAACGATAGTTCACAGATTAATTGTTACTAATTATATTTTACAGGAAAATTCCCACAAGTATATATACCTATATATAACCTTAAAATGCTCTATTTAAAGACAA
The DNA here is from genome assembly GCA_911728475.2 of Pterostichus madidus. Lineage (NCBI taxonomy): Eukaryota > Metazoa > Arthropoda > Insecta > Coleoptera > Carabidae > Pterostichus > Pterostichus madidus. The sequence goes on from OU452312.1 coordinate 25,410,038, forward strand.
AATAATGCGTTTATATAATAAAACAACTCAAATGCAATTCAATATTTATTATGCGGAACAAAAAATGTTTACAGCATGAGTAACAAATCTTTCGGAACATGTGGGTGTTGGGCTTAGGAAGAAAATACTTATGTTCAGCTCAGCATCGGAATTGTGCCAAATAAAATTAAAATTGGTGACGAGCCAGACATATACTTTAAAGTGGGCCGTCCAAATTTAACTGAACATTACAGTAACACTAACCAAAAAAAAAGTTGCATCATAAATACGACAACATAATGTGAAACAGTCCCATTTTCGTAAAATAAGAAAACTAAAACGTTATTTGAGCGGAATAATCCTTCTGCTCACAACAAGAATCACAGAGTCTCCTCTAAGAAACAATTTTGGTATAAAACGATCCTTATTAACTGGTTTTGACTTCTGTTTTCCTTTTCCAGGACGCGGTAGTTCCGTCCACATTTCTTTTACGTTCACAAGAATCAAATTGCAGTGACGATCAAAAGCCTTGACTGTTCCCAACAGTTTCTTGTTGTTTCTACAGTTAATAAGCACTTGCAAATTATTTTTAACGGAGTGGGTTAAAATTGATAACGGTCCTGTTTTAAATTCTTCCTCCTCTTTCGCAGCAAGTTCTTGGGCCGTCATTTCGGACTTGGGTTTTGTTAACGCTGTCATTTTTATTTTGTATAGTTACTTTCAAAAAGTAATTGCAGTTTCTTCTCTATTTAATCGTTGATGTAATGTGAACTACAAACGACAAGAACGTTGACAAAACGTTTGCAAAAATTATACAGCGGGCGCCATACTCGTGTATCTAACTTCATAGAGAACAACTTCACATCGATTCTCTAAATTTGGAGGCAAATTTTAAATGTCACATCCTTGATATTAAAAAAGGTTTAAATTTTTTTGTGCTCATTTTTTTAAATATTTTCTCTATAACACCAATTTAAAGTTTAAACGTGACACGAATTCCAAACATTTGATTCCAATAAAGATATCTCTAACTGTTTCTACTATATTACAACATCAAGTTTCTAATCTTCTGTCTTCCATGAATATAAAATTTATCATTAATTAAACAGCATCTTTACTAGCAGTTTTTTTCTTTATATTCTTTTAAATGCGTATAAAATAATTAATGATTTTAAAAGTAGGTTCGCATTTTCGCAAATATCAAAGTGAGACCAAGGGCATGTTTTTATCATACAGATAATAGTTCGTAAACTGACACCAAAGCCAGGTCGAAACTGTGTTCACGTGGGTCGATTTATCGCGTCGACAAGCGTAATTAGTGCACACAACTGCACCTTGTCACAGCTATACAGCACAGGGACCTTGGAAAACGCCGGGATATATATACAATATTTGGCGCGCTGCCTGCACAAAATAACTTACGAACTTAGTCATGCACTCGTAAGATAGGGCAATAACACTACATATTAACATTGATGTCGCATTGTCCAAGATTACATATAAAAAAAACTTATCAAATTTCTTTAACATAAACTAAACATCATTTTGCAAACGGTTATATCCGTTCTTTACTGAAAAAAATCCTTTTTCAGATCTCGCCTTTTGATTTATAAAAATGTTAGCGCCTCAAAAATACGGCCAATTTTAAAGGATATTCAACTCTCACTCAAACTTTCGTCCAATCCTACAGGAATGGTCATATTTTTATCCAATGGCCGTTTTTAAAGTTACAGAGATGAAAAAAATCTTAACTGTGATAGAAGAGATATCAATAAACCTTTTTATGAAACCGTAATCGAAAACCGAAACCGATTTTTTTTTGTTTCGAAATATGGAAACCGAAACGAAAATTTAATTGGTTCTATGACCGAAAACGTAACCGAACCGATATTATTTCGGTTCTTAAACCGTAAATTTAAATAAATAAAAATAAATATATCATTTCGCTTTCTATCCATTACTAGATGTGGCACTCTGTTATAGCAGATCTCGGTATGTGATATATTTTCAGCGTGAAGTGCGGCTACCAGTCGTCAAAACACGACCCCAGGGGTAGTTTTAAAATGGTGAAAATTTAAACCGGTATAAATATCATACTCAACCAAAAATAGTAAGAATATGAAAAATAATATAAGTTACTAGCTTTTATGTTTGTTAATTTTTACTTATGTCATTTCGTTTACGCCTTCTACCCATTACTGGGTGTGGCATTCTGCCGAAGCAGATCTCGGTAAATGATATATTTTGCGCGTGAAGTGCGGTTACCAGTCGTCAAATCACGGCCCCCCAAAGATGTTAGTGGTGGAGGAGCCACAGGGGTAGCTTTTTTTGAAATTATGAAAATTGTTTGTCGCCTGTGGGAATCGAACCAGGGTTCTCCGGATCCACAGGCCGACTTCATACCATGAAAAATTGGCAGATCTATTTCTGCACTTGGAGCAATCTATTATTATTTAATATTAGCTAGCGTATAGTTCAAACCTATAAATTTCCAGACAAAGTTTGTCAAATAATTAAATGTCATCTTTGACACAAATGTCAACCTTTGAATAATTATTTATTTCAACTGCATAACAGTGGTAATTAATATTGTTTTACCTTGTTGTAATATGCATCGGACTTCCGTTTTTTCGTAATATGCTGGCACATGCTTGTCTGGAGAGTTTCGCAAAGTCTACATTTAAATATACATCAGAAATGCACAAGTTGTTCTTATCATACATGTCAAATTTAGTTTCGCTTTTTTCTGTAGAACGTGTTTTGTTTTCAATGAAAAAGGAAAAGTGCTGGATGTGCTTAGCTAAGCGAGTGATGACTTGAATTTAGACTAGACTTGCTAGATAAAACATCAACTTAGCAGTTAATAAAATTATCATAAATTACACATGAATGTAACATTAATTGCTATATACATTTTACGTAATACCATATGTTTAAAATATGTATATGGATCTATGTGGAAGGGTACAGTGCCGTATTTTCCTACTAGCCCAAGAATCTTCTTCTGGCGCAAAATATTTAGGGGCGGAACGGCGGACCACATTAGACAAATAAAAAAATATTTGTCAAACGAGAATTTGACGCCAGAGCTCTGATTGACAATTTTTGCGTCCAAGTTCAGTTCAGGAGAACGGCCATTTTCGACTCTTTTGTTCAGTATTATAAAAGACAGAATAAATTTATTCCTGTAGTAAATTTAATTTAATCAACAAATTTTAATCAATTTTGTATATTTTATGGCATATATAACATGTATGTTGAAGAAAGAAGATGAATGATAAGTGAATAAGAATGATGTGATTGAATGTTTGTTGTGTGATAAATGATTTCGAGTGTAATAAATGAATGAGTTTATATGAAGTGATCTATGAGTGTGGTTGAAGTGAGGGTGGTGTGTTTGGATGATAATGTTTGACGAGGGCTGATTGTTTGATGAGTGAATGTTTTATGAGTGATTTTAGGGTTCGTGCTACCCCATTTGTTGGGATATAGCGTGAAGATATATGTATATATGTATAACATTACTGTCAAAAACTCGACTGTTATTTGAATTCATAAATTTTATTCAATTTGGAACATTGGAAGTAAATTTATTTGTTTTTTGTAATAGCGGAATCTGAAACACAAAGTTGAGTAGATTTATAACAAACTCTAAAATTTACAGAGATTGTTAAAAAATTAGCCGACAACAAATATGGAAAAAAGAACTTTATTTAATGTTTATAATTGATTGTTTTTTTTTACAGTATGTTGTTTTTCTTCCTGTGAGGATACTAAAGTTCCTGATTGATCCCTTTACCTTCACTTACATTCTGTGATAAAAATAAAGTTTGTTTTTTTTTTGTGATTTTCTGTTAATACTATTTTATATTCTCTATTGTATAATAGAATAATATTTAATTTGTATGTAATGAATGTTTACATTTTGATTATACTAAATAATACAAATTAAGTTTTAAAATTATTATATTTAGGATGCTATAAATGTTGTGACTGTTTATACATTCATCTTAAAAAAAACTTATAATCTTAAATGGTGGACTTCGGGAGCTTATATTGCTAAACACGCCACTGGAAGTGTATCGAAATGTAAGATTACTGTATTATGGACAGAATATTTCAAATGACTTTACTATATACAATTAATGTGTATTCATTTCGAACTTATAAAAATACTCATTTCAGAACAACATATTGAAATATAAACATCAAAACACAATTACAGCTCATTCTCCAACATGAGGGTAATTTGTTTGTATTTTGTTCATTTGGAGCACGTGACGTCACAATTATTACCCTCCATTTCAATGAAGCGTTCCTGACCTCCCACTGATCGAAAATAATACTGTGATATTAGGTACGTTTAATGTTACATCTGCACACATTTCCCTATGCAAATGATACTTCAATTTGCTAATTTACTTAAACGTACAATTATGTAAATTTTCTAATAACATACTCTCTGAAACCATTCTGTTTTTCTGCGTCTCAATAAAAACAATAACTGTATCTTTAAATTTGTTCTAGTGATGCATATAATTACAGGAGTTTCTAATTTCACTCAGAGTAAAAAAAACACACACGATGCATTTCAATGTTAAGTTTAAAGGAGCAGGTGCAAAGAGCTATTTTCAAATCTGGCGCAGCCGTAAAAGTTATTTATACTCTGAGTACTTGACAGGTGACAATTTACCAATTAATTTATGAAAATTTATAGCTTACAAAAAGCTCAAAATAAGATAAAGTTGCAACACTCATTTAAACACTTTCATTTTACAATTTTTACTTTCTTATACGCAGTATAAGGAAGTATTGGAATCGCGAAAATACGTGTTTTGAGGTCCACTGAATCCGTTTTGATCATATTCTCAATGATGTCTGTGTGTGTGTGTGTGGATGGATGGATGGATGGATGTGTGTCCGAGTGTGCAATATCTCATGAACGAGATAAGATTTGTTAACAAAACTTGGTAATTATAAGTTTAATGAAAATACGAAGAGCTGAGTTGATTTTGAATGAAATTTAAAAACCGGAAGAGGAAGTTTACTGGACACACAAAACAATAAATTCCTTTTTTTAAAAAAAAATTAAATTAGCTACGAAAAAATAAAAGATGTTGGTAAAAATATTTGGAACATAAAATGTTATTTGCAATTTTTCTGTACATGCGTCTAATTTTGAGAAAAACTAATTTTTATATTTAATTATATATTTCAATAATCATAGTAGCAATAGAAACAAAAAACATAGATTTTAATTTTCGCTTTATCTAGTTATCTATGTCGTTTTTCGGAAAAACAAATACATCATTAAAATGGTCAAATAATTTGACTACTTTACCTCAATTTATTCGACTTCGTATCTCACGGTTCTTGAGATACCAAGGGTTAGGCTCGAAAAAAGGACAAACGAACATTACTAAAAAATTATACGTAAACAAATTTGATATTTTATATGTTTCAAACAGATAAATGCTGAATTACTGAAAATCTAATTTTCATGTTTAATAATATTATATAACATTCATATATTCTAAATATTAAATACGCTGTGTATAAGAAAGTCGTGTGGTGACCACACCAGATTTTTATTATTTAAATAATTTACACACATTAAAAACAAATAAAGAACAATACCAATTGTATGTAAAAAATGAATTCTTCATAATATTTAAATTAAAATTGTTGCAGTTCTCTGGTTTTGTAGAATTTGGCAGATCGAGATCTCACGAAGAAAACGAGGTTAATTAAAAATAACATATTTTTAGAAACCAGCTGCACTACATATTTATATTTAAATTTTTCCTTGTATCTAAATATATCATACTCGAGAATTCAAATTAACAAAAATATTTCAGAAATGTTTCTTATCAACTGTCCTTCAAAAAAGTGTAACAGTAAATGCAATTTTTCTTTAGTACATTTTGCTAACTCTAATAATGAGTATGTACATTCGATGTAATAAGTTCTAACAAAAAGGTATAAATATGCTTTAAAGGTCATATTCGGTCACATCTCGTTTGTAACGTTAAAAACTTATCACTAACAAAACAAAACCCATAATTTGATAAACAAAGAAACCAACCACAATCAAAAACACTTGAAAAACCTCTGTTTACTCAAGTTTACAAACATGGCACGTAATTTTAATTCTTGGAGAAGTAAAAGTGAAAAAATCACATAACGAACCCAATTCATTTCTCCAAACAGTCTCTGAGCTGTATAAACATAGGCATGAATCACTTTATATACAAGTAGTTCATTTATAGTGTGGTTCTTTGCCCTTTTAAGGCAATACCATCGCAAACATCCGTTTATTCCATAAAAGTAAAGAAATACGGATTTCATATTTCTTTATTGCGTTCATAAAATGTTCAATTTACAGACATACCTGATGGGACTTCTTCAAACATAATTATTATGTGTTATATTAAATTTACTGTAAAACAAACAGTTATATTTATTTATTCATTATTATTAAATCATAAACTGATAATGTCTGTCATAGTATATTAAGAAGATGGTTAATTGCTCAAGACTTTTTACTACTATTCCAATCCACTGTTAATTGCAAAATAATTTATTTTAGCACTAAAAATATATAATTAAATAGTACGGCAAAAATATACTATCAGTCGAAATCTGCAATAGCAGGGCTACCACACTCAAATGTTACTAAGAAAAAAGTGTAATGATACACAATTTTTTATACATTACAAATTAATCAAATTGTAAATTAAACTATTTCATTCATAGATTCAGTTTATCCAGTTTACCAACTATTTAATTAAATAAAAAATTCAGTAAAAATAATTTATTAAAATAAATATATCATCACGCCTTCTACCCATTACTGTGTGTGGCACTCTGCCGAAGCAGATCTCGGTAAGTGATATATTTTGCGCGTGAAGTGTGGTTACCAGTCGTCAAATCACGGCCCCCAAACATGTTAGTGGTGGAGGAGCCACAGGGATAGCTTTTTCAAATTATGAAAATTTGTCGCCTGTGGGAATCGAACCAGGGACCTCAGGATCCACAGGCCGACTTCATACCACTGAGCTTGCCATCCCATAAATAATTTATTGCTCTACACAAAAACTCTTGACATTCAACAATAGACACCAGTGGCGTATCCAAGTTAGTTATGCCACAAAAAGCCGGTCTTGATTCGAGTAGTTGAGCGAAATTTCGATATCTACTTGATTGAGTAAAAAATTCAGCAGAATCATACAACATATTTTTATGGCAAGTTTAGCAATTGATATAGTTAAATTGGGGTAGGTGGCTTAGTGGTATCGAGTCAACCGGGGATTTGAGAACCCGGATTCGATTCTCACAACAGACAATTTTCATCCCATTAAAATCTACCCTTGTGGCTCCTCCACAACTAATATATTTGGGAGCTATAATTTAACAGCTGGTAACCGCACTTTACGCGTAAAATATATCACTTACCGAGATCTGCTATGGCAAAGTGCCACACCCAGAATGGGTAGAAGACGTGATGATATATTTATTTATTTAAATATACGGTTTTAGAACCGAAATAATATCGGTTCGGTTACATAAAAAAATAAATAAATATATCATCATGCCTTCTACCCATTACTGGGTGTGGCACTCTCTCGAAGTAGATCTCGGTAAGTGATATATTTTGCGCGTGAAGTGCGGTTACCAGACGTTCAATCACGGCCTCCAAAGATGTTAGTGGCGGGGGAGCCATAGGGGTAGTTTTAAAATGGTGAAAATTGTTTGTCGCCTATAGGAATCGAACCAGGGTTCTCAGGATCCACAGGTCGACTTGATACCACTGAGCTAACCACCCCATAAATATAGTAATAAATTTGGTAAATAAAATATGACATTTTATAAGAGGAATTTTTTATTCAGTACATACATATCTACCTAACATATAGTCAATAAATATTTTGACACGAAAAGTAGATATAAACTCATAGATAATTTAATTTAAAAAGTAACAGATAACCTAGAATTTTCAATCATTTTAATTTCTTTGCATTCTGACCAAAATAGTAATATATTTATGCGAGTGAAATGCGGTTATCAGCCAGCAAATTATGGCCCCCAAAAATGTTAGCGGTAATGAATGCCACAGAACTAATTAAAAAAAGCATTAAAATTCGATAATCGGAATTCCGTCGATCAAAACGTCGGTATACTGAGATCCTGTTAGAAAAGAGATAACTTAAAACGCGTGAAATTGAAACTTCGAATAGTTGACACGCCACTGATATTGACAATGAGAACAAGAGCAATCAATTTGAAACACATTGAATCTACTCGTAAAGCACAATGTTAACATTTAAATTAATAACAGTCCAGTAGCGAACCTATCCTACATTCTAACAGAGCCGAGAGCGCGCAAATCTGAAATAATCGACATTTAACCTACAACATTTCCGCGCCAGTTCACTTACGCAACAATGCTTCACTTTCATTTACAATGAAACACCTTCAAACTCTACCACACCTTAGCAGTTTGTTTGCATTCAGCTCAGCGCTCAGCTAAACATTTGCCAGTGAGTGAACAAAATGCGATCGTAGCGACTAGCGGAACAATTCGCCATTCACTTGAACCTTTGCGATTTGCGACTGTTTACTTTCGATATCAATGTCAAAGCAAGGAGACGGGAGGGAAAAGTTGTTTGGCGAAATTTGCTAGTTTGTTTCGATGTCTTCTACTAACGCCTACTAGATGTTTTGTTCACAATCATTTTATGATAATTTCACAGCAGGAATTTTAATTAGAATTTTGAACTGATATTTGTCATAAACAAGTTTTGTTCTATTGTTTATTGTCACTACATTTACTTGGAATTCTTTGAACTAAAACTAAACTTTATTTAATAAACTATACTCATATTTTTTCAGTGGTATTGAGTCGGCCTGTAGATTTGAAAACTCGGGTTCGATTCGCACAGTCGATAAACAATTTTCACCACATTAAAATTACCCCTGTGTCTTTCCCACTACTAACATCTTTGGAGGAAGTAATTCGACGGCTGGTAACCGCATTTCACGCGCATGAATATATCACATACCGAGATCTGTCACGGCAGAGTGCTTCATCCACTAATGATAAAAGACGTAATGATATATTTATTTTAATTTTTACATTTCGTTATTATAAAAATAACACATAATTTTGAACCGCTTGCTTTTATTTCAAAATTAAAATAATATTAAACTAAATATGACTAAAAGGTCCACAAAATAAATAAACATGCATTTAAGTATTTGAACAGTACAAGTTCATATCTTGTTTTCATCTTTACTTCGATTGAAAAAGAAATATTTACAAATAGTTGAGATATACTAGTAATATGATATTTATTGCTGAAAACAAGCAGTCGTTTATTAGGTTTTTAAAATATGAATGCGCTCATAGTGGCGAAAATTAGAACTACGACAAAGGTACAGTTTGCAACTAACCTAAAGTACTTAAAAATATAAATAAAAATTAATGATAAAACAACTAATATTTACAATACGAAAGTAATAAAACTATAATTAACTAATATACAAAAAGGACTAATTTCTACGAAAAAATTCTACACTATTAAAAGAAACTATGAACTATACTAGTATACTTAAGATAGTACTAGTGTGACGGTGGCGCCATCGGTTGTCGAATGGCGAAACTTACGCTCAAAAAAATATAAAAATTGAATAAAATAAGTGTTTTCTACCTATTATGATTTGAATATCATGAATTGTTAACAGGTTATTGGCCTAGTGCATTTTCAAAAATCCTACCACCGTGTGGTGTTGCTATTATAAATTGGGATTCTTAATTTTTCGTTAAAAACAAGGCTTTGCATGGCTATATATCCATTACTAAACGATGAAAAACTTTCTCCTTCTGATACACCACACATGGATAGTTCTAGAACATCATACAAGTTTTTCAAATAAAACTGCAAAATTTTAGAGGTACACAAACCAAATATGTGCGATTCTGAGTGATGATCGCCATAAGCTCCGTGTATAAGAACTCAACTTTACAAGCGAATATATTTGTTCACAGACGATGAATGTATTTCATATTTTAACAGGATGCGTATGACTATTCAATGTTTACGTGCGTTAAATTGCATTCAGACCTGCAAAAAAAAAATTCACGCTAGTACTACCTTAAATTTGTAACTAGAAGTTAAAAGATAAATGAAACTAATACCAAAACTGCAACTAACGACAACTCCAAACTATATTCTATATAAGTTAATAAAAATCACTATTAGCAAACGCAAAATAAAATAAAAAAATAAAGAAATGCACGTGACAGCAATGATAAACTTATGGAGACCAACAGGAAGTGTACCTTTGTCTCAAATTTGACATATCGTGATAAACGCCATCTCTTATAGTTATATCCAACTACTCAACAGTTCGCGCTTATATAAAAAAATATGACTGTATCTGATTGGTTCGTATTCTAATATAAGTTGTAGCCTGTAGTAATTAATTAATTATACAGCCACTAAATAAATAAATAAACAGATACATAAATAAATAAATAAAACAAAACCGTTTCAAATACCATATCGTCAAAAGTAAGATCGCTATTTTAATTTTGAAAGTTTGATTACATTTCCTTTTTCTGTGTCTAAGCGTATAATTATTTTAATAAAAAAATGCACCAAATAATAATAGAAATAAATAATTTTCGTAGTATTGCCATTTCAAATATTTTAGAAACGTTTGATTGTGAAGTCAATGGTATTTAAATATGACATGGATCATGGTCACTGCAGAAGAAAATTTCTATTTATTTTCCTCTTGAAAATGCATATTTAAAAACATAATTAATATTAGTAGAAATTCAAGTCTATAAAAATCTGAAGAGCGATAGAAAGTTAAATCAAGTAAAAATATGTCTATCTCAAATATTTTCCTCACAGACACCTTAGCATAGGTAAATGTGTATTTTAAGTAAGGACATTAAACTCAATTGCAGAAAGACAAGGAGGTCAACGTTAACGTTACAAGTGCATTTCTCTTTCGTAACGAACAACTTTCGTCAATTTTGTAAAGATAAGCAAATATCTGTCTATTGCAACCGCAAATCTCAAAACCACTTCACAAAATAAATAACTTCAGTTATTCTCAGAAAAGAAAAAAATTCTGTCCACGGTTACTAAAATTTAATAGTATGCCAGTACATCTACTGAGATCTACAGATGAAGAACTGAAAAGAGTGGTGATGAATTTATTTATCTTTAAAATAATCATCTAATAATAATATGTTTTCTTTTTAGCATCCGTAATCTTGTAATAAATATATCTGTACCATAAAACCGTCATTTAATCTAACTAATAACATATTTATTTATAAAGCTACGAACATTTAAATATTTGTTTAAAAAAAGACAGTGTACGTTGAACCAGAAATAAAAATAACATCAAATACTTTGGAATTAGAAGTACATAAATTACTGTTTCCGTATACAAAAATGTCTCGGCAGCGTATTATCAATAAATTTATTTATTTTGATCTAAAGTTAAATTTAACCACAAAAAGTGGGCGTGCAACATCCAAAAAACTCTATATTTAAAATATGTATCTGCACGTATTTCCTGAATGGCATATTTCATAGTTAAGCGCATCCCTATTTTTAAATCTAAGCGTAATTATTTTAGCATAAGCTGTTTATTTTTAACATCCGGACTAAAAATACAGTGCGAATATCAGAGGCGTAGTCAAGGGGATGTTATAGTGGTTAAATAGTAACATTTAACCTTAAAATGTAGCAAAGAATAATAATTCAGTTTCTCAACAATATAACCAACTTAATATATTTCCCTTTAAAATAACGCGTGGGAATTAAAATATCTTACAATAACATCAGGTAAATTAAACAAAAAGTTCGTAATTTAGTGTAGACCATTAAGGAAAAGTTTTGTTATTTTTAAATGATGTACAAGTTTCTATCTTTTGTCTTTTTAACATAAATTCTTCAATTTTTTTCTTTTTAGAAATCCTGTGGAATATATGTACTAGTATCGAGTCGGCTTGTGGATTTCAGAATCTAGGTTCGATTATCGCAGCCGACAAACAATTTTCATCACATTTAAATTATTATTAATGGGGTTGCTAGCTCAGTGGTATGAAGTCGGCCTGTGGATTCGGAGAACCTTGGTTCGATTCCCACAGGCGACAAACAATTTTCATAACTTCAGAAACTACCCCTGTGGCTCCTCCACCACTAACATCTGGGAGCCGTGATTTGACGGCTGGTAACCGCACTTCACGCGCATAAATATATCACTTACCAAGATCTGCTACGACAGAGTGCCACATCTAATAATGGGTAAAAGACGTGATGATATATTTATTTATTTATTTTAAAATTATCTCTGTGGCTCTCCGTCCACTAACATCTTTGGAGGCCGTGATTTGACGGCTGGCAATCGCACTTCACGCACATAAATATATCATTTACCAAGATCTGCTACGACAGAGTGCCACATCTAATAATGGGTAAAAGACGTCATGATATATTTATTTATTTTTATTTAAAAAGCCTGTGGCTACGCCACAGACAAATATTTGTATTGATACAGTTATATCAGATATTTGAAAACGATTGTCACATATCGAAAAAAGTCACTTTCTAAAGAAGAAAAACGTGACTGAAATTATATTTTTTATAAACATGTAAGAAATAATAAGTTTTATGCACTTTTGAATATTTGTTTCACGTTTAACTTTCACTAGAAATATTATCTACTTATTTAACCGATAAAAACAGTATTTCATTTTATAATATAGCAATTAATTTTGCTTTCATTTGTCAATAACTTTGACGTAAACTATTTTAATGATTGATTTTCTATATTATTATCTATAGATTTATAAGAAATTAATAAGTATCATTAGTTGTTGCTTTTTATCCAGTAGATCAAAACAAAAACAGAGTTGCAAAGAAATTTAATTAACAATAATTAAAAGAAAGTATGATTAGGTAGTTTGTAATGAAATATTCCGCTAAAATTGTTCAGTAACTACAATATTTTAATGATGAGAACGAGGAGCTATTAAAACGGTTCACTATGTAGAAAATAAATCCTAATTATTTGCAATCGTTGCAGCTATTTAAAATACTTTTCCGTAGTCCGTACAGTACTCCTAGATTTTCTCATAAGTTTAATAATAGCAACACTTGAAACTCAAAGCTTCCTATATCTATAAGTGATTTGCATTCTTCAATAAGACCTTTTGGCCTTTCAAACGGTCAAACGGTTGTTGAAATTAATTTTAAGTTATCTATCAAACAATAAGTAACTGTTCATACATTTTGAAACAAGGTAACGAGTAGGCAAGTGGACACTAATAATAATAACTGCAATAATCATTCATTATAGTTGTAGAAATTAAGAAATTTACAAAGTAAAAAATATACACATTTTATTAAATTTGATAAAATGAACTCGAATGTAATCTGATTTTTACTCTGAGTATTTAGTAATAAAGTATATTTTATTCTACAAAGACAAATTGTCAATGAAAAAATAAAACAAAGACAAATTGTCAATTGCGATGTGGAACTAAGTGTTAATAAAATAAGAAAAAAAAAGGAAAAAATAATAATTTTCCAACACTTGTCAAAGTTTCACAAAATTACAGCACATTTGAATCAACTTATTAGGTCATCATCAAAGGCTGGTCAGTTCAACTTTAACCATAGACGCGTTTCGTCCTTACGGACTCATCAGTATGGTGCGATCAACTGACACGTGTCATTTTACCGGCTAACATAGTTTAACATCCGTCAGTTCAGCTTAAAAAAGTATCACAATTCACTAGCCCCTAGTTGGTCTAGTTGCATAGTTGGTCGCACCATACTGATGAGTCCGTAATTTTGTGGAACTTTGACAAGTGCTGGAATATTTTTTTCCTTTTTTCCTTTTTTTCTTATTTTATATTTTATTCTATATTGCAAAACTATATTTTATCGGAAATTTTGTCAGTACCACAGACAAAATATATACAGACGTCTAACAAAATCTATTGAAGTGACAGCGTTTTTATCAATAACATTTATAGTTCTAGACGAGTCTGTATTGCAACGCTAATGTCGTTTTAGGCAAGTAATTATAATTTGTAATATCTAATTCATTGTAAAAGGAATTAATTTATGCTTCAAAATTAGTTGAAACTACAAAAATCCTAATTTATCGTTCATGAACAAATAATCGACATTAGCGCTGCAATACAGACTTATCCAGAACTACAAATTTCATTGATAACGAGCGCTGCCATTTCAATACATTTAGTTAGACGTCTGTATATATTTTGTCTGTCAGTACATACTTAAATTGTTCTATCTTCGATTTAAGTAAATTATATTAATTATTTTTTGACGTTTCTCAAAACCAATGAAATGCTTCATTGTATGTCACGTGTCTGCGTTTTAACCAATCCTGTCATTATTATACTGAGAATTAAGCTCTTGTGTTTATTCCCGGGAATTATCTCTGTAGATGCTTTTTTGTTTGTGACAAATGATAGATAGTTGTCAAATAATTATTTAAAACTGTCAACGCGTCAAGTAAAATGTGTGAAAAAATCGATTTAGTTGTATTTTAGATACAGAAATACACCAACAAATTTTGGAAACAACTTCCAAGAATACATTAATAAGTAATCAATCGATATGAACCCAGTTCAAAATCGTTTAAGTCGGATGAATCGACCTCAACAGCTAAGTCAAAAAATAATCTAATTAAATATAACTCGAGAGCTCGATAAATTAGAAAATAATTATCCAGTATCTTTCTCAAACTTGTTGCCATTAGACAATAGCCACTCAAGCCCTACGGGCTTACGTGACTATTGTCTGACAACAAGTTTTCGAAAGATCTGTCAAATTATTTTCAATGTATTCTCACTCTCTTGTTATTTTATTACTGACAAAATTTTATTTATTACTCACTAGTGGAAAACCATCAAAATTGCTTTCATTTCATAGGTTTATTTTCAAACAAATACATGATTCTATTGGTTTCAACATATACGTTGTAAATTTTCAGTTAAATGCAATTATTTTTTTTAATTTAAAATTTATTTATTATTTATCGTTAAATTATCGTACTTTGTAATTTTTTTTTCTTTATTTGGGCCAAATTTGACTTAATTTTAAATTTTTCTCAGTTAGTTGCACCAACAAAACTTAAATTTTATGCTTAGTTTAAATAAATAAAAGCATATTGAATATTTCACAGCAATATAAATGATTCCATATGACAAGTAACTTTGATTTGCTTTTATTAATTTAAACCAAGTTTAAAAATTTGTTGGTGCAACTGGCCATCTGTGTATCAAAATAAAAATCTACTATCCAAGACTTTGCAACATCTGCATAGTCGGACGCACAATTTTTGAAATATTAGCCTATGGACAGGTGCGTAAAACAAATGCCAGTCATGCGCGTGAGCTAGCCTGGCACATGGCACGCGGATAACCACGTGACACGATTCGTTTATGTTTTAAGCCAGGTTCACACTAATCTCATTCCTGAAAACTGAAAAACGTGGCCTTCAACGGAGATTAGACATTAATGAACTTATATTTGCCGTGTCATCAAAATTATATTAACGTAAAATTTTCCTTCTAATAGATTATGATTTAAAAGTGTGTGAAATTGAAATGAAGTTATTAAAGTGTAAAATGGACTTTCCACCTAATAACCACTCTATAATTATAGTGTATCTGATTTACTAGCCATTTATTACACACATTAGAATAATAAGGCTAAAAAATATAAAACAACTTAATAAACAACATTTATTTTCATACTGGAACATTCTACTATGTTTCATTCTGCTCACAGTCTTATTTATTTGAACAAAATTATGACACTATATAATATCTGATAATATAAAAGATATGATTTCAAATATAGTTTAAATTTTTCTTTAGATAAAGCTAGAATGATCAGCTATTGAGGGTCACCACTGCAGAATCTGGACAACAATAATAATAGGCCACGACCTCGGTTAAATTAGAAAAAAAAAAGCTACACATATATTATTAGATATGTACATAACATCACGCTATATTCCATCCCAATGGAGTAACATGAGCCTTTAAAACATTAATTGAACCAAGGATTTTATATAAACAATGGATTGCTAATTTATTTGTAGCATGCAGTGACATCTGTGAGGCAAGTTATTTGACGGCGGTCATTTGCATGGTAGGCAAAAATAGCACTACATTTGAATGTATCATTTATTATATTTGAAAGTTAATGATAATAATATAAACAAATATAGACACAACAAAAAATATATAACATATATTATTATTGAATCTATAGGTTCTAATTTATAGTAACTCGTAAATATAGAAAATGTTCTGAATGGTCTGGTTAAATTTAGCTCAGTGGTATTGAGTCGACCTGCGGAATTTGAGAATTCTGGTTCGATTCCCACAGCCGGCAAACAATTTTCACCGTATTAAAACTACCCCTGTCTCGATCCCTATGACTTCCCTTCTACCAGTATTTTTGAGGACTGTGATTTGACAGCTGATAACTGGACTTCACGCGCAAAATATATCATTTACCGAGATCTGCTACGGCAGAGTGCCATACCCAGTAATGGGTAGAAGGCGTGATGATATATTTATATGTATTTTTAATTCAAAATTAGCTAAACCTTTTTTTTTAGAAACACGCTGTTAATATTTTAGTTATTCAAAAATATACATAGATTTTTTTGTTTAAACTAAACAATTGTATTTCTCATAAAGAACTTGAAGTATCTTCTGTTATTAACTACGGACAGGCACGAAAAAAATAAAAAAATAAAATAAATATATCATTACGCCTTCTACCCATTACTGGGTGACACTCTGTCGAAGCAGATGTCGGTAAGTGATACATTTTGCGCGTGAAGTGCGGTTACCAGCCATCAAAACACGGCCCCCAAAGATATTAGTGGTGGGGGAGCCACAGGGGTAGTTTTAAAATGGTGAAAATTGTTTGTCGCCTGTGGGAATCGAGCCAGGGTTCTCAGGATCCACAGGTCGACTTCATACCACTGAGCTAGCTACCCCATTATGAAAAAAATACTTTTTTAAAAGGTTCCGTTTCGAATCAAAAAAGTGAATTTTTTAGTAGAGTCATAATTAATAACCTTCTTAAAATGATCTACTAATACGACAACTTTTGTTTAATTTAACTAAAGTCCCCTTTAGTAGTTCTGGTAGTTTACACTTATACAAACAGCGGAATAAAAGCATTATTCAATTTATTTTATTACAGATTCAGATTATTATTAAATGTATAAGATGATTCTTTTAAAATGGTGTATCTATTGCAAACACAGCAAGAGCAAACATGCTTCAATTCAATTTAACACGAGTGTAACATTCTTTAGCTCATTCTAACAAGATCAAGTAGCAGTTGGAATGAGATAAAGACATAAACAAATCAATATAAACCACACTAGTTAACGTCATTCTGTGCAGAAATCTAGTGATCTATGCGCCTGCAGATGCGAAACTCGCGATATACGAACGCATTAAATTAAATTTACGACTTCAATTGATCTAGAAATCTAGTTTATTAAAACTGTGAACGAGAGCAAGTATTCGTTGAGTATTTGACGCAACTAACGAAGATGTACGCGTACGGTAAATACAATGTAAGAGATTTCAGAAAGTCTTCTTGAGAACAGTTGCTAATTGGCTGTCAAATTATTTTTCTTTGCTCTTTTGTTTGAAGAAGCTCTTTAGGATTTATGTGGCCCAAAAACTTTTAACAACTGTTTAATTTTAATTATTAACTGCACATAAAATTGAAAATATTTGGTCTTCATCTTTTGTTGCCTACAATTAATTCTAGAAAGCTAATTTAATTATAAATACGGGTATAACAATTATAATCATTTATCTGTAGATACATAGGTATAGCTTTCTATACCAGTCCACAATTATGTTTGTTTTATGTTAAATATTTTACCGCTCAACACAACCATGTTGCTATAAATATATAAATAAAATAAAAAATATCATTTTTAGCTACATATTTGAAGGACCGAAAAGGTAATGTTTTTATAACTCCTATTCTTGAAATAAAATAAAATTTTGAATATCAGTAATCCACTTATACAAAACATTTTCACCAATTTAAAAAAATTACCCCTGTGGCTCCCTCCCACAACATATTTGGGAGCCGTGATTTGACGCCTGGTAATCGCACTTCACGCGCATAGATATATCACTTACCGAGATCTGCTTCGACAGAGTGCCACACCCAGTAATGGGTAAAAAGCGTGATGATATATTTATTTATTTATTCACTAATACAAAAATCTTGGGTTACTATAATCTCTGATCACGAATATGTTTCGGGCTATAACCTAAATCACGGATATTATTTTTTTCTCATTTCCATAGCAGGTCGGTGGGTTTCACCACACTAAAATTATCCTTGTGGGTTCCCCTCCACTAACATCTTTGGGGGCCGTGAATCGGCGGCTCGTATGCGCACTTCACGCGCATAAATATATCACTTACCGAGATATGCTACGGCAGAGTGCCACACCCAGTAATGGTTAAAAGGCGAGATGTTTTGATGATTTATTTTTTTAATATTATTTCCACAGTCCGAAATATTTATTAATAGAAATATTTATTTATAATTTAATATGATACGTCTATAGTACATTAGGAAACAAAAACACAAATGTTATTTTGGCACTGAAGAGTATTTTTTTATCTTAAAAATAACTTGATTGTGACTCGCATTCTCCGTAACTGAAGAAGAGCTCAAACATTGTAGTGAACAAATTACTTTTGAATCCTCAAGTTTTATGGGCTGTCATATATTATTTAAACCCACAATTTACAGTCAAGCCATAAATAAACATATTTCAGATACAGATACTTCAATGGTAATGTGTTTCTTTAGCAAAATGACTTGCAACCGCCGCATCCATATAGATACTACTTAGTTTAAGTTATATCTGTTGAACAATTGTCACATTTGCTAGCTATATATATACGTATATCATAAGTTTACATAGTTATTGTCAACTCAAAGTGCCGATGGCGGCGTTGCGAACAGTTCGTGCATGAAGACATGTAGATATCAGACGCCTTACAATTGCTGTTAGATTATTTATTTATTTAATACACTGCCCTACAGGACAAGCCCAATAACAGGACAGGAACAACAATACAACCAAACCCTAAACTACATAATATCAAATTATACCTTATATTTTAAATTATTAATAAAATTAGTTTTTATCAAAAAAGCCTAAATTAGAGTAAACAATATTAAATAAAATTTTAATAAACAATAACAAATTTAGAATTTACTTTGTGTTTTTATCAAAGTCGTCTAATTGATCTTGATAAGTATTATAAATTTTACACGCATTATGGATTGGTGATTTTAGCAACGAATTTGTTCGTGACTGAGGTAGATAAAACGGAGCGTTGAAATTAGGTCTATGAAAACAAATATATGATCATCTATATTATTATGAATTAAATTGAAAAGAAACATTAAGGTAGTACTAGCGTGAAAAAAAAATTTGCAGATCCGAATGAAATTTGGCGCACGTAAACATTGGATTGTCATACGCATCCTGTTAAAATATGAAACACATTCATCGTCTGTGAACAAATATATTCGCTTGTAAAGTTGAGTTCTTATACACGGGGCTTATGACGATCATCACTCAGAATCGCACATATTTGGTTTGTGTACCTCTAAAATTTTGCAGTTTCATTTGAAAAACTAGTACGATGTTCTAGAACTATCCATGTATATTGTATCAGAAGGAGACAGTTTTTTATCGTTTAGTAATGGATATTTAGCCATGCAAAGCCTTGTTTTTAACGAAAAATTAAGAATCCCAATTTATAATGGCAACACCACACGGTGTTATGGTATTTGAAAATTCACTAGACCAACAACCTATTAACAATATATGATATTCAAATCATAATAGCTATAAAGCACTTATTTTATTCAATTTTTATATTTTTTTGAGCGTCAGTTTCGCCACTCGACAACCGATGGCGCCACCGTCACACTAGTACTACCTTAAATAACTTTGTGTAAGTCTGTCTAAAAAAGATTGAAGATTGAAAATCTGCAATAACATTTCATACGACAAATTTGAGTCAGGATAATAATTCATTATTTTAAAATATACATATTTAAGAATTTTTTTCTGAATTTTTTCAATAGACTGAATGTGAATATTATAAATAGGGTTCCAAACTAACGCACAGTAATCGCTAGTTTTAACAATTAAACTTAGCATACTACAAGTTTTTTGAGTATTTACAACATTTTGAAAGAAAATTGGGAAGAAAATTCATGAAAATTGAGAAATCGATTGAGACTAAAATCATCTAGATATCACCACACGTTTTGGAATACGAGGAAAATTACAAAAGTAATTTGGACAGTTGTTTATTTTATTTATTTCTTGGGATAATGGCTCAGTGGTACAAAGTCGGCCTGTGGATCTTAAGATCCCTGATTTGATCCCCACAGCCGATAAACATTTCCACCAATTTAAAATTACCCCTGTAGCTCCCCCACCACTAACATCTTTGGGGGCCGTGACTTGACGGCTGGTAACCGCACTTCACGCGCATAAATATATCACTTACCGGGATCTGCTTCGGTAGAGTGCCACACTCAGTAATGGGCAAAAGGCGTGATGATATATTTATTTATTTTTTTATTATTATAATTTCTTGGATTCTGATTTTTCTTTCTCGCATCTCTCGCTATATTGATACATAATATACGTAATCTTTGTTTACATTTGGTTTTATCAATACATTTTTATTTACAATTATCTTTATAAGACTAAACTTTGCTACTTTTTAAATCAAAACTATACAACTATTTTATATCTGTGGCTGTATCTGTAATAGATAGATATTTTAATGATAACTTTTTAAATTTAATTATTATTTTCAAGGTTGTCAGAATTTTGGCATTCAATGATCAGAATAATTTATCCTAGCATATTTATGATATTTTCTTGTATTTTGCTTACTGGCAGAGTATAAAATTCATACAAAAATTGTATTATTTATCAGTTATTTTGATATTAAAACGTATTCTTGAAGTTAGTTCGCTCGCACGATAGCAAACGTAGAACGCACGCTCCATACACGTAGGTCTTTATATTTTCTGCCAAAATTGCATAATTTAAGACTGCATTTTGCAAGAATTTTACATTTTGCCGGTAATATATTATACAGTACAGTTCACTGATAGCAGGGTAAAAAGTGTAGTTAAAACAATATTTTTATGCTGATATCTTCATAGGAAAACAAAATGTATAAAAGTAAAATAGAAATAACAGAATCAATAATTTTAATGCAGTATGTTACAATTGACCGTAGTGCTCGTTATAATAAGAATTATTTATTAAAAAACTAGCTAAATAATTTAGTAAGTAGTCGTTTTAATTATTGAGATTTTTAAATAAGAATCCGCTCATAGTGGCGGAAATTGGAACTACGACAAAAGTACACTTTACTACTAACCTAATAACTAAGTACTTAAAAAAATAAAACCATAATTAACTAATATACTAAAAGAACTAATTTTTACTAAGAAAAACCTACACTTTTAAAAGTACCTATGAATTATATACTTAAATTTGTACTTAAAAATTAAACGATAAATGAAACTAATACTATAAAAGTACAACTAATGACAACACAGAACTTTATTCTACATAAATTAATAAAAAAAGAAACCACTAATATCAAACACAAAATAAAAGGAAAAAAATAAAGAATTACCAGTGACAGCAATGGTAATCGTATGCATCCCAATTCTCAAAAGAGTTTTAGCAAGAATCTATCTAATTAACCATATTCTGAAAAGTTTAATTAAAATTTAATACAATCTTCTTACAATTTAGTTTTCGGAAAATGAATTGAATTAACTTTTTTAAGTCAGACTAGCATAAGATTACCTAATCCAAAATTCTGAATTAGCTAAAACTTTTTGTGAATCTGGCTGTTAGATATCAGCTGAAAGTGTACCTATAGGCGTATTCCATTTACCGTTTGGATCATATCTAACTTACATTTACTGAACCAAATCACTTATTTATTTCGCTAGATTACTTTGGTGACTTTATTTCCAATACTAGAATTACTTATTCTAATATGCTTTGAAGTAATTCACCCCAATAAGTGCATCAAATTGCTTAATTCAGTACATTTAGTCATGTTGTCTAATTTATCTGAACTGATTTAAGTGAACCAAGTGGCAAGTGGAATACAAATTTTGTCTCAAGTTTGAAATATTGTGATCAACGCCATCTCTTAGTAGTAGAATATCAAAATTCAACATACAACCTTTGAAGGTAAATACAATTTTGAGATAATAGTCTAGAGTTACGTTTTAATTTTAATTTTTCATTTACCTACTTCATTTCACGTTGACATTAAAACAACTGCATATCCAATTAAATTGAGAATACCGTTTTCATGTATTTTAATCCCCATGAAATTGCAGATATTTCGTATAAAAAATGGTTATTCAATCGATCCCATCTCTCGACTTCCTGCTCATGGCTGACAGTGTTTCCGCTTAATTTGTACAAAACAATACATTGATCACATCGATATTATCTGCTGTCAAACGTGAAACGACCTTGAATCGCCTACAGAAGGTCCATTATATTATGTCGATTGCTCTCTAACAATTGACACGGTTCACCTCCGACCAGCAAGCACGAAAATATTTTAACGGTAGCTAAATTTTGGTGTTGTTATGTTGTTGAGTTTTAGAAAATTAATATGTAACACTTATAAATGATAAGATAAGAATCTACAAATTACTACGATTTACCGATGCTTACACTTCAAAGTTTAATCAATTCAAGTGCGGACAGAAATTTTATTAATTGGTTTTTCATTGTTATTTTTCTCAACAAAATAAAAATGTATAAGATGCTGTTAGGGATTAATATTAAAGAAGATTTTTGTTATTCATAACTGTATTTTGATTTAAATATTTTGACTGATGAAAAAGGTCATATTGATAAATATAGAGGATGAAAGATTGCAAGGACTTGGGAATAAATGGATGGATATGATTCAAGGTTTGTTGTGTGAACGAAATATTCCGAATGGAATAAGTACATGAGTTTTTTTATAAAAGAAATTATGAAGATGGATGAGGCGATAGATTAACATGGGAAATAAGTCCACTACGATTGCTTCTCTGATTACTTTACAGGAAAATGTTTCAAATAAAAATTGAAGAGAATTAAATTTTGTATCTAAATCAATTACCACAATTCAGTTTCCTTATTTCATTACCGCTAAAATTAATTTTAAACATTGTCAAAAATTGATATTATGTACCTTCTACATATATTTTAAACTTAATTTAAACAGTAACTAAATAAGTAAAATGTAATATTTCGACTAATTTAGAAGTAGAATTGAATACTTCAGACATTCATTAGAATTTTAAGTAAATACTTAACAACTGAACAAATCAAAATATAAAGATAAAAATTGGAATTGGATTTGAACATGGGACTTTAAGGTAGTATTAGTGTGACGGTGGCGCCATCGGTTGTCGAGTGGCGAAACTGGCGCTCAAAAATATAAAAATTGAATAAAATAAGTGTTTTGTATCTATTATGATTTGAATATCATGAATTGTTAACAGGTTGTTGGTCTAGTAAATTTTCAAATAACATACCACAGTGTGGTGTTGCCATTATAAATTGGGATTCTTAATTAAAACAAGGGTTTGCATGGCTATATATCCATTACTAAACGATAAAAAACTTTATCCTTCTGATAAATATACATGGATAGTTCTAGAACATCATACTAGTTTTTCAAATGAAACTGCAAAATTTTAGAGGTACACAAACCAAATATGTGCGATTCTGAGTGATGATCGCCATAAGCCCCGTGTATAAGAAATCAACTTTACAAGCAAATATATTTTTGTTCACAGACGATGAATGTGTTTCATATTTTAACAGGATGCGTATGACTATCCAATGTTTACGTGCACCAAATTTCATTCAGTTCTGCAAACAAAATTTTTACGCTAGTACTACTTAAGTAAATACTTAACAATTGAACAAATCAAAATATAAAGAGAAAAATTAGGATATCCCTCGGATTTGAATCTGAGACTTTAAATAAACTAAACTATGACACATAACAAAATAAATAGAAAAACAGAATTAAAATCAGATTTGAATTACAATGAGACTGTAGCTTAGTTGGTTTAAAGCATATGACCGGAGTTTATAGGTCCCAGGTTCATATCCTGAGGGTACCACAATTTTTCTCTTTATAATTCGATTCATTAGAATACTTTTTCTATAACGCAATTGCGGAACCAATGGTAAGAAAAAAAACTTATTTTCCTTTTATTCACATGTAGCACAGTTTTAGTGAGACAGTAATTTGATTCATTTGGACTTTTTTTCAAAAGTTAAACAAGACAATCAATTTAATTTTAAAAATCGCATAACAAAATATAAAATAAATAAAATATATCATCACGCCTTCTACCCATTACTAGGTGTGGCACTCTGCCGAAGCAGATCTCGGTATGTGATATATTTTGCGCGTGAGGTGCGGTTACCCATCGTCCAATAACGGCCCCCAAAGATGTTAGTGGTGGAGGAGCCACAGGGGTAGTTTTTGAAATTATGAAAATTGTTTGTCGCCTGTGGGAATCGAACCAGGGTTCTCCGGATCCACAGGCCGACTTCATACCACTGAGCTAGCCACCCCCATAAAATAATAATCAAAATGTAAAATAAGTTTATTATTTACGTAGTACAACAAATAATTATGAAATATGACTGTATTACTAGTAAATATGATTCATATAATGCAAATAATAGTAACTTATCATAATACTTAATTTATTCTAAACCTAAACAAGATATAATATTATCAGTTATTGTTAGTAAAAGGAGTGTAAGAAATGTACACAATTTCCTAACCATTTCCTGAACCACATATTTGAGGTTAAAATCCAAAATGATTGAAATCATCACCAACAATTTGCACAATTACTCATCATCTTCATCATATAATTTTTCATTTTGTATTTTAATCTTAATATTGTATTTTACTAGTTTCATGTTTTTCGCTTGTTAATTACCATTTATATTTCTTTCTTGTGTTCATAAATTTACTTTGTATTTATAATTATTATAGTGCTACTCTGTTATTGGGATTATTCCTGTTGAGTAGCCAAATAAATAAATAAATAAATCATGAAGAAAAATATAACTGGAAATGGAGAAATGAAGCTATTAAAGACCAAACCTACAGTTACTAGACACGTTTGACATCTTGCAGTCGATGTACCTTATAATAATGGAGTAATTAATTGTATTTTTTACGGATAAACAGTTGGAAACTGTACCGGTAATCTCACGATGAGAGACAAGGAAATGTTTCATTTGGAGTTGAGTTCTTTCTTCTATGAACTGTGTTTCACCTACAAGAACCAGTATTTAAATGATGCACGCCTCTTCGTTTATTATTATTTAGCTCTGTGTGGTTGTTTTTGTGTGATAGAAGATTATGTTAGAATAAGCCCGGTAGTCTTATTATAATTACACCACTTTATCAAATATGTAACACACATGTTGCGTCTGATAACAATAGAATAAACAATGTTAGGAAATCAGTGAAAACGCACAGCAAATTTTTAGAAGACGATTTTTTAGATATTGACAGCAAGAATGACCGTTAATAATTTAGTTAGGCCTAAATATATGAATGGTAGATTGGACAGAGAATCTATTGAAATTTACAAGAACAAGAACATGTACAATTGTGATGGCTGTGAATTGAATAAATCTTGGCTTCTTTTGATCAAGAAAATTATAATTGCTTGTTTATTTGTTACTTAGTGACTTGTTTATAGATACGTTTTGATATTAATTATTTTCTAATTTCATGATGACGAGGGCACACATTTAATGTACCGAAACGTTGAATTAATAGTATATTATACCACGACGCTATAATGGATGCTATTACTCCCGATGATGTATAATTGAATAATATACTTTAGCTACAACTACGGGTAATGTATTACATACGATTTTTTTTATAATTTCGTTTCATATATATATATATATACAGGGTGGTAAACGCAACTCTCGAACATAGGAATTTAACATGTAAAATCATAATTTTGTAATTTCCTGCTTCCCTAATTATTTTTAGCAAAAAAGCTTCAAATAAAAGTTTTAGGGAATAAAATTCTGCAGATAATATAATAAACAAAATTAATTTAGCATGCTTCGTAACGGCACAAATTTGATCTGAAAATAACGAAAATAGCCTGAAAACTAGTGATAGCCATTGAACTAAAACAAAATTAAACAAATGTTTGTCGTTTTATCTGTCTAAATAAATGACATAATAAATAAAGAAATTATTTGACAGATTATTCGTCAAACATTTGTTTAATTTTGTTTCAATTCCATGGCTATCGATAGTTTTGAGGCTATTTTTGTCATTTTCAGATCTAATTTGTGCCGTTACGTAGCATGCAAAGTTAATTTTGTTTATTGGCTTAGATGCAGAATTTTATGCTCTAAAACTTTTATTCGAAGTTTTTTTGTTTAAAATAATTAGGGAAGCAGGAAATTACAAAATTGTAATTTTACATTTTAAATCCCTATGTTCGAGAGTTGCATTCACCACCCTGAATATATCATCACGCCTTCTACCCATTACTGGGTGTAGCACTCTGTTAATTTTAACAGCTACTTTTTTCAATTATTGTGAATTAATTAAATTTGCCATTGTCATAAAATAAGTTGATCAATCTTTTGTTATAATGACTGGAATTTACTATTATACACACAAATATAAAAAATCGCAAATGGACAAATGTACTGTTAATTTTTGATGCTATAATTTTTATTTATATCGAAATAAATTAACAGTCACATAACAGAAGACTCCTAAACAGTCAATGTTTAGTTCATCTAATATTTAATACAAAAGTAGGATAGGTTAAGAACAAGTGAAAAATAAAATATGTTAATAGATTTTACACTATATAATAACTTGTTATCCTACAGTTATAGAAAACAATAAAGAAGGTACAATTCAAATACAAAACAAAAATAAATAGGTATTTCTTAATGAACAGTGGTAGCTTTAAGCTACAAAAAATAGCTTTGGGCTACAAAAAGTAGCTTTAAAAGTAACTTCAGTTATTATAACAATATTTTTAAGCTTATAGAAAAAACATAGCTCGCTACAAGCTACAGCTATATTTTTTCACGTTTAGCTAAGCTACAGCTACAGCTAAGGTAAACGTAGCTAAGCTACAAAAGTAGCTAGCTACTGCCCAGCTCTGGTGGCAAAGATACAAACAATACCAAAATAAATAACAAATAAATAAATATATCACGCCTTTTACCCATTACTGAATGTGGCATTCTGCCATATCAGATCTTGGTAAGTGATATATTTATGAGCATAACGTGCGGTTACCAGTCGTCAAATCACGGTCCACAAAAATGTGGCTGAGAATCACAAGAGTAATTTGAATGTGGTGAAAATTGTTTGTCGATTATGGAAATCGAACCCGGTTTCTCAAATCCACAATCCTATTCGATACAATATCAAAATGCGCATATAAATACGAATTAGGTAATAAGAAAATTGTTTATAAACATTTTTTGATTAATTATAGTTAATAATAATTATCAACTTCCGTTTTAAGATTGTGAAGCACTCAACATCAATTGCATCTGGGTAGTTAAACTAATTTCTTCCTTTAACTTCCGCTGTTTCCGGTGCTTCCGGTGAACCGAAGCAGAAGAACGAAAGCGCAAATTAAAAAGAATCTCCGTAGAAATTATAAAGCATATTTAATGCTCTTCAGTTTTGAAAATGAAATTAATGCGTACGTACAGTACGAGGAAATTTATAAAAACGCTGAACAAAATTTATTTTCTAGAGAAAATAGAGCGAATTTTCGAAATTCTATTGTTGTTTTCGCTTAAAGAAGGAAATGTCTTGTAAAATAATTTGTATCTCCGGATGGTGAAACGATCTTTTCAAGATTGAATTTGTGCAATTAAAAAATTTAATTTTATATTATTAAATTAAATTAATTATAGAGGAAATATAAATTTAATTCAATAATTATTTCGTTAATACAATTATAAAACTAGGAAAAACGTATTGTTACAAATTAAATATAGTAAATTTAATCTAATAGAGAAAAACAAAACCGTAAAAATTTGTTAGTTGACGAGGTGAATTATTTAATATGATACTTCCTTGTACAGCTATGGACCACACTTGTCTTTAATTTGATTATTTAATATCTACGTCCTGTTGTTGGAAATTATATAGAACAAAGAAAAAATTATAATAAATATTTATCTTTAACTGAAAAGTGTCTCCAAGACCCATTAAGAAAATTAAGCTTTATTTTATAATCGTGACTGAAATGACAATATTTTATGCATTATATGCGCATTTAAACTATAAATAAATTTCAAGTACTCTTCAGCTTTCCAACAAAACTTTAACAGTCAAATAAAATCATTATAAATAGAAACAAAAAATTAATTTAAATCATCACGCTTGGATAGCTGTAAACAAATCTCAATATATATTTTATATAAGTACACGTTTTAACCAGCCGTCAAACCGCGAACACCTATAATGTTAGTAGAAAGAGAAACGAAAAGTCATTGTTATGTGATGAAAATTTCAGTTGTTGACTAAAGCTTTATTCAAACGCAATGTAATAAATTTGTATTTTAAAAATTTATCGCTGGCACAAACCAAAGTTTTGTTTACATTAATTAATTATTTATTTGGCACATGCAGGAGCAAATGACCTACTTTATTCTTCTTTTTCGATGAGTATCAATTTTAATCTCTCCGTGATTAAATTTCAAATTTAATCCCTCCGGGATTAAATTGACAGGTGAACATGTATTACGGTAGCAACAAAAGTAATGGCTCAGTGGTATCAAGTCGGCCTACGGATCCTAAGAACCCTGGTTCGATCCCAACAGCCGACAAAACATTTTCACCAATTTAAAATTACCGCTGTGGCTCCTCCGCCACTAACATCTTTGGGGGCCGTGTTTTGACGGCTATATATCACTGCTTCGGCAGAGTGCCACACCTAGTAATGGGTAAAAGGCGTGATGATATATCTGTTTATTAATTTTTACAAAAGTTTCATAAAAATTTGTATAATGGTGTGTCAGGATGTGAATGTTTGACGAAGACTGATTCTTTGATAAATCTAATGGGTTTGTTTTGTGCTACCTCATTTGGTGGGATATATAAATAAAAAAAAAAAAATCTATCATTACGCCTTTTACCCATTATTGGGTGTGGCACTCTGCCAAAGCAGATCTCGGTAAATGATAGATTTATACGCGTGAAGTGCTGTTACTAGCCGTCAAATCACGGCTCCCAAAGTTGTTAGTGGTGGGGGAGCCACAGGGATAATTTTAATTTAGTGAAAACTGTTTGTAGGCTGTGGGAATCGAACCAGGGTTCTCAGGATCCACATTATATAAAATTAAATTGGTTATATGTGTTATTAGGTACACCCACTGAACACATGTAACATTTTTTTATCTGAAGTAGGTATATCAATTTATTGATTGACTTTATTTATATGAACAGATTTATTTGATTAAAAATTACAAATTAATCTTGATAAATATCTAGATTACTGTTATTCCAACGATATGTCGCATTTTTTATAAATATTTCATTAGAACTCGTAAATATGTATTATTATAATTTTTCTTATAATTTTCCATTGTTCAAGGTTAGCATTACCTACGTTCAACAAAAATACAAATACAATAAACTATAGATAAATATTTATCAATATTACAAATTATACTACAATTTCCACAAAAATAATTGTTAAACTAAATTATAATTACGTATTTTAAGTTTTAACCCGCTTTTGCCCGAATTATTAAATTTTTTAATCATTGTTATTTTTTTCTTCCGAAATACTGATATAAGTTTTTGATAATTATATAAATGAACACGTTTGTGTAAGTTTCTTGTTTCAATATTAACATCGGAAAAAAACGGATTAAGCAGAAAATTATGTTGAGTAAAGTTGGCTACCAATGCTACCATGCTTTCAGTAATTGGAAAATCTTATTTAACAATAACAAGCGTCAATTAGCCTTAACTAATGGACTATTAGATTGCACAAGGGCTTTTAAATAAACCGTTCACGAGTTCACAATCGAATTCACAGAAGGTTAGCGAACAAAATCATTTATAGAATGTTTGTTTATAGAATTTAATGTATGAACATTCCAAATTTTAATTTATAGCTA
Organism: Pterostichus madidus; assembly: GCA_911728475.2. NCBI lineage: Eukaryota > Metazoa > Arthropoda > Insecta > Coleoptera > Carabidae > Pterostichus > Pterostichus madidus. The sequence continues at coordinate 25,440,404 of OU452312.1, forward strand.
AATGTGCAATCTAATTTGAAGTTAAGGTCAAGTAATAAAGGACTTATCAAAAAGTAGTTTATGTATTTTAAATGTGGTTATTAATGGTCCTTCAAATATCAAAAGTATAATGTCAAGTAACGGTAGTAAAATTTCAGTTCAACAATGCAATTGACCCATATGCAAAACGATTCATTCGTATGTTATTGTCTTGTAATTGCATTTTATATCTAACACCTTACCTTACCAAGTGCATTTTGCAATTTTATAGATTGTTATTTGTTATCAAAAATGTTCACATGTCGAATGTTTCTCCAAATTACATTAGAGAAATCAACTTCAAATAAAAGCGATAGAAATAGTTATTTATGTACCAAGGGTGAAAACAAGCGTTTCTGGCCCGCGACATGCTGAGTGTCAGAAACGCCTGTTTTCACCCGTGGTACATACAATATTTTATGCACAACAAAAAACATTTAATTTTAGATATTAAAATAGATATATTTATATGTCAAAATGACATTTTTCAGAATAAAGTTTTCACAATAAACAAAAATTGTAATTTTGTTTATGTATCCATAGCAAACAATAAAAATCAGTTTGTTTACTTTTGTATTGTGTGAAAATGAGTGACAGCAGCGATAATGAATTGGCTTGTACTCCGCCTGATGTAAAAGAAGCCGCGAATAATGCGATTCTACAATTATTGCCGTTAAATTCAAAACACCTATATGACAAAAATCTACTTCGAATTTTGTGAAAGATGCAAAGCAAAGAAGATAAGTAGTTACATCGAAAACGTACTTTTGGCGTATTTCTCTATCATATCATGTACAAAAAAAAACATTACCTTATGGTCCTTTTATTCAATGTTTAAATTAACAATTTCAACTAACAATAAGATATCAGTAAATTTCCAAAATTAAAAGAATAGATAAAATAATAATAATATTAGTACTTTTTTGTAGGTATATATTTTAAACACAACAAAATAACATCTAATTTTGTGTTCAAAAGATTCATATAGGTACATTTATGTTAAAATGACATTTTGGAAAAGAATTTATGGCCCTAGAGCCAAAAAAAGTATTTTATGGCTCTAGGGCCAAAAAGAAGCGTTTAAGCCCGCTTTTTAGGGCTAAAACACATGCTTTTCGGCCCGGTTGTGCATAAAATCAATTCTGTTCTGTTTCAAGCATTTTTCGTTAAAATAATTTAGAAACGTGTGATATATTTTTGTCAAGATCCTGCGAAAATACTTCCTGCTTTTTATAAAGACTTTATATTGCATTAATGCATATTAAAATATAAATATACGGTAAAATAATTTTCATTTTATTAGTACATAAACGTCAGATATCACTTTGATTCTACTATTCCTGGTAGATATAAAGCAAAATTTTATGTCCTAGTAATAAAACAGCAACTTCTGTTTATAAATAAATTATATCATCACACCTTTTATTGAGTGTTGTAATCTGTCATAACAGATATATTTTGCGCATGATGTGCAGTTACCAGTCGTCAAATCAAAGCTCCCCAAAGATGTTAGTGAAACTAGAAACTTCTGTTTATCATTCATTTATTAGTATTTAACGGTTTTTATGCGATATTAAGGAGAAAAAAGGATTATAAAATTGAATATTAAACAAACTGCATTACTGGTCATAAATTAAACAAAAACAAAGTAAGAAACCATGTAAAATATGATTCTTTTTATGGGAAAGTAATCACAGGAAGAAAATTTATAGTATTTAGTAAAAAAAAATTAACAAGAGTATTACTGGGTGTGGTATTCTTCTGTATCAGATCTCGGTAAGTGACATATTTAAGCGGTTATCAGCCGTCAAATTACGGCCACCAAAGAACCTAATGAAAGGAGGGCCACAGGGATAGTTTTAATGTATTTAGTGCATATTGAAAATCGTGCTCTTGATAAGTTAAAATTCCTTGAAATCTGCATTGACTCAATTAAAACATTCGTGGTGAAAGAAAATAATTAACACATAATGGAAACATGAACTTGTTGGCAAGATATACAACCTTGCTATTGTTTTGTTTCCACAGCACCGCAAGTACAAAGAATTGCACTGTATCTACTGTGAATACCAATGTTAACAATTTCAAAAATTCCTGGTCAAGTATTTAAAAGTGACAATTTCTCTACAAAATACAAGTTTTTATACAAATTTTCCATAAAATTCTAGAGCTTTTAAACAAGTATGTCAATTTGATATAAGTATAATGGGCTCATTTACCATAATCAATATATGACAAATATGTACTACTTTCTTAAAAATCGCTATTAGTAAAAGAAAAATTACTAAAAGTTCATTTAGTTAAAGGTTTAAAAATCATATCCCCTTGAATATTGATAATTTTGAAAGTGGATTTTCACTGACTGATATATATTCTTACACTTAAATCAGTTCAGATAAATTAGACAACATGATTAAATGAACTGAATTAAGCAAACTGATGCACTTATTGCGTGAATTACTTCAAAGTAAATTAGAATAAATAATTCTAGGACTGGAAATAGTCTGCGAAGTAATCCAGTGAAATAAATAAATGATCTGGTTCAGTAAATGTAAGTTAGATCTGATCCAAATGGCAAATGGAATACGCCTTTTATTATGAGGTTTTATAAACAAAAAATGATAAATAAATGGTTGATGAGCCTACTCGATAATATGTTAGAACAAATGACCATCAAATGTACCCGATATAAATAACAAGCCATGAACACAAAAGTTCAGTGAGGAATAACCTTCTATCATTCATCCCAAATTCTCCATAGGTCAATTTAACCAAATTACAAAACATTTGTGCTTCTTTGGTAACCTAGGTTACAACAGCCTTAATCTAAGCTGTATTCCATTTGCCACTGGGTTCTTTTAAATCAGTTCAGATAAATTAGACATGACTGAATGAACTAAATTAAGCAAATGCAATGATGCAGTCATTGGGGAGAATTACTTCAAAATAAATTAGAATCAGTCATAAAGTCAAGGAAACAATCCAGCGAAATAAACAAGTGATCTGGTTCAGTAAATGTAAGTTAGATCTGATCCAACTGGCAAATGGAATACGCCTCTACTCGCTGCCCTGTTCCAAACCAACCTCGATGATTTCAGCTCAAAGTTGTTATTTACTCAGCCTCAGCATTTGTAAGATACTCGTACCACAATACCATCATCAAGAAATTCAACAAACTTCGGAAACTATGATAAAGATGATGAGAGTTAGTAAGAAGCGGATTTAAAATATTTCGGGCCCTAGGCAAAATATTTATTTCGGGCCCTTTAAATATTTATATATACAGGATGGTGACTGCGACTCTCGAACATAGGGATTTAACATGTGAAATTATAATTTTGAAATTTCTTGCTTCCCTAATTATTTTAAGCAAGAGAGCTTCAAAAAGAAGATTTAGGATATAAAATTCTGCATCTAATCCAATGAGCAATATTAATTTTACATGCTTCGTAACGGCACAAATTAGATCTGAAAATAACGAAATTATCGATAGCCATGAAATTGAAACAGGCGATAAATTTTCATAATTTGAAAAAGCTATCCCTGTGGCTCCTCCACCACTAACATGTTTGGGGGCCGTGATTTGACGACTGGTAACCGCACTTCACGCGCAAAATATATCACTTACCGAGATCTGCTTCAGCAGAGTGCCACACCCAGCAATGGGTAGAAGGCGTGATGATATATTTATATTTATTTTATTTATTTATGAAATTGAAACAAAATTAACAAATGTTTGACGTTTTATGTGTCAAAATAAATGATATAATAAATAAAGAAATTGTTTAATTTTGTTTCAATCTAATTTGTGCCGTTACGAAGCATGCAAAATTAATTTTGTTTATTGGATTAGATGCAGAATTTTATATCCTAAAACTTTTATTTGAAGCTGTCTTGCTTAAAATAATTAGGGAAGCAGTAAATTATAAAATTATGATTTTACATGTTAAATACCCATGTTCGAGAGTCGCGGTCACCAACCTGTATATTATTTAAACTAAAAGTTTGAATCCGGGCCCTAGGCTATTGCCTCTTTAGCCTATGCCAAAGTCTGCCAGTGAAGTTAGTCATATCATAGAAAAAATTAGACAAATAGTGTCACATAAGTGATTCAGATGCATCGAAGTGAAATCAGAAGCGAATGTTTTCATAAGATTTTGTTCAGTGGAAAAAAGACGCTTCTATTTATCATCACACACGGTATGTTTCATTGAATCATACAGATGACATACTGGTTTAAAATCCAGTAACAACTCTCGCAACTATAGATTACTATACCACAGAAATTCAGGAAACAATGGAGAACTTGACATTCATAACAATAACTAATTTGAACAGTTTCACGTAAAAATGTATAACATACATAACATCACGCTACATTCCATTAAATAGGGTAATAGGAATCCTTGAAACATTCACTGAACATTTATTCATCCGATTCATCCCGTAATTAATCTTCAGCAAACATTACTATCCTGAAACACCACTTTAGCTTTATCTACATTCATAATTCCTTTTATGGGGTAATGGCTCAGTGGTATCAAGTCGGCATGTGGATACTAAGAAACCGGGTTCGATCCCCACAGCCGACAAAACATTTTCACCAATTTAAAATTACCCCTTGTGGCTCTCCCACCACTAACATCTTTGGGGGCCGTGATTTGGCGAAATCTACTTCGGCAGAGTGCCACACTCAGTAATGGGTAAAAGGCGTGATGATATATTTATATTTAATTTATTTATAATTCCTTTTATATATATATATATATATATATATATCATCACGCCTTCTACCCATTACTGGGTGTGACACTCTGCCGAAGCAGATCTCGGTAAGTGATATATTTTGCGCGTGAAGTGCGGTTACCAGTCGTCAAATCACATAAATTCGTTTATTACTCCCCCTCGGAATCTTTCGTTCAAGCAACTAACCTTCATCCATTTATTATTTATTATTTGACGTATTTTTCTGTAAAATTAATTGGGAAGCAATGCGCACCAAAAAACTGATATCACATGTTAGAAGCCTATATTTTGGTTTTGATGGACACACTGTATATGTACAAAATCTTAAACCTTGGAAATAGTAAAAGAAAACGTTTACTTTATCCCTTATTGTAGTTCCAACATTCTTCATTAAGTGCGCTTCCTTACATAAAAATACCAATAAAAAACAGAGGCACGAATTTGATTTAATACAGTTTATAGTTCACAGTTATTTTGAAATTCCTGTATAGTGATTCATACATAAATTATCTTGCATTTTTCACACAAGAAACTGATCCGCGATTCTTCTCTCGCAGCTCTAATTGTAATTGAACCAGAGCACAATTCCTGCTCAGCATCGTTCGCTCGCTTGCGGTAGTGGTTAATGAAGGGAGAATGTTTTAATTGCATTGCCGGCGCTTACGCTGCTGCTCTATGACTATGAGGCAATGTGTGTGAACTTTGCACGGTGTAGATGTGAGATGTCCGGGCAATAGTCACCCAGTTCTCATAGCATTTCCGATTCAAGGTGAAACGGTTGCTCTTTCTCAGAGCTAAAACTGTCAGTGTGTTTTTGTTTGATCGAGAAATAAAACAGGGGCGTAGTCAATATGCAGAGGTGTATTTATATGTGTGCGCAGGAGTAGGGCTCCAACGATGAAGGGGCTCTGGGCTCTCGTATTATGACTTATTTCACTCACTTATAATATAATGTACTATTAATTCGTGTGTCAAATCATGAATAATTTGTTATTGATGGTTGCAAAAAAATGTATGTAAAGTGTGTATACTGGGCTCTCATGTTTCCAAAGCTCGCCTACTCGCCTACGCTCTAGAATAAGCTTGCTTACTTAATAAAGTATTACTTTCAGGTCTTACTCAGAAATGCGAAACTTTAATGAAAATATTCGTAGATGGAATCTTTTATTTTTGCAAAATCTTTCATTTCATATATAATTTGTATACCCAAGTACTTTCTAAACTGTTAAAATTGTGTATATGTCTTTACACATGTATGCACTTAACTAACTTATTATTAAGTTTTACGAAATTATAAAAAAACAAAACTTAATATTTTATTATTATCTACATTCTAACAAAATTTGAACAAATTTATTCTTCTAGAACTGAAAAAAAAAGCATACACATTTCAAGCGGTTTTACGCTGACTACGGAGCGGCCTTAAGTAAATAACCACAAACACAATAAGTATATCATTATATCCTTGATAACAGGGATGTAAATAAATAAAATATATCATCACGCCTTCTACCCATTACTGGGTGTGGCACTCTGCTAAAGCAGATCTCGGTAAGTGATATATTTTGCGCGTGAAGTGCGGTTACCAGTCGTCAAATCACGGCCCCCAAACATGTTAGTGGTGGAGGAGCCACAGGGATAGCTTTTTCAAATTATGAAAATTTGTCGCCTGTGGGAATCGAACCAGGGACCTCAGGATCCACAGGCCGACTTCATACCACTGTGCTAGCCATCCCATAACAGGGATGTAATGAGTCATTTATCAGCCTTGAGCGATAAAGTAAAATTTGGAGCGGCCTTAAGTAAATAACCACAAACACAATAAGTATATCATTATATCCTTGATAACAGGGATGTAATGAGTCATTTATCAGCCTTGAGCGATAAAGTAAAATTTGGAGCGGCCTTAAGTAAATAACCACAAACACAATAAGTATATCATTATATCCTTGATAACAGGGATGTAATGAGTCATTTACCAGCCTTGAGGGTTAAAGTAAAATTTGGAGCGGCCTGAAGTAAATAACCACAAACACAATAAGTATATCATTATATCCTTCATAACAGGGATGTAATGAGTCATTTACCAGCCTTGTGCGATAAAGTAAAATTTGGCATTATTGTTATGGCAACAATACATTAATCATCGCAAATAATATAGATTTGACATGATTGTTATGGTAACTATACATTAATCATAATACTTGATAGACATATTTCTAAATATTTAAGACATTAAAATTTATTTTTCATTGTTTTTAGAAAAATAGGTATGTATTACGACCTGTGCATTTAGAAGTCTTACGTTTTTTTAGAACCCTCGGCTCCATCTCTTATCGCAAACATAACCTTCAACCTTAAAATATCACTTACCGCTCTTGATACATAAATAACTATGTATACATATATTAATTAAAATACATGAAAATAACATAAAAATACGAAAATAAATTATTCTGGTTACAGAATACCGAAACTGTAATAATCTATAAAATAATCATGAAATGTAATAAGTATTAAATTAATTTACTATTGTAAACATAATCTTTAGTGACTAAAATTGAAGGAATATATTTTTTTATTTACAATTTATGTCAATTTAAGTAGAACAACAGTTTAATGATGTAAGAAGTTTTTGTATCGCACACATTTTTGGTACATGACAAATTTAAAATACAATTTTTTGTAGCCGGAATTACAGTTTAAAGACTCTTGACAATTTTAATTCATGAGCAAAAAATCTTCCTCCGATTGAGACAGTAGCTTGAGAAAAAAGAAAAAATCTACAGCTGTGTCAAATTTTACGTGGATCGCAAGTACCGTATTCAAAAAGAAGTTACTACTCATCGTATATGCAAGTATGTTTGATATAATAAAAAATACATTTCTCATACAATATTTCAATAAAACTAATTGCACTATAAGTATTTTGCCATTTTAATATTTTGATTTTAAATACATATATTTTAATAGACAGATTCATAAAGACTATTTGGTTAACTAACTCTATATTATTCCGGATTTCAATTATAGGCATTAGAACTATTTACAAAATTTAATAAAGTTTATACATTTTTTTTTATTGCAAGAGTTAATTGCCGCCATAAATACCAATTTTTTTGTGTATTAGAAACGGAGTTGAAATTGAAACTAAAATTATATTAGCAGTTAATCTGATTTATGAATTTGTTTGTAAATAAGTGACATTAAAAATAACAAACTTAATTAAGTATTTAGTTACATAGAAATATTATTAATATAAAAAAAAAAAAATTTAATTAGTTATTTACGTAAATACTTAACAATTGATGAAATCAAATTGAATTATACAGAAAAATACCGCCAGGATTTGAAGCTGGGACCTATGAACTACAATCAAATGCTCTTCTAAACCAACTGATCTACGGCCATGTAATTCAAGTCGGATTTTATTCCATTTTTTCTCTTATTTTATTATGTGTGAAAGCACAGATATAGTATATACTATACGACGGCTTGGAAGGGCCAGGGTAAAATATATTTTTGGCTAAAATCCCGACTTTTTAAAGTTAGGATCCCGACTTTTAAACTCCGGATCCGACTTTTTAAAGTTGAGTTTCCGACATTTTAAACTCGGGATTCCGACTTTTTAAACTCGAGATTCCGACTCCGAATATGGACGAATAACGAAAATATTCAGATCTCGAGTTTAAAAAGTCAGAACCTCGACTTTAAAAAGTCGGATTTCGAGTTTAAAAAGTTGGAGTCCCGGGTTTAAAAAGTCGGATCCCGAGTTTAAAACGTCAGAATCCCGAGTTTAAAAAGTCGGAATCCCGAGTTTAAAAAGTTGGAATTCCGAGTTTAAAAAGACGGATCCCGAATTTAAAAGTCGGAATCCTGAGTTTAAAAGTCGGGATACTGACTTTAAAAAGTCGGGATTGTAGCCAAAAATATATTTTACCCTGGTCCTTCCAAACCGTCGTAATATACAGACGTCTAACTAAATGTATCAATGATATTTGTAGTTCTGGAAGAGTCTGTATTGAAGTGCTAATATCGTTTATTAGTTCATGAATGATAAATTTACAATTTATTTTGAATTGTGAATTAATTCCTTTTAAAATAGATTGTGTATTGTGAAATTATAATTCGTAAACTATTAGTGCATTAATGAACTAAATCGACATTAGCGCTGCGATACAGACTCATCGAGAACTACAAATTTTATTGATAAAAACACTGCCATTTGAATACATTTAGTTAGACGTCTGTATATATTTTCTCTGTGGTTAAAGTCAGGTTCAAATCCTGACTTTAATCCAATTTTTCTTTCTATAATTTGCAAAAAAACAATGAAAATCAATAAAATTTTGTATGATTACAGACATGTAGTTGTTTTATTGTGCGACGTTTCGGTTTTTGGTGGCAGCCATTTTCAAGCTAGATTTGTACAGAAATGAATACTGGATGGTACAGAACAAACAATGGTGTGAATGAATTTAAACCACGTGGCAACCATTACCATTCTCATCATAAACCACAAATCGCACAGATGATAATAGCCTCTCCGTGATGTCCGCATGTGGCGTACATTTGCCATCAGTTACTGAGTTACTCCACTTGGGGGCAGCAGCCCATCACCGTACAAATTTCATTAAAATTACTCATGCATGGCTGAACATACTCAGGCCATATGTGCACATTCCCAACATGCTCCCCTTTGCCCAGCGCATAGGGACGCCACTGGGCTGCATACATAAACACATAAATTTATGATTTGCAAATGCCCCTCGGAAACGGACGCCGTAAACTTTTCTGTATAAAATGTTTCTATGAACTGTCAACTGAATTGTGAAAACAAATATCTTTTATCACTGGTCATTTGCATGGCCAAATGTTAAACTGTAAACTTATTTTAAATAAATAGTAATTTTTTAAAAAGAGTAATCGACATTGCTATCAATCATTCGAGATGCTTCTATTAATTTAAACTATACTGAAAACAAAACGGATTAGCGCTAACACCGTTTTTAATATTATCTATAACTCTGTTTCAAATGAAAACAGATTAAAGAAATAAACTAAATCTGATGCTAATTAACTCTATTTTTAACTCAAGTTAAAATAAACTTGTTTCATACATTGAAAAGAGAGTTAAAAACGAAATAAAAAATGGTGTTAGCGCTAACCCGCTTTATGAATCTGCCTGATAAAGATCGATTGGCGTCATCAAAAAATATAACTAGATGAATGAATGGCATAGGGTGTTGCTACGTTTACATGTAACCAATTTTAAATTGTACTCTGCGTTGCTTCTTTCGAGATGACAAGATTTTTTTGACTTCGCAGATATTTTAGAGACTTTTAGTGCGTCCAGTACTAATAAATTGAAAATTAATAATAAAAATTAATGACATATATACTAATTTACCTCTCGTACAGCACTTAGGGGTAAAAGCGGTCTATTATTTGTATATTGTTATTCAAAATAAATTTACAGAGTGATCAAAAGGAATTGTTACAGTTGGCAATACAATTCCGGAGATCTTTTTATTCCACAGTTGGCACAACGCCAAGTAAAGACGGAAATGTTATTTGACATACCTAATAATTACAAATAGGTTATATCAGGAGTCTGGCAGCTAATAGAATTTTGACTTTTTAAGTACCTAATAGAAGTACTTTAGAAATAAATATAATAATAAATGTAGGTACTCAAATTTAGATTTAAATTTTCAAATGTCACTGTCAACAACAGGAAATGAATTTATGTATCAGGCTTACCAATTTCAATTATTTTTTTGTTTTGCCAACTGTAACAATTCCTTTTGATCACTCCGTATTAAATGAAGAATCAGAAATTGACATTTCTTTGGGCATTGTTATTGCATTTAAAAACTAATGTAGATGAAACTCAAAGACCTTAATGATATTTTGATGTTTGAAACAATTGATCAATGACAAGTCGATATAGACAGAAATTATGTGTCATGCAACGTGCAAAATATAAAATTTTTTAAAATGAAAAATTATTATTTTCAACATATGAATCGATAGTAAATGTAGCTATTATTCAATATTCTTATATAAGATTTGTGTTTCAATGCGTTTTTTTTAATTGTCATTTAAATATTGTACCAGTTTCTTATTAAGTTTTATCAGGATCGATGACGTCAGTCTATCTTTATAACGTTTTCAGTATAGTTTAAAATTTAACCTTTAGCGGAGAACATGGCCATAAATCAGTTATAAACAGAAAAGTAAATATTACGTTATTATCTGTTATCCTATTCTTTAATATTACATAGTTTTTTGGAGTTTTCTTTGATTCGATCAAAAAACCCGAGGATTTACTTCGAGGCGGTTTGTTTACAAGTTACTGCTTTTGATGTTATCATTTAGAATTTCAATATCTGTCAAGAAAATAACAACTTGTTTCGATTGATCGATTGTTCATGAGATATGTTGTCATGGCTTCAACAATGACGTAATTGTCACACCATTTGATATGGTGTATACATTACAGTGACGACACGAAGCACTTTTGTTTGACATAACCACCATGTTGTGGTAAACAAGGATTCTATAATTTGAATAAAAGGTTTCTACACATCTTATAACAATAAAATACAAAATATAAGAAAACTTCTAAAACGTAACTAATATTATGAAACAGTGTAACATAATTTCATACTTTTCTTTTCTATTTAAAACATGTTTTTACAATTGAAATGACAGTTCATAGAAACAAATTCTATCAACATTTTGTTGTTCTGCACCTAAATTACTCATTTTTATTAGTCAACCTCGCAATTGCCCTGTAAAGTCGCTGTTATCGCACTGAGGAATGCTCGGAGTAAAATACTTGGTGATAAAGTCGAAAATTATTGACATAGCTCGTTATTATTTTTATTATTTTTGTAAGAATTTCAGCAATGTTTGTATTATATTCAGAGCTGGGCAAGCTACTTAAAAAAGTAGCTAAGCTACAGCTACAGCTATTCTTTAAAAAAGTAGCTGAGCTACAGCTATTCTTTAAAAAAGTAGCTGAGCTACAGCTATAAGCTACATTTTGTAAAATATAGCTAAGCTATAGCTAGAAGCTTTTATTAAAGTAGCTGTTACATTTTAAAGCTACTTTTTTCAATTAGTGAATTACTAAATTTACCATTGTCATATGATCAGTTGATCAGTCTTTTGTTATAATGACTGTTAATAAATATAAAAAATCGCAAATGGACAATTGTACTGTTAATTTGTTATGCTATAATTCTTATTTATATCGGAATAAATTAACAGTCACATTAACAGAAGACTCCTAAACAGTCAATGTTTAGTTCATCTAATATTTAATACAAAAGTAGGATAGGTTAAGAACAAGTGAAAAATAAAATATGTTAATAGATTTTACATTATATAATAACTTGTTATTATATTAATAATAAAGAAGGTACAATTCAAATACAAAACAAAATTTATTAGGTATTTCATAATGAACAGTGGTAGCTTTAAGCTACAAAAAGGAGCTTTGGGCTACAAAAAGTAGCTTTAAGTTACGAAAAGAAGCTTTAAAAGTAGCTTCAATTGTTATAACAATAATTTTAAGCTAATAGAAAAAAAACATAGCTCGCTACAAGCTACAGCTATATTTTTTCACAATTAGTTAAGCTACAGCTAAGGAAAACGTAGCTAAGCTACAAAAGTAGCTAGCTACTGCCCAGCTCTGATTATATTACGATGAGAAATTTCGTTTATGCCCCCGAAACGGACGCTACTGACCACCCTCACACATACACACATAAACAAACGCACATGTACGTTTTCGCAAATGCCATGCGGGAGAGAGAGGTACAGAATTGCGAATCCTGAACCCTGATAGAATAACAGCAAACGCCATGCAATTGTTTGGATTTGCAACCAAATATAGACCTTAACTGTACTCTGCTTTGAGGGTATTTTGAAGGGGTGGATTTAATAGATTATCAGGAAATTCGTTAACATTTCCTGGGGTTGTATGCTCTATGCAGCTGATTCTAGAAGAGGGTTATTTTAATCACAGAGAAATAAAATGTATAGTATAAATACTATAAATGTCAAAATGTGCAATGGTTTTTGTAAATAGACATTTTATAGTGTTTAAACGAAGATTGATATTCAAACGGTAATCAGATTTATTTCTAGCGTTTCAAACGATGTCCAGTAAACAGCAAACGTAAGAGATATCTACTTACATCTTCAACAAGGCGTTAAAAGATTATATCCCCAATGAATACAGTAAAATAATTACCGTACTCAATTTTAATTACGCGGAACACGAAAAAATTGCAAGAAAGCAAAGTGATAAATTAATTTACAACGTTTACAGCACACAGGTCAAACAACTTGAAAATATTTGTGGGCCATATAAGCAGCATTGTTTTTTGTTTGTTTTAAAAATCACACTGAAAATCATCAATATGTATGAGAGCTCACAAATTATAGTTGGCTTTTTAATATGTCTGAGATACTCTGGCCCGTTACAAGGACAAAATACACAATGGTATGTTGCTTAATTATTATCACCATGGTTACATTGTTTAGAAGAGGCAAGCACTTATTTTATCATGTTTTCTGTGTTTACCTGCTCTACTGTGTTATTCATGGAATTTTCTTAACGCGATATTAATCATCTGTATTGGCTAAAATGTTTTTCGTAGATTTTTTATCATAATTTTGAAATTTAAAATCTTTGACCTGTGAAATACACAGTATGTCCCAAAAATAACGAAACTTTTAATTCAAATCATAGAACACGTAGCGCAATCTATTGAACATACACATTGTTAGAAAGATACATCTTTCCTCTTTCGAACGCACACAACTTCATGCAATCAGGTGACAGTTTAAAAATTTACGCGCATTTTAATGACAGTAGGTTTTGTGTTTATGTTGTAAAAATACAATGGAACAACGAGCAAATATTAAATTTCGTGTTAAACTAGGAATAAAATTTGCTGAGACATACGAATTGATGAAAAAAGTTTATGGTGATGATTGTTTATCTCGTTCACAAATTTATAAGTGGTGTGCAAAATTTAAAAATGGTCGTGAAGATTTAAATGATGATGAAAGATCTGGACGTCCAAAAGCAGGAAATTGTGCTGAATTAGTCGAAAAAGTATGTGAAATCATTGCTGTCGATGCGAATTTTACTGTTAGAATGTTGGGTGAAGAATTAAATACGAGTAAAAATACTATTTGTAGAATTCTAACTGAAGATTTGGGTAAAAGAAAGGTTTGTTCAAGTGAATGAAGACCAAAAAGTCGCTCGAGTAAGAACGAATTTTTGATGAAAAAATATATTTGTATCATCGACCGTCCTCCATATTCGCCTGATCTATCACCATGTGACTATGATCTTTTCCCAAAACTGAAAATTGCCATGAAAGGAGCGTTTTATGATGATATTCCAGCCATTCAAGCAGCTGTGACACAGGTGTTAAAGAACGTTCCTTTAGATGGCATAAAAAAATCTATGCATGCTCTAGTTGATCGTTCTAAAAAGTGTATTGATTCAAATGGAACCTATTTTGAATAAATATTAAGTTTCAAACATAATACAATGCGTTTTATTCTATATCTAAAAAGTTTCGTTATTTTTGGGACATACTGTGCATACTTATATACAGTAGCAGAGAAATTAAATTTTAATATGCATTATTATATTGCAAGAATATTTATATATGATAGAAATTATGGAAATTTCTTAAACTATTTTATCTGCAGCCATTAAAATAATATTACCGGCAATTAAAATATATTACAGTAAGATAAAGTTTTACACATTAAAATTATTGAAAATATGCATATAATTAATAGTAATGCGCATCACAAATACAAATTTATAAACAAAACTACATTTTTTCTCTATTTTAATAAGCGTATCAGTTTACAAGTTACAAAGTTTAGCTCCAAGTTTATTCGTTTTTGCTTACATACATAACATTTTATTTTTATCTTTTTGTCATAAATCTCGTGATATATTTACGGATTATAAACAACAAATCTATTGCAAACATTATTGTAGTATTTTACTCGACTTTATGAGCGTTTGACAATATCTATCAATATCAACTGTGCAAGCTTTTAAAATTTCTAGAAACTAAATTTTATCGCAGGCCGAGAACTAACCTATAAAACCGTTCTATATATACCTCACAGTGAACCAGTGACTCACAGCTGTTAGCAAACGCTTAGCAATAACTTTAAAACTGCTCTAATATCTGCCACCCCCATATTTTACTTTTGAATTACTCTGAACTTAAAAATAAACGATCGTTACAAACAATCACAGATTCATTTCTTATATTACTACAGATATTTTAAGAATTTCGACAATCATTACGTAAAACTTCACAAGTGATATTTGTTTTAAAATATATGACCTGCACTCATCATTACCGCAAATATAAAACTTTGCCAAATAATTTCGTTGTAATAAAAAAGTAAATTCAGCATGTCAGTTTTTTTGAAGGTTATTTTTAATTGTACTTGGTACGGTTTTCAAGTACAGTACCTAAATATATTTTTGAAGCGTAGGACAGCACATAAACATATATTTATGTAATAAGATACGTACGACGCTTAGTCGGTAAGAAATACGTGGGTATTTGAGCATCGAAAATAGAGTGAGCGTAGACTGAACAAAAACATATCGACTGTAATGCAGCTGTCTTATTGGAAAGTTAACGATAAATTTGAAGTTTGTAATCTTACAAGAATGTGACCGCATAAAAAGGAACATTATTCACTTGTTTGTTAAATTCCTATGGAATGATGCAAAAATACAGAATCTTAAATACCCTTTAAGAGAAAGGTATCCAGGTATGTCTGGGCCAAAAGTGAAAATATTGACATACGAAGGTGCACAAAAATTCAGAGAATTAAATATGAGCGGGAAAGTATTATGCAAATAAAAGTTTCCGGTGGAAAACGACGCCGATTGTAACCTCCCACAAGGCGTCGCCACCATGTTTGGTCATGGGCACCAGGGAAACACGACGCCTACAGCCGTCTCTGTTACTCTTGCAGAAATCCCACGGGCCGTCTCGTTTTATTTGCGATTCTGCGCATACAGGCCGTCCTAGAACTATGCGTCGTACAACAAACATTCGGTTGAGGTATAGAAGCGAACCTTTCATAAAATTACAATGACATTTGTAAAACGTTTAGTATATTAAAATACTGACACCCGCTATAATTTAAATGAAAACAATATTCATTCATATTTAAAATAAATGAAAACAGTGACCTGCCTCAAATTATTAAATTCCTTCAATCCAATTTACAAATATTGGTTTTGCAGAATAATGCGGCATTGATTCATACGCTTATTAAAAATATATATTAAAAACGACTAGATAAATAATACAGAAACTGAAATTAAAAGTGTATATTTTTATATACATGTATCCGCAGCCCGTACTGTTACATCATACTTGCACGTCAAGGGGGGCATACCCAAAAATAGGCTCCAACATTTCTATGCTAAGATAATGTTACTGCTGACTGCTGAGATAAGTCCATCGTCCAAAATTACCGGGAATTAGTTTTCTTTTAATGAACTGGAAAGTTTATAGATGACATACTAAAATTTTCATTTGAAACAGATGACTATCAACATTCGATGACTATCACTGTTTCAGCATCTGTGAATCTTAGGTTATGAATAAACAATTGCGAGTAAAAATATGCGTGCTTTATTACTATAATCTATTTTTTGACCTCTAATCTGTTTATTCTATAGGTGAATAATATTTTATATGTACGAATGTGGAATTTTGTTTGTAAACTATAATTTGAAACGTAGGTAATTTGATGATATTAACAGGTAGCACCATGTCAGCTGTCAATGTGGGAAAATATCGTAGTGTCAACACCATCGATTATTGAGAAGTGTACGTGACTAACCTTTTTCTGTTGTTTTTCCCAAGCGGGATCCAGAAGCCCCTCACGTTCCCATTCTTCTTCTGGTTCCATGTATCCATCACCGTACTGGTGATCCATACCAACGTTGTTATATCCGTCGGTTATCATGCTGAATGCACAGTATGCAAACTATTTCGTTTTTAAAGTTCGTTCGATAGACTTAATCCAAGCCGTGCTGAAACACACGACCTCACTGCACACCTAACCCCACTGACCCGAGCCCGACTGTAGCCGCTAGCCGTCTGCAAGCCGCGGAGCGAACGGAATAGATGCACTACGACGAGCTGTCTATGTCTATAGATACAACACGACAGTCCGACAGTCGACACGCTGTTCGAAAATACTCATTTAAAAGTGGGCTACACACACCGCACTGCTACTCTCGCTTCGACGCTTCAGCTTCGGTATCAGTCTCATGTCGTAGTCGTTTTTTATTCAACGGTGGGGACTAGAACAGGGACAATTATCTAGCATTGAACCTTTCTTTCTCCCCACTTCTCATTACAATGAACAAATACAAAACCATTTTTTAATTTGGTATACAAAATATATAGATGTATAAAATATATTTTTTTAAATAGCACAGGTAAAAATGCACAAAAATATAAAGAAAAAAAAATGATAGGTCCCACCGAGATTTGAACTCGGATCGCTGGATTCAAAGTCCAGAGTGCTAACCATTACACCATGGGACCTCATGCTTGTAAATCCTGTCTCTCAATTGATAAAGGTATGTGATGCAATTGTTTTTTAGACATATTGCAGCGCTATTACGTCATATAAGTGAACTACATTGACAACTAAACTTGGTTACTTCTACAATCATATACATATAACGAAATCATGGATACAACAAATATTTCAATAAATATAGACAAAATATGTCGATCTTGTTTAACAGAAGACGGAGAAATGACCTCCGTTTTTGATACAATTAGTTCTGAAAATGTAACAGTTACAGATATGTTAGAATCATGTGCTTTCTTGCAGGTAAGAATGCATTAAATTGTAATTAAATAATCCTTTGCTGTTTAATAAAATTCCAGGTTGAGAGAGGAGATGGTCTACCTACCCAAATTTGTCTTCAATGTTATTCTGCGATACATCAAGCCTACGAATTTAAATTGCAGTGTCAAAAATCAGAGGCTGTTATTAGGTCATATCTTAATGATGGTATAAGGAGTATACAAATACTCAAAATAGAAAGTGTAATACATTCTGAATATCAATTTATAAGTGAAAATGACGACGAAGACCTCGATGAAGATGCAGACTGTGGTACCATAGAAAGGGAAGAATGTACTGCTATGAAAGAGGAAAATTGTAATTCTATGGTAGAAGAATATACAACTGTGGAAGATGTTACAACAATACTTGAGGAACTAGAGGATAACAAAATAAATAATGTATCCAATTTTGAAATGCAGTTTGAATGTAAAGAATGCGATGAGAGTTTTGCTACAGATGAAGAACTGAACAATCATAAATCTGTTTCTCATGAAAACTCTAGCAATATCTGTCCTAAATGCTCGAGAAAATTTACACATGTAGAAATTTTAGATGTTCATTTAAGGCATTGTAAAATCCATGAATGCCATTTTTGTAAGAAAAAATTCCGAACAGCTGGTTACTTACAAAACCATCTAAAGAAACACGATCCAAATTTTATACCCGATGAAAAGAAATTTAAATGTACAGAATGTGACAAATCTTATACAAGTCCAGCAAATTTAACGATACATCAGTATTCACATAGCGGTATTAAACCGTTCAAATGCCAATATTGTGGAAGAGGTTTTACTAAACTTGTTGCTTTAAATTCTCACCATGCTATCCATACTGGAAAACGAGCGCATTTGTGCAGCGAATGTGGCAGAGGATTTACTTCAACTTCCATTTTGAATCAGCACAAGAAAATACATTCAGGTATAACAAAATAAAATATATTTATTTGACAGTTAATAACAATTCATTTCTTTGATTTTATTATTTTCTATTGCTTTGAGTTGCAAAGCAAGTCCGTTATAGTTCATAGTGGTCCACTTGATCATCATTTCGACTTTTCGTCATTATTTTTGTTTCGTTACTTTTTCAATGCGGATCTCATTTTTCTAACTTTTTTTCATCTTGTTATGAAACACTTACCAATCTTATAATATACTAATTTGTTCTATACCCTAATAGAAAAGTAGAGGTTTACACACTTAAAATAATTCATAAAATTGTTTATTATTACACAGCTATTATTTATTGTTCGTTGTCCATTAACATGCGCAAACTAATATAATTAATAATAAATACCTACTGTAGTCTCCTTGACTCCTGCTGGATATTATGTCACATATAAATTATCTTTTTGCGCTACCAATCTATTTTAACTTGTTTCGTACACTCTTATCTGTCATGGTAAGTTCAATTTACCGAACTGACACAGTTGTTGCCATGGAAACAATGCAAAACAAACCTGTTCCGGTTCATAACAGTACTCTTCCGGTAGGTAGTTCTTACTTGTCATTTCTAAATAATATTGGTAACGCAAATGAATTATATAAAAATAATAATTTTAAGAAAACCAAAAGGTACATACTCATTTTGTTTCGTTTTAATTTGAATAAATCTGCGAAATTTTCTAAATAAGTGAGTAAAAGAACTATGTTTCAATCGGACTAATATTTTGAGTCTCGTAATGTCATACTCCGCTATGCGTCATCCCGGCAACTCGACCCGAAAACTTATATTTTTAGTCCTAATGAAACCAAAAACTATTATCACTATGACAACTGTAGTAAAAATGCTACAAAAAAAACATGACGTATCCCTGGTAATGTAAACATTCCTGAAATAGCGTTCTTTTACTACTGAAAAAGTTGTAATATTAGTCATATTGAAATGGGTGAAAAAAAATTGTTGTTTGGTCACTATAGTAATAGCGTGTGCTTATCAAAATTCTGACAGATTAAAATAATTAAATAAATTTTATTTTTAAATAATGGCGCTAGCGCTTAATAGTATATTATAACCCAAGGTTAAGAAGACAATCATTATTGACCCAGCGCCAAGATTGTATCCCGAGGTGCCATCGAGAGTTATAAAGCGCTGTGTCAATAATGATCGTCTCAACCGTGGTTTATATACTGTTTTTTTTTACTACTAGTTCTGAAATCCTATTTAACGAATTTTATATTAATAATAACAAACATTTTGACATGAATATTTGTTTTTAACATTGTTCTTATTATTTTACATTCCTTGTTGGTAATAAAAGTAACAATGTTTGTAAAAAGAGATACAGAAAATTGTACTCCTCCAGAAATCATAGAAGCGGCACAAAATGTGCATTTTAAATTCATAATTTCCTTGAGATTAATGAGTTAGATAAATTAAGAAACTTGAATTTTTTTGAAAAGTGACAGTTCTCATAATTTACCTAGCAATAATAACCCATTATTGACCGTTACTAAGAATGTGGTAGAGAATAACAATTTCACGATTCAAAACGAAGTCAATAATGCCATGTTGCTGGGCTAATAGTGAAAAAGAATTATACAACACTTCGATCATTCTTGTATTGTAATATAACTATTGTAAATGTATTTAATTTATATAAAAATGGGTGCAAAGTGCTTTTGCAAATTATAGACCTCGGCGGCAAACTGTCACTTTTCGGACTACATAAATAGGTATTTTTATTTCAGGCGAACGTCCATTCAAATGTCCCCACTGCACTCGTAGTTTCACCGCATCTGGGGACCTCACAATCCACATGCGGAGTCATACGGGAGAGAAGCCCTACCTCTGTCCAACTTGCGGTCGAGCCTTCGCTCGAATCACTCATCTCAATACCCACATTCGTACTCATACCGGTGAAAGGCCTTACGTTTGTGGGGAGTGCGGTCGGGGCTTTGCCCAAAGTGGAGACTTACGCTCTCATCAGCGGACGCATACGGGGGAGAGACCCTACGCTTGCAACATTTGTAGTAAGCGATTCGTTCAAAGTAGTGGATTGGCCTCGCATATGGCAACGCATTCGGGGATAAAAGCTCATGTTTGTCATATTTGTAACAGAGCATTTTCACAAGCTAGCAGTTTGATGAGACACGTGAAGGCTCATTCATGAACTTCAGTTGTTGAATAATGAAATGACAATTAGGATAATTATTTTTTGTGGCAATTACAATGGCACGATGAATTTGCACCACGTGCTGTTGTCATACCACTGACAACGAAGAAGCGAGGTGGCATATAATTTGCCCTGTTAGTTGAATCCGCCTTATAAAATAACAATATTGGATCGAGGATAATTTTATTACTGTATGAGTTTAGATTTTAAGTAAATAAAATTGTTATTAATTTATTGAGTTATAACCAAATATAAGTTGTAATTTTTTGTGCTTAATTATACATATATCACTGAATCATGTAATACTAAAAATGTACATTTATTACTTTATTAGTGCCTAAAAATGTGCATTTATTTTAATACATACTATATAAATCACACGTATGAGTGTATGAATAAATAAAATAATTTGTATAAAAAAAACAGAATTATTATTGAAACAATATTTTTATTGTCTAACAGGTAGATTCATATAGCAAATTAGCGCTAATACTGTTTTAAAATTATACATACAACTATGTTTCAAATTAAAACCGATTCATGAAATAAATGAAATTTGATGCCAAATAGCATTCTTTTTATGGCAAAATAAACTTAATTCGTGAATCGGAAAGAGAGTTAAAAACAAAATAAAAATGGTATTTAACGCTAATTTGCCCGTAAAAATAAAAATTTAATTAATTAATTAAATGATTTTGAAAATAAGGGTTCAATATAACCACGTTTCTATTAACTTTACCAGATTTTTTTTGGTACGTACTAATTTCCGACCAATATAACGAAGGATAATTTTCCTTTTCTATCTGTTCGTCTTTTACTGGTGCTTTAGTAAATAAACTTTTAACGAAATAAAACAACAATTCACAGGCGCTAACAATTGAACCTCCAACACATAATGAGAAAAATCCTCCAATTAATGCTACAAAAGTAACATATTAAATTTATTTTCCAAATTATATAACTATTCAAATACCTATAAATGTTTCAATTGTTATTGATCGACTAATAGTATATTTCTTGCACCAGTTACTTTTAAAATATATTCGTATGCCACTAAACTGAGTCTGAATATGTCCAGATCTGACAAAATATTTATTTAATTAATGAAGTAGATAACTTAAAAACATTAAACTTACTTGTTCTTATAATACAGTGATTCTATAACACCACTGTAAGTAACACCAGAACAAGTCGGTAAACATTCGCACGTTACTTCATTTTCATTTACATCTATTTAAATATAAGTTATTATTATTTTTTTAATTATACATAAAATAATATTTACCGTTTTCATTTAACCTCATATGCAATGCCGAATAGTTATCTAAAAATTAATTAATATTATTATTAAGTAAAGTTTTATGTTAATCATATATTACTGAAATTTTTTTCTAAGCATGGTACGTCCATTAAAGTACATTCCCTCCATTTTCCTAAAATATTATTTATTAGTACTTTGTTGAATTATTATGGTTTTAAATTTACCGAAGTCATTATAGTAGTATGGAATACAGCCACACATACTAAAAATTGCATTGCTTTTGCATAAATGCATACAATTTTCAAACGTATAATCCACATTTGATAATTTAAACCCCTGAAATTAAGTTACAATTAACAAGAAAATAAACAAAATGTCAATAAATAGACCTCATTTTCAAACCAGCATTTTCTGGCACTAGTAGGTAACTGTCTTACTAGAGGCTCAGCTTCAAATAACTCAGGATGTAATTTCATTCCAACCTCTTTGCCTGGTTCTACTACTGTGTGAAAAACTGTTTCACTACTTGCATAAGTTTCTTTATTATGTGCTAAAACCTAGATTATTTCCGTAATAATTTGTCACGATTAATTATTTAATTATTTTACCAACATTCCAGTAACATTATAAGTAGGAGAAACATACTCTTCTACATCTATATTAAATCTTATATACAATCCGTGAATGGGTCCAGCAGTTGAGTAATATTCTTTTTTAATTTTTGAACTAAAATTAGATTTTATTACTTTTAAAATTTTCATGTAATGCGAAAATAAACAGAACGACTAAATCTTACTATAAATTGCTATTAAAAGAGCAACAAAATCCAAAATCTCCTCTAGATCTGGTAAAAATATCGGTACAATTTAATTGTTTCCCTGACCACGAACAATATTGTAACATTTTATTACATGGCTGAGCTAACTAAAATAACTGTATTAATTATGGTTCAAACGAGCATAATTTATAAATTGAACATACAGTTTCCATCCATGCAGAATTCTCTGTATATCCAGTTTTAGCCAAAACTTCATATATTTTTCGATACGGTTCGATATCGTGTGGTTCAGGATTTCTTAATAATGATAAATTATGTAGAAAACTTTTAGCTACATCTTCTTTAATCCCCTTTTGTACTCTTATCATTTTAATGCATTATTAACAAATTAAATTTTTTAATTATAATAATACAAAAATATACTTACAACATTTTAATAAATAGAGCAGCTTCAGATTTATAGACTGTATTGAAATTACAAATAGTAACAGCTGGAAAAGGAATTAAACTAACGGGGTACGTTGTAGTATCAACTGTTTTTGTAACCGGCTGGTTATAAAATTCAATTAAATTATTGTAAATTAAATCATAAAAATATTGGACTGCGATGAGAAATATAATAATCCAAAATATCATTTCTGGCCAATATGTACCTCGAAATATTGTACACAAACCATGGATACTTATATTTTTGAAATAATATTTTATATTTCTATAAAAATTTATAAAAAATCCTAACATGTTTAATATAACTATTATGTGAACATTAAACCTAATTCAGGTATTATTGATCATTTTATACTTGAATAAAATCATTAATATTTCATAGTAAAACTTTGTCATTATTTTTTTTGTAGTTCTAATGCATCTTTATAAACTTAGAATATCGGTATAATTACATTTTAATTTGAAACATGGTAATTAATAAAAATAACAAATCTTATCAATTATTTATTGATAAATTTTCCATTTCTACATCACAATTTGTAGTTTCGCTTTGTACTAATTGCACTAATGGTCGGGATCCAAATGTTTGATTAACTGATATAAATAATAAATATTAATTAACTAAACTTTTAAATTACAAAATTTTTATAAAACTTACCTGGATCAATTGTTCGCAAATCTAAGACGGAAAAATTATTATTTTTGTTCTCACCTCCAGATGCTATCACAAACGGAAGATCTGGACAGTATTCTAAGCAATGGATTATATCCATTTTCATTTCTTTTGTATGAATTAAAGTTGGGATATTGTTGTAAGAATGATCCCAAGTTTTTAAGGTTCCATCGCCAGAAGTTGTAACCATTAATCCTTTGCACTGTCTACTGATTTCAAGACCCGTTACTTCTTTATCATGCGCTTCTAAACTCCATAATAAACCTTTTCTAAAATTAGAAACAAACAATTAATTGCTGCTTTTGAAAATATTTTTTTATATATAAACCTGCAATCGAAGCACTGAACAGAACCAACACTAGTAGCAGCTAAAAAGCTGAAAGGTTCCATTGGGTCCCAAATAATTCTTTCTGCCTCCCCGTCCAACTCCCATGTTTTGTAACTCTTATCAGTTCGACAATCAAAAACTTTGGCAGTTTTGTCACAACTACCCGCCAATAATGTTTGGGCTTCAAAATCATGCCACTTTATACATTGTACTTTATCTTTAAATGCTTTTAAAGTAGTATGAGGCTTTCCAGAATCTAAATCCCAAAGTATAACTGTCTTATCAACAGATGCACTGCCAATAATGTGATGAAAATTTCTGTTCCATGATAAATCTAAAACAGCATCCGCGTGGCCGATGCGAGATATTCCTTTTCTTCGACTGCCTTGGCGGCCTAAAGTGAAGGCAGGTTCTAAGCAATTTACGACATCTAAATCCCAAACTTCAATAATAGGACTCATTGATCCTACAGCGCAGTAACTGCCAGGAGTTGTTTGTCCGACTTCGTGGTCAAGCCATTCAAGACATAAAGGAAAACTAGACAAAAGTAAATCGTGATGCACGTACAATGAACCTTCATCTTCATTATAAACTGTAATAAAATTTGTTAATGTTTATTAATTATGGTATAATGATAAAAATATACAGGCAGATTCAAAAACAGGATTAATTTTGGAGTTCGGCATCGCGCATAATCTGCTTTATGAACCTGACTAATAAATATTTTAAGCGTACCATATATTTCAAGAATACTTGCATCGCCTTCTACATGTCCAACAAGAATTAAATTGTCGTCAGGTCTAATAACATCGTCTTCTTTCTCGGAATCAGAATCAGAGTTGCCATCTTCCTCTTCCGCCGGCATCACAGCCAACGAAGCAATTCCAAGATTATCACCAATATCAGCTTAAAATATAAAACTGGTAAATTATAAAATTACAGGTACATATTAGATTAAGGTACCTTCTTCATCATATTTATCTAAATCATATTCATCATTATTTTGCGCATTAGAACCTTCTTCACCATCTCCGCCGCTGTTATCTCTATAAGAATGTTGTGTGTTAGTTCCAAGTTGTGAATTTTAAAATCATATAAATTATACCTCAATTTTAATTCCGTTTCTGCAATTACCTGCCTCAACTCCTCTTTTGTTAACTGAACCTAAAAACATTATTCTTCCGGTTATTATAAATAAAATTCAACTTCAAAAACATGTTTTACCTTTTCTGGATTAGCTTTTGCAACACCACGCTTTACCCATTTTATACATGGAACAAAATTAATTTTCACTGACTGAGTTCCTAATTCTTCCATTGTATTTTGTAATATATTGTTTTAACTGTCAGAGATTTTAACGATACCAATCCTAAACGTTCCACCTAGGATCACATGCACTCAACAAACCACGTGGGAAGGTTTGACAAGTGACATTACCTTATGATTTCATTCTAAAGAGATTTATAGAACGCACACTACACGACCGCAAATAAAAACAACTGCAAGAAGTGATAAGAAGTGAATGCGCACTGTACAAACAACCTGCTGCGCACAGATTTACTTATTATTCAGATGTCTATCTCCTGGTTTACGAAAATTGCGCGCAAGTGCTGCACTCTTGCATGTGGTCCATAACTAATTAGACAAGGATAGATATATGTAGCGCACTAGATTATTTTTATTTTATTTCAATTATTATACTTTTTAAAATCATAAACTAAATATATTTTTAATACATTTATTTAATCAAATAATGTACATAAAACATGAGGAAAACATAAGATACATAAATTGAAAGATTTCTAGTATAATTTCAATTACTATACCCTATAAAATATTTCTTTTTGAAAACAAGTTAGTAAAACATATCATTTGAAAATAATTACATAATTTAAACTTATTATATTAGAAATCTTGCACATTAATTTTATATACAGTACAATCAAATTCTAGTTAACCTAATAGAAAAATCTTCATAAATAATCTAGTGTTTTTTAGAATTGAAGTTACAAACAACAAATTAATATATTACGTCGAATTCGGTTATATACCTTCTCTTTTGATGTATTTTGAGCCAAACATGATAAGAAAAAAGAAAATCATTATGTAGTTACTCTATTAGTAATATTCGTGAACACTTTACTCTGTCAGCTTGATCACAGTACATTATAATGTAGAATTCTGTCGTTAGCCATTTTTTCTTCTCAATCAATCAGCTGATACGTACTCTGTAAGCGAATTTATTTCATTAAAAGAACAATATTTTATTAAATATATTTGTTGTTACCTTGCTTGGGCGATAAGTAAATTAGTTCAGCCGTCGTGATATGTTCATCTGTCGGTAATGGCATTATCTCGTGATACGTCGAAGTCCACGAGTATTAGAACCCAGAAAACGTGGCGATAAAATTCAGTTTTAACATTTCGATGTAAACGGTCTTTCTCTTTCTCCACAACTCGGCACAAATACATAGGACATGGAAAATAAAAAATATAAATACAAATAAAACATTTTTTAAACAAATAGAAAATGTGAATTTGATTTAAATATTATCTTTTTGAAGTTACTGTAATATGGATATTACTGATTATATGATTCTTGAAATCAAAATGTATTGTTGCAATCATAATTAATTGTTGGAATGAAAATATTTCATTATTGAAAGCAAGTAGAGGTAGAAGTCTTGCCAGGATCTAAATATGTATTTCTTTTATGCATTTATATGTATTCATTGCTATTATATTTACTGATATTTTTTGTGAAATTTATTTTTCGTTTCAACTATATTTTACTGTATTTTTAATCATATTTAAAATTAATATATTATGTATATTGCTTACCTTTTATTTGGAGTTATATTTCACTATTACAACTAGTTATCAAAGTATATTAACAGTAATTGCACATAACAAATTATTATTTTCAGTCATCTTTAACATGTCAAATGGTTGTCATGACAACAACAATATTTAGTTTTCCCACAATTCCTCACGGAATAACTAATTTTAATGTATGTGCTGCGGAGTGCTGCCATCTCGTATGTGGTCCATAACTAAACCGCTGTCATGGGATATGCAATCTAAGTTACCTGGCCCTGCTGCTGCGCGTTCGATTTGCACCAAATCTCAGTGAATCTCACCTCACCACAGTTTGACAGCTTTTTTGTTGCAGACCCGTATGAAACTAGTATAGAGAAATCGGAAACATATTTTAGAATGCCAGGCGGACGATAGATGGCTCTGTTGGCGAATTTCAAATTTTAACCGTTTCTCACAACGTAAACTAACAGTTGATAGAAGCAAATAGAAACGATAGAAGTGTGTACATGAACAGTGAAATAGTGATTTTTAAAAAATAATCCTTGTTGTATATCAGCTTAATACGAACCCACTGTGTTCGTCAGTGCACTCAAAACATTAATTTTAAGTGGTATACTGCACTTCTTTGGAAATAAATCAAATTGTGAACAAGACGATGCTGTATTGTTTAACAATTTTAAAGAATTCTTGATGCCTCTCACACATAGACAAACTAAATATTGATTTAAGTGATAATAATATTATTTTAGACCAATTCAATCCCTATTCTGGAAGTCATGCGAACAAATTCGTATATAAATTATGATTAAAACCATAGCAACAGTGTCAAAATCTTTGCATGTATGTCAAAATGTAACATAATTGCTACGGTTTCAATCATAATTCACATGAGTTGAAGAATACGAGCCCAGGCCGAAGAAAACGAAGCAGAAAATAACTTATATATTCATTCGCATAAGGCAGCGGATATATTATAAATAAAATAAATAGTTATTATATATTTGTTTCATTTTTTCAAACAATCCTGTCATTAAGAAAAATCAACAAATAAAATATGTGTGCATGCGTGCGCACGCGCGTTTTTAATTTTAATTTGCCAGGAGGACACGGGAGGCAGCACAATCGCGTTTCTATTTTTTAGCATTAAGTTTCTCTTCTCGTTTACTTTAAGGTTCTCTGGTTGCAGACGTTAATTATTGTACTTCTTCTCGACAATCAACAACAAACGTTTTCTTTCAAATTCTTTGTTGTAGATTATAATTGTGTGAAAAGTGCGGATCTAAGTTGATAGTACGTTATTCAAGATCGTTTCAAAATTCTAATTGCTTTCACTTTATCTTATCTGGTTTCTAGAACATAGAGGTACCCGGTAGATTTTGTTATCAGTACGTGATTGGCAACATATTTCATTGTAAGTATACTTTACTTTCATAAATTGATAGTTTATTTTAAATGACCGTTATTGTACCGACAATTATAAAATACTTTGCAAGAACTTAAAAAACAAAATATTTTAAGACAGATAAACCGTTTTATTCTTCGAAAATTTTATTTATTAAGTAATATTTTAAATATTTCGGGTAAAAATTATAGGAAAATGCCTTCTAAGAAATCAGGACCAAAAAATGCATTCTTTTACTTTATGGAGGAATTTAGAGAGCGAGAAGAAACACGAGGCAGATTTTATAACACATTAGCAGAAGTAGCTGCGGCTGCCGATCCTGAGTGGCAGGTTAGTTCATTCTTTTTGTATAATTATATGCATGATATTTTATGTTTTTCATTTTCATCATACTGAAATCATATTTTAATGATTTTCACAATCATTGAAAAATATAGTTAGGTATATACTATTTTATGTAGAGGTTTTTTTAATCATTAGTATTTGATAAAACAGGAAATGTCTTCTGAAGAACGTAAACCGTATGAATTAAGGAAAGAAGAGCAAAAGGCGAAGAAGAACGAAAAAAAGTACACAGCTTTGGGAGAAGATATAGCAGTAGTTAAGAAACGTGAGGAGGAAGAGGAACGTGAAAAGAAACTAATGATACAAAATATTGAAGAAGTGGTAGCGGATGGAAATGGTAAGATATTATTATCAACTTGTGCATAAAAAGATAATAAGTAATATAATTGCAGATTATGTTAACAAAATCTTCTTCGTTGCTCACGTGAATCACTATTGCTATTGTAATGCACAGAACAGACATATTCCTGCGGAAATTTCCATTGTTAGATTTAGTTTGCGAGATGGTGTTTATCTTGAAGACTGTTGTCACATTATTTTGGATACTGGTAATATTTCGTACAAAAAGTATTCTTGATTCATTTAATCATTTTGTATTGATTAGGAACTATGCCGCTCGGATATCGTTTAGCTGCTCTTACTGTTTCCGAAGAAACTCATAAGATTCCGGTACCACCTCATGAAGGCGATATGGAACAAGTTAGCGAAAAAGATATGCGCAAAGCATTTTTATCCATGACTGACTTTCTTAGGGTACGTTTTTTAATTTTTTTTTATTAATTTGTTGTAACTAAGTATTTTTATAGAAAAATTTGAATCCACGTGAACTCTTGCCACCTGTTTATGTTGATGATTCAAATATGGAAATGGCGAAAGACGTTTTTCGTAACATGCATGATCAGTTTGATGGTATTTTATCATTATTTATGTATAAGAAATTCAATCTTATAGTGTCTTGTTTCAGGTGATAACGTGTACAATGAAATATCCGTCTACTCTTTATCGTATTTGTTTTTCGTTCTGAGAAATGCTGCTCATTCCAACGTAGCCGGAGAACGAGCTTTTCCTGTTCCTACAATTCCGCAAGCTGAGTTGGAAAAAGATATCTATGATTACGTTAAAAAAATAGCTTGTAGTGTAAATATAAATATTAATTATTACAATTATTTTTAAAAAACAATGAGTCTGCATCCGGATTTGAACTCAGAACCTCCCAATTGCAAATAGACTCATTTTTTTTTTATAATTTTATATAGTATCTGAGACTATATTATTAATAACCATTTTATAAACAATATTTTTCAGTTTGTATTTTTATTGATAGTATAAAATTCGCAAGTGTCGGTATTGGATACATGTTTTTTTGCTCTGTTTTCTTAGTTCCACAACTCGACTGAAGATGCTTATCCGCACTGCACTCTTTCAAAATGTGTCCGAAAAATTTTCATCATTTGCGATCATACTTGCTACGATTTAGAAATTAATTTAATTCCTGGACGCCATATTCCGCAGAATGCAAATATACAGAGACTGGAACAGCGTCCTTCTTCGCAAATATCGGTAAAATATGTCATTCTTCAAATTAATGTGGTTGTTTATAATATTTCAAATTTCTAGAATAATTGGTCAACTGTCTCGAACAATAATAGCCGTCCGTCTTCTAGTCTCTCTAATGGAGTTCGTAGCTATGCATCTACTGCTACAAACTCTATGCAAGGAGTAGCAAAACAAACTTCAAATCTAAGTTTGAACAAACCGAATCAAAAATCTACTGCTGCTGCTGCTGCTGCTACCACTACATCTTCTTTTGCTACCGCTGCTAGTACATCTGCTTCTACCTCGCGACCTCCTTCAGTCCGTAAGCCACAAACAATGAGTAAGTAAACCTTAACTTTAATATTAGCTGTATTCAATTTGCTACATGGTTCATTTTAATCAGTTCAGATAAATTAAACATGTCTACATGAACTGAATTAAGCAAACTGATGCATTCATTGGGGGTGTATTACTTTAAGGTAAAGCGGATTCATTAAATCTAAAACTGGAAATAAAGAGAGAAGTATTCAGTGAAATAAATATGTGATCTGATACAATACGTGTAAACTAGATCTGATCCAAATGGCAAATGGAATACACCTATTTTAATATTTCCTCCATAATCATGTTAATTTTTAGGTATGGCTGTGAGTTTCAAACCAACGCAAGCACCAGATCTCAACAACGATTTTCCTGCTTTGGGAAGTCCTAGACCACAATCTATGGGCCGCGGTAAATATTTTTATTTGATTAAAATGAGTTTTATTTATATTATTATTATTTATTTATTAAACGATTTTTTTTATTTAGGTCGTGGACGTATTCTGCAACAAATGATGAACAAGTAAAATGGAAAATTCAACTTTTAAGTTACCAGATTTGTGCCAGAATGGCTTTTTTTTGTGTAAAACTAGGATATTTTTATAACTGTTAAAATTGTCATATTTTATTCTCATAGTTTTATCTTACAGAACAAATGGATATAATTTAGGATTGACAGATTCCTGGATATAACTTATTTAAATATTTGCATACCACTCCTTTGAAGTTAACCAAGGATTCATTCTGATCCTCTTGATCAAAAATCTAAAAAAAAATAATAATTTGTATTACAATGACTGACATATATTGTCTAATAATTTTGTTAATTTGCTTATTTTGTACTTAGTAATATGCATAATGTATTTAAGTTGTTTTCGTATTATTCTTATGATCAATAAATACTTACTCCGTTGTATATTATTGTTGGTACAAATCGTGGAAGAACATTTTTAGTTACTGACTCTGCTTGTAACTGTAGTAATATTCCAGTTTGGCTGTTGTAACACTGGTTAACATAATCCCAGTTTAATCCAATTTTGATTGCACACTAAAAAAAAAATGTAACTACTGTTTTGTATTCTGAATTTAATTTCAATTATAATACCGATTGTCCAACATCATTTTTAGCAAATGAGTTCATAAAACACTCAACAAATTGGACTTGTGCATTCGTATCTTCAATTCCGTTCAAAGCACAGGACTGAATTTTGTTTCCTGCACATTCCATTGGACCATGTTGGCATTTAAAGTGTTGACCGCCATTCATGCTCTATACAATCATATGAGTGTTTTAATATTAAATATATTTAGCTAATGGTTGCTTTTACAAGTCAACGATAAACGCCGGTATAAATATCAGCATTTAATAGAACCAAGGTTTGTAAAATTAATGTGTAAATATTATTTCAAATAAAAATGCGATTTATCTGAATCTTGTTAAAGCAACCGTAAAACTAAATTTAATTTTTAAGATTAAAATAGTATATTATAAGGCGCTTGGTCAATAATGATCTCAACTGTGGTTTATATATTTTTTTCAACACTAGCTTAAATCCTATTTAACGAATTTTATATTAATAATAACATAAGCATTTTGACATGTATACTTAATAATATCTACAAAAACTAAGCAGGCAGATATGAAATTCGTTTGGTTTTATTATTTGAAATTCATTTTGGTAACAATAAGTAACAGTGTGATACGAGAAATTGTAGTCCTTCGAAAATTATAGAAGCGACACAAAATGTGCAATTTTAAATTCATAATTAATACTCTCCTTGCAGTTAGAACCAATTTTGCCATCTCCGGGTAAAGTTCCCAATAACTATCAGAAAAATAAATTAAAAAAATGTGCATTGAAATCATAGCATAAATGGTAAAAATTGTATTGAATGTCATTTTCTGATGCGATATTTTTTCAATTATTCTGCTGATAGTTATGGACACTTTATCCGAAGATAGAAAACTCTGCTCTAAATGAGTTAAATAAATTCAGATTTGAATTTCTTTGAAAGGTTCTCATAATTGACTTAAGTCAATAAAAATCCATTATTAACCGTTGCAAAGAAACAGTAGCGAAAAACAATTTCACGACTCAAAACTAAGTCAATAATAGCATATACCGATTTTGGTCTATGATACCGTATATTTTCTGTTATATATTAAATAAGGAAAACAGGGTTGTGAATTATATACGTATTAAATAATAAATATTAATGTTCCGAATCATAGTTTTACTTAAAAGTACTTACTGATGATTTCCCGAATGGAATAAAATTAAGATTAACGTAGGGAGATAATTCTGTCCAGTTTGGATAAAGTTGCTCATTTATAAATTTTATGCTGTCTGGGCATAGTGATTCGTATAATATTGTTACATCAATCTAGAAGAAAAATTAAAGTGGAAAAACAATAAATATAATTATATTTATAAATACCTTTGGATTAGAAGCACAATTAAATGGTAACAAAATAAAACTTAACGTTATTAACAAAAAAATTAATTTGCACGACATAATTGCGAAATGGTCTCGAAAGAAACTGATCTAACTATGAATTTAAATGTATTAATATGAGATTCTTCTGACCTAGTTTAGTTATATTCAGAGAAAGGAGATTGTTTAGGGGTACCGGTACCTGCATGAGATAAAAGAGAAAGTTTTTTTCATACAAACATACCGTAAAAATTATGTACATCGTAAATAACATCCTTTGTACAATAATAAACAAAAGGCAAAAATAGAAAAATGAAACTCTTTTGCTTAATACTTTATTTTTGTAATTACAAATAACATAATTTTAGATTACTCTGCAGGCCTAATAACAATAAATCGTGACAGCATAAATGCAAGAACTATTGTAGAAACAACAAAAATGACCACAGTTGTATAAAATAATTCTTCCGTAAATACATCAGTAAACGACGGTACCTGACTGTACAGATGTTCAATCAACTTTAGTTGATAGTTTTTCGAATTTGCTTTTACTGCCATGACTAGATTTACTTAACTACATTCAACGTCTTTTTCCTTGCTTTGGCTTTGTGGATTTTGGTTGTTGTATGGGTGCTGTATCATCTGGTTTCACTAATGAACTAACATGTTTGTTATAGATTTGTAGAAGTTCTAATACTGTTAAATTTCCAGAGAGCAATTTTAAACTCCTGCAAAATAAACAAATAGAAATTTTTGTTTAAAATTAGGTTCTAGAATACATTACTTGGAATTAGCTAGATCTATTTTGATAAATGGCTCACTTCTATCACAAACAACGTTTGTTCTTAATAAACAGCTTAAATTTGTGTTGATGATTTTCGGAGCAGAAACATAGTATAAGAAATCCCTGAAAACATATGTATTATTTAGAAATTCGGATAGAAAATGTTGGATAAAAATAGTCAAGTTAAACGCGCATGTATTATAAATAGAATTAAAGATCAATACATTTTTTAACCTCAAAATGGGACTTACCTAACTGCTTTTGCATTTTCGTGGAAAGGATCGAACTGCACTTGGATTTTCTTAACTGGTTTTAAATTAACTATTTTTAGTTGTTTTCCTATTGCACTCACTAAACCAGCGGATCTTTTAAATGTACCACTATATGGAATAGACATTTTCGTCAAATGACAGTTCTAATCGCACGTGTGCTCAAGCCTCAAGTTCACTGAAAAATTTACATACAGATTTTTTTCCGCTTTGTCAAACAATTATTGTTCAAGTAATATGTGTATTCCTACCTGATGATTTGGTGCTTTAGACATAGGATTAGATCAGTTTTTAAGTAAAAATTTATATTTTTCCGCATATTGCTCAATCCAGTTTCAATTTATGTACATGTACAATACAAATATTTAATAACATATAAATCAAATCGCTTAATACAAATTTCAGTTATTATATGCTATTTTATAGAAATACTTTATTATTTAACTATCACTATGAATCCATTGTGTTTCCATTGTTGGCCTGGTTGGTAACTCAGTGGGATAACAGATGAGTAAATGGCCATTACCGAACCTTTGAAATGAAAATGAGAAAAACAAAAAATAAACAAATGATAAGTGAATAAAAAAATGCGACCGGCACATAACTTCCTCAGTCTATGAAAAGGGTAGTGAACTACTTTGGGCCAGTATTTCAATCTCCTAATAAAGTACCTACTAATTTTATCCATCTAACAAACAAACAAAAATGACAATTCATGTAATGTTCATAATTTGAATATAATTTCGGTGCGATATTTTTTGTTTATAAATAAAATATTTAGATTTTTTTTTATTAAATAAGCCAAATGATATAATTTTGAACTTTTATAACTGTATTTCAGGATTGTAATTTATCCGAATGAGTAATAGCCATTAGAGGCGAGTTGAATACTATTATTATTCAACTAAAAATTACACTTTTAAGGTTTTAGAATCTTGACGAAAATAACAAATATTATACGTTATATGACGTGAATGTCAAATTGTAGTTGTTTGTTAATAATAAATTATTACTCACGACTATCGCAGCAGTTATAGTAATGGCGATGTGATTGGCCACAACCTGTGAGTATATATTATTACTCCCGGCCGTAATTAATGAATTTCAATAGCTATCAAGGAACGCACATACCTATAATGAATGTATTACCCCTGATCAGGGGTATTACTTAATGATCGAAGACAAAATAGTTATGTGCATCTAGCGTAAAAAGTCGTCTATTACTGCTTACGCATGGAGATTGTTGATCGAGATGCAGCCGAGAGTAACAACCATGCAAAAGCAATAAGGGCATTTTTTGCTTATGGTGCATACAATATTTTTTCTACGACTATATAGAAACGCTTGAAAAATAATATAAACTTATTTTTGACAGTTTTTCTGTTTTGAAATTCGCCTAGAAATGTTGACAGTTTTCATGTATCCATGGATGATACACTTTCTTTACCGTTCGGCGGGCGGCAAAATCCTCTTGCCGCTCAGCAAATAACAAAGTTAAACTTTCTGCATTCGATTGATAGCTCGAAATGTCTACTTTCTGCTCGGTCGTACGAAAAAAAATATTTTGGAAAGTGTTTTATTTTGAAATTTGTTTGGAAATATTAAGTTTTTGTGTATCCATGGATACGATGACATATCCTTTAAAAACACTCACTTTCTTCACTAAAGTGGAAAGTGCCTACTTTCCATACATTAAATAAGCGATCTGATTAGGGAAATAAAATACTACCCTTCTATAGACGGAGGAAGTAAAGACTAAAAACAAAAAACTACAAATTTAAGTAATGATTAATGGCATAACATACAGGGTATTTGTTCCTTCCCGCACTGTTTCAAGAGGATCTCTTTGGTATTGGACGCTTTCTTCGGACGCAGGTTCTTCATTTTCTATATGGAGGTCTTGATTGTCTATCATCCCTTCATCATTATCAGGAACAATACTTTCTGAATTATCAGCATCCTGAACTTCTATCACAGCAGTTGTGGCGTTAGCTATTCTAGGTGGTTGAGAACCAGAATTTCTTCGACGTGTATGTGTATTTAAATGCCTTTTCATGTCCGATCGAACACGGAATGGCTTTCCACACACTTCACAAGGATGTGGCTTTTCACCTATAATTATTATTTTTTTAATATCTTAAATTCGTTAGATATTATTTTAGAATCTGTTAATACCTGTGTGTATTCTTCGATGATTCTGTAAATAGGAAGATGCCCTAAAAGTTTTTCCGCAAAATTCGCAGCGATAATTTTTCTCTCCTGTGTGAATTCTCCGGTGAACAATTAAGGAATATTTTCGTGCAAAATCTTTTCCGCAGTATTCGCACTGATATTGTTTTTCGTCAGAATGAATAGATATACAATGATATTTTAAATCACCACATTGCCTAAAATGTCTTCCGCAATATTCACATTTATACGGTTTGTCACCTGAATGTAAGCGTATATGAACCTAAAAGAAAATCGTGTCGAAAATTGTAATAAGTCGAAAGGGTGGATAGAAATAAGTAGTGGGCACAGGTTTAATTGTCAATAAAGGATTTTGACAATTAAGCCTGTGTCCACTAATTATTTCTATCTAAAAGAAAATCATTCATTATTAAATGGAATAATATAAATTTAAGTAATTCTTACTTTGAGGGCACTAGCTGCAAAGAAACTCTTTCCGCAAATATCACACTGATGCGGTCTCTCCCCTGTGTGCCCTCTCATATGATACATCAACGAATTCCTGTGACTAAACACTCGATCACAATGGGGACAAAACAAATTCCCATTTTTCCGTCTCTTTTTTCTCGTCCTGCTTTTGATTTCATAGTCCGATGACTGTTCTAATTTCGTTTCAATATTTGCTTTACATTCTTGAAGATGTTGTAATACTTCTTCGTTGCTGCTGAATATTTGGCCACACAGATGGCAAACCTGGCCTTGAGCATCAAGCTCTTGAAGATCAGAGTCTGATGTTTGAAGGGTGGCAGCGTGATACCATACTTTTGAGTCAGGACCTTCTTCGCCTGAATCTCGATCGTTTGCTTCTACCACACTGCGGATTCCTTCCATAAGATCTTCTGGTTCGCTGAATTCATCTTCAATCTGAATAAAAAAATATTATAAAAATTACATGTATCACGCAATGTTCCATCATAAGATATACCACGAGTCTTTGAACACTAAATATTTATTCTACAATTAATCTTCATCAAATATTGTTATCCTGGAACATCACTTTCGCTTCATTTATTTATTTATTTGTTACTCTACACAACAGAAACTTAATCCCAATTACAGTACAGGGAGCCTACGCTTATAGTGGAATACGAACCAATCAGACACAATCGTATTTTTGGATATAAGAAGTCAGTAAGATATGAACGCACGACCTCTTGCTTCTAATTAAGAAACGCAAGTATTATTTCGCTTTTATCCACTGGGCTACGATTGCCATAATAATAATAATAATGTAACATCACGTCTTTTCCCCATTGTTGGGTTTGATATTCTGTCGTTGCAGGTCTGAGTAAATGATATATTTTTACGTGTAAAGTACCAAGGGATGAAAATAATCTTTCATTACATATACGTTTCACATGCACTCTTTTCATATCATTATACTCAATCTCACACTCATTATGTATCAATGTATTCATTTTTGTAAACTAAAAATAAATTGTAAAGAAAATAATTAAATAAACATAAACATACCCTATTATGAACATCCCTCATGTGTGCTTCAAACGCCTTTTGCCTTCGGAAATTTTTACCACAATGAATACAGTTTAAAGGCGGCAGTAATGAGCTAAGTAAAGAATCTTTTGATTCTTCAGGTTTTGATGATACAGAACCATTCTATGAAACAAAATTATTATTAAAAAAATATTTAATGAAGTTTTTTAGTAATGTATACCTCTTTAACTTGATGCGAAACTAAATTTGGTTCATAATGCGTTTTTAAATGTTCAAAAAATTGTAACTGATCATTACACATTACTCCACAAATTTGGCAGGAAAAAGGACTTGGCTGAACAACAATATTTACAGAATGGCATGTGCTGTGAACGTTTAATTCTTCAGCTGTGTTAAAAATCTGATCACAAGTAGTACATTTATGTCCCTTTCTTGAAACAGTGCAGTTCTTTTTTAACTTACGAGAAATTCGCTTTTTATGTGGAAGACTTTTCTTGGATGACCGAACATCATTTCTTAAATAAACGAAAATATTGATGCGATAATATTACAACAATAAATTTTGACGTACTTATTTTCGCAATCCGAATCCCGCTGATGTTGAATTGATTCTTCATTTTCATGTTTCACAGTTATGTACTCATGTTTTATATTTGCTGTAGAATATCTCTCGATAGGATCTACTGATATATTGCCATACTACAATAAAAATATTATGTTACACTAATAAAAAGGTAGATTTAAATAAGTACCTTTTTTAGGATTGAATCGTGATGTAAATGTCTTTCTTCAATCGTACTTATGTAAGCATTGTTAACTGATGATATCACAGGTTTATTGACAGGCGAAATAACAAGTTGTTGATCTACTAAATTTACTTTTCCGTTTTCTATAATAAAAATGTAAATAATATTCCGCTCATATATTAATTGTTCTTATAAAAAACAAACCTAGGTGAGAGGGAGATACTAAAGAAGCTAAAGAACTTGTGCTAACTATAACATTTGAATCCTGATGAAGCTGTTGCTGCTTTTGTTGTTGCACAAGTTGTACAGCTACAAGAGCAGCGGCCAAATTACGATCTTCTTCTGTTAAATCATGATCTAGTAAATCTTCAGCAGCATAACTGACCGCTGGCAGGTATTCATTGTTTGTCATATCCACAACTAGACCACCATGTGATGGTAGTAATTCACCACTTAGTAGTTGTGGTTCAACTCCTATCCTCTGCATCATAAATGGGGGAG
Organism: Pterostichus madidus; assembly: GCA_911728475.2. Classification (NCBI taxonomy): domain Eukaryota; kingdom Metazoa; phylum Arthropoda; class Insecta; order Coleoptera; family Carabidae; genus Pterostichus; species Pterostichus madidus. The sequence continues at coordinate 25,479,565 of OU452312.1, forward strand.
ATACTTCTGCCATCGTTACATTATCCAGAAGTTCGCGACTCGAGTCAGAACCCTCCATTATTCTCAAAACTTTTCATTACTTAATGATAATTTATATCTGTAAACAATATGGCATTAACAAACAAATAAGTACGCGTCACGTTTAACTTAACATACAAATCTCATCAGAAATAAGTAAGATAAAAAGAAAAATAATTTAATAATTGTAGATCGCAAATAAATAATAGAAAATGCATTTTAAAGACCCGCCAGTATATAACCGGAAGTCTTTTCAGATCAATGACAGCTGAAAGTTGCAAGGTCACACATGTAGACAACACACACAATTTAATATAATACACTGTTTCACTACGCACTTTGCATACCTCTAATTAAATTTCTTTGTCAAATTTGCCTTATTTACAACATCACAATACACACAAGACTTGTTCAGAAGAAAAACAATAGTAACACATAACGACACTGCAGCAAAATATGACAACAGTGCTACATCACCCGGAAGCAAACAAAAGCATCTGCGTTTCATATGTTTGTAATATGCTGCCCTCTATATTTTAATTCAATCGCGCGAAATCTTTGTTTGCCTCAGAATTAAAATTAAATTAATTATAAGTCATTAAACATTTTTATAATACTAAAATATTGCTGATATATTATTATAATTTTCTTTATTTTTATAACCATGTAGTTACATTAAGTATTTTTATAATAAAAACGCTGATTTAAAATATTTATGATCGACCATGTAGTTGGTGATTGGAACCAATCTGTCGTACTTTATAAATTTATTGAAAATATACATTCCGGCAGGTTACTTCAATAACTATAAAGATTACACAAAATTTATTGTTTCTACTTACAATTTTTCGTCATCATATAAAATAACTCGTAATAAACTATAACAACGATCGAACAAAGGTCACATAATGAACATACATTTAAAAATAATAAATAATAATATCAATAATTAAAAAGAATAAATAATATAAATAATTGAAAGAAATTTATGTTTAACCAAATAATTTAAGATGAACGGAATACAATTTGTCTTTAACAAATGTTTAACTAACGAATTAATTAGAATTTTGAAATAAAAAACTAAATAAAATAATTATATTCCAACACTATTACTTCTGATCTTATTATACATTAAATAGTTCTTTAGAATTCAAGAAACAAAGAAATTCCTGTCAGTAACCACTGATCATGAGTTGTTTTATCTGAGGGTAATAACATTGTTGTTAAATGTTCTTCTCTTCTTGAAGATGAATACAATGGTACTTCCAAATTATTTTCATTTCGATCAAAACTCTTCTGCGCAAAATAAGTAATGATTAAACTATACTAGCTATATTTTTCATGAAAATACCTTTGGAACCCAAGCAATAGAACAAGTAGGAGCCGATGTAACATTTTCGGAATCAGAAGAACATTGTATTAACTTCTGACCGTCAAATAAAGCTCCCTCTATATAGATACCAATTAATGTTACATTTCCTGGTGTCTGCAAGGATTTTTGCCAACTATTTACTAAGTGCAAATCATTTGCTGCTACTTTGGTTATTCTGTAATTTTTTATATAAAATAAAAATCGCTAAAATAAACTTATTTTAACATACCTTGATGTGTGTTGTTTAAGTGCAGTTAAAAATACTTTTGGTCGAAACATAGATGATAAATTTATAGTTGAATTTAACAAAATATCTTGTGAATCATTTCCAATAATCCATTTTGAAACTGCTAAAGCTTTGTCTACAACAGTTTGCAAATATTTAAATGGTTCTGTTGGACCTTTCCAAAAAGATGTCCACTCGTAAGGTGTCTACAATAATTTTTAATAAATATAAATTTGTTTCGTTTTGCATTATAAATTTTAAACTTACTTGGTAGGTCAATAAACTATTAACAATTTCGATATCTTTTTCAGTAGGTAAAGCAGTACCACGAGTAATCTTACTGATTGAAATGAGAGAACGATGAATATTTTGAATTAATTCAATTGAAAATCTCCTTTCTTCAGCCATATAAGTTGATACTGGATTTTCTGCATTTGAAGCTTTTGGAATATTTATTCTCAACCAATCTTGACCTTTATTTAATTTTTTCCAGTAAGTTAATAAAGATGACAAACCTCTGTTCCAATCATCACGTTCTATTTTTGACGAGTTTTTAATTGGAAGCCGAATTACTTTAAAATAAATTATTTCATTATTTTTAATATCAATAAATATATTCTTAAATAAATACCCTTTAAGTTTGAAATTAATTTTACACTGGAATTTATTTCGCAAGCTCTATCAATATTTGCCGGCAAACCGAAGTACAATAAATTGTCATCGTCTGATAATTGATTAATGCAATCAATATAATCCTGCATTATTAAATAAATATTAATATTTCTACAATAAATGCAAAATATATTACAAATAGATTTACTTGGTAATTGGAGTTGTTAGGGAAAGGAGTGCTCATTCCTGATAGTTTCCATTTATGTCCTAGAACATTATCAATAAAGTTTTGTCTCAAATAAGCAAGCAAAACATGTTCATCTTGTCGTTCATCAATTCTTCCTCCATAAACAGCATCTGAACATAATCCTCTGATGTGATTCCACAAAACTGAACCATTTTTGGTTCCCCAAATCTCTTCAGATAGATTTGCAGCAGTATATAAGTCTACATCACTAAATTCGTACCATTTTGTCCAACCTGCAAAATTATTACTTAAAAAAATTATTATTTAGCAAAATATTTTATACCTTGAGGTATGTAAGTACGTCTTTCTTGTAACAAGGCATGAACGTACGCAAGAACGAATAACAGACGTGCGCCTGTAGCACTTTGTTTTTGAATGTAATTTTTACCCCATGTAGCGTAACTCCTCATCAAGTTATTTTTTATTCCTGGTGGCGCCTCATAAGCTAATTTAATGCAAGATTGTATTAAAACAGAACTAAACAATGGATGTGGTTCTGTTACTAGCCATAATCTGAAATTTTCATGTGGATTTAAAGTTTGTATTTTTTGACTTAACAACGATGACCAAGCGGTGACTAAATGTAAATTTTTAAGACATAACCAGTGGCCAAGTTTTGCCGAATCTTCTAATGATTGCAAAGCTAGAGATTCTTGTCCTTCTCCCATTGCGACCTAAAGAAAACATTATTAAATATATATGAAATAAAAATTACTATTTATTGGTACTTCTTTATATTTATCAATTCCAATTAAAGTTCCAGCAAGATCTCTCAATTCTGAAGATGGATCAGCTCCAGGAGCAGTTATTAAAAGAACTGGATCACTTGCTACAGTCTCTTTAAATAGTTGAGACAAATATAAAATCCTTGGTGACAAATTTTTCATTCCTAAAATTATTTACCTATTATAATAGAGTTTAAAAGTAAATAATAAAATGTGCTGACCAGTAAGATGTAAGACACATTTACTCATGACGGTATATAGACGATCTGGTCGCAACATCTGAACAATCAAAACTTGTTGAAATTCAGACAAATTGCAGAAATTGGGAAAATATTTCTCGCACTCCCGTGATTTCATAAATTTTTCCCAACTATTGTAATCTTCAAGTTTTAAACTAGTGTATAAGTTAGGTAAAGCATTCTGAAAAATATATTTAGTAGTAACAGTTCAAAGTTTAACCAAACAATATTTAAAAGCAAACCTGTAAATTGACAACTTTATTCAAAAATTGTTCTGCAATCCAATTTGGAGGACTGTCAGAATTTGATGAAGCATCAGTTTTCGACAATTTTGTGTGTCCCAAAAATAAATTCCATTCCTAAAAGAATAAATCGTGTATAAATTTAATATACTTTATTAAGTATTTAATTTATACCTCCTTTAATATTTTTTCAGGAAACATATGCTTGCATAAATATAAAGCAAACAACAGTCGATCAGATTTGAACATTCCACGACTAACAAAAGCATAAACAGATTGCAACAACACTTTTTGTACTTGCGTATAATCATCTTGTGCATTATTTGTTGTGGAAATTGCTTTGAGGAATAATTTAATAAATGCAGAAATAGATATAGAGTACATAACATTTAAACGAACTAAATCAGTTGTAGCAAAATATAAAAGACTTCCAAATGAAGATAGTGGACGCAAAACATCACATTCTGCTTTAAGTTGAACTTGTATTTTTGTAGATTCTTCTAATGATGTTGTAATTGCTACGCTACTTGCCTTTGTTTCATTTAGAGACGCAAGTAATTGCTATAAATATTTTCAAATAAATTATTTAATAAGTATGAAAGTAGTAAATGATTATTACTTTATTTTGTAGAATATCTCCGGTTGCATTTGCGAGTTCTTCCAACAATTGATTTTGTAGATTATATTGTTGTTCTTGAAGTTCTTCTTGTTTTTGTAATAATTCATTTCTTTTTGCTTCTAATTTCGGATATTCTTGACGAATTGCTCCACTTAATAATTGTTCTATATCAATATTTATTTTTAGTATATCATCTACAGACAAATAAAGATTTTCTACCTGTTAGTCCTGCATTCGTAGTTGTAAAATTGACTATACTCAATACTGCTGATGCATCTGGTGGTACATTGACAAATAAATTGCGACTACTTAAGTATAAAGCAAAATCATTATGGTAATCCACTAATTTATTACCCAAAAGGACTAATCTTCTAGTACCTAAACAACACTACATAGAAATATGCAAAAAAATATTATTTTAGTTTATTTACCCTGATAAACAAATTCTTTTCTTAAAATTGGGAATAGAATTGGAGGAATATCGTCTATTTCCTCAATAATAAGAACTTTACCAAATCTAACGGCTAATTCAAGAGAATTAGAAAATCTTGGTGCATTTTGAGTCACAATTTCAACATTACGATGTTTAAAATGTGTGCGCAACCATTGTAAAGCAAGCGCAGAAGGATCCAAAAGCAATACATTTATATTTGTCTATAATTATTTAAATTCATGAGAAATAATAGTATGTATTTAAAAATAATATTATACCTTTAAAATTACAATCGCATTGTGTATAGACAACATATCAGAAAGTAATCCCTCAGTTTGCCATTGTAGTTGTTCTCTTTCACTAGACAAAAATTCTTCGAAATTAAAATCATATTTACCTCCCACTAGAACATTACACCAATCTTCGATTTGGTTTTTTCTTTCGCTTTCAAATTCTCCAGATAGGTAAGAAATATATGCTGCAGCTAGGAGACACTTTGTCGGTAAATCATTTAAATCGTCTGACAGTTCTTTCAACTAAAATATACATGCAAGATTGTATTATTAATTATTATCAATAGTTGTATTTCTGTTTTGAAAATACTTGTGTTTTCCATCTTTTGTACTCTTCATTTAGTTTATTTACAAGACCTTCAGCAGCATGCAGTTTATCTTTAGCAATTTTTAAATTAATTTCAATTTCTGCAGCTTCTTTAGTGTATGTCGAAAGTTGTACCTTCAGCTGAGCAACTTTAGCATCTACATCTGATAATCCAGCACTTAATTCACCAATTTGTTGTTCTGCATTTTGCAAATTTCTACAAAATTATTAAAAGTATTAAATTAAAGTTTGGAAAATTATTATTTTATGTATTACTGTTGTAATTTATATTGTTCTTTTTCAAGAGGTCGAATTTTTTCAACAACTTTAGAGAATTTAACGTTTGCAACAACCCAAGAAGCTAAAGGAGCAGCAGCAACTGAAGCTCTTCTTGCAGCTTTAGGATCGAAAGAATCACTTCTTGTTGCAATTAAACGTTCTACTGCATGCCGACTATCCGGATTTATTTTACTAGCATCAAATGATCTATAAAAATAAATTTTGTTTAGAAAGTTTTTACAAGATTTAAAAGAAAGCATTACCTAATATCTTCTCTGACTCCGCGTTTAGCAAGGAAAGTTTTCATGCTGTTCCATGAAGTATCCTGCGTTCCCATAAGACGTAAAACTCCTTCAAGAATATCTCGAATAATATCGGGAGGTGCCCGAAGTGATCGAATTTCGGACAGTGCTTCTTGTTTGATGTTTCCAACTGCTGCGCGAGCTTCTTGCAGAATTGGTTCAACTTCAGCTAATTCTACTTCTATAGCTTTCTTCCTACATTTTATAAATTATGAAATAATGAAATTTTTAATAATCAGAGCTTTTACCTTTTAATAATTTGCTCATTTTCTTTTTCAGTTTGTTCTTTCAGGGTTTCCATTTCCTGTTTGTGAACGTTTGCATTTTTCATCGTAGCACTAATCATATCTAAAGCTGAATTAGCTTTTGCTTGCTTTTCTGCTAGAATTTTTTGTTGTTCCAATGCTTTTAATTTTAAATCTGCTACTACATCTTGTGCTTCAGTTAATTTTGTTATACCAGCCTGAAAACAATTACAATAAAAGTTAATTTGAATTTATGAACTTGTGACGGTTCTTGTACTTGTAATTTTATTTGCCGGTCTTGAATAACTATTTTCTTTTCTGTATAAAGGTTTAAGTATGAGTTTATGAGTGAGATATATCGACGAGGAGTTGACAATGATATTTTTACTTGTTTATGAATGTCATAAAATCCTGTCGGCATTTCTGTAATAATTCCATTATTATGTCCGTTCTCTGAAAGCCTAACAAAAAAGAAAATGGAATGATAATAATATGCACAAAAAAATGACATAATTTTATTAATACTTTTGCAATAATAAATTAGGAATCTTTGTCATTGAATCTGAGCTCCATTCAGATTGCCATATTACAGTACATCTTTGATACAAAATTGGACAATTTTCTAAGATTCTCCAAAATTCAGAACTATCGACTTCTAGGCATATTACTAAATGTAAATTGTTTCGGATCCCTATAAAAAATAAAACTTAATTTATATTATATTTAATTACCAATAATAATATTACTTTGGATAAAATATTGAATATGATTTCCTTCAAAATTTTCTCGATCAGCTTCATCTTTTAAACCTGCTGCCAAAGAATCTAATTCTGCTCCAGTGTGCAGACCAGGAATCTATACAAATGCAAATATTAAAAAATAAAGCAAGTTGAGAAATATATAATTGAGTTATTACTTCTCCTGCAGCTAATAAAGTATTGATCATATCAACAATAACAGATTTACGCATCATATGGTCTTCTAACATAAAATATACTTGTTCCCCTTCAACTCCAGCTATTTGCATTGCCTTAAATAGAATTTTACTATAAAATTTACTTTCCTAATAAATAATTTATACTTTCTAACCGATTTTAAATCATTTTTGAACTGAGCAATTGTTCCAGCAATTGGAGTTATTAATTTAGCAGATTGTAGAGCAGATACAACTCGTACAGATGAATGTCGACCGACTCCTGATCGTCCTGCTAGCAGGACACTGCCGCCATTTTGTGATAGAGATCGAGCTATCGATGAAGTCAATGATAAAAGCTCGGAAATTAATAGTAAATCTAAAGTTTGTCCTTCTCTTCCTAAATAAGTAACAAATAAACATTAAGAAAATAACACTATTTAATTATTTTCTTTTTTACCGAAATGTAAAATTCCTTTTTTGACCAAACTTGTCCAATCATCAGAATTTAATCTGGTAAGGGATAAGATTTCTTGAGTTTTGTTGCTATTGTACTGTTCTGAAGGTACGTAGTAAATGCTTTTCAAATTACTTAATAATGTTGATTTTCCCCATTGTAACTGGAAAGTTTTTCCGACTATAGATTCGAACTTTGCATGGTCGTCATCATTTACTAGTTTATCATTAAATATTTTGAATGCTTCATATACTAAAATCTATAAAAGACAAACGTTTTTTTTACAAATTATTCGTTGGAAAGAAATGAGTAAAGACTAACTTCTAACATAGTGTTTTCAGAGTCAGTAGGATTAGCTGATAAAATAGATTTATAACGTATTAAGTTCGTACACCAATTTGTCAAATCATGAGGGCTAAAGATATAGTGACGTTGTTGCATTACTGTGAAAGTATTTTTAATTTCTTCGTATATAGCAATTAATGTAAATACCAATTTCGTTACTTTACTTTTTACTGCCCATACTGAATTATTACATAAAGATGATTTTATTAATGCAGTCATATAAGATTCATATATTATGTTTAAATCCTCTCTTTCCGGTAAACTAAAATAAATATTAATGAATTAATTTTTGTTTTATTGAGTTAAGAAGTAGAGGTAATAATACATACTCAATATTATGTATTTTCATAACAGAAGTAAATCGTGTTGAAATAGTATCTGTAGTAGATAAACTTCCAATAATGGTAACAGATTCTAAACCAACCCATTCTAAATTAGAATCAAATAGCCCTCCGTAAGTTATAAGCTGAAAAATTATAAAAATATCATAGTTACTGAAAAACAAAAACTAGAATACTTTCAGAAATCAACAAAAAAATCATTGTCATTGTGTCATATTACTACTATTTGTATAATAAATTTGATATGGAAATTTTTAGAGTACGAATTAATAAATAAATAGATAATATTAAATTACTAATTTGTTCTTATTGCAGCTCTTCAATCCTGAATGGCCAGTTGGAGTTCCAAAAAATACGCCCGCACGATGTAATAATTGTGAAACTTTGCGAAAACAACTACAAGACAAACATGAAGTTCTGCTTACGTTAATAAATAAAGGAAACGATGTGCAAAATCAGCTACAAGAAAGTCAAGAAAAAGAAATGGAGTTGCAATCGGAAGTACAGCAACTGAAAGAGACCAATGAGGAATTTTTCAAAGTGTTAGATGAGTATGATCGACTTTTGAATGAGTTAGTACAAGGTATATTTTTGGTTAATTAATTTTAAGTACAGGTAATAAATTGTTTAATATTTGTAGATCGTAATGCACATAAAAATGATAGTGATACGGTTACAAAACATTTAACAAATTTAGAATTTTCTTTTTCTGATGTTCATTTAAAATATGAGAGAGCGAAACAAATTTTAGAAGGATATAAAGAAAATGAAGTTATACTATTAGAATCTATCAAAGAAAATGAAAGAACTATTATGGATTTGCAAAATAAGTATGTAGAGGATTTAGTTATTTTTTTTTAAGTTTTTTAAGATTTATGATATGCGTAGGTACGAAAAATTGAAGGAGAATTCTGTAGTAAAGCTGGAAGAAGCAAATGAAACATTTCACAATATGGAACAACAGCACAAAGAAGAAATGCAAAAATATAGAACAAGAGTAAAAATGTTAGAAGTAACGATAAATTCACTGGAAAATGCTTTACAGCAAAAAGTACAAGAAAATCACAAACTGTCCTCAATTTGTGACGAATTCATTAATACAAATAATTAGTTTAATCCTACGAGGATATTAATTTTTTTAAATTGTTTAATATTTTCATTCTTTTGCCTACTTGTTCACTTACAAAATAATTCTTAGTTAATTATTCCTTACTTGATGTAAAAATGCAACTAATATATTTGTTCCCCATTTATCAGGTTTTAATAAATGCAGACCTTTAAAATATAAAACCAATCGTCCTTTTTTTGGTCTGTAAACTCGTCCACGATTACTGCTTACGACCATGCAATGCTACAAATTAAAAAAAGAAATTATTATATTCTGTATAACACTAATTATTTTTTCTACAGTCGATTCGATATACAAAGTAGGCGCTCGAATGTATCCACGCAAAATGTCTGCCACTTACGCGCGACAAAAAAAAAACGCTTACTTCTCGAATTTTGTACTCTAAATTAAACGTTCATTGAAAGTTACGTAAACAACCAGTGACAGTTGGAAAATTAACTTTTCCAACTGTCACTTGAAAAGAAAAAGTTAACATTTGCCGTTTGCCGAGTGGCAAAAGGATATTGCCGCTTGCCGAGCGGCAATGTCAGAGTGTATCATCATGTCGATGGGTCGTGAAAACTGTTGTCCAAATTTCCAAACAGAAAAACAGTCAAAAATTATTTAAAATTCTTTTTCAAGAGTTTCGAAATGATCGTAGAAAAAATATTGTGTGCACCTCGAGCAGAAAGTGTCCTTGCCGCATGCAAGAGCGGCATTTACACTATAGATAAACTTTTTATGTTCTGCAACGCCTGAAAACTTGTAAAATTAAATTCTTATGGCCGGTTTCACGAACAAATATTAAATTTTAAACTTGGATTAAATAAATAAAAGCAAATCGAAATTACATGTCAAATGGAATAATTAAAATTGCTGTCAAACATTCGATTTGCTTTTGTCTACTTAATCCATGTTTAAAATTTAATTTTTGTTGCTGAAACCGACCCTTTAAATGTCAAATTGATTGTGGCGACTGTAGAAAAAATCTTTTGTGTGTTTTGAGCGCAAATGTACATAGTCGATTTCGAAAGAATGTCTATGTAGCGCGTCAATAACTTCTCAACCGATAATGTATCATTTCGTGCTCTTAATACACAAATAACTATTTTTACCTGAGTTAATTTATGCAAAACATATTGAGGCATGATATTATTGCTACAATAAATAGTGGCAATATCTATATTGTGTTGTTCTTGAACTAAATGATTAATGAGTAAACTAAAATATTTTTTTGTATTAGTTTTGGTTTTATTCATTTTAATTATTTAGTATCACCTTTTGGCAGATCCATGTGGTCCAACCAAAAGAAAATGTTCCTCAGTACCTACAGAAAGCCACGGTTTCAAGATATCTAAGGTTTGCAGAACTTGCCCTGTTAAAACTAAAGGCAAATCATTTAAATTTGTATCTAATATTTGGTAATTTGTATCAGAGTAATAAATATCAATAACATCTCTATTTGCATTATACGAACATCTCAAAATTGATTTTTCATCAGGACAATGTTCTCCAGTCCATTCAAACACCTAAAATATTAAAATATTTGTAATAAATAAATATATCATCACGCCTTTTTACCCATTACTGGGTGTGGCACTCTGCCGAAGCAGATCTCGGTAAGTGATATATTTATGCGCGTGAAGAGCGGTTACCAGCCGTCAAATCACGGCCCCCAAAGATGTTAGTGGTGAGGGAGCCACAGGGGTAATTTTAATTTGGTGAAAATGTTTTGTCGGCTGTGGGGATCGAACCAGGGTTCTTAGGATCCACAGGCCGACTTGATACCACTGAGCCAATACCCCATAAAATTAAAATATATAAATTTACTTTTTGCGCAAATATTTCTCTAGTTTGTTCAGTAAGTAATCCACCCAATCCTGCTATTAAAGCAACAGTAAATTGCGTTTTACTTGATATTTTTCTCAACTGGGAAAGTCCTGTTTGGACAATAGAAACATTAGAACATGGAATAATTAAATCTCCTTCAGTTTTGATCCAATCAATAGCTGCAATAGAAAATTAAAATATAGATCTTGATCAAGATAATATGAAAAATAAAATTAAACCTTTGAAGAAATAATCGTTCAAAAGATGAGTTGAAATTCGTAAAGTGTCTTCTGGTTGCCAACTCAACCAGTTGTTAACAATATCTCCTAGTTTAACATCTTCTTCACTGCAAAAAAATTACCTTCCAGTAACATAAATATGAAGAAAGAGTTAGATATTTACCTTAGAAAAACAATACCCATTCGGGAAACAGTAGCAGGTGAAGCATAACTCAAATCATGAGTCTCAAATAAGAAGTTAACATTTGGTCCAAACTGAATTCTCCACCCAGAAGGTAAAGTTAAGAGTCTGTTATCGTCTAGAACAGAATTTAAAGATTCTACCCATTCTGGGTCGATGTCTCCGTCACATACTACCCACGACCATACTTCTACAAATTTAATTCAGCTAATTAATAAATAATAAATTATTAAACCAGAAACAGACCATTAGGTTCCGCATAAACTTGTAAAGCATATAATGTAAGAACACCATCCGCCCATTGTCTTGTATCCAAATCAATTTGGCCTAAAAGTTGCGCTCTGGTCATGGCTTTAGGATTAAATACGTGTTGGGTAACTGAATTACTCATTTTATTTAATGCCTGGAAATATTTAAAATATTTAAGAACTATAAATAACTGTAAAAATGATTGATAAAATACCCGAAGTAATAATTTTCGTAAAGTACTCTTGCCAGAACCAGATGGGCCAACTATGGTTACACCCATACGTTGTTGTAATTGTTCATATAGTTCCACACATTTTGAAATCTAAAACGTACAGAATGTCCATAAATTAATCATTTAATTATAACTTAAAGTTAAAGTTAAAAAATAAATGAATTTACCTGTCTGTCGTTAACTTGGAAACCAAGTTCAGAACAGCTTTCTTCGAGCGCTGCCACCAATTTTTCATGACCTGTATTTTGGAACGGAACACCGACAAATACGTCACTGACTAGTGAATCAAATCGTTCGCTATCTGCATATGTTAGTTTAGATAACGTATTAACCCTTAACGCTTCTACAACTAACTGCATTTCTTGTTTGAGAATATCACCTTCAGCATTAGTGATGTTACTGTTTATTAAATAATCTTTTGTATGACGAAGGCGATTTAATGCTGAACCACATCCACCTAGGACGGTTTTTAAAGCGCGGAGACCCCAATCGTAATGTTGCTGCTTACTTAACAGCTCACTAAAATTATTTAAAAGATAGTTTCAAAATAATACATTGTATACAGGTTATGCAATATAGGAAGACAATTATGTCACTTAATTTTCTTAAGAAAACAATCGTTTGTTGTTACGGTATCACGGATTTAATGGTTATGTAATTGTCATCCCATTTGATTTTGTTTATTTGTACTTGGCCATTGAGAAGACTTCAACAAGTTTTTTGCCTATTAAATCTGCGTTTTGATATCCATCACATCTAAGTAGAGTTCTTGTTATTTGTTCATGATCAGGATGAGACATAACTACAGGTCTAAATAATTGTTTTAAGTTATCTGGTAATCTGTTACGACCTTTGTAACCACCACCAACAGGATTTAAAGTTACGAATATTCCACAATGAGGATTTATTTCCATCTAAACAACATATTATATATATATATATATATCTATACAAGCTGTTTGTCGTAAGACTGCCAGCACGAATATTTCGATTATTTTGAGAGAAACAAAAAATGTTATTAAGTAAAGTTAAACTAGACAAAGAAGCATAATTTCGATTTTAGCGGAAATAGGGTTGTCATTTTGAAATGGTTGAATGAAAGCTACAATATTTTGATATAGTTATATATAAAAAAAAATATATGATCACGCCTTCTACCCATTACTGGGTGTGGCACTCTACCGAAGCAGATCTCGGTAAGTGATATATTTTTGCGCGTGAAGTGCGGTTACCAGTCATCAAATCATGGCCTCAAAGATGTTAGTGGTGGAGGAAGCCACAGGGGTAGCTTTTGAAATATGAAAATTGTTTGTCGCCTGTGGGAATCCAACCAGGGTTCTCAGGATCCACAGGCCGACTTCATACCACTGAGCTAGATTTAAAGTTGACTCTATTTCTGCTAAAACCGGAAGTGACACCAAATTCTTATTACTTTCATTTTGTCTAGTTTAACTTTGCTTAATAACAATTTTTTGTATCTCTCAAAATAAACTAAATATTCGTGGTGACGGTCCTACAGCAAACACCACAGAGGAATTATTACCTGTTGATCTAAAAGAGATAAAGTTTTGCGTCCTGTACGAAGAGCAACTTGTATTGGTTGAATTTGCATAGAAACAGCAGATAGTGTAGCTTCATCAAGACGATTAAATTCATCAAAACAACCCCAAGCCCCACTACGAACCAAACCGGATAAAATTCTACCCATTGACGTTGCATCTACTCCCTGATAAATAAAATATTATCTTCTCTTTTTTATTATAAATATATTATGTTCTAACCTCATCACAATTAAAAACAAGAACTTGTCGTCCTAGTAACGATCCTAAAGCTTTAACAGATTCAGTTTTTCCGGTTCCTGCAGGACCATAAGGATTTCCTCCCATTCCAAGATGCATTCCCTTATAAATAATAAATATATTATTAAATCATTGTACCCGTTTTAATAGTTTTGTTATAAAGCAACTGGTCACTATATTGATTAATAAAGGATAAATAAACAAGAACTCAGCAAAAAAATTTCTGAGGGAGAGCTAATAATTTAAAGTATTGATATTAAAGAATTAGTTACATCCCGCAATTTTACACAGTTCTTCTTGAATGTAAACAGCAATAATATTCTATAAAAGATTTTTTTTTAAATCGCTTATTTCTAGTCACACATGGCTTCGTAAAGCTTTAAAAAAGTCGTACAATTTCTTTTTGCATTAGGATTGTCAATTAATCGAAGAATCGTTCTATCTGAAGCTTTTCAGCCATTTTCAGAACACCTATGTTACTGACTGAATTCCTGTGTACTTATTCTTTTTATTTTGTTTTGTTTACAAACCTGGGTAAGTGTTAAGAAACATTTATCCGTTAAAGGTGTTCGAACTAATTTACTAGCGTTTCCTAAATATTCGAAAGAGTAATTCATTTTGGCGTTTGCCATATGAACTGCTATGTTACCGTTTGAAATATTGTTGTAAAATCTGTGAAAATTAATTTGTGAATAATATCTAAAATATGTATTGTTTCACAAACCTTAATTGTTTTTGCCAATGCCAATCATTTAGCGAAGTTACATTATTATCTATAAGTTCATCAATTACATAAATATGGTGAATAGTGTCTAACATTAATGCTTTTAATTTCAATACTAAAACATTTTCATCTTTACTTTCAGAACTTGGCCCTGATGGTTCATCGTTTGCTAATTCAAATAAACTGTAACTTTTTAGTTGATTCTATAAAATAATATTTATATTAATATTAAAAAAGAATTCGTTATAGTAGTTTACAATAGTAGCATGGTAAAAACAGTTACCTTGCTTGTATTGTACAATATTATATTTGTTACTCATTTGTAAACAGAATAAAAAAGTATAATTAAATCCTATCACTTGCAACTGTCAACAATTGTTTGAAATAATATCTCATAAGCATTACTGTGCCAACGCGCTTCTTGACTAACTTGTAAAATTGACAGCTGACCTGTACATTTTTTTTTCTGAAACCGGCAAGAAAGTTCTTACTTCCTTAACCAATTTTAGTATGGAAAGTATTTTTTATCAAAACAGTCAGGTAAAGTAGGTATCCAAGGTTATAACAACAAAAACCAGTCAGGTAAAGTACACACCAGTCTGGTAAAGACTTTACCTGACTGTTTTGTATTTTACCTGACTGTGTTTTGTTGTTGTAACCTTCAATACGTAGTATGCTTACAATATAATTCTTATAAAAAATTTAAACATTTTGAATTATTTATGATGAATTATTGATAAATTAAACGGTTTTAGAAAAAAACAGCGGATTAATATAATCGGTCTGCAACCTCGTATTTCAAACAACCGCTTCGTCAAGTAAAACATAACTTTCCTGACTTATTATTTAATATACTATTACAAGTCAGTAACTTATTTCATTTATCTAGTTACCAAACGGTTTGAATAAATGACGTTTACAAGTGAATAAACAAATAAAATTGTGACAAACCTTGTACGTAGCCAATAAAGGAGGCAAAGTAGCTGACTTTATGGCCTGCTCACAACGAGATGTAAATGTTATACTATCAGATAAACACAGAACTTGCGAAGGATATTGCAAAGGATCAGGTCCTGATTGTTGAGAATCTGTTAAACATTGTTTCAAGAGTTGACTTAAAGTATTTTGCATTTGTGATACTAGATCATTCAACCAGTCCTATAATACAACATTCAGTTTAAATTTTAATAGGATAATAATTTATAATAGATACCTCAACAGGACAATCAATATTAACAGGTTTCGTCAAAAGTACAACCTCTCCTTGCAAGGAGCACATTGCAACAATTTCTTTAGTATCTGAATTCATTTTAACGGTATGTATTCCTGAGAACAACTTTTTAAGTTGCGCTTGTATAACTTGCTCTCTCGACGATTGTCCCAAAATTTCTAATAAATCATCATCTCCCAAAAAGAGAAATCTGGGAAACTTCAATCGCTTTTCCTAAATAAGTAACAACTCTAGAAACTAGAAACATTCAAAATAAATAACGCAGTTCACTTACTGCAAGGAAGTTGTCCAAGCTGTTCTGACATCGAGAGAGTTGATCTTGTAGCGTGTCCAAGACAACACGAATGTTTGGATATCGTGCCAAAGAAGTGACGCGTGAATCTCGTTCAACGGAGTTGAGGACATGTCGGAAGTCTCGGTCCAGGCGGTCGAAACGACCACGCTCTTGACGGAGAGTACCGCTTCCAAAGATGGGCTCCAAGTATACCCATCTGACAAAAATATTACATGATATAAATACTTAGACTTTCTACGGTTGTGTTGAAAAGTCACTGTATTAACTTGTATTGTAAAATTTTAGTAAGCCGGAAGCAAATTTGGAGAGGTAATAATGGACAAACGGCTTAAAGATGTAGTTATTTTATTGATGAAATAATAACCGACGTTTCGGCCAAGGTTATGGCCATCTTCAGGTCAAGCGTTGAAATAATTAACAAACAACAATTTTAAAGTTACTAACTAATTAACTTAAATTAGGGCGAACATATTAAAATGAAAAAAATAAATTAAGAAGCTAAATTTTCAAAAAACATGAGTCTAAGTTATATGTTCGCCCTAATGAGTCTGCTAGTCGACTAGCAGACTCATTAGGGCGAACATATAACTTAGACTCATGTTTTTTGAAAATTTAGCTTCTTAATTTATTTTTTTCATTTTAATATGTTCGCCCTAATTTAAGTTAATTAGTTAGTAACTTTAAAATTGTTGTTTGTTAATTATTTCAACGCTTGACCTGAAGATGGAGATAACCTTGGCCGAAACGTCGGTTATTATTTCATCAATAAAATAACTACATCTTTAAGCCGTTTGTCCATTATTACCTCTCCAAATCACTGTATTAACATTCAAACGGAAAGTATCTCTTCGCAACAGTGCGGCTAAAAATCGTTTATAATGTCGTTTACGAAACAACCATTGTGGAACATTTTTTTTTTATGTATCGAGTTTAAAAAAAGAGTTCACGATCGTAGTATGTATCATATATGTGGTAACGACCAATGCAACACTTGTGACCGCCATCACAAATATTAAGTTAATTTTGAAAGATACAAAAAAATGTTTATTAAACAAAGTTAATATTCACTATTTCGTTATGTACATAGTTTAAATATTCCTTAGTTACATACTATTTTCACAGTTAATAAATATTTTTAAAATAAATGGTCGCCATTTTGAAATGATTGAAGTAAAACTAAGATATTTTGGTATCGTTTAGAAGCTAATTTTATGTACATTTCGATAAAAATATAAAAATATCGATTCTCTAGTCTAGATTTAAAGTTAACCCTATTTTCGCTAAAGCCAAAAGTGATCCAAATTTTTATTACTATCATCTTTTTCTAGTTTAACTTTGCTTAATAACATTTTTTTGTGTCTCTCAAAATAAACGAAATATTTGTGATACGGGTTTTATGACAAAAATACTCTGTATTCTATAAAGTTAAGAAATTTCTTGTAGGACACGAAAATATGTTTTTAAATATAAAACTTAACATATACTATACATACGCAATTCTGTCTATAAAATTCTACTATTTTTAAATACTAATTTATTTCAGGTTGCTATCAACAACGGTCGTTAAAATGATATTATTGGCCGCTGCTATTGACAACGTTCACTAAAACTGCTAAAATACTAATGAAAATAAATTTCATACTCATAAATACAGAATCTTATTTGTTGGTATAAAACGGTATTTAAATTATAACTTGTAATAAATTTGGCAACTTTTTTATGTATGTAGATATTGCAGTTTCATAAAAAATAATGTATGCACCTCGTCCTTCAAATATGTTTGGCGTTCTCAGAATACCGACTGCCTCGGTCAACATGTCAAACACTCATTTCACGGTTTAGGTATAAATATAAATAAAATAAATATATCATCACGCCTTCTACCCATTACTGGGTGTGGCACTCTGCTGAAGCAGATCTCGGTAAGTGATATATTTTGCGCGTGAAGTGCGGTTACCAGTCGTCAAATCACGGCCCCCAAACATGTTAGTGGTGGAGGAGCCACAGGGATAGCTTTTTCAAATTATGAAAATTTGTCGCCTGTGGGAATCGAACCAGGGACCTCAGGATCCACAGGCCGACTTCATACCACTGAACTAGCCATCCCATAATAATACACATATATACACATATATACACATATCTAATTAATTTAAAAGTGTTCTGTTACTCCTATAATACATATAATATTAAAGAAAAGCGAATGTTTTCCAAGAACGTACGTTTAATATCTAAATAAATAAACAAAAGATTGTTGCTACGGGTTTTTCAACACAAAGTACATTAAAAATCAGATGCATATCTAAATTACTATAAGATTTATACAAACATGTACAAAATCATAAGATGCACTTTAATGCATTTTTTCGTCTAATTCAGGGTCAAAATTAGAATATAAATTGCGATTCGTTTTAAATACCATTAGTTACCAAAATGCAGGCTATAATATTTGCATGTGTTGTGTTTTCATTTGCAGCTGCTTTGGTAAGACAATTTTAATTTTAGAACAATTCGAAATTAATATCTTTTTCTGTAAATTTTAGCCTGCCGCACAAAAGAGAAATGGTAAAAATTTAATAAGTTACAAATAAATTGTTTTTAAAATTATTTTCTTATTTTAAGGTTCATTAGAAATAACACCGTTTATAGCAGATGGAAACTATCCAAGCAAAATAAATTTTTATGAAGTTGCTATTGTTTCGGATGCTGATTATCCTCCTGTAAAATTATGTTCAGGAGTACTCATCAGAACCGAATGGGTTTTAACATCAGCTTACTGCGTAAAAGAGTACGCTTTCCATATTAACTTTGTTTGCATTCAATAAAATGAAATTATTTTTAGCCATAAAGTTTTGAGGGTGTTATTGGGCTCACCAATGGTTGATCCAACTGGTTTAGGACAGCAAGGAAAGATTGTTGACGATAAATTTGTTCATCCTTATTATAATTCTTTGTACTTGTTACACGATATTGCTCTTCTGTACATTAAAGGAGCTGCGAATGCTAATTATGTTACTTTAGCTGCCTTGCCTACTTTGACTGGTATTGTCAATGAATATGTTGGACAAAGTGCCAGAATTTCAGGATATGGACTTGAAGGTATAATTTTTCGATTTGAAATATGATTTTTTGTACTCGCATCATTCAAAATAAGGTTTATATTACCCTGAAAACTGAAGTAAAGTTTGATTTTGCGCACTAGTGCTTCAAAGTAATTGAAAAAACACCCATTTTTATAGTTCTAAAGTTTGACTATTAAAATGCTAATTGTTCTTATATACACACATTTTAAGGAATTTATAAATGAAATACAGACATTAACTTATAACGCCATCAATCAGATATATTTTAATAAGGTTTATAAATAAACAATTTGTTTTCAAATAACAAATGTCAATTAATGCATACTAAACTGTCAATATAAATTTACGCTTCAAATTTAATACTTTTTCTCCTTGTCGATTATATAATTTTTGTTCGTTACAAAAAGCATTGTACAAAACTCGTGCACGAAGACGTCATTTGCACCATTCGCGCAAATTAAACCACACGCTTCGCTCGTGCTTTTATACTAAAATTGCGCTCTTGCGAAAAGTATGTCTTCGCGCACTTGATATGTAAATAGCTATTTCCTACGACCATTAATGTTCATTCCACCCACTGATCTTGAATTCTATGTCTGCCTTAAATAAATAAAAACAAATCGAAGTAAAATGTTATATGAAGAAGTTTACATTGCTGTCATACGTTTGATGCTATATTGTCAGTTTGTGTCAAATTTAAAATTTAAGTTTCATTGGTGTAAACGAGCATAATATCTGCTCTTGTATACTTGTTGCTCGCGGTTATTACAGACCATGTGAGAAATGAATGTCATATCTCACAGGTAGTTACTTTAGAACCGTCAAAACAGTAGAGAAATAGTTACAAACTTATTGTTAAATTATAATGAAAAGAATAATAATATTGTAATTATATAAAAAGAATAATGTTCAACTGGCATGTAATGTAAATCATATGAATTGCAGCTTTCTCCTGCGGTTTATTCTAAAAACTTTCATACTCGTGCGAAATGAATTTAATTCCATGCTTGTGGTATAATATACTCTTGTTTAATAAAATATGATTCTAGGAAACAATCCGTCACTAAGCTATTACTATCTGAGGTACAAAGATGTGCAGATTATAGATAATGCATATTGCACGCAAGAAGGACATTTTATGAATACTTATAAATTGTGCAGTGCTGGTAGAGCTGTATGTGAGGTTGGTAAATTTATATTCATCAAACGTTTGTAACTGCAAGTTGGATTTTAAAAACATTTTAACACTTTTAGCATTAAACTGTTCGTAAATTTTAATGTCTCCATTATATTTCTTACTAAAAATTAATATATAAAAAGAGGGCCCTGAAAAAAGAATAAAAATTTATTTAGTTACGATTGTTAAAAAAATAAACAGTTCTTTTCATACTAATATATTTTCCATTCTTTTATGTTTTCAATTTCATTTACTAAGAGCCGATCTTTCAATCTAATAAAAATAAAATAAAAATCTAAAAATGGCACTTAATATAATTAACACCATTTATGCTATGATTTCGATGCGATATTTTTTATTTATCTAGCTGATAATTATTGGGAACTTTATACGGAGATGGAAAAACCGCCCCATAAAATAATTATTTATACTCAGAATATATGAACATATTTAACGCCAAAATCATTCTAAATCCTGTAAGACAATATAAGAATATAACATATTTTTAGCATATTGTTTAATATTTTAGGGTGATCAAGGAGGCCCTCTAACTATTGGAAATACTGTAGTGGGAATAGCCAGTGCTGCATTAAAAGCTCTGAACTGTGAGAGTCAAGTTTCTACAACATACACCCGAGTAAACTATTACAGACAATGGATTGATCAAACTATTTACAATGTCTGCAGATGCTAAAATATTAATAAAAAGAATGTTACATTGTACAAACTTTAATAAAATGGTGCAATTATAAATAATTCTAATTTAGATGTATTTCAACAGAAGTTTCAAAATAATTAAAATTGAATTTTATTACCTCTTAGATAATCATTGTATGGAAATTAAGATATTTTTTTGTACAGGATTATAAACTTTAATTTTATCATTTACGTCAACATAAATAAATAAACTCTACGTACCTGCATTTTTATTACATGCATGGGTATTTAATAATATTTGCTATCTTATTACAACGAAAAAAAAAAATAGATTATAATGGGGGATTCAAGTGATAGAGCTTTTTAATATATATTTATTAAAATAAATTCTTGACCGTACATCATATTTAATACAATATAAAATCATACCATAAATGATATCTTTATTGCTGAAATATGAAAGTTAAAGTTGAATAATTTAAAACGTTCACACTGCCATATTGCAATGACGTAGTTGCATTAAGCCAATCACAAAGCTTTATCTGAAACGTTTGTCGGTGCTCAAGAAGACGAAGAAGAAATAAGCATTCAGCATTCTACGATTCTACCAATGACGTATAATACTAGACGAATTATGCCGTATTCAAGTCAATGCAGTGTTGTGAAGCAGAGAGGAATGGAATAACTTGTGGGTCCGCCGGGTGCGCGGCAAGGAGCGAGTACACTTTGATGTTATGCAAGTTGCTCCTTGCCGCGCACCCGCCGCACCAACCAGTTATTCTATCCCTTTCTGACTCACAACAAACGCCGATGTTATCCGTCTAGTTATGTTTTGTCTGAGGATTCTACTGACAACGACAAGTTACGTGTTATTTATCTCTGTCTTATCTGTCTCTCTTTAAGCTAAGATGCAACTACGTCATATTCATTTGTTTCGAAAGTTTAAATATTTATTTATCATACTTAATACAAGTTTTTAAAAAAAATAAAAAATTTAGGTATAATTATTTTATTACGTAGATTAATATATAAAAAATTCAAAAAAGTATTGAAAGGCCCATTATAATTTTGTTTCTCATTTTTTATGACACAGGTATTAATTATTAACCATACATAAAAGTTTAACCTCTGCATACAAAAGCAAAAAATATTCCTTAATAATAATTCAAAATGAAATTTATTTTTGCGGTTACTTCAGTTTCCCAAATTTCAAGAATCTCAAAGTAAAACACCATAGATATAATTAAATAAAACTCATAATGCGTTTATAGCTTAATAAGAAAAGCTATTAATTAGTAAAATTCGTTGTACTCAAGCCTTAATATCGTAAAGTAAATAGACATAAGGATGAATGGGCAGTTGCACCAACAAAATTTAAATTTTAAACTTAGTTTCAATTTATAAAAGCAAACCGAAGTTATATGTCATATGGATTAATTGATATTGCTGTCAAACATTTGATATGCTTTTATATATTTAAATTACATTTAAAATTTAAGTTTTGTTTGTGCTTTACTTAAGCAAATTATAATAAACTTAAGATCAAGCCGTTTATGTTATATATTTAAGTGAAACCGTTGATTGACTAATAAACTGTATAATCAAGGGTGAAACTTAGGATTGTAGAAATAAGTATTTGTGTATTAGTGTCTAAGACCAGAAATTTCCATCTGACCATAAAAGAACATTTTTTTTTGTTAAATATTTAATGATAAATTATAAATATATCATCACGCCTACTACTCATTGCTTGGTGAGGCACATATATTTTGAATTAGGAAATCGTAAAATTGTGACAGTGAAATTATTAACTTTGAACTAACTAATTGAACTAACTAATTAGTTTTGATTGTTGGCAATATTATTTAGCTGTAGTTTGTTCAAATTCGTTAGCGTAATACAAGTTGTCGGTTATGTTGATATTAATTGTTAAGAAACAAGGACTCCTCCTGAAAATCGTATATTAATTAAATATTTTAATGGCGCTTTGTTGTTAACAACTAAATATATCAACACACCTTTTTACATTTATTGTATGTAGCACTTGCCTGTAGCAGAATTCAGTAAGTAGGTATGATACTCATATACTCGTATATGTTGTGCGTAAAGTGCAATTACCAGTCGTCAAATCACACTCACCAAAGATGTTATATTTTAAATAAATATTTTGTAATAATAATCTATATTCACATTTTTTAAATATAACAATTATTATAGCAAAATACTAACACAAGAAAATTAAGTTTTTAATTTGATTAGATATGCGAATATTTACTTAACTTTCATTTAACATTACCGTTAATAAAAATATTTTTTTATTACATAAATTACTACTATTTGCATATTTAAATCCCAAAAAAGATAGCAAATATTATAAGCACTGACAATAATTTCTGTGAACTAATAAAATATAAGCTTCCTGATCTTAAGAGATTAATTATTCATATAAAAGCAAAAAATTAGCGTTTATTCATTCGAGCATCATTCAAAATGAAGTTAATATGCGCCGTATTTTCTGCTTTAATATTTTTCTTCTCCCAGGTAAGAAATATATGACATGAAATAGTAAATTTATAAAGTAAAGAAATTAAATTTATGGTAGTTTTCTGTATAAATCCGTTAGTTTTATAGATCCATGAATAAAATAAATAAATAAATATATCATCACGCCTTTTACCCATTACTGGGCGTGGTACTCTGCCGAAGCAGATCTCGGTAAGTGATATATTTTAAGCCACAGGGGTAATTTTAACGTGGTGAAAATGTTTGTCGGCTGTGGGAATCGAACCAGAGTTTTCAGGATCCACAGGCCGACTCATTACCACTGAACAACCTACCCCATAATAAAATAAATAATAAATAATAATAAAAAAATCCATAAATAATGAACAAAATCGCAACGAAACTTTAGGAAATATTTTCTACTTATTAACAAATATTGATGCGATTTTCTTCATTATTTACAGATTTACGAATTTATAAACTTATAGATTTATCACAGAATTCCACCATATTATTAAATAATTAAACAATTATTTGGATTTAGTTTTTTATGTATTTATAAAGTAATATTTCGATAGCGCTGTACTGTTTTCAGTTATATTTTTATAAAATGAGGTTCTTTCAATCACTAACTATTTCTGTTAGGTTGATTCACAACCCCAGCCTAAATCACAGAAAGAAGGAGACTGGTATACAGATTATAAAGGCGTAGTTAAAATTATAAACAGTGAATATAATGACTCCTGTATTGGAGTAGTAATTCATTCCGAATGGATTCTTACTTCCGCTGTCTGCGGACTTAAGTAAGAAAACTATCGTTTTAAGAATAATATATAGTAAAACTAAATCTATTTAATGTACGTTTCAGAACCTTTCGACAGGAAATGAGAATATTATTCGGAGGTGACCAATACTATTTCGGCAGCGCTGCACATATACAAAATATTCACATTCACCCGGCATTTTATGGAGAAATTCGAGAACATGATATCGCGTTACTAAAACTGGCTAAGCCTGCTGATGCATCTATAAGAGTCTTTAAAATTCCTAAAGAAAACAACTCTCTTGTTGCTAAAAGAGCAAGAGTTGTAAAATGGGGTTATAAAGAAGAAGTTATATCCATTGATGGAAATTATACAAGATATTGGGGATACTATCGTAGCGTTGTTATTTTAAATAATGATCTATGTGCCAATTATCCTGTTCATATATCAGAGAAAAGATTGTGTTCTTACGAAGCAATTGCTTGCGAGGTAAGTAATTTTTCATTTCTACGATATTATTAATAGTATATTATATATCAAAGAACTCAAGTTCATAATTTAATCCTGAGGGTGAAGTTTATTTCACGAGCTGCAGGCGAGAGAACTAAAAACCTGAGGAATTTAATCCTGCATTATATACACTATTTTTTCGCACTTGACATATAATTCACAATGACAACATTAAAACAATTTTAGGTAACTTAGGAAACATAAAGAAAGTGAAATTGTTTGAGGTTTATAATATACTTGTTGCTACGGTAATGCTTGTTTACCTGTCAATTTAATCCCTGTGGGATTAAAAGTACCACTTCAGTCCTTGAAAAGGAAGAATAAAGTAGGTCATTTACTCAAGATTGTGTGAAAAATAAATAAATCACTATGCCTTTCATCTCTTACTGGATGTGGCACTCTGCTTTAGCAGATGTCGGTAAGTGATAAATTTGCGTGTTAAGTGCGGTTACCATCCGTCTGTGCACGCCGCCCAAAGATAGGAGAGGCACTTGATAAGTTTGTAGTGTATTTTCATGTTGTTTTTCTGTGCAGGGAGACGAAGGAGCACCTTTAATTACGTTTGAACGAAATGAATTAGTTGGTTTAGTTTCTGTAAGTGAGGTACAAGCAGCAATTTGTTATGTTTACAATAATTGTATGATGCCTGTGACTACTTATACTTCTGTTGTATCCTACAGAGACTGGATTAAAAAAGTTACTGAATTAAATATTTTGTAAACTATTTCCTAACTAAATGGTTTTGTGAATTTGTATAAATATGTTAAATAAATCTGAATAAATAAATGTAATTAAATGACTTCTATAATATTTTATCCATTTCACTGAAAAATATTAATGAAAATATACCATATATATATATATATATATATATATATATATATATATATATATATATATGTGTGATCAAACAGAATCACGAATTTGTTTGAAAATGAACCAATGAAATGAAAGCAGTTTTAATAATTTTCCATTAGTGAAATTAATAAGTGATAATTTTTTACTGTAATTAAATCTCCTTGATTACCAATAAAATAAATACTATTTTCATAAATATCAGTTGAAAAATATCTACCAAAATAGTAAATCTTATTTTTGCTTGTTAAATTCTCTCGCAAAATGTAACTCATAATATGATAATTGTCAGATAATATTTTGAAATACTGGCCTAGTGGATAAAAACGAGGTAAAACTTGCGTTTCTTAACTAGAAACTTCTACTTACATAAAAAAAAATACGATTATAGGTATTTGAGTGGTTCGGATTCAACTATAGGCTGTAGGTTCCCTGTACTGTAATTGGGATTAACTTCCTGTTGTGCCGAGTAACAAATATATAAAAACTCCATATAAATAGAATCGTTACTTTTATGAGTTTGTTACCAGATAAACAGGGAAAATAACTTTTTGCAAGATTGTCATAATTTTAATAAATCCCTTCGATAAATTATCTCAAAAAGCATTATTCGAGTTTTATTTCTTTAGGCCCAATTGTTATTTACTTTACTAAGATTTGATAAAATTACTCGTGCAAATTGAGATACAAATTGAACCTCTTGTTTAACTACCCTTGAATAAATAATATAATTGTAAATTTTTATGATATTTGCAAATAAATTATTTAGAATTAGCAGAGATTATATAAATGGGTTTAAATTATTATAAAAGACGTAAATATTAAAAAAAAAACAACAATTATATACGTAGAAGTATCTATTCAAAATGAAAGTATTGAAACTTATTCTGTTTCTTCTTTTGGAATTGGTAAATATAAATAAATGATTTTACTATACTAAATAATTTATTTTATAAAGAATATATTATTTATTCCTAGGGTCACTATTCTGTAAACGCCCAGTTAAAAGAAGCATAATTTTTAGATTATATTAACAATAAAAAATATATGGCTCTTATTACAAATGACAGGTACAATGATACTTGTGTTGGTTCAATTATACATACACAATGGATTCTTACTTCTGCCGTTTGTGCTACCAAGTAAGACATATACATTTTCTACTATCGTGTGGTGCATCAAGAAATCACTTTCCACATTCTTATGTTGTTGTTTCCATGACAAGCAATTTGGAACGATCTTGATTGTTTAATTTAATTTAAAATACTTTAATAGATAATAAATAATAATAAGTTTCTTACGATAGTGCGGAAAGTGATTATTTCCTGTACTCAAGTGTCAAGATAATGACACTTAAATAATTTCTTGTAGTTATCGTAGGAAAAATAGTATGTAATATAACTTGTGTTCCATGCTTTCCAATGATACTCGTTCAACACTTGTAAATATACAATATGGCAATAGCCATTACAAAATTTCAATATACTGTTTTCATATCAAAACAATAATATATTACCTACCTATATCACAATTGATTTTATTACAGAACATTTCAACAAGAAATGCGTGCAATATTAGGCTACAGTTATACATTTAAACAAGTATTCCATTTTTAAAATACCTATATTCATCCACAATTTACTAACAATGATTTAGAAAATGATATTTCTTTGATAAAACTTTCTAAACCAGTACACGAAACAGTAGAAATTTTAAAAATATCAAAGAATAAGTCTCTTACCTTTTTTTTAGGTTACAAAGTATTATTTTTTAACTATGATATTACAGTTATTGTTAATAATGAATTATATAAAAATTATCCGGTCAGTATATCGCAAAATAAAATTTGTATTTATGAGTCCATTGCTTGCGAGGTAGATACTTATTATATTTATTATTAATACATATTTTTACAAATTCTAGGTAGCTAGGTGCAATCCACAAGTTTCCGAAATGTACTAATAAAAAAAAACTTAATATTTGTTCTAATCTGTTTTTCTCTTTTGCTTTAATATAGAAATCTTAACGCCTTTCAGACTAGATGAGAAAAAATCCTTTCTCAACTTCTTGTGATTTTACCAATTTTTTTCTGTACCGTCTCAAAATCATCAAATTGTAATCTTGATCTTAGGTACTCGTACCAATTTGAAAGATGTTTAGTACCAAAAACTGTTTCAATTCTTAAATAACAAAAGTACATGATAGCAGAACTAAAAAGATCTTCTAAAATTATTGCAAGCATTGTATTAAATCAAAGCAGGACTGTTTCAAAGAAAATAGTAAAAATTTTGACAAAAACATAAGTAAATTGCCTTAGATTGTCTTTTGCATTATTATGAAGTCCCATTCTAATTCAAATATCAAACTACTATGTCATTGCTATGTGATATCCTGTCGATACTCATTTGGAAATATATTACGGTATCAAGAGAAACACGATAGGTACGAGTATATCAACTTAATACTTGAATAAGAAAGAATATGACCAATGAGGTAATAAAAATATTATTTTTGTAGGAAGATTAAGGTGGACCACTAATTACAAATGATGATGATAAGCTGGTTGGAATCGTTTCAGTGACTTCTATTCAGGCAGCTTTATGCAGATACAAGCACAACAACAATTTCTACATAATCCCTGTAACTACTTTTATAAAAGTTGAGCCTTATATTCTTTGGATCCAAAACGTTACTAAATTAAATATTGTATAAACATGAAATTGAAAGCATTTATATTATTTTAAAATGTAGATAAAATATGTATATTTAAATAATAAATTTTATTTGCAATTATATACTTAATTGTTTTGTAATATTTTATTCCAAGTTAATACAGTTTGGAATTCGAACAAGCAATGAGTGTTAAAAATTTAATCTGTTACAAATTTATCAGTCGATACAAACACAAATCAAAAACATATTTTTAATGTGATTTCAATGATAACAATAATTAAATTTCATCAACTTTTATCTTTGTAAAATATGCCGAAGTGTTATTGTCCCATTTTTATTTTACCATATATAAATGCGCATCAAAATGTGGGTTACTGGTGCACAAATAAAAATAACTAAAAATAACATACTACTATTGCGAAATCTAATTATCTCGGAAAATTTGCATAGATTTAGTTATTATTTATGAAAAACTACGCACATGAAAAATTTAAATAATAAATTATAAAAATATGACTTCTAAACTCTAATAATAAAAAATAAATAAACAATTATCATAAAGCAATTAAATAATAAACACGGCTATATATTTATGGCACTACACATAATCCTTAAAGCTAATAATTTTACTATAAAATATTATAGCAAACAGAGAGAAGCATTAATTTATCAACATTGCTTTAAAATGAAATTGTTCTTCGCTGCGATTTGTATACTGGTAACCTGTAATATTCAGGTATTAAAATTTATTTTATTTCAAAATAAAATATCTATTTTTATTTAATTATTTTATAGGATGCAAATGCACAGGCCCGATTCATCGGAGGGACTCCTCCATCTTTTGATCCAAATAGCGTTGTTGTAATTTTTAATAAACATGGTAAAAATGTTTGCTCCGGTGCCCTTATTCACTCACAATGGGTTCTTACTTCTGCTACTTGCGGTTTAAGGTAATTTATTGCATTCAATATATTATTATATTTGTTAGTATTTAAGTCATTCGAACAAGAATGTTATGCTAGGCATTAGGATAGTTATTTTTGTACCTAGATGCTCGAGGTGCACACAGTATTTTTTCTACGACCATTTAGAAACGCTTGAAAAATAATTTAATAGTTATTTATGTGTCAAGGGTGAAAAGAGCCTGAGCATATTATTAGACCTCGGCGCTTTGCGCCTTGTGCTAATGATCAAGCCACGAACCAGAAACGCTCATTTCGCCCGTGGTACATATAATATTTTATGCACAACAAAATAACATTTAATTTTATATTCAAAATATTGAAACAGGTACATATGTCAAAGTGACATTTTGCAAAATCAAGTATTCACAAATAAATTGTCAGGGCAAAAAAAAGTGTTTAAGCCCGCTTTTCATGGCTAAAACATATTAATTTCGACCCGGTTGTGCATAAAATAATTTTTGAAAGTTTTTCTGTTTGGATGAGATAGGTTGTTTAGTAATATCGAGTCGGCCTGTGGATCCTGGAACTCTGGTTCGATTCCCACAACCGACAAACATTTTCACCACATTAAAATTATCCCTGTGGCTTCCCCTCTACAGAGGTTGTTTATCGATTATGAGAATCGAACCGAGATTCTCAAATCCACAGGCCGACGCGATACCACTGAACCACATACTCTATTAGTAATAACTGATATTTGTAGGTGGCTCAGTGGTATCGAGTCGGTCTGTGGATTTGAGAATCCGAGTTCAATTCCCACAGTCGATAAACAATTTTCACCACATTAAAACTACCCTTGTGGCTTCCCCTCCATTAACATCCTTGGTGGCCGTGATTTGACGGCTGTTAACCGCACTTCACGTGCATAATTATATCACTTACCGAGATCTGCTTCGGCAGAGTACCACACCCAGTAATGGCTAAAAGGCGTGATGATATATTTATTTATTTATATTAATTAAATTATTCTAGGACATACAATGAAGAAATGCGTGTAAAAGTTGGTGGTACAGTTTCTTTGAACTTCAATACTGCAGAACATATCAAAAACACTTACATTAACCCAGGTTTTTATTGTTGGACACTTGGGAATGACATAGCACTCATCAGATTAGTTTCACCAACGTCTACATCTGTCAGAACTTTGAAAGTAGCATCAGACTACGGTTTTCTTACTGGGCAGAAGGTTTATGGTCTTGGATATGGGGATAATGGTAATAGAAAATTGGTAGTTGCTGAAGTGATAATTAATTTTAACTGTGGATTATTTCTAGGACAAATTATTGCTGATGGAACTTTGCGTCAACAAAAGCTTAGTATCTTAGATAATATGATATGTTCGCAATATCCTGTTTTCGTTAATTGCGATAAATTGTGTACTTATGAATCCAGAGCTTGTGAGGTAAGCATATATAAATTATTTATATAGATATACAATACACAACATCACGCCATGTTCCGTCAAACAAAACAAACATATAATAATACCCATGGGCGTCCACAGACATTTTTCTAGGAGAGAGCGAGTCGCAAAAAACTCTCAGATATACATAAATTTCAAAAATTTTTTTTTTGCACCTAACAAATGGATAAAAAAATATTTAAATTTGTGAAATAAATTACTAGTCTTTGTCGTCTGGGTTTGAATTGAAGAAGTAGGACAATTTTTGAGTAACTCTTCCATAAATTGACACCATTTCTTAAATAAATTCCGATTTAGCAGTTTTACAGTTTTTATTTTCTAATATTTTGTGTCTGTGTATACTTAAACTTAGATTACTCAATCGTTACGATGGGGAACATGTCGCTAGCTGGCCTTAAGAATACTGCTGGAAATTCAGTTTCAGCTTGAATTTATTATCTTTAAACTTATAATTTAATTTTTATTTAATTTATATATACATATACAGTGTGTTGGCCACGATTGTCGAACATAGGACTTTAACATGTAAAATCACATTGTTTTAAATTTCCTAATTATTTAAAAGAAAAAAGCGTCAAATACAATTTTTAGGGCATAAAATATGAAATTAATTTTGCACTGTCAGAATAAATTCATTATTTATTATTTAATTTATTTTGACAAATAAAACGTCAAACGTATGTTTAATTTTGTTTCAATTTCATGCCTATCGAGTTTTGAGGCAATTTTCGTCATTTTCAAATCTAATTTGTGTCGTTACAAAGTATGCAAAATTAATTTTGTTTATTGGTTCAGATGCAGAATGCTATGCCCAAAAACTTTTATTTCAAGCTTTTTTGCTTCAAATATTTAAAGAAGCAGGAAATTAAAAAAATTATAGTTTTACATGTTAAGGTCCAATTTTGAAGAGTCGTGGTCACCACACTAGTTAATATCCAAGGGGGGCGCGCGCCCCCCCTTGCCTCTCCCTGCGGACGCCCCTGATAATACCGAGAGTAATACCAAAAAAGGTTTACATAAATTCCGTTCGGTGGTTTTATAGGACGTATTATATTCTGCTTCTGATTGGCTGACAAAAACGTCAAATAAACATGGCGTACAAATTGGTACCGAGTTCTAAAATGCCTTATAGATTCATTTTATGAAAGTTTTAAATATTATCTATTAACATTTATGAAAATGACAAACAATCAAATTGGTATAAGTTTTTTTGTTATGTAAATGTGTCTTCATTTTGAAGTTTTGGTCAGCCAATCAAAATCAAAATAGAGTATGTCCTATTCTATAATCTTTCATCGAACGGACTTTAATTTTTGTCGGACAAATTTTTATTTACAAAAACATAGTTGCTTGGTGAAAAATGGCGAGAGCAAATGAGATGAAATAATTATAACACCGAAGGTTGAGCAATTTTATCTGTCAAAGTTTGAGTCAAGTAAATAAAAGTTTGGTCTAAGAAAAACTAAACCTCGACATAATTTATCGAATGAAGTATTTTGTTAAAATTTTGACATTTATATTCATCGTTTCGAAGGAAATGAAGGTGAATGAAATTTTATCCACTTGCATTTCTCTTCATTGTTTATCCGATATCAAACTGATTAAAGTGAGCTGAATTGTAAATATAAAACTTTAGCAATTTAAACAATTGGCCCGTCTCTTTCAAAACAGTTTTTGTATAAGGTTTGTTATTTCAACAAATGTAATTATTTTATATGTATGTGACAATTTAGGGTGATCAAGGAGGACCACTAGTATCTGAAGACAAGAAAACACTTATTGGTTTGATTTCCATCAGTGCTGACCAAGCATCAATGTGTGGAGGAGACAAAATCATCCCCGTTACAACTTACACGAGAGTTAGCTCTTACCGAGAATGGATTATAAATACTACTGGAATTCATTATTTGTAAATATTTAAAATGTAAATTCAGCTTTAGAAATAAACTGCCTCAAAATTTGTATTTTATATTTTTTCAGTTAATCCGTCCTATAATTAATTATACATTGTAAATAAATATAAATAAATATATCATCACGCCTTCTACCCATTACTGGGTGTGGCACTCTGCTGAAACAGATCTCGGTAAGTGATATATTTTGCGCGTGAAGTGCGGTTACCAGTCGTCAAATCACGGCCCCTAAACATGTTAGTGGTGGAGGAGCCACAGGGATAGCTTTTTCAAATTATGAAAATTATACATTGTATTATTTAAAATATCAATTATAACAACAAAACAAGGTTAATTTTGTTTATAGTTTATAGAATACAATAATATGGGGTAATGGCTCAGTGGTATCATGTCGGACTATGGATCCTAAGAACCCTGGTTCGATCCCCACAGCCGACAAAACATTTTCACCAATTTAAAATTACCTCTGTGGCTCCCCCATCACTAATATCTTTGGGGGCCGTGATTTGACGGCTGATAACCGCACTTTACGCGCATAAATATATCACTTACTGAGATCTGCTTCGGCATAGTGCCACACCCAGTAATGGATAAAAGGCGTGATGATATATTTATATTTATGTTTTATTTTAGAATACAAGAATGATTTTTTGAAATATTAATTGCTGCACAAAAAGGATAAACTTTAATGAAATTAAACAAATAAACAACGTAAACAAAACTGGGTTATACATATTAACAGCTAAAATTTATCATATTGTATCTATATTTTACTCAGTGAAGAACTATTTTCAATAATTCCTCTCAAATACTTCTCAGATCAATATTTATTTATTTATGCAGGAACTTAATTCCAATTAGAGTGTATCAAATTTCATAACACACTAGCCTTCCGTACGTGATTGTTACTTGTTAATTTCGATAAGGTTTAGTCCCCTCCACAAACATCTCCGAGAGCCGTGGTTTGACGGCAAGTAACCGCACTTCATGCGCATAAATTATATCACTTATCTAGATTTGCTATGGCAGAGTGTCACACTTACTAATGGGTAAAAAGGCGTGATGATATATTTATATTTTTTATTTAAGATAGTAAATTCATTAAAGTGTAAAGAGTATGAGGAAAAAACGTGCTTGTATGAAAGGAATTATGAATGTGGATGAAGCTAAAGTGGTGTGTCAGGATCAGGATAGGAACGTTTGGCGAAGATTAATTGCGGAATGAATCTGATGATTTAAGAAAAGTGCAGAATTTTTTATTTTAATTTTGTTGTTTAGTAATTTCATTAGAGTGTTTACCTGCAATTGTGTGAAATTCCCTTTCAAAAACAAGCGCAGGGACCAAACCCCCTCGTTTCTTATCTTTTTTATTCGTTTTCTGGTCTTACATTCATTGTTTAACTGCAATTGTGTGAAATTCAATTTCAAAAACAAGCTCAGGAGCGACACTCCTTTCCTTTCTTATCTTTTAATTCGTTTTCAGTTCTTACATAGAGTGTTTAACTGCAATTATATAGAATTCGCTTTCAAAAACAAACACAGGACGACACTCTCTTTCTTTCTTATCTTTTTGTTTCATTTTCAATTGTTATATTCGTTATTAGATTTGTTGTTATAGAAGTAAGCGTGAGTAATTTGAGATGTATTACGCATATGTTAAGTAAGTCGAAGAAAGATGAATGAAAAGTGAATAGGATGTGATTGAAGGTTTGTTGTGGTTGATTATTTGATTAATTTAATAAGTAAATATTTTATGAATGATTTTGAGGTTCGTGCTACCCCCAGTTTATGGAATATAGCGTGATGTTATGTATGTATGTATGTAAGATAATAAAATTTTCAATTCAATGAACAAAATATATTTTTACATTTGCACTTACTTAACACTTAACTTAAATGTAAATTGTTTAAATTAAAATATAATAATTATGGAACAATTTAATATAAAAACTAATTATTTATTTTTTATATGATAGTCACTAAATCATACTTAATTTCAGTATTGACCTTGTAATAATTGCATCTTTTGAACAGATATATTACATACCTACGACATTAAAATTTCCCAGAATTACCAAATCCTTCAGATAAATCTTAGTTTAAACAAAAGTGCAAAATAAATAAAAAATATTTAATTAATGATAAATATTATTTTGAGGGATTTTTTTTGCATATAAAACAATGAAAGGTGAAAGGAAATTTAGTTTAAAAAGCACAATGAATTTAAAAATTTCAATCCTGCTTTGTTTTTTGGCTGCTTCCCAAATACAGGTAAGATTGTTTTTAACTGTTTAAGTATTGGAAATTTTATATAGTATAAATGCTTAAAATATTGGTGAATATAATATATCTTGCAGTTTTATCTGCAATTAAAAGTTTAATTCTACTGATATATATATATATATATATATATATATATATATATATATATATATATATATATATATATATATATATTTCGCTAAAACGTAAATGAACGATTGGAGGCGGGCGTCCTCTAAATTTTTGTATTTGATTCTTGAAAGTGTAAATGAAACGAGCTTTGGAAAACAATTAAATTAATCTAAATATTGATAAATACTACACAAAATTTATTTATTACCGTACATTTATTATTTGTGCTGATTAATAGTTATTTGCATATCAAGGGAAGAAAGTGAGGTATTTTTCCCGAAGGCGTGGGATATACAGCATCAGCGTGAATAATGACACATTCTGTAAGAGATATAATCATAATTTTTCTCTGTTTCGGCGTTAGAATAACATATTCTCGCACAAATATTGATGCTGGAATGAGCTTCAGTCTTAAACGATTTGTTGTGGTATGATTGCATTAAATTCACAAAATATCTAAGGAACGGACAAAATGAAAAAACGAAATTAAATTTTTATAACAAATATACAACTTCTTGAACATGTATATACCAGCAAACGATAAACAGTTTAAAAAAAACAATGTTGATATGTCACAGTTAGTCACGTTCTATTTCGCATTTATCTCTTATTTACCTCGCGAAAATACTTGTGGTCCATGAGAACCTTCCGAACTTTGATGTCACTATATTTTTAATCACTTATATTTCTGATGTAAAACATTAGTTTTTACTAATTTTTTCATTATTATTATAAATAACCCTTTATATAGAAAGCCTGCTATTACGATCTGGGAATATGTTATTTTCCCAAAAATTTCTATTAAATAATGGCGAAAAACAGACTGGATCATTTATTTTTATTGTAATATAAAATAATTTAAAAAGTTTCCTATCGAAAAGTTAAATAATTTAAAGACAAATTCAGCAACGTAGACAAATATTTATATTTTTTAATGGAACCAATATTTGAAAATACCTTAATACAAATATATATTTTTTTCTGATTTCAAAGATGTTAAGTTTTGTATGCAACATTTTGAATGTATAAAACTAATTTATTTGTTTAGGGTAATGAAACTATTAAACTCCAACCTAGATTAATAGGCGACATTGTAACTGATCCCAGACTACAGAACAATGTTGCTTTCTTTACAATTAATTCTCCAGATGTTGCAACTTGTTCAGGTGCTTTTATTCATGCCAACTGGATTGTCACAGCGGCTTCATGTATTAAAAGGTAATAAAATCTTATACTTTTTAACATATTATTTCACAGATCTTTTATTTGTTTTAGATATTCCTTCTTAGAAATTCGTTTTAGGAATGGTATAGAACTTAGTACACCACCAACAGGTCAAACTAATTATGATATTGGGGGGCATATCAACTACCCTGCTATCCATCCATCTTATGTTGATTTAACTCGTACAAATGACATTGCATTACTTAAAACATTTGATAATTTTTTTGTCCAGCAATATAAAATTACAAGAGTTAATCCAAACGTAATATACACACATGTAGTTTTGAGAGGATATGGACCGCAGAACATGAGTAAATAGTATTTGCATTTATTATATAATATTTATAAAATAATTGTTGCTAAATTTTATGTTATTTTAGATAATGTGGGACAAACAACTACAAGATTAACTGAAGCATCAACTATGCTTTTTAGTGTTGCACAATGTCGTCAGTACGACACTGCCGCTCAAACTACTAAATTATGTAGTATACAAGGTCTTATTTGTCAGGTAAGTAACATTCTAATGCCTTTAGGATTTATTACTATCAAATTATTTGTTCCGCAGGGCGATCAGGGAGGGCCACTAGTTTTAGCAAGTAATACTAATGAACTTATTGGTATTATATCTGTCACGCCAGGTGTTGAATATTTATGTGGTCTTAATCTCAAACCAATTGTGACATATACTAACATTTTCTTGTACCGTTCATGGATTTCTAAAACTACAGGAATTACTGATATATAAGACACATTGTTCTATCTCTTATGAAAATTACTAGTTTATGTATATGAATAAAATAGTGTTTACATATTTAACTAAATTTCCTTTCTAGTTTTAAAAGTATCTACGCAAAATATTCCGCAAATATTTGAAGATATTCGGCGAGTTAACTTTTATTTGTTTATTGACTTATGCTCAGTTTTTAATTACATCATTATGTTTCTGTTATAATTATTTTCCTATTAAATAATAAAACTAAAGTTTATTTATATTATCCCTGTTTCTACTTATCCATCAGGTTAATTGTAATATTGAATAATTCGAATAACATTTCGTACGTAACTGAAACATTGTTTTTGCACATAATTTCAAACTCTTAAGAGTTCGGAATGCCTTCATTTGAAAAATTGAAAGTAAGAATTAATTATACGATATGGAAAATCGCCATAGAGTCCTATCTTCAATATGCGGATTTGTGAGGATGTGTAACTGGAAATAATATTTACATTTTCAGACGAAAAAAAGATTACTCATCTAGGCCAAGAATTCTATTATCTATTTATCGAATCAATATTGTATACATTCAAAACGAACTACAGCCAAAAGGCTTGGGATAAATTGCAAGCAGAGCTGGGCAAGCTACTTAAAAAAAGTAGCTAAGCTACAGCTACAGCTATTCTTTAAAAAAGTAGCTAAGCTACAGCTATAAGCTATATTTTGTAAAATATAGCTAAGCTACAGCTAAAAGCTTTCGTTAAAATAGCTGTTAAATTTTAAATTTACTTTTTTAAATTATTGTGAAATAATTAAATTTGCCATTATCATATGATCAGTCTTTTGTTATAATGACTGTTAATTTACTATTATGTACATAAATATCAAAAATAGCAAATACCATCTGGCACCAACTGTGTATTTTTGCGTATTAGAGCCAGTTAGAACCGGTAAGAAATAATTATTTTGTGTGGGTTTAGCTTGTACGCATGCGTACTTTGTTGATCTTCTGCTTAAAAAGTAGCTTTAAGCTATAAAAAGTAGCTTTAAGCTACAAAAAGTAGCTTTAAAAGTAGCTTCAGTTGTTATTTTTAAGCTAATAGAAAAAAAAGTAGCTAGCTACAAGCTACAGCTATATTTTTTCAGTTAGCTAAGCTACAGCTACAGCTAAGGTAAATGTAGCTAAGCTAGTAGCTAAGCTACAAAAGTAGCTAGCTACTGCCCAGCTCTGATTGCAAGTCGCGTTTAAGGATTCAGAACTTACGTAAAGTGAATTTACTAAAGACTCTAGTTTCAAACCAACTCGAAAATTGCAGCTCAGTTGAATTGTATGTCAATATTATTGTTTCAACAGCTCATCAATGAAGTGGACTTAAAATGAATATGTCAGATGAATGGGTTGGAGTGTTATTGCTGCAACTAATTCAATACACAAAATTAATTTTGCATGCTTTGTAACGACAGAAATTAGATCTAAAAATAACAAAAATTGCTTTAAAATTATCGATAGCCATGGAATTGAAGCAAAATTAAACAAATGTTTGACGTATTATGTATCAAAACCTTCATTTATGTTGACATTAGCTTTAAAATTATTCTCGTTTGGCCGTAAAGCGCATGATTTTTAATTTAGTGCTTACCAACTTCAAGGCGTCCTATGCTCTTACAAATCCTAAAATCTAATAGCTAAAATCCTAAATTTTTACGTCATTTAGAGCACACAAATTTATGATTTGGTATATTAGGGTGATTAAAATGCAATTCCGAACACGGTCTAAACCACCTCAACAGACTCACTCCCATTGCTGTATCATTTTTCTCAATCTCACATTCATCATTCTCATCCTGTCACACTCATACATTAGCGCCATAACAGTTATTCTGCGTTATTCTCCTTTAAATCCAACAGTCACTATCATATAGTGAATAAACTATCAATAAATGAAAATTTTAGCATTGTGTTTTCTATTGACATTTATATTTCCGGAGAATTTTAATTGATTGTTTAAATAATAGCTATTAAATCATATGTATATGTCAATAAATCTTAGATTAAAGAATTTTTAACTGAACAAAAGCACGAAATAAAGTTAAAATATTTATCGAAAGATAAAATATTACTTTGGAATTTTTTCTTGCTTATAAAATTATGAAAGCCGAAAGTGCATTCAGTGTAAAATACAAAATGGAACTCAAAATTTTAATCCTGCTCTGTGTATTAGTTGTTTGTGACGTACAGGTAATTCGAGTAAGGTTAACTTTTAATTATTAGGATAATGAAAAATTTATTAAATAAATATATCATCACGCCTTCTACCCATTACTAGATGTGGCACTCTGTAGTAGCAGATCTCGGTAAATGATATTTTCTACGCGTGAAGTGCGGTTACCAGCCATTAAATTACGGCTTCTAAAGATTTTAATTGAGAGAAAGATATAGGGGTAGTTTTTATGTGGCGAAAATTGTTTTGGAATAACGAAATATTATTAATTTAAAATAAATATATCAACACTCCTTTTACCTATCACTAAGTGTGGCACTCTGCCGTAGTATATCTCGGTAAGTGACATATTTATGCGCATGAAGTGCAGTTACCAGCAGTCAAATCACGGCCCCCAAAGATGTTTGTGGAGGGGAGCCATAGGGGTAATTTTTAATGTGATGAAAATTGTTTCTCGTCCGTGGGAATCGAACCGAGGTTCTCTAATCCACAGGCCCACTCGATACCACTGCGCAACCTCACTATTATTAATTTAATTTATTGAATTCGTGAATTATGTGTTTTGGTAACAACTTTAAAGTAAGAGTAAAGAAAAAGAAAATAGTGAATCTTAAATGTCTTATAATCTCTTTTCTTATTCAAATACCGCGTGGTGCTTAGTAAGGGAGAATATAGGGATTTAACATGTAAAATCATAATGTTGTAATTTCCTACTTTCCTAATTATTTTAAACAAAAAAGCTTGAAACAAAAGTTTTAGGTCATAAAAATAACTGAAGGTAAAAAAAATCATATGACAGTTTTGACAGATAAAACGTCAAACATTTGTTTAATTTTGTTTCTATTCCATGGCTATCGATAGTTTTGAGGCAATTTTCGTCATTTTCAGATCTAATTTGTGCCGTTACGCATCATGCAAAATAAATGTTGTGTATTGATTTAGGTGTGCCTGAAAATTTTATTTCAAACTTTTTTGCTTAAAATAATTAGGGAAGCAGGATATTCTAACAGGGCTGAGAGAGCGTATAAAACAATTTTCAATAGCAATATTTACAGAAGTTATAAATTAATAATGAAATTAAACAAATTAACCGACAATGGAAAAAACAACAACAACGTATGAATAAACTATTAATTACTTAAGTTACAAAATTACAAGGCAAGACCTACATCTTGCACATGAAGACGATAGACAAATTGTCTCGACAAAAGTCAATCTACCACTCACTAATTGTTATTGTATTCCATGGAATGTTCTGACAAAGAGTAAGGTGCCTGGTGTCGTTGCGTTGGTCTAGATAAGCGTTTCTACGCATGAGTTTACATAAAAAACCCAAATGGGGTAAGTTACAAAGGTTAATCTATGCCAGACCAATGTATATCTAATAATTTACCCAGATATATCATCACATCCCGTATAACCAGACGCGACAATTCAGAAAAGCTATAAACTTGATAAATAATGATCTACGGAATACTGAAGTTATTATAACATATGCTCTAATAAATTTGATAAACAAAATAAACTCTGTCAAGTCAACTTTAGAAAGATACTTAAGATAACGCCTAATTAGTCTGTATCTCTCGAAGCTGAGTTGATAGTAAAATATAATTTATAAACAAAACCAAATTCAGAATTGTCCGTTCTGCAATTCTGCTACAATATTACAACATTATAATTTTACATGTTAAATCCCTATTTCACCCTTATCAAGCACCACCCGGTATGGGTACGTTTCTAAAACCAAATTTAATTGTTTAGAAGAGATTGATTTTTGATAAATGTAAGTGAAGCGATCTTCATGAAAAGTCAGTACTGCACAAAACTTGTTTTATTAATATATTTATAATTATACTTTTGGTAATAGTTTACTGTAAAATTAGTACAATAACATAAAATCTTTCAGGGTGATGAAACAACCGAACAGCAATCAACAGTAATTGTCAAAGAGGTAGAAGATCCACTCAAACCACAATACAACGTTGCCTTCTTTACAGTTTTTTCTCCAAATGTTGCTATCAGTTCTGGTGGTATTATTCATTACAAATGGATTGTCACTGCAGCTTCGTGTGTTAGAAAGTAATCAAATTTCATGCTGTTATAATATATTAAAAAACAAGTTACAGACAGCAACCTATTCTAGCATGAGTTCTAAATTCTGACACGACTCGCACAGCGGCGAGGGAACGAAAGAACGAATGCAGAATTGCCTTCCGTAACGAGTGTTTTATACTATTTTCTCTGTTTCGGCTTTCCTTTGCACAATTTCTTTATAAAAATAGTTGGAATTTGGCATTAAGGGAATTTTTTGGCAGAATAGTTAAGTTGGTGGCAGTGATTTGTAAATTGATTTTGTCCGTTGTCTAGATATTTGTATAAATTGTGTTTCTTTATTTTGTCAGTTGCCTAGATATGTTGTATATTTAATGCAGTCTATGATAACAATAGGCGTATTCCATTTGTCATTTGAATCAGATCTAACTTACATTTATGAACCAGATCACTTATTTATTTCGCTGGATTACTTCTCAGACTTAATTTCCAGTACTAGAATTCTTCTTCAATGGCGCTACAGCCCGAATCGGGCATAGGCCTACCGGGCACACCGAGCCGCAGTTTTTACGCTGCCGTACTGCCGGTTTCCGTAGTCGATGTTACTTTTTTAAGGCATATGTATAAGTGACTAGCTTATAGCGCCCAAGTATGATTAATACAAGTAACTGTATTTTTTATTTAACGGCAGATCATACTTTGTCGACAGGCGGATTCGAACTGTACCGCCGAAGTGAGTACTAAAATTACTGATTCTAATTTACTTTGAAGTAATTCACCCCAATAAGTACATCAATTTGCTTAATTCGGTTCATTTAGTCATGTGTCAAATTTATTTGAACTGATTTAAGTGAACTAAGTGGCAAATGGAATACATCTAATATGTCACCAAAAATCGTTTAAGAATGAATCTCATTCTAGTTTCAATATGCGTACGAGAATATGTTATTCTAATACAGAAACAGAGAAACATATTTCAAAGCTGTAAGAATTAAAGTTATGAATTTGTTTCAGATATTCCTTCTCAGAAATAAGATTTAGGCATGGTGGAAACTTTACAACTCCAGCACAGGGTCAAACTCATTTTAACCTTGGAGGGCTGATATACGATATTATTTATCATCCATCTTATGTTGAATTAACTCGTGCAAATGATATTGCTTTAATTAATACACTTGAGAATATACCAGTGCAACCATATAGAATTACAAGAACTAATCCAAATATACTAAGTTTAGAAGTAATTTTGAGAGGATATGGGCTACTTAATGCAGGTAAATAGTGCATGCACAGTAGTTATTAGATTTATTTTTAAAAAAATCATGTAAATTGTTTCTAGCTGTTGAAGAACCATCAGTTATAAAATTATCAGAAGTATCGGCTACACTTACAAGTATTGCACAATGTCATAAATACGACGCTACTGTTCCAACTAATAAATTATGCAGCATACGTGGTCGTAATTGTAAGGTAGGTATACGTATTAGCAGTCCATAAACTATTATTTAACTCAATCAGCTTTCTGCGCTCTTTGGTAATATCTTCAAAAATTATATCATGGAAAATATTTTAAATTTTAGTATTAATTACCGAAAAATAGTTATTTATGTACCTTATCAAGTAAGAGATGCACACAATTTTTCTGAATTATAATATTTTAAAAACACAAAATAAATATTTTTTCGCATTTCCAAAGTGTCACTTTTGATCCCTGTTCCAGGAGGAATTAAATTTCAAATTGAATCTCGTCGGGATTAAACAAACATTACAAATATATTATAAACCTCAAAATATTTTACTTTGTTTATGTTGCTTAAATTATTTAAGCTGTCATTGTAAATTATATGGAAAGTCAATATCAAAATTAATCATTATGGAAATGCGAAAAATAGTGTATGTATCGCAGGACTAAAATGGTGATTATTTTCCTCGCCTGCGGCTCGTAAAATAAACTTAACCCTCAGGATTAAATTATGCAGTTTAGTTCCTTATACACACCCTTGCCGAAATTCATGTGTTTTAGCCATGAAAGGCGGGCGTACACACTTATTTTCGGCCCTAGGCCCATAATAAAATATTTCTTATGAATACATAAACAAAATGACAATTTTTGTTTATTGCGAATACCTTACTTAATTTTGCAAAATATCATTTCGCCAAATAAATTGTACCTATTTTAATATTTTGAACATAAAATTAAATGATTTTTTTTTGTGAAAAATATATTGTATGTATCACGGGTGAAATTGACGTTTCTGACCCTGGGCATATTAT
Source organism: Pterostichus madidus (assembly GCA_911728475.2). Taxonomy (NCBI): domain Eukaryota; kingdom Metazoa; phylum Arthropoda; class Insecta; order Coleoptera; family Carabidae; genus Pterostichus; species Pterostichus madidus. The sequence goes on from OU452312.1 coordinate 25,523,074, forward strand.
TAGCTCTCGGTGTTTTGCGCCTCGTGTTAATAATCATACCACAGGCCAGAAATTCCTAGTTTCACTCTTGATACATAAATAACTATTATATAACTGTACCAATGATATTAGTGAAAAAGAGAATATTCATTATATTTACCCTGCAACCCATCACATTTTTAATCATTCTTGTCATATTTTATTAACAACTTATTTATTATATTACTTTTAATGCCTTAATACTTATTACAATGAAATTATTTGTTCTACAGGGCGACCAGGGAGGACCGTTGGTTTTGAAAAGTAACAGTAATGAACTCATTGGTGTTATTTCTGTCTCGGCAGGTGTCGATTCTTTATGCGATTTTGGTGTGACCCCCATTGAAACATACACTAATATTTTCTTATATCGACAATGGATCATGCAAATTCTAGGATTAACTAATATATAAAACATACTGTATATTTGTATTATTCCCTGTAAAAAATATTTGGAAATAAATGTTTATTCATGTGTACTTGATAAATTTAATTCAATTTAATTTTCGCCAATCATTTCTAACCTGGCACAGCACTTTCGCCTCTTCGAATGTTTACGAAATCTCGACCCTTCCGACCTTGATTCCTCAAACTACATTCTTGACCTAAAAACTGTCACTTACAGTTCATGATTCGTAATATACTATTTAAACAATGCAAAGCTTTAATGTGTCAAAATATTTAACAGAATTAAGTTGCGCATCTGTTTATTATTTTAATGCTAGGTTGCAAGAAAAAAATAAAGAGCTCTTTAGTTAAAGAATTGTTTATCTAGCAATAATTTCAATAGTGATTTTCGGAAACTTATTGAACCGTTAGTTGCTAATGAACCGATAAAACTTTCATGCTACCCAGCATAACTCTATTAAATTGTAATTTTTAAAATTTTCATATTTAATTTCTGCCGTTACAAAACAAAGAAAACAAATTTAGTTTATTGATGCAATACGGTCTTCCCATGTTAAACGCCTATAGCCCGCTTTGATAATTTATATACAAATAAAATAGTGTTTATTTATTAAATTCATGTACATATTTAAATAAATTTCTTTTCTAAAGTTTTAAAAGCGTTCACTGAAAAAAAGGTTTAGTGTCAATTCTACGGTCAGTTTTATCATCGACAAATTTAAGCTAAATTTTAGCATTGTGATTTCTGTATAACATAAAGTAAACATTCGACATAAAGAAAATGTAAGTATTTCTAAATAAAATTTAAACAAATAAAATCATTTATCAAATTTAATTGTGCGTTAAACTATTGAAATTATAAGAAATGATTAGATATATTTTTATCTATTTCTCAGGAACAAATTATTTTTTGATAATAGATAAAACTTTATATAAAGCGTAAAAAATTAAAGTAACATACATTATATAAAAATTCATGATGAATCTAATATATTCTGTAATATTTTTCGTTTTGGCTTTTTCTCAAGTGCAGGTAAGAAATTAATATTATATCGTATCACTTTATATAGGAAGCCTGCTATTAGGATCTCGGAACGTGTTATTTTCTCAAAAATTCCTTTTAGATAATGGTGAAAAACAGACAATTAATTTTTATTGTATTGAAAAATAATTGAAAAAAAGTTTCCTATCAAAAAGTAAAGTAATTTAAAGACAAATTGAGCAAACGTAGACACATATTTATTTTTTGGGTACATTTTTCATATAAATAAATTTATATTTTTTAATGGAATCAATATTTAAAATACTTTAATACAAATACATATTTTTTCTGATTTCAAAGATGATAACTTTTGTATGATTTGTATTTCATGGAACATTTTAAGTGTATAAAATTATTATTTTTTTTAGGGTAATGAAACTATTAAAGTGCAACCAAGATTAATAGGCCAAGGTGCAACTGATCCCAGTCTACAGAACAATGTTGCTTTCTTTACAATTAATTCTCCAAATGTTGCAATTTGTTCAGGTGCATTTTTTCATTCCAACTGGATTGTCACAGCGGCTTCATGTGTTAAAAGGTAATCAAATCTTATAAGTTTTAACATAATATTTCACAGATTATTTATTTGGGGTAGGTAGCTTTGTCGAGTCGGCCTGTGGATCCTGAGAACCCTGTTTCGATTCTCACAGCCAATAAACATTTTCATCACATTGAAATTACCCCTGTTGCTTTCCCTCCACTAACATATTTGGGGGCCGTGATTTGACGGCTGGTAACTGCACTTCACGCGCATAAATATATTAAATACCGAGATCTGCTAGGCAGAGTGCCACACCCATTAATGGGATAAAGGCGTGATGATATATCCATTGTTATATTTATTTATTTATTTGTTTTAGATATTCCATCGTAGAAATCCGTTTTAAGAATGGTGGAGATCTTAATCCACTATCAGCAGGTGAAACTCATTATAGTAAGGGGAAACAAATCGACAACCGTGTTATCTATCCATCTTATGTTGATTTAACTCGTGCAAATGACATTGCATTACTTAAAACAGTTGATAATTTACCTATACAGCAATATAAAATTACAAGAGTTAATCCAAATATAATATACACTGATGTAGTTTTGAGAGGATATGGACTGCTTAACATGAGTAAATAATATTTGCATTTATTATATAATATTAATAAAATAACTAGTGGTATATTTTATGTTATTTTAGATCATGTGGAAGTAACTACAAAATTAACTGAAGCATCAACTATGCTTTACAGTATTAAACAATGTCGTCAGTACGACCCTGCCGCTCAAACTACTAAATTATGTAGTATACCAGGTCTTATTTGTCAGGTAAGTGACATTTTAACGCCTTTAGGATTTATTACTATCAAATTATTTGTTCCGCAGGGCGATCAGGGAGGGCCACTAGTTTTAGCAAGTAATACTAATGAACTTATTGGTATTATTTCCGTATCGCCAGGAGCTGAAAATTTTTGTGGTCTTGCTGTCAAACCAGTTGTGACATATACTAACATTTTCTTGTATCGTTCATGGATTTCTAAAGTTACAGGAATTATTGATATATAAAATACATTGTTTTACCTCTCATGTAAATTATTAGTTTATGTATAAAAATAAAATAGTGTATTCATGTACATATTTAACTAAATTTCCTTTCTACAGTTTTAAAAGTGTCTACGGAAAATATTCAAAATGCTAATTCTACGAGGGGGTATTGATAAATAGTTAGCCTTGAAACTTCCCCATAAACAAAACCGAGAACGGTTAGCATAACAACAAATATGTTGTCTTATAGATAGTTTCTCAAATTTTGGTGATAAAAAGTTCAACCTGTTCCACAGTACGAATTTTTAAAGATAGCGTGTGAGATAAAAATTTAAATTTTGATAAAATTGAGTATCGATCGGTAATTAAGTATATGTTTTTGAAAGGGTTGTCCGGCAAGGAAATTTACGCGGATTTGTGGGATACATTGAAAGATCATTGCTCGTCATACGCCACCATAAAAATTGAGTTGCTGAATTTAAGAGAGGAAGAAGAGACGTCAAAGATGAACACCGTGTTGGAAGATCTGTTTCAGTGTCCACTTCTGTAAATGTTGAACTCCTACATGACATTATTTTGGAGAATCGACGAATTAGACTCAAATATATAGCAGAAGCTTTAAACAATTCGTACGAACATATCTTTAACATCGATCATCATGATTTGGGTTTGAGAAGATTATCTGCTAAATGGATCCCCAAATGCTTGAATGCTGATCAAAAATGACTCATGCTGGGTTGCAAGAAAAAAATAAAGAGCTCTTTAGTTAAATAATTGTTTATCTAGCAATAGTATCAATAGCGATTTTCTTAAACTTATTGAACCGTTAATTGTTAATGAATCGATAAAACTTTCATGCAACGCAGCATCAGAGTATCAATTTCGTATTGTAACTATGGACATAACATGGATCCATCTTTACGATCCAGAAATAAAAGAACAACAAAGGAATGGAAACAAGCTGAATGGAGCAGTAATAATTGCTGCGGATGAGTAGTTACAGACCAAAACACACAATTTTTTTTGATAGCCTTTAAACTACTTTATGAACGTTGTGATAAGTGTATAAAGTTAAAAGATGATTACATTGAATAAATTAAAATTAGTTTTGCAATACAGTAATGTATACTATGTTAGACTAGGAACTTATCAATACACCCTCGTGTGGTACTATCCGTAAATTTTTGTACTAATCAGGGCTGGATTAACACTGTGAAGGGCCCTAAACATAATAGATTTTGGGGCCTCTTCCCCACCGTTTCAAGAAAATTAGTCTTTATTCATAAAATAAAGTAATCTCGTTTGTAAATCATTTATAATTGTATGTAAAGTTGTTTTTAAACGGTACAATTGAAAAGAGAAGAGAAGGTTATTATTGCCAGGAAAATAAGTAAATGAATATTGACACTATTAGTAAGTGTTCATAATTTGAAATAATATACAATGCGTAACTACATTAATAACTTCTACAATTGCACTTTTTGAAACTTATTCGCTGAATGATTCGTTAAACAAATTAGATATAAACTAATTTCGTTTATATCTAAATGATTTAGGGCCAAATTCGTGACTCACTCTCACCTCATCCTCACCTCACACGTAAATTCTAAATAACTAAGGTAACTAACTCAAATTATGCAAATTCTTGAGTTAGTTGCCTTGGTTACTTCGACTTTGAGTAGGAGGTGAGGATGAGGTGATGGTAAGTCGCGAGTGTGAATTTGACCCTTAGAATAGTCCTTTTCTACATTTTCGAGTAGCAAAGTTTTTATTATGTCACCAAAGCTAATTCGAAGCATTACATCAGCCCCATTATTTTTTTTTTTTTTTTTACAATTTCCGTGGGGCGCTAAGCTATAGCTGTAATCCTTGATTATACAGTTATTAGTCAATCAACGCTATAATCCAGCACAGGTAGTAATTCGGCGAGTTTAATTAAATTTGTTAATTTGCTCAGTTTTTAATTCAACTGTTATGTTTCTGTTACAATAATTAACCAGTTAAATATAGAAGAATACATATAGTTTATATTGGAGTTAGTTAACATTTACTTAACAATCGATTGATAAATGGGACATTAGGAGTAGGATTTAATTCTGTACTTTTATTTTAAGTTTCGCTCTAGACTAGACGTATGAAGAAAGAATGGTAACACTTTTTCGTGAACACCCAGTAATTAAGATGATTTCCCACTCCTACAACACTTGACATACTTCTTGTATGTCAACATATTTTGTAACACAAATTCCGTAGTTCAAAAAATAAAAATTTGCGCTTAGTTTCAAATGAGAGCAGGTAATCTAATCAATAACAGATAAACGGTTGTGATTAACGAGATCAAAAATCTGCACAATATTTCTGTGACCTCTTAAATGTTAATTATTATTATCACAAGTTCAACTCGTGACAATAACAGTATAAATTGATAAATTCTTCGTGAAACGCTCTATTGCAATTCAAAATGCAGTTAGCAACATATTTATTGTTATTTATTGCGGCTAGCCAAGCACAGGTAAGAAATAATTTTGTATATTTACACAAAATTGTTTAACTGTTAATTTTCAAGGCCGTTCTTATTAAACATGGTTCAGAAAAAATATTAGGAGGGCCGGTAGATGTTAATGCTCCAAAGAATACTGCTGCAATTTTTAGCAGAAATAGAAAACATGTTTGTACAGGGGCTTTAATTCATCCTTCATGGATTTTAACTTCTGCTTTGTGCGCAAAAAAGTATGTACAATTATTTTGTTAAGAAAAAAACATTACTAAATATAATACATATGTTGGGGGCTAGCTCAGTGGTATGAAGTCGGTCTGTGGATCCTGAGAACCCTGGTTCGATTCCCACAGGCGACAAACAATTTTTATAATTTCAAAAACTACCCCTGTGGCTCATCCACCTCTAACATCTTTGGGGGCCGTGATTTGACGACTGGTAACCGCACTTCACGCGCAAAATATATCACTTACCGAGATCTGCTTCGGCAGAGTGCCACACCCAGTAATGGGTAGAAGGCGTGATGTTATAATTATTTATTTATTATGTTGGGTTGCATGAAAGTTTTATCGGTTCACTAACGGTTCAATAATTTTCAGAAAATCACTATTGATATTGTTGTTAAAAAAACAATTCTTTAACTAAAGAGATCTTTATTTTTTCTTGTAATCCAGCATTATACTCACAATATTTGTTTAGAACACAGGAAAATGAAATGCGAGTAATAATAGGAGAAGTATTTACAAGTTCATTATTTGACGCAGCTACTAAAATTAAAAACCAATTTGTTTACCCTACTTTTGATAATTCCGATCTTGTGGATGACATAGCTTTACTTCAACTTAAAACTCCAGCAGATGATAAAACTAAAGTAATGAAAATAGCAAATGTTGATGAAAATTTAAATAAAAGAGATTGTATCATTAAAGGATATGGATATTATGAACCATGTAAGAACTATATCATAATATTTATTTTTTAGTTAATAAATATTATTTTCTGATAATAACTTTAATTTTAAACAGCACATTCTGAGTTCCCGGGAAATATAACCCAGAGAAATATTCATATTATTGAAAATAGTTTTTGCAGTCAGTATCCTGTTACAATGACAAATAAAAAACTGTGTACAGAAGAAGCAGCTTGCAATGTAAGTAATATTTTTGTTTTCCTAATAGATTTTCCTATATTGCTATTTTTCTGTAGGGTGATCAAGGTGCCCCTCTAATTACAGCAGATACGAATGAATTAGTTGGAATTGTATCAATGTATGAAAGAAATATTGTTTGCGGATATTCTGCTATTCCGCTTACTCTTTATACAAAAGTTGTACCTTACAAAGATTGGATCAAATCTATTGCTAAGATTGACTTATAGAATAAATATATCTTGAATTATTTGTATATTTTATGATAATTACTATTATATAGTGTTTATGTATTATTATTAATGTAATAATTAGATAAATAAATATTTAGAAACAATTTTATGCTAGTGGCAACAAAAAATAATATGAAATAATTTGTACTTACTTTCGCTGAATCTGCGATAAAGAAACGAGAAAATGATCCAAATCAGCAAGTCTTGTTTCCCATAGCCCAGCACGTTCAGAAAAACTGTCATAATCAGCAGAATTTTTTACCGACTGCAGTAAACTCTGATTGTCTCCAATCTACAAAAATTTTAATTAATTTAATTTCATAAACACACGAATAAAAAGTAATGTATACTTTGTTCAAAATATCTTTGAAATCCTTTACAAGCATTACAGTATGCTTTTGCGAATCTTGGTGTTCAGTAAGAATAAATCTTGACTGTACTTCCCATTGGTCTAATTCTGCAAGAGCTTGTCTTACTACAACTTCACTAGCAGCGCGTTTGCAAATTGCTTGAAGTTCTGCAACACTTTCTGACACTTTTGAAGACACCTAAAAAACAATAATATAAAAAAAATTAAAATAAATCAATATATCATCACGCTTTTTGCCCATTACTGGGTGTGACACTCTTCCAAGCAGATCTCGGTAAGTAATATATTTATGCGCGTGAAGTGCAGTTACCAGCCGTCAAATCACGGCCTCCAAAGATGTTAGTAGTGGGGAAAATTTTAATGTGGTGAAAATAATATAAAAAATACTGTGTAATTGTATAACATCCTAATCTACTCAATGACTATCAACTTAACATGAAAAGAATCATCTAAATAAGCAAAATGCTCAGCAAATATTTCATCATTTAATCCATTCATTCACTACAGCCCAAAATTGCTCGCTATTGAACTACAAATTAAGGAATCATCATCCAGAAACTTAAATATTCTTCGAATACAATCTTAAGATCGACAGCTATATCACAAAATACATAAAGAACACTGAAAAAAAAATACGAAATGTACATTCATTTAGCTAAAAAGTTAAATAGTAATTAACATAAAATGAATTTCGTTGTTCAATCGACTTTCGGTATTCATGTATCCCAAGAATTTCTTAATAAAAACGGCATAAAAAAATAAACCATAAAAAGAAATAAATATATCACCACGCCTTTTACCCATTCTGGGTGTGGCAGCACTCTGCCTTGGCAGATCTCGGTAAGTGATATATTTATGCGCGTAAAATGCGGTTACCAGCAAGAAAATCACGGTCCCAAAGATGTTAGTAGAGAGCAAGCCAAAGGGGTCATTTTAATGTATTGTTTGTCGACTGTGCGAATCGAACCAAGGTTCTCAAATCCACAGACGGACTTGAAAATTAACCATGACATTGGTTTATTGTATTTACCTCTAGAAAGTCGTAAAGAGTCAAAACATCGACAGATTTTGGAGGAATTCCGAGTAAATTAAAAACTTCCAACCAGTGTTTTTCTGTGAAGTCTTCTCCTCGAAGATATTTTAAAACTGGGACGACATCTTCGTACTTTTGTAGTTCTTGAAAAAGACGCGTAGACAATGCTGTGGATTGAGAGGTTTCTAAACGTTTCTGCCAATCAGAGACGAATTCTTCTAGCTTGTAACTTCGTTTGCGGAATACTATCCATTCTTCTTTGCTTAATTTTTCCAAATCTATACCAATACAAAAATTATAATTACTTAAATTGCTTCAAATAGCAATCATTATATTTACCAGCGTTAAATTCTTCAAATAACACCCAAACTTTTTCTTCTTGATCGATATCTGTCTGTACTTGGTTACATAGCGCAAATTCTGGTGGATCCATTGCAAATTGTTCACAATCAGATCTAAAAATATTCATTAAAATAATGTCCGAAAAATATATATTTATTAATTTTCTTACAAAACTTTATCCTTTTCTTTAACCAGTTCATCCCATTGTGCTTTCTTCTCTTTAATAGTAACTAAATAGTTTTCTAAATTTTTTAAACTGTCATTGGCAATCTGACCTGATCCTGGTCTTGGTTTAAACTGGTCCCAATGCAAGGAAAACCGTTCAATTTCATTATTCAAGTTTTCGCAGGTTCTGTTTATTGTACTTTGAAAAGCTTCAACCTTTATAATCAATGAAAAATATATAATTACAATAAATAATTATTTGTAATATAAAATAAGGAATTACTTGTTTAGAAATAAGGTGTTGATGATTATCTACAAGACTCTGTAGTCTCTCCCAAGCAGCTTGTAATCTTGTTACAAATTCGACTCTTTCTCTGGTCCAACTAGCAAGAGTTTTATTTTTGTCAACCACTTCGGCAAATAATTTTTGCATCTAAACCAAAACACAATTATGTTCAATAACAAAATAATTAGAATTATACGGATTTATACTTCTGGCATTTGTTTCAAAATATCCGTATGTGAGGCATGAGCCTGTCCAATTTGCTCCATAGTCAATGGTTGTTTTGTTAAAGTTGCGGTAGATGTGTTGACATATTGTTGTAATCGGACAACATCTTGAGCAATTGAATCTTGGAGAGAAGACATCAACTGAGACCAATAACTTCGATTATGAGATTCAAGATCTGAACGAAGGCATGAGAGACTTATTACAAAACATCCTACTCTTTCCTCAGTACTAAAATGAAATAATATTTTATAGTATAATTAAAATATGTTTGATATTTATAAATTAATACCTAGGCAATTTAGCAACCTCTTGCCCAAAAGTTTTTGAAGCTCTAAAATTTAAATCCCAATGTTGCCAGGTAGCAAGTTGACTTGTATCAAGAACCCCAAGAGAGAGCCAGGATTGCCAGTGTTCTACAACTCCTTTCAATCTTTCAAACAACTCTTCTGTATGTTTTTCAGTTTGAGCGTACAAATCTCGACATCTTTCAATAATTTCAGTAAAAACGGAACCTTCTGTAATGTCGGATACTCCGCGAAAACTTCGAGGAAGATCTAAAAATCTTTTTAGTTGGTATTGATATTTTTCTCGAAGTTTGTCTTCAGGAGGATTGAATTGTAACCGGCTGTCACGATAAACCAAATCAGCGTAAATTTCTGGGAGATGTAAATGAACTGTTTCTAAGCTTTGACGATATTGTTTCTCAAATTCCGTGGATAGAGTTCGATCTATTTCTAGCTTCCAGGACTGCATATTCGTAAAACCCTACAGGAAATATCAATAATAACAGAATTAGAAATTTAATTTCAAATATAAAGTTAAATTATACCTGCTGTTCAACCAAGTTCATAATATCTCTTAAATTTTTTGCAGTATCTTTCCATTTTTGAAGATGTCTTATAAGATCCACATCCGACAGCACTTTAATCTTAAAAAAATATATTATTACTACAGCAAAAAAAAATAATGAATAAATCATACTTTTTCCAACATCTGCATATGATATGTCGCCAATAAATTATTCTCTCTGGACAATCTATTCACTGCCTTTCTTAAACTCTCCACATATTTCTCCACTGATCTTACATCACCCCAAGATACCACTTCCTCATGCTGGACCAACCTAGACAGTTCCAGAGCTCCAGTTAGCATCATTGGTCTTTGCGCACTCACCATTCGATCTCCGATGGTATTGTGGAAGTTAGCAACTTGTTCTAAAGCTCTTGCATACTTCATGAATTGTTTGGCATGAGCAGCAGTCTGCGCAATGTGCGCTGGAATGCGATAACCCATTGCACAAAGTTGCCGATATTCATGAACCAAAGAAACTAATCGCGGGGAGTAATTTACACGCATGAGTTGGGCTGAAGAAAATTGGACTACTGGATCTGATTCCTTGAGACTAAACGATAATTGTTAATCTTTGAAATTATTTAAAGACCATTGTTAATACCTTAAGGTTTTGTTGTTGATTTGAACTGTTAATTCTCTGGTCCAAGAATCAAATAAATCATTGTGTTGGAGTTTTAACTCTTTTAAAAATTCGTTAACTTGTCCTTGTAAATCTTCATACCCTGGTAAATCATTTAATAATTTTTCTGCTGTTTGTTGCACAACTAGGCCCTGTTAAAAAAACATTCTCGGAATTATGTTTTTATTTAACATATAATTTACTAATTATTCTTACTTTAGACTCAAGTTGTCGCACATTAGAAATCTCAATTATAATCCGAGGTGTATCCGACTTTGAGTATGATGATTCAGTTACAATCATTCCTGATAAGTGTTTAATGTATTGGCCTAAAGATGATAATAAATTTTGTCGCTCTGCTAACAATATTTTTCTCACAACAGGTCTATCCATCAATTGAGAATATCTGGTAAATTCGTATAATAACTACAAATTAAATAATTTCAGAATATATAACTATACAAATGTAAATGATTGATTAATAATACTTGTCTAGTATTGTTGGAAACATTTGCCAATTGTACTTTTAATTTTTCTCCTACTCTTTGTTCTGCAGGCAAAAGTAAATATTCAAATTGTTTAACCGCAGTTTTCCACGAATTTTCGGAATATGGGCCACATTGAAAAACGTGCAAATTTGCAAATGGTTTGAACATATTTGAAGTTTGTAAATCTTCAATTTCATTATGATTTAATAATCGTGTAAGTTGTCGATGTATTGCGCGCAAATTCAACACCTATAAATATTGTGTTATAAAAAATAAAGAAAATATTTTTAAAAAAATTAAACATACATCTTCAAGTCTAATAACTAAATCTACTAAACTCTGTGGAGTATATGAATCTCCAGTCCATGGATGCAAAGAATAATTCGGCCAAAACAACTGAGTAAGATGAGTACAAGCTGAATTCCATTTTTTACCGGCGTTTATAGATTGTTCTAATAAATCTGTTACATCAGTATAATCATCTTCCCAGATTTTTATGTTTGATAATTGTCTAGTTATACAATGTATAACGTCCGACGCTAAAATCATTATTATTTACAAAGCTGTAATTAAACATGAATATTTTTTAACACTTTACCAATAAGATCCATAAGATGTTGCATTCTGGTTCTTCGGTATGGTGGATCATGTCTCCATAGATCATCAAGAACATTATGTGCGCCTTCTAAAGCATCTTCGATTTCCAAAAGAGGTAACGCATCTAACATACTGTTTAAAACACACTAATTGTAATAAAAACCTAAATAAATAAAATAAATGATCGGTGTTACCTAAAATCTCGTGCAAGAGGTTTTAAAATATCTCTGAATGCCAAACTACTACTTTTGATATCAGAACTTTTTGCAGAATTTGCAAGGGAATTCCAATATTCAACTTCATGTTCAAGAGTTGAAATAACTGTACAACAAAATTAAATTTAATGAAAATAAGACAAATGCAAATTAGTTTGTACCTGATAAAGAATTATTTTCGGATAAATTAGAACCATCTCCATCTGCAACAAACGCTGCAGATCTTAAACTAGTTTGAAAAGTTGTTAATTGTCGCTGTAAATTTAAATTAACTGCGTTGCTCTTCTTGCCTTCCTGTAAAAGTTATTTCATTTATTGCAACCCATATTACATTGCAGAATTGCAGAAAAATGTTACCTGTAGAAGTAAAGGTGTGAAAACGTTATGCAAAGTGTGATATAAAGATGCAGTAGGTGAACCTTGTAAAACTACTAATTGAACTATTTCATAAACATTAATTTCATTCAGTCTACTTTGTCGATTTTTAAAAAAGATTACCATCCGATTAACAAATGGCACTACCTAAATGCAAATATAAATTTTAATAGCCTTAATTGTTGATATTTCAATAACTTACCTCATTATGAAATTCAATATGTGCATTATCATCTTGTGGGCATGTTGCACATAAAGTTACGCACTGTTCGTTGTCTAGAAATTGTTCTAATTTTGTTTGACCAAGTACATTGTCGTCGTTTTCATATGAATTTGCATTGAAATAGATGCCTATAATTTGTTATTATTAATTTATTTCTCTTAAGTATTGGAAACAGTTAAAATTACCTGTAATATTTATAATATACCTTTTCCTTATATCTGTCATTGTAACGTGATACAAAAATTACAAGAATGCAATTTGTAATATTTGTATTAATCATGTTTCTATGGAAACAATCGTTATGGTAACTTCCGGGAAAAAGGTTCTCGGAATAATATTAGGCATGTTTATAAAAACGAAATATATTTTAAAAATAAGATATTGATTTTTAGATGTATTTATTTAATAAAATAAAAATAGCTGTTTTACAGAAACTGATATGATAAAATTAATAAAACAAGAAGTATAAAAATAATGATATATTAATATCAAATAACATACGAAACGCAAAATTTGACATTTTTTTAATAAAATAAATAAATATATCATCACGCCGAAGCAGATCTCGGTAAGTGATATATTTTGTGCGTGAAGTGCGGTTACCAGTCGTCAAATCACGGCCCCCAAAGATGTTAGTGGTGGAGCCACAGGGGTAGTTTTTGAAATTATGAAAACTGTCGCCTGTGGGAATCGAACCAGGGTCCTCAGGATCCACAGGCCGACTTCATACCACTGAGCTAGCCACCCCATATTTATTTTTATTTTTATCTAGTAAATTTAAATAATTCTACATATATTCACAAATTTCACGCTGAAGTAAATCTAATTCTCGTCAGATTTTAATATCATATTTCTGTTCATTTATTCATATTATATACATATTATTTATTTAATTCTACCATTCTTTTCAACGATATCACCAAAAATTTTGTTATAATTGCAAATTCTTGTATTTTTTATCCACAAAATCAAAACAAGAATCTCGCAATATCGCTTGTGTATATTACATTAGAGTAAAATTTTTACATCCTTATCAAAAGATTACAATATACAAGAGTGTACAAAAAATACTGATAAACATGAATGAAATTTAACATCAGTTAAATCCAATTAATTGGACAGAAATAAATAAATTTGTAACAGTGCACAATGGCACTAATATTATAATTATTTAAAATAAATAGTTTTTCATCACTTCACCCAACAACATTACTTTACTGAGCGATAATATAAAGTCAAGTCAGCAGGTGATTTCCAAATAAAATGTTTCACTGTCCTTAAATCCATTGAAGGGTCCAGCACCTAATACAGAAATAACATTTTCCATTTTGTTCTCAAATTCAAAATATGTTAAAACTTATACCTGGTCATTGCATACCAGTTCAACTTGTTCCGCTGACGCCGCCGTCGTAGGTGAAGTATTTTCCGCATCTCCACCAGCACCTGGTGAATTTGCATTACCTTCTCCTAAAACTTTTTCTACTACGTGTTCAGCAACTTTTCGACACTGGATAAAATCATTTGCTACCAATCGGTCAGGCTAAAATTTATGTATTATAAACCTTAAAATACATTTTGTTGTTTATTTTCTTACCTTTTTCATACGGTCTTGTTTCATCATGCTAGAATGTGGTAGAAGATAAAATTGTACTTTAATAAATTTGTTTGGACAATTTTCTTCGACATTAGATGTTACCCAACCAGGAACAGTTTCATTTAATAGAGCTGTTTCATTTTCACCACCCGCATCGCCAACTAACACTCTATATAATGTTCGGCCTCCCACTTCACTAAAGTGACAGATTTTTTAATAATATCTTCATTAAATACGTATGCTAATTTAATATTTACCTAAAAATTAGTGGCGTATGATGAGGAACACTAAAATATAGCCGTCTAGAATCGATATCTGCTTCTACTCCTCTCCAGTGTTCAAGTAAAGCCTGGAGAAGTAATTTTCCGTAATTGACTTTCTGATCAGGTTCTACACAACTTGAAAGCCCTGCATCGCGTGCTGTAACCCACGCTGAAAAACAATCGACTTCATCTTGTCCTAAATGAATTGTTAGCATCTGAAAAATCAAATTAATAATACATTATTTTAAAGTATTTTAAAGAGACTTACGCCTGTCTTCAGATCCACATTAAACCAATTCGGAACATGTACCATTTTAAATCGTTTTTTTATTTCTTCATCATAGTCTACTTGTCCTAAATCTTCAATTTTACACGCCTAAAAATAAATGCATTTTATTTCCAATTAAATATAAGTGTTATAAATCAATTTACTTTTAGTACATCATAAACTGAAACATTATTATCCGTATCTTTTGTTATAATGTGTCTTTTGTCATTTAAAACAGTTGAAGTCCGTAGAGCAGCACCTCCTTGGATGCAGGAAATTGGCGTCGCTTGTTTTTGTAAATCTTCATCAAAGTGTTTCGTAAAAGCAGGTAATTTCCATCGTTTAATATTTGATTCAGAAGTAGAAACCTTAAATCAAAAGAAAACCCAAACTTATATATCTAAAATCAAAGTTAAAATTATTTAACAGACCCAAATACTCTGATTATCCGCAGAAAAGCATAATCTTAAAACTGGTGCGGTTTCTACGCATATTACTACACTATTTGTTGGATTTCGAAGTTCTGTTATTATAACCTAGATGAAAAATTAATATTTACATGAATTATTGTTTCAAACAATTAAAGGTAAACTTACTTTTTTATCTCTACCACCAGAAATCACATGAGTAAAGGTTTCTGTAGCTAAAAGTGCCCACACAGCTTCGGAATGTGCTCTTATAGTTTGGACACATCTTTAAGATAAATAAAAATTATTTCCTAAATGTCAAATTTATTTTAAATCCCAACCTTTGTTGTCCAATCGACCAGAGTTTTATTGTTCCATCAGAACTACCCGATAAACATTGCGATCCGTCCCTAGAAACAACTAATGCCTTGACATTATCAGTATGTCCCTTTAACTTCATTAATTTTGTACAAGTTCTAGGGTCCCATATTCTTAAAACTTTTTCAGTTGAACCACTTACAATCACACTACCAGATGGGTTCATTGTTAAACTGTATATAGATTCTTTGTTGCCGGTTAAACTAGACGCTGAAATAGAAAGCATTAAGACATAGCTCAACTAGCAATAACAAAGAATTACTTGTGACAGTGTTATTACTAGCTGTAAGAGCTGTTAAAGTATTAACATCCCATAGAAATATGGATTTATCGAGACCAGCTGAAGCTACTTGCTCCCGATCTTTCGCATATGCAAGAGCTTTTACATAATCTCGGTGTGTTCGTAATGTTGACATACAAAATCCTTTATGGGCATTCCAAACTTTAACAGTAGTATCAGAACTTGCGGATATTACTAAAATTGATTAGCTAGATAAGTAAAGAACAAAAATAAAATATATGTACACATACAATTTCGCCCGCCACAACACAATACAATATCATTAACCCAGTCTGTGTGATGTTCCATGTTTTGCAGATAATTTTCATGCAACCAAACGCGAATTATGCCATCTCTTCCAGCCGAATAAAGCCTACCCATTGCTGGATCTAACTGCAGAGCATTTACCCCAGCTCTATGTTTCTTTTCTTCTTGATCGCAGATAACCATGGACACCTGTTGAATAAGTTATTGTGAATTTGTTTTTTTTTTCAACAAAAATTATCCATTAAACACATTCATCTATTTTGTCTATTACCTGAACTTTCTTACGTCCACCCTGAATTCCAGATTTGTGATTAGCCATAGTTAGTGATGCGAGCACCGTATCCTTTTCAACCTGAAATTGGAAATTTTTCATTGATGGTTTCGAAATTTTCATTAAAAAGTCATATATTTATGAAATTTTCAAGTAATGAAAAACTATCGTTCTTCGTTCTTCCTCAGAAATTTCCAATGATATTATAATTAATTGTTACACAAATACATTTATCTGCACATTATATGTAATATGTTTTAAAGTTTCTAGGTTAAGATTTTTACAAGAGGATACATAAGAGATGAAAATTCGATTAAAACCAACACAAACACCTACACGAATAACTGTAAAATTAATTCACATCACTTATTTTATATTTATTAACACAAAATATATGAACTGAATGAATAACATAACGTGAAGGGTTATCTACAAACAACTGTCAAACTGGATGTCAAACTTGTCAAATCAAATTAATAAAAAAAGTCTAAAATGAAGTAATTTTATATTTCAGAATGCGACAGTAATATTAAATTAATATTTAGTAGATTATTAAAATATAGCATCAAAAATTTAATTCAACATTTTCTAATCAAACGATCAGCTGACAGTTGGCATTTTATCCATAAACTCTCTATAATATTTTCAACGGGGACCCAAAACCGTATAAAAATAACTACAACACATAGCTTTACAATTTAATTATAGATATAAAAAATAAATATATTGTTATTTTACATTATATTATTTATTTTTTGTATTATACAGTTTGTTGTATAATATAAATGAAAAACAAAGGCTCCAGTTTTAACATCGGCCTGCGCTCATGAGTATGACATAAAAACATTTGTTGTGGTGTTGCTGAGTTGCTGTGATCTCAGTAAATTATAAATTTCGTCTATTTTGTCACTATCAGTAATCCACAATAGAACACTTAGTGAGTGTTCTGTTTCAGATATTTGCCTAAATAAAAACAGGTAATTATTATTATTTATATACATGACCTTACGATACTTGTATCGTATCGATACGTCACAGTCTTTTGTTTGGATATGATTACTGTCATATTTTTTTCAGAAATGGGTAAAATTTTTCTGGAACACATGGGTGGCACTCGATTGTTTTCCTGTGCTAGATGTGACACAAATCTAACAAATCGTTCTGAGTTGATTAGTACCAGATTTACAGGAGCTACTGGAAGAGCATTTCTCTTCAATCGTGTTGTCAATTTAACATATAGCGATGTGCAAGATCGCGTTATGCTAACTGGAAGACATATGGTAACATAAAAATATATGAACTTTGATTATTATAATAAATAACTTAAAATATCCATACGTGTTTTATTAATTAATTGAACAAGTAGTTTTACTTACGAAACAATCATCAATTGTTTCTAATCTACATATTAAGAAAAAAACCAAAATTTTGTTTCGCTGTTCAACTATAAATACATTAAGAGCAACTCAATTTTGTGTATTAATTTCATGCTGATATGATCTCACACCCCCATTATACGTAAACATCAAATAATTTCGATCGAGCAGCAGATTTCAATTAATTTTTTAAAGCAAAATAGTGCACGCTCTTTGTTGCTTGATTTTAATTGATCCAGTGAGACCGCAGCCTAAATGACGTTAAAACTGGAGTTGATAATTTTTACAATCGTTAATTTTTTGTTTCAAGGTTAACAACATAAAAAGTAATCTTTTTTTGTCGTATCCATACCTGCATGTTAGTTGTGTTAAACAATAACTTTTAAAAATTGGTTACAGGTTCGCGATGTCGCATGTAAATCGTGCGACTCTAAATTAGGATGGATGTATGAATTTGCTACAGAAGACAACCAACGTTATAAAGAAGGGCGAGTTATTCTTGAAAGGGCTCTTGTTACCGAAAGCGATGGAATAGAAGAGAGATCATTTAATAACGTTGCAAATTGATTTTTATTATTTTTCTTTTAAATTTTTATATTCTATAATTCTAGATATACTGTGTGATTTTGTAAATATTATCTTGTTATTTATTAATTTATATTAAATTTTAATTAGCAATCCATTTAACATTAGATTAAAGAATTAGTGATATAGTTATATACCTTAAAATACTAATATAATGTTTATATTTTCTATGTGGTGTTAATCTATATAACGATATATTTAAATGATTTTTTTGTATTTCTGATTATCATCTTTATTAGAATATTATTTAATTGATATCATAAAATAAAGATTTTGTATTTTAGGTTGTTGATATATTTCATTATCCGAACATTTATTTATTTTTAAATATTTTAAAACCTTGTCTATCACTATAATAACATTTCATCAAGCTGTATTTGTTTAAATTATTATTTTTTTAAATAAATTAAATATGATAATAATGATCAAAGTCCAATCAATAATAATAACAAGGAAATATTTTTATAAATAATTTTGTAGGTAGTAAATGAATAAATCTTAAATTAAAAGTGCAACATATTGCATTCCAATATTTCACAAGTTTATTTGAACTAATTTTGTTACGTATGCTATATTTTCTGCAATGACAAATCATTCTATATTTGGAAATAAGAAAAGTTTATAATAAATCTACATATCATCCATCTGCTAAGCAACATAGTTGGACGAGTCCTTTTTATGCGCACGCGAAGTGACAATCGACGATCGCTGCTGTCATTCTCGAGCGTCGGCTGTTTTCGGCCGGTGAGGGCGGGTAGGGATCAGCTGACGAACTAAACAGACATGACAGACATCTTGAGCGTTGTAAGTTGGTCAGAACTTCGTTACTGAATAAAGAATGACAGAAACCTGAATGTTAATGCAAATCAATTTCAACAAATAAGTGATAGTGTATTGTTTTTGTGAGTGTAACATACTGTTAATGACATTTATCAGGTGTTGTACTTATTGTTGTGACTCTAGTGACGTCATACGTATACATTTGTCATGGAGCGTTTAATCACAGGTAAATATACATTTGCATTCTGTTAGGGTAGTGTCGCAGTGTTAAATTCAAATAAAATTATTGATAATGTTATATTTTACGTGTTCACTTGTGCTTTTAATAGAATTTGAGTTAAATTTCATTTAAAACTGAGGTAACAAAGCGTCTTCGTATCTCGGTATATTCATTGTCCTTGAAGGTTTACGAAATGTAGCTACAAAAAAATAGGCAAACATATTTAGAATAACATTCTAAAAAGTGAAAATTCATCATAATTTGGTTGAATTTAAGTTATACTTATTTGGAAGTAACATCTGCCGTAGAAATAAGTGAGAAAGTGAGTATAAAGTAGGACGTATTTCGCAATTTCGTTTATAACAGTTTGGTTTACATACGCTAAATTGGTGACATTGAAAAGTACATTTATTTTTTACCGTTTACTTAACTCTTAATTGATACCCACCTATTATAGAACAATGATCAATTCGACAAATATTTAAAAATTATTCATTTTTAACTACATTTCAATTTATAAAGTTGATGTAATACTTTTTTGATTTGTTTTTATTATCATATATTCGTGAAATATTATTTATTATTTGTTTCAAGGTCATTCAGTAAAATTTTTAATTATTCAGTAAATATGGATTATAATTTATTCATTTCTTAATTAAAGCTATGAAATTTAATTTAAATTACAATAATTGATAACAATACGTAAAGATAAGAAAATTGTTTAGCCTGTTACTGTTTAACATATTGTGTGCACAACAAGTAGGCAAATATTTGTTAAAAAACGTATAGAACAAATATGTCGCTGAAAATCTGTACATCCCCGCTTTTTCTGACTGGTAATAGATATTTTATATTTATATATTTATTACTTTGAAATATTTATGCCATAATTAGTCGTATATTAGAATATACAGACTAGTTTCCATACAAAAGTTTATCAAAATCTTATTCCCTGCGATAAACAACTTGTTTATATGTATGTGGCGACATAGTGTTTTCATACGAGCGTTATTTTTACAAACCGTTCCTGTTGAAAATTATCGGCATTCCGGTGTGATGAGAAGTTTAATTATTAAATATCGTGGTCGAAATACCCTACGTAATAGAGAAACAGATATTTTTAGTTATATAATTCAGCGCACGACGGACATTTATTGCCATTGCCCTACAATCCAATGTGTTGCTTCGCATAATTTGATTTCTCAATGACAAATATCTTGTTTTACAGGCTGCCACTGAATGAAGTATACAAAAATGGCTTGTCTACAGAATGGAACTACCCTTTTAAATAACAACAATCTTTCATCATTTAAGCACAACATTATGAAATATGATGAAAATCATCCAAACATGTGGTCTAATACTTCTCAAATCAACAGTTTTTTGAATAAAAATTGTCAGATTCCTTTTCGCAACAATCACACCAAAGATAAAACAAATGTATTTATTAAAGAAGACAAACATTCCTGTGTACAGGATGATATAACACCTGTTAAACTACCCAGTGATAATGAAAGTACAGAAACAAATGAAACGACACCAACAATCGCAACCACTACCCAAAATGATCAATTACAATACACCTACAACAGTTCCAGTGTAACACCAAAATTAAATACAGCTCATGACAAAAATAATATTAAACACCTACAACCAAAATATCAGTTTTTGAAATTACCAGAGTCTTCAAACAAAACAAACGAGAAGAAATCAGCAGCTACAGAAGAAATTGGTTGGACGAACAATAAAAAGAATCTCAATGATTCTGAGGTTTGCACTGATGATAATTTATATCAAAAAGAGTTTTCGCTGGACAATCAGGCGACAATAAGCAGTGAATCGGAAGCAAGTGAACCTTCTCATCATGCTAGGAGACCAATGAACGCGTTTTTAATCTTTTGTAAAAGGCACCGGACCGTTGTGAAAAATCGGTATCCACATCTTGAAAACCGAGCCGTAACGAAAATTTTAGGCGAATGGTGGGCTGCCTTAGAGACCGAGGAAAAGGCCTGTTATACTGAATTAGCTAAACAGGTATGTTCATTTTATTTTTATTTATTTGTAAATTTTAAATAGTCTTTTTAATAGTTAAATTTTTAATTATCAGCTGTTTTTATAGCTAACACTATTTGTGAAAAAGTAATATACTCTATACAGTAATTATAATACCAGCATATTTGTACGTAGTGTAAAGTGCAAAAGACATGATTGTATTTATAAACTAGTTTACGATGCGATCAGGTTTCATTGTAAGTTAGTATTAATATGAAGTCGAATGGAATTTGAATCAGTACTTTATCCACCAAGAAACATTTAATTGGCTAAGAAGTCTAAGTTGAAAATATTATTCAGGTTGTCCAATGGTTTTGATTGTATTAATAGGATTTAACAAAAAAAATATAAATTGATGATATTATTTTGATTATAGTACAAGAACGCATTTTTTTCGGCCAATCCAAACTTCAAATGGTACAAACTCCCAGCGCCTCCGCTACGTACTTTAAACACACGTCCAGGTAATATAGTGAAGTCGCCGCCTCCGCCGAAGCTAAATCCGTGTCCAGAGGAAGAGGAGGAGGAGAAACCACGACAGCAGCAGTTGTTCACACCAGGTAAACTGGCGGACGAGACGCAGCTGGGCAGCCTTTCTAGCCTCATCAACTGCGATAACCAGCATACCAACACCAATGTCGTTAAGACAACACAGCTTATCGGTAAGAACGATTCCGATGCCAAACCGGATGAACAAACTGTGTTATCACCCACTAAAAGTGAATATCAGAATTATTTATTATCTTCACCACCTCCCTCTAATACAATGTTGTGCCAGCCCCCGAAACCTTTCAAAAAACGTATGCTTCATAATCATAAAGATAATAAGAATATTGTTAGAAGTATTTTTTGTACAAATGATTCAGAAAAGAAACAAGAGAGAAATATTTTTGACAGTTCTTTATTGGAACAAGCGCTTGAGAATTTTGTTGATACTGTACAAAATGATGATGATTTGGATGAAAATTTCGGAGACAATACAGAAGAAAGACCATTTAATAATAATACGAATTCTAATTTTACGCAGCAGGAAATCATAAACAAAGTAGTTGATCATATGTGTTCTACAAAATCTGAATCCAACGATAGTAACAATGATGATATGGAAGATTTCGATTGCAACACTTGTATGCAGAATGAAGATTCCAATTCGAAAGAAACCAGAAAATCTGTTCGGTCTTGTAAAGGTTTGCGTTACGCGAAATTTATGGCTGAAGGGAAATTATTTGTCAATAAACGTAATAAGAAACATATGTCTACAACAAAATTACCAAAGCCTTCGTACACAAGCTCAAATGCATGTGATAAAGTGCCTCGAAATACTGAATCAATTGAATTGAACGAAACCATTAAAAAATTAACCGAAAGAACCATGGGCAGTTTCACAAAAACGGCCAAACCCCAAACCGAACTGGACCACAATGACAACAGTCCAGAAATACTTGAATACGACGCAGCCCATGAACCTCATAAAATGTTCCGGGCAGCCGATTTCAATCTGGACGAAAAAATCGAAGCTCTCCCAAGTTTAAGCCTTGATAAGTTTCAGCAGAAGAAGAAAGAGAATAAGAAAAGAAAATTTTTACGTGCCACTAAAATAAAGGAAACAACAGAACAAAAGAAAGTGTTGCCGGAGGCGAAGAGGTCTGAATGTGATGGTAGCAAGAGCAACATTTCTTTGACTGGATCCAAGAAAAGAAAACCTCGGAAGCAGAGTATCACAAGACTCGAATTGGAACAATCATCGACTGAGACTCAAGGTGCCAGCTCTTCGGCAGATATGGATCTCTTTGGATTAGCGACCTTGGCAGAAGTCGCTGCCAAGAAGGCGAAGATCGATCAAAAGTGAAATCTGTTAGTTACCTAAAATTAGAGTTACCTGTGCCTATAAATATACTAATATAATTTTGTAACCAATATACCTAATCTACAAGATATTTTGCTACTAACATATTATTATATTGTGTTTAAATTTTATCATAGTGTGTTATGTTTTTGAATTTTATTTTGTTATTTTAATGAATGGATGCCCTTATATGGAAATATATTATAAACCAGTTGAATTTTCAACTAGAAAATTAACATTGTTACAAAGAAATACTGTTTTTATATAGCTTGTTTTAATTCATACCTGTTAATGTATTGACAAGTAATGATTAGTTTGTAAGATATACGAGAAATATTTAAATATGTAAAACGCAATAATGAATCACTATTATTCGCTTAATATTTTTAAATTTTATAAATCTAATAAATATCAACACAGATGTAGAAATTTATCAAAAATATATATCTATATGACAATTTTGTAATACATCGACCAAGATGTAAAATTCTTACAAGTTTAGAGTGTATTTTATTTACTTCAAGTATTACTTAAACCGTACGAGATCATTTGGATATCTTAGATTATTTTACTTACGATTGTATCAAGAATGTTTATATGATGATATAAGATCCAACTCCACTAACGTTAGACAATTATTTTTGTTTGATTTTGTTTATGATAATTATTGTATGCAGTGTATTATAATATTTATATGAAGTACCTTTGCATGGTACGTACAAGAAAACGAATGTGATACTTATATTTTTATTGATTATAGAGCATGTTTTAAATAAACTTAAATAACATTTATGGATTATACCTACGTAATACTAAAAGTGCCTTTTTTCATTCCTGAAATTTTCTTTTCGAACAAAATTATACGAAACGCATAATTTTATTTATAAATCAAGCAGTATAAATTCGGGGTAATTATTATTTGTTCTTGAAAAAGCGCATATCAAATAAAGATAACGTAGGTATAATGTAATGTTTTCTTCCAAACAGGTATTACAGTAAAAATGTTCAGCAAAAATTCAATCATTCACAATTCTAATTCAGATTGAATTTGCAGATATATTTTGTTTTGAAAAAAAGTCCAACTTTTATATCAATTACTCCTATTCTTAAATAGCTTTGTAATAATTATACCACAATTATGAATATTTTGTTATATATTTCACCAAAGAACAGCCAAAATTTGTTGTAATTCTATTGTTGACTTGAAATACGTTATCAAGAAATTATCTGTTTTGTTTAGAAAATGATCTGAGTGTAGCTTAGAAACATCTACTTATATAACTTTATTTAATAAATTATAACTATTATTGTATTTGTTATTTTCAATTAATATTTACGAAGAAAATAAAAAACAAGATCTAGGAAAAAAATTACTGTATTTATACATATAATGAGTTAATTCATTCCGAAAATCCTTTGAATAAAATAAAGCTGGAAAAATATAAAATAACTGAAAGTGTTACAATAAATAACTAACCAGTACACAGTAATACAACTAATTTTATTGAAGTTACAAACTTATTTATAAAATTCATGTTCACTTTCATCTTTCTTAATATTATTCTTATAACCCTTTTCAAAATCTTTCGGCAAAACAATATACCGATTCTCCCTTACAGCATGCATTCCCGCTTCTTGGCAAATGGCGTTGATATCAGCTCCTGAAATGCGATCGGGTCGTGCAACAAAATCTTCCAGATCGACTTCTTCAGACAGATTCATCTTAGTGGTAATTGTACTGAAGATTAATCTCTTTTGCCTACGATCAGGAAGGGGAAATTCAATTTTACGATCTAAACGACCAGGTCTCAACAAAGCGGGATCTAAAGTATCAGCTCGATTGGTAGCCATGATGACTTTCACATTGGTAGTCTGATCAAAACCATCCATTTGATTCAGCAACTCGAGCAAAATTCTCTGAACTTCACGATCAGCTCCAGTTTGGGCATCAAAACGTTTCGTAGCAATAGCATCGATTTCGTCAATGAAAATAATTGCAGGAGAATTCTCTTTCGCCAGCCTAAATACGTCACGGACCATGCGAGGACCTTCACCAAGATATTTTTGGACGAATTCAGAACCAACAACACGAATAAAAGCTGCTGTTGTATGATGAGCAACAGCTTTAGCTAACATGGTTTTACCACAGCCAGGAGGGCCGTACATTAATACACCACGAGGGGGGTCAATACCAATTTGTTTGTATAACTCGAAATGAGTTAGAGGAAGTTCAACTGCTTCACGAATTTCTTGCTTCTGCATATCCATACCTCCGATATCGCAGTACTGGACGTCCGGCTTCTCATCTAAACAAAACACACATTGATGAAATATATAGCAGTGTAAATAACAAATTTACTTACCAGCTTGAAGCATACTAATTGACGAATCAGCTTCAGGAGGCAAAACATCAACCAAAGCATTGCTGTGTTTGTGAAGAGCAACACTAGCTGATGGTTTCAATAGTTCTCTATCGATCGTAGATAAAATACGAACGTAATAATTCGAACCAGTTGTAGATCCAACAATACCGGTGTTCTGATCAACAGCTTCCAAAAATTGACCGATTACCAAAGGAACTGATTGAATACGCTTTACTTCTTCTTGAGCATGAAGATATTCCTTTTTTAAGTTTCTTTGTTCATCTTTAATGTACTCTTCTTGAACTTCCAAGAATTCAAGCATTTGTTGAAGTTTCTATGAAATAAATTAGAACAAGTAAGTTAACCGGCACACTACCCAACACAAAGGACATTGTTAGCAGACATATGAAATACATTTTATTTACCTTATATTTTGTGTATAAATCTTCCATGTCCATATCTTGCAGTGTCTGTTTTTGTTCTGCTGGACTACCTTCATCCTACAATAAAAGCATAAAGGTTAAGTGATGAGTAGGCAAGAAAGAACAAGTTAAATTAACATTTTATGGATTAACTCAAGTTTGTGTAAGAAAAATGGTAACTGCAAATTACTTTATTCTCTACAAATGTACTCACTTTGTCCGGTAAAATTATTTCGATTCCTTCCATCTTTTTAGCTTTGATGACTTGTAATTTGTATCAACGAAGATGACAGTTTATAAGAGTAAATATGACCAAATGAGCCAGGCTATTCAGTAGAATTTCTCTAGTAAATCAGTGATGTCGCCACTAAATTTTATTGAAATTTTTTTTGGTAAATCTTACTTGAATTATTATTATTAAATTAAGATACTAAATAAAATATTATTAATATGCAATTTTAATTAAATTATTTAAAACGATACAGAAAAATATGTATAGTGCAGCTATCTATACATAGGTGGCAGCACTAACATCAATAATAACTGTCATTTGCTAATTCACTTGTTTTAAATGCAACTATGATAATTAAGACAATATTAACGTTAATTCTCTGTTTAATAAACAATATTGGCCATAAATTTATTAATGATCAATGCAAAATATGTATAAATTAGTTCAAAATTAACTGATTGATTTAATACTGTATAAATAAACATAAAAGTAATTAGTGTGGAATGAGAGTCATGTTGGAGGGAAAGTAAAAGTTCTATGGAAGTACGTAACAGAAACGAACAGATTGGAGTTGGCGGAGTCTGAGGAGTAAGGAGTGAAGCTGTCGCCCACAGAGTATGCCGAGGTCTGCGCAGTCTTCCATAACAAACACATGTGAGTATACAACAAATATAATTTATTGATATTACTGAAGATTATAGCTACATAGATACACTTGAACTAGAATATAAATATACAGGTAGTCTGTGAGGAAACACTGGGTTTTGTGTCCTCACTCTTTAAAAAAACGTGCAGTATACAATGTCGCGTCACCTACATATTTGCAATATAAATAATAAGTTACATATAAATTATATTTCAATAATAATTAATAATTACATAACATAAAAAGGTTGTAATGAGAAAATAAACGGGGTTCATTTAATTAAATAATGGTTTAAATAACAAATCATCGAATGTTTCTCCTACCGGTCATTGCGTCAACGAAATGAGAAATGCGAGTCGAAGAGAAAATAAATAACTTGTTGCAAGGAATGTTACAGCTGGGGAAGTCTACAAAATAAATGGAAAGACGCAGACCGAGAGTTTGGATCACTAAGTCTAGATTCACAAAGACGACACTTATTCTCGACATTCTTAAAAAAATAATAAAACAAAAACAAAACACGCCATTCTAGCAATCTCTCTCTTCTACTACATAATAAGATTTGTATAATATATTAAAAAAATCACACGATATCAAAATCACGCCCGATGTCGATAACACCGGACTTTCAATATAAATAAAGACTGTATTTAAATAATTATTGTAAATAAACGTCATCTGCATCATGATTGCAATTACTGCCCATCATTTAAAAGCGCTAAAACCTACGCTAGAGCACGGCGACGCGGGAGACGCCGCGTGCAGTATGTACAGTGTAAGGCACATCGGGGCCCGCAGTCAGTAGGCCTAAACCTAGAGAATGAGATCGCCGAACGCGAGCACAGAGGCAGACAGCCTGTTGAAGACTGGAAGGCGAAACTCGCCGGTCTCAGACGAAGGCGACGGCGGGCAGGCGTCGCTGGTGGGTGGCACCGGCTGTTGCTGCTGCTGCTGCGGCAACACGGGCGAGTGCAACTCGGGCTCGCTGCTGAAGAACGACCCCATGCTGGACGTGGGCGACTGGCTGAGACTGGACGCCGGGCTGGGACTGTCCAAGCTGAGTGCAGGACTGAGTGCACTCGGCCTGGGACGCACTGCAGGAGTCCGACTCGCAAGCAACGCCGCCACCGCGCGGTTATGCTGACGTGCTTCCTCCTCGTTGTGCACGAAATGGCAACGTGGTCCATACGGACAGAATCCGGCCGTGTGGTACGTGCGACACAGCTCGGTCTTGTACTTGGGATGGCGAGCCAACGAACGAAGCTCAGCCATGCCATGTGCGAACTGACATTTGTCACCGTACTTGCACACGCCGAATTCCTCGTAGGGTCGGCACAGCTCGGTCTTGTATCTGGAGGTGTTGACGGCTGCGGCCGCTGCAGCGGACACTGGCGCAGACACAGCGGGAGCGGGTGCAGATTGTGTGCGCTCCAGCCGCTTGTGCTGGTGCTGCTGCTGTTGATGCTGTGTGTGCTGGGTCGACAAGTTGTCCAGCAGCGAGGTGAAGAGCGAGACTGTGGCTGTGCCTGTGGCCGGGCTCGAGCTCATGCGGGACAGTGCGAACCGCAGACGCCGCGGGCTAAGGGGCGGCGCCCCCACAGCCAGATGCGAGCCTACCCCGCTCGACTCCGATCCCTGTATGCCAGGGATGCTCTATAACAAAAACAAACACATAAGTATCACTGGCTACAGATAAAACAGAACGAAATTTCAATACCAAAGAGAATGGAATTTTTCACGCTAGGAAATTATGAAAGCAGTGAGTGAACTTTGATTCACTGGAAAGTTTTTCGGTACGAAAACAACAAGTTGAAATTTTTACGAATGTAAATTTATGGAACCGAACATGTATTCGAAATAAAATGATGAACATCAGTGTATCATTGAATACACAGTGTTCGTCGTACGTTGCTTTCAGCAATAAATCAATGTATAATTTGATAAGGCGGTTGCCGGTAGCGATATGAATAATTTGATTCGGATACGCACGCAAATCAGTGGCGCCAACGGAGCGTCTGAGCGACAATATCACAAACCGATGTACTATGAAAACACACTTTCATCCCAACGCGCCTCGGCAAACAACAATTGGTAAAAGTTCGTTCCAGAATCCTACTTTCTCGCAATGACAACAACGTTGCGAGCAGCGTTAGCTAGACTCGGCTCGGTATATGAAAGCTACAGCTGGTGCTGGTGGGAGTCCCAAGCCAGCCGAACCGGCATTTCTCTTTTTCACGTTCGCAGCAGAGTCGTGCTCGTGGTGCATGCATTTCATACACACACGCACACACATTCACTCACTCATCCTCTGCATGAATTGCGAGCCTCGACGCCGCACCCTTCCTCAACATGCATGCTTCACCACGATGCAGAGGATCTCATGATGTCGAAACGGTTCACGTTTACAAGTTTCGGCCCGAACGGTTCGGTTGTTTTCTCGTTTTGCGTGCGCGTTGAAAGGCCACTGCCTACCTGTTGAGCGCTCGCTGCGCTGGCTGTACGAACAACAGGTAGGTAGATGGCTGTTTACGGCCAAGCAGGTAGAGAACTAATCTACCAGTACCATGTCCTTTATACATTTATACATTCGTCCGGACTTTTTGGGGATATTTACCTTAAACATGTCTCCAAAGTCGTACAACGCAGATTGTGGCATCACGGCAGTTGACATATTATTCCGTTTGGATAACACTTCACAAATTTTAAAACAATAAACACAGCACTTCACAGCACAGTTGTTGCAGTATCACTGTAATTCCAGAGTTGAAGCTTTCGTAACTTAAAATTGCGCAGTGTAAACCGAACGTAACAATTGTGAAGCGCCGTTTTATTCGCCGCAATACGTATACACTATACAGAGACCACTCGCTTACTGAGGGAACGAATTTGAAGCTACGCGATGTTAGTGCTAGCGCACGTCAGGCAGCCTCAGTAGTGGGGAGATGCCAGCCAATCAACGCGCTGCGCTTGCTTTACGCACAGCCTGCTGGGATTGTAGAAGGCCGAGAATCGTTTCTTTTTCGCTGGCGTCGTGCGCTTGTTTTGTGACCAGTGTTCCTGGAACGAAGAGAGTGAATTTCGACCTTACTAGTGGATTGTACGCGGATTGTGAATATTGATGTAATTGACGGACAGACCGCTAACGAAGCGGGCTACTGTACTCAAAGATGCGATAGCTTCAACGCTAATGATCTCACTGCTCCAGAAAATACTAGGATTGTTAAACGAAAGTGAATCTTGTGTCGTCACGCTATATCGTTACTTGAATTTCAAATTAAGTACCTGCTTGATAAAGATTTCTTGCTTACAATACTCTGTCTAAATACTATGTACTACCTTTATACTGTGATTTCAAACGATCATACTCGACTAACCATCATCATGCACAATTTTTTATATTTAGAAACAATGATTTTTAACAAAATAATAATATTTTGCTTTGAAAACTAAATCCAACACTGTCATGCAAATATATATTTTTTTGTATTTTATAAAATGTAAGTCAATAATAATAGTTACTGATTTTTATTCAAAATTTATAAAAACGCACAGAAAGGTGCGTCACCTACTGTCAACATATTTTCCACATAAGTGAATCTGTATATTACGAGCAATATATAATTATTTCCTTTTATTAACTAGTTTCATTTATTCCAAGAAGGTATTTTTCTATCAGTTTAGTTTATTTTACAAATAAAAATAAATAAATTTTGGCCAGTTTTATAAATGACAAATTAATTTACTTCCAAAGTAAATATAATTTATTCAATCAAATGATAGTCGAATTTTTGACAGTAAATATGTCATAAAATAAATAAAATTGATTCGAATTTGTTCATTTAAATACAGTTATTATAAAAATAAATTTAGTTTGTTTGTTTAGGTACCTATTAAACATTTCTAGAATTATTTTTATAATAATAATACATTTTTAAAATTATTTTATAATTGTAGTCTGAAGTGAAAATCAGTTTTTTCCGGATCAATTTACAATGAAAGTCGGTTTTATTATAAAACTGAATAGTGTATTCAAAAACCATTGGAATATAAAAACCATAAAATGAAAACTGAAAGCGTATGACGGTACTTTCATAAAAATAAAAGTGTTTATACAACACGCTATGTTCTGCTCTTCTATTATTTCTGAAAGTTTGAAAAAATTCTTTTAATTGATTATTTTAATTTATTTCTCAGAAAATAAAATACATGTGACAGTTTGAAATATTTATTTATTAAATAAACCTGTTTTTATTTGGGCATTCTATATTTTTTATAGTCAAATGTTTTAAAATGATTTTATAGAAAAATTATTATGAAATCACGTTTATTGAAATAATTTAAAAACATTTGACAGTTAAATTATATCTTGATAATAGTTTAATATGATTCGAAAATATTCTAATAGTATAGGTTGATACTTAAATGTTGGATTTCTTTCATTCAATAATTTTTAAATTTCTCATAATGAGTATAGGTAAAAGCGAAATTAAAATTATAATATTACCGTTAATGAGGCATTAATGTATAACGAATGTTTTTTTAGTGGATCTTCTTCTAAATTAAGTATCTTGTTAAAATAATCGTGAAACAGAAAAAAAAGTTTTTGTGTAATTTCAGAGTGATATTTTGAAGTGAATCAAGTTAGTAATTAAAGTAAGATTATAGTTCATTCGATGTTCTTTGTCAACAAGCTAAGTACAGATAAAAAACCCATATCTCGGTTTATGTTACAAAGTTCAGGACGCGCTAACATAGCACTAACATAACGCTAGCATAGCGCTGCGCTACACAGCAGTTCTTAGCGTAAATAAATTGAGTGTGTGTTAGTGCAGCTACAACTAAACGAATTAAAACCAAGGCCTCGCGTTGAATACAGCAATTTTAATAGCAATATAACAATAGTGAATATTTTTAGAGAGCCGTGTTTTGCCGTGACATTCACATGTATAATTGTAAACACTAGTGTGAACTTCTTGAACCTATTATTGCTGTGTTAGTAGCCGTACGGATGATTTGCATATACCCTTTGGATTCAAATTTTTATCCATTTGTTTAAAAAAGTGACTAAGCTAACAACAGAAATTATTTTTTATTCATTAGGTGAAGTTTTACAGTCAGTCTGCAATTATTATTCATTTTATTGTTGTAATATTACTAATACAGATTTTCTTATTTTATTTATAATTACTACGTTACGTAATAAATGAAATAAATATATCATCAAGCCTTTTACCCACTACTGGGTGTTGTACTCTGTTGTTTAGCAGATCTCGGTAAGTGATATATTTATGCGCGTGAAGTGCTGTTACCAGCCGTCAAATTACGACCCCAAAAGATTTACAGGGATAATTTTAATGTTGTGAAATTTGTTTGTCGACTGTGGGAATCGAACTTAAATAAAAAAAAAATATATCATCACCCCTTCTACCCATAACTGGGTGTGGCACTCTGCCGTAGCAGATCTCGGTAAGTGATATATTTTGCGCGTGAAGTGCGGTTACCAGTCGTCAAATCACGGCCCCCAAAGATGTTAGTGGTGGAGGAGCCACAGGGGTAGTTTTTGAAATTATTAAAATTGTTTGTCGCCTGTGGGAATCGAAACAGGGTTCTCAGGATCCACAGGCCGACTTCATACCACTGAGCTAGCCATACCATAATCCAACTTGAGTTCTAAAATTCACAGTTTGACTCGATACCATTTATTAGGTCATACAGAAACATAAAAACATCTAGTAAATTTAAATAAAATCAGTCGTCATTTTTGAGATAACTGACCACCATTTTGTTTCAAGATGAGGATATGAAATCAATAATTTTTCTAATTTTCGAGCGTAAATGACCTATTTTATTCTACCTTTTCGAGGACTGAAGTGTCACTTTTAATCCCGAAAGCATTAAATTGACAGATAAACTAACATTACCGTAGCAATATGTATATTATAAACCTACCTAAGTTACCCAAAATATGTAAAATACTGTCATTGTGAATTATATATCAAGTCAATATCAAAATTAATTAATTCAAAATGTATGGCTGTAATGGCGAAAAATAGTGTATATATCATTAGGACTAAGTGCGTTTAATCCCTCAAAGGATTATTTTTCCCGCCTGTGGCTCGTGAAATAATCTTCAGCCTTAGGATTAAATTATGCACTTTAGTCCCTTGATATATAATATACTATTATGTTAAATTATATTATAATCAGCTAAGCTTTTCATGAGATTGCTTGCCTCAAAAGGGTAGTTTCAAACAATTATTTATTTACTTATTTATGCTATTCTGTAAAACAGAAACTTAATCTCAATTACAGTACAGGGTCCGTACTCACTGGGCCGTAATTTGATAGTTCATATATATTTAGCTTGAGTGAGATTCGAACTCGGGATCTCCGGATTCAAATTCCGTAACGCTATCTACATTTATATTTTATATTTAATAATTACAGTTCTCGTTTCAAAACTTTATACTCTATATAGCCGTTCTCTCTCGATACAGTAATAAATAAACAAATAAATAAATACATTAATAAATAAATGAATTAAGGTACAGCAAATAGAAATTCAATTTTATTTATAAAGTACTATAACTGTAAAATTAATTCACTAAAAACTGATAGTGTAAATGCGCCTTTATGCACTGCACAATGATTCTGAAACGCCTTGTTAAAGTATGCAATCTTGTTTCAGCGAGAACAGTTGGCTATGAAAGTAAAATTGTCGAACAAACTTGTAATAAGCAGTGAATAATTGAATGATGGTGTGTATTTTGTTTCTGTGAATATTTTTCGTTTCAAATTGGATATCATCATGAATTTGTACGTATTTCATTGAACTATCTTTAAATTATTACTTAGAAACAAATATTTAGTATGTAGAAATAAAAAAAACATTGAAAAATGTTTTAAAAACTGTAGGTAACTTAACTGACATATGCACTTAACCTAACTTTTGTACATGAATACATACGTGTTTAGATACATAAAAATTTCAGGTATTCGCATTAGCAATAGAATTTTGTTGAAACAACAGTGAAATTGTATTACTTAGCATAATTTTAAACAATACATGAAAGTATTTTATTTGATTTCCTCGTGTATCCAAGTGTTTTAGATTCTTTTTCGAATTCCGCTATACGCTGCGGGTTCCCTGCATTGTAAAAGATTAATATTCTGTTTGCAGTATAGTAAATAAAAAAACTTATTTTGTAATATAGTTTTCGGACGACCACGTATGAAAGTAACCATAACAACATCATAAACTACTACGGAAAGTTGAACATAGCTTACACTGATATGTTAGCATAACGTACACTTCTAACATATCAGGTGAAGTTCCACTGATTGACAACAGATGGCGTTACGATGAAAGAAAATAATAAAATAAATAGATTGAAGTTTTGGCAGATTTTTCAACACATTAGCACAGATAAATCTTATTTTTTAAAATTAATAATTACTTATTTACTTATATTTTAGCATTATTTAATATTTTGACATTATGGTTAGTACAGTTGCACAATACCTAACCTCAAACGTCAACCGTCAACGCTCATCTACAAAAACGCATCAGCTGTCAAAGTGTAACAACATTGCTCTTGTAGACCTTTTTTAGAAATATTTTGTGGTCGTCTGAAAAATAGTGTACATAACTCGCTCGAAAGTAAACTATGCTCATGTACTTAAATCACTCGGCGCCGCGCGCCTCGTTTTTCAATTTGTACACTCGCACGTTATCTTACACTTTCGATGCTTGTTACGTAATATACTATTAATTACTATATCAAACAAGTTTTTTGTTATAAAAAACAACTGACGTAGTTTAGATTTTCTAAAGAAGCACAGAAACCGTTGATGAAAACTAGAGTTTTTTTTACTGTATTTCAATTCTTAGTTGTTAGTAACAGAAAAGTGTTTCTAATAAAAATTGTAGTTTATTACATTTGGCATATTTCCGTATTTAATTAGATATTTCAGAAAAAAGAATTATTGCGTACAACTGGTAAAAACTAGGTTAGAAAAATGAAATGTCAAATTATGAATGTTGTGCAAAAATAGTACGTATTAAAATAAGTTTTATGATTTAGTTATTTAATTTAATTTCATAATTTAGTTGGTGCATAAACCCAGCATATGTAAAATAAATAAAAAATAAATATATCATCACGCCTTTTACCCATTACTGGGTGTGGCACTCTGCCGAAGCAGATCTCGGTAAGTGATATTTTTATGCGCGTGAAGTGCGGTTACCAGCCATAAAATCACGGCCCCCAAAGATGTTAGTGATGGGAGAGCCACAGGGGTAATTTTAAATTGGTGAAAATGTTTTGTCGGCTGCGGGGATCGAACCAGGATTCTTTGGAGCCACAGGCCGACTTGATACCACTGAGCCATTACCCCATCCAGCATATGTGATTGTAATATTTCGATAATATTGATAGAGCAATTTCAAAATTTTGTAATAATTATTTTTATAAACTTTTTAGGTTACCTATACTTTTGTATGAGACTGTCATGACCACCTTACGAACCATGGTTCGATTTCCACAGCTGACAAACAATTTTCACCACAATAAAATTACCCCAGTGGCTCCGCATTCACTAACATCTTTGGGACCGTGATTTGACGACTGGTAACCGCAATTCACGCGCATACATATATCACTTACCGATAATTGCTTTGGCAGAGTGCCACACCCAGTAATGGGTAAAAGGCGTGATGATATATATATATATATATTATTTTTTACAATCAGGTGTAGAAATTTCTGTTTTATCCTTCGTTCTTCCTGTAGGTAAAATCTATGAATTGTGTCTATTGTTAATGACATTCATTCGGTTGGAGCAGTTCAGCTCGGCATTAGAAACTTGGTTACAGTTAGTTTCATTTCACTTTTTATGATTCGCGGTTTTAGTCGGTTATAAAAGCTCATGCATGCGAAACTTCACGGAAGAATGAGTTCCTGCTGCTCGCCGCGCCGCGCTTTGCCGCTTTGTAGCTGATTCTGTTGTGGATATGCCATCCCATGCGTTGAAATTAGAACTTTTGTGCTGCTTTTTGCTGTTGTAATTTCGTTTTTAATTTAGCTGTTATGATAATTCCGAATAGTTTTTGGAATTGGAACACGTTCACTTTTATTTTAATGTTTCATGTTAAATGTGATGGTTTGTAGAATGTTCAATTTTGAAATTTTTATTTTTACTAATCTCTAAATTAGTCACGTTATGTAATTCAGTTTAAATTATAAATTACTAAAGTTCTGATTAATTGATTAATTATAACATTTGGGGTTTTTGACTCGTCGTTGCAACAGGAAAATTAGAAGCAAATAGTCGAATTGAATTATAAAAAGAAAAATAAAGATACCGTCAGATTTGAACCTAGGACCTATGAACTTCTTTCACATGCTTTAAACCAACTAAACTACGGTCGCCATGTGATTCAAATTTATTTTTATGCCAATTTTTCTCTCCATTTTGTTGTGTCATAGGCAACCTCGATCCCATGATTCTTTCATATACTGAAACTTGACATGAGAGTCGTCTGCAGTGACACTGTTTTTAAAGAAAAATATTTTTCAATTGAAATTTAATTAGTATTTTAAGTAAATACTTAACAATTTATGAAACCAAATTGAATTACAATAAAATAAAATAAATATATCATCACGCCTTCTACCTATTACTGGGTGTGGCACTCTACCGTAGCAAATCTCGGTATGTGATATATTTTGCGCGTGAAGTGCTGTTACCAGACGTCATACCGCGCCCCACAAAGATGTTGTGGAGGAGGAGCTACAGAAGTAGTTACTAATGATGTGTAAATTGTCGGGTGTGGGAATCGAACCGGGGTCTCAGGATTCACAAGCCGACTCGATACCACTGAGCCATTACCTTATTGAATTATAAATAAATAAATAAATATATCATCTCGCCTTCTACCCATTACTGGGTGTGGCATTCTGCAGTAGTACATCTTGGTAAGTGATATATTTTACGTTAGAAGTGCGGTTACCAGACGTCAAATCACGGCCCCCAAAGATGTTAGTGGAGGGGGAGCCACAGAGGTAGTTTTTAATGTGGTGCAAATTGTTTGTCGACTGTGGGAATCGAACCGGGATTCCTAGGACTCACAAGCCGATTCGATACCACTGAGTCTTTACCCCATTGAATTATAAATAAATAAAATAAATATATCATCACGCCTTCTACCCATTACTGGGTGTGGCATTCTGCCGTAGTACATCTCGATATGTGATATATTTTACGCGAGAAGTGCGGTTACCTGACGTCAAATCACGGCATCCAAAGATGTTAGTGGAAGGGAAGCCACAGAGGTAGTTTTTAATGTGGTGCAAATTGTTTGTCGACTGTGGGAATCACACCGGGGTTCTCAGGATCCACAGGCTGACTCGGTAACACTGAGCCACTACCCCATTGAATTATAAATAAATTAAATAAATATATCATAACGCCTCTTACCTATTACTGGGTGTGGGTGGCACTCTGCCGTAGCAAATCTCGGTATGTGATATATTTTGCGCGTGAAGTGCGGTTACCAAACGTCAAATCACAGCCCCCAAATATGTTAATGGTGGGGGAGCCACAGAGGTAGTTTTTAATGTGGTGCAAATTGTTTGTCGACTGTGGGAATCGAACCGGGGTTCTTAGGATCCACAGGCCGACTCGATACCACTGAGCCACTACCCCATTGAATTATAAATAAATAAAATAAATATATCATCACGCCTTCTACCCATTACTGGCTGTGGCATTCTGCAGTAGCACATCTTGGTATGTGATATATTTTGCGCGTGTAATGCAGTTACCAGACGTCAAATCACAGCCCCCAAAGATGTTAGCGAAGGGGAAACCACTAATGAGATGCAAATTGTTTATCGGTTATGGGAATCGAACCGGGGGTTATTAGGATTCACAAGCCAACTCGATACCACTGAGCCACTACCACATTGAATTATAAATAAATTAAATAAATATTTCATAACGCCTTTTACCTATTATTGGGTGTGGCACTCAGCCGTAGCAAACCTCGGTATGTGATATATTTTGCGCGTGAATTGCGGTTACCAGACGTCAAATCACAGCCTCCAAGTATATTAATGGAGGGGAAGCCACAGAGGTAGTGCAAATTGTTTGTAGGTTGTGGGAATCGAACCCGAGTTCTCAAATCCACAGGCCGACTCGATTGTCGACTCAGAATTAAGCAAAGAATCGTTCTACTTGAAGCTTGTCACTCATTTTCTGAACCTTGTATATTTGAACAACAGTTTTTGAAATGAAAATTATAATTAATGTAATAAACAATTTATATAAAATATTGTATTTACTCGTACTTGTACTGAATTAAGAAAAGTTTCTAAGTTTGAAGATGATAACAATGAAAATATTCCATGCTACTTCGATTTGTCTATATTTAGGTTAAAAATAAACTATTAATATTTGTATATACATATTAAATTTTATAATCTTTTGTTTATATTTGTTTATAATAATACTTTAATACTGAAATATTTACTAGGATTAGGAATGGAATAGAATCAATAAAATAAAACTCAAGTTTTGAAATGCATTGTGCTTTGTGTCGACTCACGAGAAACAAGGTAATCATATTTTTAATCAGTCACAACTCGGAAACGGAAACAAAAACCGTAACCGCAACTATACATCTAGGAACTAGTAGAGAAATTTAAAAACAATACCAAAATTAGTACATGTTTTTTACTAACACATCAGAGATACACCCATTATTTTGTTACGTTTTCAATGACGTCGTTATTAGAACGCATTTTATTTCCTCATATGACGTAAAATTTCACATTCGAATATAACAATTTATTAAACGATGATATTCCATACCTTTGCGCGTCATTATTTTCAATTTAATCGAAGAATGACAATAGAAAAATTAATTGTCGTTTGAGGTTATAATTTTACCTTTATCAGAAATGAATGAATATCGAAATAAAATTTCCTGTAAACTTGAGTTAAAAACT
The DNA here is from genome assembly GCA_911728475.2 of Pterostichus madidus. Taxonomy (NCBI): domain Eukaryota; kingdom Metazoa; phylum Arthropoda; class Insecta; order Coleoptera; family Carabidae; genus Pterostichus; species Pterostichus madidus. The sequence continues at coordinate 25,562,003 of OU452312.1, forward strand.
GTAAAATATTAATTTGGATACGTGATGCATGGTGACGTCACTGGTTATTCCTCCTACGTTGTGAGCGGTTCACAATAAAAAAATATTTTTTATTTTGCGATCATACTTTCACTTTCTTTACTGACGTGGAGCGTAAATATTTAAAATGATTTTTTTTCTTCTTAACGGTTTGCGTAGAGTTGAATGGTCTTGTAAGTAAGATGGCGAATAAAAAAAATACTCATACGCCTACATAGAATTTTATTTTTATTTTTTTATTAGTTTTTTCATTTCGTAGCTTTCATTTTATGTTTATTGTAATTCTATACTATGTATTCAGTGATATGTGGTTGCCAGTGAATCATATGATTGCAGTGACATTTATTTTATCTGTATTTATTTTAAAACAAAAATTTTAAAAAAGGTAAATAAATAATTGGTATCTATTTTATCTTGCTTTTTCTTCAGTTTAAGTGGTGACTGCTCTATTTTTTTTAATTTTAAGTAAATAGTTCTATATTTAGGAAAATGAGAAAGTTATTCGTATTTTAAAAAATAGAATTTATGTCAAGTCTCAAAAATGTGTTTCGAAAGAGATTAAATTTATTGTCAAGAGGGGTTTGGTTCTATCGTTATGAAACAGAATTATTTGAAAAATATATATATATATTATTTCACATTTTCGCTCATATCTAGTGGAGAAACAACAAAAACCACGTTAAAATAGCCTATTAAAATGACAGCTTTTGTTTTATTTGACCAAAATCGTAATTCTTACAATTTTTAAGATCCCAATGATGTCCTTTGTATATGAGGCGCTCCATTGGCGCACCAAGGATTTTTATATAGGGGAGTATAACTAAAATTCATTTTGACATACGTAAATATGGTATTTCATCAAAAAAATGTAAAATAAATGTAAAATGCAGTTTATAGATTTTTGACAGTGATTTAAAAATAAAACTTTTGTATTATCTTAAATTAGAATGAAATAATTTTTACATAAACCAAAAACTATTTTATTTATTGGGTTTTGCAGTCGATTCCTGTAAATTGGAGTACCGGTTAATCAGGGCAACCGTTTATTTGGGATAAGTTTAAAGCATTGGAATTAACAGGAATTATCCACAAGCATTTTTTTTTTTTTTAATAATGGCTTAGTGGTATCAATTCTGTCTGTGGATCCTAAGAACCCTGTTTCGATCCCAACAGCCAACAAAACATTTTCATCAATTTAAAATTACCCCTGTGGCATCCCCACCACTAACATCTTTGGGGGCCGGGATTTGACGGCTGCTAACCGCACTTCACGCACATAAATATATCACTTACCGAGATCTGCTTCGTCAGAGTGCCACATCCAGTAATAATTTTATACTTATATTGGTTTATTTTTAATATTTTTATTTGACATAACTTTGCATATTTGGGGTAGCCGCTTAATTGGGCCAAAGTGTTTTAGTTTCGATGTGTTCTATAAATTAACCTGAATAGGCTGTATTGCAAAATATATAGAATACTTTATCATTTTCTAAAAAATAAAAAAAAAGCATTAAGTACAATGGTTGTTCCACGTATGAATGCATCAGAGAGGTACTTGTGACGGTGTTTAATCATCCAATTTAAATTTACAAAATAATTTTGTAGATACTTGCCATCATTTTAACGTTTTAGTAGCTGGTTAAAATTATGGGATAGGTGGCAAAGTAGTATCGAATCGGCCTGTAGATTTGAGGACCTCGATTTGATTCTCACAGTTGACAAACAATTTTCATCACATTAAAAATTACTCCTGTGGCTCCCCCTCCACTAACATCTTTACGGGCTGTAATTTGACGACTTGTAATCGTAGTTCACGGGCATAGATATATCACTTACCGAGATCTGCTATGGCAGCGTACCACACCCAGTAATGAGTACAAGACTTGATGATATGCAGAGCTGGGCAAGCTACTTAAAAAAGGGAGCTAAGCTACAGCTACAGCTATTCTTTAAAAAAGTAGCTAAGCTACAGCCATAAGCTATATTTTGTAAAATATAGCTAAGCTACAGCTAAAAGCTTTCGTTAAAGTAGCTGTTAAATTTTAAAGCTACTTTTTTAAATTATTGTGAAATAATTAAATTTGCCATTGTCATATGATCAGTCTTTTGTTATAAAGACTGTTAATTTACTATTATGTACATATATATCAAAAATAGCAAATACCATCTGGGACCTACTGTGTATTTTTGCGTATTAGAGCCAGTTAGAACCGGCAACAAATAATTATTTTGTGTGGGTTTAGCTTGTACGCATGCGTACTTTGTTGACCTTCTGCTTAAAAAGTAGCTTGATGCTACAAAAAGTAGCTTGAAGATACAAAAAGTAGCTTTAAAAGTAGCTTCAGTTTTTATTTTTAAGCTAATAGAAAAAAAAATAGCTAGCTACAAGCTACAGCTATATTTTTTCACAGTTAGCTAAGCTACAGCTACAGCTAAGATAAATGTAGCTAAGCTAGTAGCTAAGCTACAAAAGTAGCTAGCTACTGCCCAGCTCTGATGATATGTTCCTTAAATTAAATTTTTGAATTGACATCTTACGCGGAAATATTTTAAATGAGTTCATTCCGACCAGAATAAAAAATGCTACTGGCATATGTCGTGCAGTGCAATCGATGACCGACAATTGATTGTTTCCATTGTTGTCTTGATCAGGGCTAAATACCGCCTGAATCCGAAGGCTCCTAAACCAGAAGTCACCAAGTGCACATTTATATTCCATCAGTCGCAATTCTAACCTATAAAAACCATGGCATGCACGCGACGAGGTACATAAAATGTAGACAATTCTTGATTTCATTGTCAGCGCGCCAGTGGCGGCGGGAGGGGCAGAGGCGGGGGCAAGGTCGAACATGACGCGTCACTCGCTAGGCGCTATCCATGCTAGTGTTTGCTGTACAGGTACCACATATTATAGGAAGTGATTAGCTATTTTTAAGTTTGAAGGTTATACGTCAGACCCGGAACAACTAAGCCGCAACTTTGCGTTGGTAACCCAAAGTCATTTGTTTGCGTACGCATCTATGCGTAGCGCATGATGAGTACTGTCTACGCATGCTTGATCAGGGGCAGAGGGTAACCCCAACATTATGTTTTGTTTTCATTTGTAAGTTGAATACCTCTGTTAAAAGAAATAAAAAATATGGAACTTTATCTAAATTCGAACTATATAATCTACCAGCCCAATTCTCAAAAAGAGTTTTAGCCAGGGTTGAAAAAACCTGTTTTTTTTTTAAATTGGTTTTCTTTGGGTTTTTTTGGGTTTATTTGGGCATTATTGGTTTTTTGTAATATTCACAAATAAACTTTTTAATTCAAGTTATTTAATTCTAGATTAATTTTGTTTAAAATGTTTAAAATGTGTATTGTATACTACTAAACATTAAAACAAAATTTATGTACTATTATGTAACAATTGCAAAATAATATATTTCTTTCATTGTGAATTAAAAACATAATATGTTATTGTCACACTTATTTAATTTAAAACTATATTTCAAATTTGCAAGTAAAAAGATTGGAAACCAATCAGTTTTTGTAATACTAATATGATATAAGGTAAATAATATTTGATCTTAAACTAGTTTGATATTAACATTTGTCAAAGAAATGCAATGTGATAGTTTAAGTTAAACGTTTTATTTTACAATGAGATTATGTATTACATAACATTGTAAAACATTGTAAAATAAATAAAAGATATTTATGTTCCGAGATTTGACTATATCTTAAAATTCATCCTGGTGAATTGTCAACCATTCAACCAAATGGATTTTTAATGGGTTTATTTGGGGTTTTTAAGTGGGTTTTATTATAAAAACCCAGGTGGGTTTGTCTGGGTCGGTAAAATATGAACAACCCTTTTTTTAGCTAATCCTGAATTTAGAATTAGTCAAATTCAGCTAAACCATATTCATAAAAAAGTTTAAATAAACTCTTAATATAATTTACTTCCATTTAGTTTTTGGAAAGTGACTTGGATTATTTTTTTTTAAATTGGACTAGAATAAGATTAGAATAAAATAAATATATCATCACGCCTTTTACCTATTATTAGGTGTGGCACTCTGCCGAAGCAGATCTCTATAAGTGATATATTTTTGCACGGGAAGTGCGATTACTAGCCGTCAAATCACGACCTCCAACGATGTTAGTGATGCCACAGGGATAATTTTAATGTAGTAAAAATGTTTGTCGGCTGTGGGATTCCAACCAGAGATCTCAGGATCCACAGGCTGACTCGATACCACTGAGCCACCTACCCCATAAGATTAATTACTCCAAAATTCAGGATTAGCTAAAAAAATGGTGAGTTGAGTTGTATACTTTTAGAAAGTTTTAATTTCTATTCTTTATACTGTAATTTATATTTTTTGTTTTGTAAGATTTTGATATAAAATAGTGGGCCTCGCATATAATTCTAGTAAAGTACATGATGTATTTAAATGAAGTTTAGGTAACTTTCGTGACAAATGTTTGAAAATGTGCATGGGTAATCAAGTACTTTTAGAGCAGCCGACAAACAATTTTCACCACATTAAAATTACCCCTGTGACTCTCCCTTCACTAACATATTTGAAAGCCGTAATTTGACGACTGGTACTCGCACTTCACGCGCATAATTCACTTATCGCGATCTGCTACGGCAGAGTGCCACATCCAGTAATGGATAAAAGACGTGATGATATATTTATATTTATTTATTTATGTATTTGAATTTTATAAATTATGGGGTAGGTGTCTCAGTGGTATCGAGTCAGCCTGTGGTTTTGACTACCCGGATTCGATTCCCACAACCGACATACAATTTTCACCACATTAAAACTATCTCTGTGGCTCCCCCTCCACTAACATCTTTGGAAGTCGTGATTTGACGACTGGTAGCCGCACTTCACGTGCATAATTCACTTACCGCGATCTGCTACGGCAGAGTATCACACCCAGTAATGGGTAAAAGGAGTGATGATATATTTATATTTATTTATTTATTTGAATTTTATAAATTATGGGGTAGGTAACTCAGTGGTATCGAGTCAGCCTGTGGATTTGACTACCCGGATTCGATTCCCACAGGCGACATACAATTTTCACCACATTAAAACTATCTGTGTGGCTCCCCCTCCACTAACATCTTTTAAAGCCGTGATTTGACGACTGGTAACCGCACTTCACGCGCATAATTCACGTCCCGCCTTCTGCTACGACAGAGTTCTACACCTAGTAATGGGTAAAAAGCGTGATGATATATTTATATTTATTTATTTATGTATTTGAATTTTATAAATTATGGGGTAGGTGGCTTAGTGGTATCGAGTCAGCCTGTGGTTTTGACTACCCGGATTCGATTCCCACAATTGACATACAATTTTCACCAAATTAAAACCATCTCTGTGGTTCCCCCTCCACTAACATCTTTGGAAGTCGTGATTTGACGACTGGTAACCGCACTTCACGTGCATAATTCACCTACCGCGATCTGCTATGGCAGAGTGTCACACCCAGTAATGGGTAAAAGGAGTGATGATATATTTATATTTATTTATTTATTTGAATTTCATGATATTATAATTTTTTGCAGATCTCAATCAATCAGGTTAAGTTAGGTGTTTACCAATACTAACAGACAATTACAGCATCCACAGATGTTAAAAGTGAATCGATGTTTCAGCGATGAATTTATAGTAGTCTTACTTCTTAAATTGCATAATATTTACTCATATAATTATTTATAAGGAAATTAGAGTAATGAAATGACAATGACTTTCGTAAATTATTACAATTTTATGTATGACGAAATTAGAGAATTTTACAAAATAAATTAGGTCACAGAAAAATATTATTGAGTGATAAGAATATTTTTTGCGATTTATGATAAAAAATATCGATACTTAATTGCTAAAATCTTTAATAATGTTACTAAGCATTTTATTACTTTTTATATTAATATTAAATCTAAGATACTTTTGACCTCTGACTTGATTCAAACTATAGGAGTATATTTATGTATAAAACAATTTTATGTGACAAGTTACTATTCCTATACTTTTTATCAACGATAATTAATAAATTACTATCAATAAAATTTAATAGTTCTCTCGCAAAAATATTTCGTGGACGTGTATGACCGAACACAGGAGTGGCGCGTTTTTTCATTTTTATAATTTGTAACTTCAACTTTCAATGTTTGCTAAGCGATGTGATAAATTTGAGTAAATATGTTTCCTACCAAGGCGTTTTCGTATCATGCATGCGTTTGCGACGTTGCCACTTTGCGCGGGAAAACGAAGGTTACGTTGTTGCCAAACGCCACGTTTTTGTTTAAATCATTATTGTTATAGTATTTTAAATTTTCTTTGAATATTGACCATCAGCTCTTCTTCACTGTCATATATTTCTAAATTATTTTAGAAACAAATGCTTCCTTCTAAATTTTTTTTAAAGTTTTTTTATTTTAAAATACTATACTTAGTTTTATTTTATCGTAATTAAATAAATATAAATAAATATATCATCACGCCTTTTATCCATTACTGGATGTGATACTCTGCCGAAGTAGATCTCGGTAATGCCAATGGCATACTGGTCGAGGAGCATGAATGAGCGTCGAGGAACTCATCGATGAAACAACAGAACGCACCCGTCATCAATGAAAAATAGAGGCGCCTCTATTTCCCTCGAGGAGTTTCTCGATGAAACGATTGTGTCTCATTTCACACGTATTATTGTGTCTCATTTCATGTTAGCGTGGGCTGTCATTTTGGTTTTGCTTTGTGCTATTTTTTCGTGTTTGTTTATTTATCAGTCAGGGTGCGTTCTGTTGTTGTGCCATTGGCATAAGTGATATATTTATGCATATGAAGTGCGGTTACCAACCGTCAAATCACGGCCCCCAAAGATGTTAGTGGTTAGGGAGCCACAAGGGTAATTTTAATGTGATGCAAATGTTTTGTCGACTGTGGGAATCGAACCAGGGTTCCCAGGATCGACTCGATAGCACTGAGCCACCTACCTTATAACATATATTTACAACATTGTTAATTGATGCTAAATACTGTACTTTAATATAAAATATAATTATTTTTAGTATAAAATGAATCATCAAGTACTGAGAAATACTCATTTATAGTTGTTTAAATTCATGTTTATATATTATCTTTCTTATAATGAAAAATACGACTTCAAATGGATTATTTGTAAGTTAATACTCATGGTTTTGTTCTATAAATTTTTATGACACTATATATTTATTAAATTATCTTGACACATATATAAAATTTAACAGATAAATTATTATCAATTAATCAACGGAAGTACAAAAATGATTCTAAAGTCAAGAGAAAGATAAAATCAAAAATAATTTTATTACGCAGCAGAAACATTACAATAATTTATTATAACAATTAATATTATAATGAAAAAAATACATAATGAAACAGTATTACATATGTTTGATAAAAAAACGACTTTTTCTGTTGACTCCACAATAAAATAAACATACTCTGGGCTTGCAGATGAGATATCATCGTAGTCGGCTTGGTACGGCGTCATTTTTCTATTTTTTGCGTTGTTCAACTGTTCAGAGAAGCACAGTGGGAGAGATAATTATTTTTTTATCTTCTTGTCGTACTTTCTTACTATTAACGACTTTTTCTACTTTTATATTTACTCTTTTAGAATATAACAAAAAATAAACTTAGTTCTTCCTCAAACATTAACTGTCATTAATGCTATTATTGATCATATTACGCGGGATTAATTAAAAAGCGCGCGAAAAGAAACAAGTTCGATTCTCATAACCGGCAGAGGATTTGACGTCTGGTAACCGTACTTCACTTGCAATAATATGTCAATTACGAAGAAATATATTTTTCTATAACCTAGCAGAAGTACATGGGCGTCCGCAGGTGGGGGCAAGCAGGGACGCGCGCCCCCCTGGATATTAACTAGGGTGGTGACCACGACTCTCGAACATAGGACTTTAACATGTAAAATTATAATTTTGTAATTTCCTGCTTTCCTAAATATTTTAAGCAAAAAAGCTTGAAATAAAAGTTTTAAGGCTTAAAATTCTGCATCTGAATCAATAAACAAAATTCACATACTTTGTACGACACAAATTAGATTTGAAAATGACGAAAATTGCCTCAAAACTATCGATAAGCATGTAATTGAAACAAAATTAAACAAATGTTTGACGTTTTATCTGTTAAAATAAATGAAATAATAAATAAAGAATATATTTTGACAGTTTTGACAGATTGAACGTCAAACATTTGTTTAATTTTGTGTCGCGGTCACCATCCTGTGTATGTATATATAAATTAAATAAAAATTAAATTATATGTTTAAAGATAATAAATTCAAGCTGAAACTTTCCAGTATTCTTATGGCCAGCTAGCGACATGTTCCCTATCGTAACGATTGAGTAATCTAAGTTTATTAAGTATATACAAACACAAAATATTAGAAAATAAAAACGGTAAAACTGCTAAATCGGAATTATTGAAGAAATGATGTCAATTTATGGAAGAGTTATTCGAAGATTGTCCTTCCTCTTCAATTCAAACCCAGACGACAAAGACTAGTAATTTAATTCACAAATTTAAATATTTTTTTGTGTATTTGTTATGTGTATTTGTATTTATGTTATGTAAAAAAAAATATTTTAGAAATTTATGTCTATCTAAAAGCTTTTTGCGACCCGCCCCCCCTGGAAAAATGTCTGTGGACGCCCATGAGAAAGTAGACATTTTCAGCCGTCAGTTGAGAGCAGAAAGTTGACGTTTGCCTGTCGTCGAGCGGAAATATGATTTTACGACTCGCCGAGTGGTAAAGTAAGACTATATCCATAGATGCATGAAAACTGTTAACATTTTCAAACTAACTTCAAATCAACTGTCAAACTGTCAAAAAATATTTTAAGGGTTTCTAAATGGCCATTGTAGAAAAAATATTGTGTGCACCATGAGCAGAAAGTGTCCTTGCTTGTTTGCTGCTCTCGGTGATGTCTCGATCAACAATCTCAATGCGCGAGCGGAAATAGACTACTTTCTGCTCTAGATACATAAATAAATAACATTTAAAAAAAGAATAGGCGATGATTTGTAGCTCGCCGGAAATCGGGTTCGATTCCAGATCATCCTAAAAACCTTTTGAAGCATATGGAAATCATCCATATCATTAATACGCAATTATTTATATATCAAGGGAAGAATGACAATTTTTTTCACGACGTATATATTTCCTATGACAGTGCGGAAAGTAATTATTTTCTGCACTTATGACATTATTGTTTTCGGTTGTTATTTATACAAAAAATGAGAGTGATACAATGAAACCTTTAATATTATTTGAGAAAACAAAAAAAAAAATATCTAAAAATAATTTCTTGTAGTTAAAATGCCAAATAATGCCAAATTCAATTTAAAAAATATAAATAAATTTATCATCACGCCTTTTACCCATGACTGAGTGTGGGTGGCACTCTCAGTAGCAGATCTCGGTAAGTGATATATTGACGCGCGTGAAGTGCGATTACTAGCCGTCAAATCACATCCCCCAAAGATATTATTGGAGGGAGAGTCGCAAGGGTAATTTTAATGTGATGAAAATTGTTTATCTGCTGGGGGAATCGAACCGAGTTTCTCAAATCTACAAGACGACACGATACCACTGAGCCAACCCCATATATTGTTATTATGATATACTATTTTCACTACCTTATTAGGAAGTAAAATTTGTAAAAATAAATTAGAAATTGAGGTTAACTTTATTATTAACTTCACAAATCCACAGATGTCATCTGTTTGTCACTATTGTCAAATCATACCGTTGTTTACCATTTGCTAAAGATATGGCTTTACTGGAAGAAAGTAAATGTTTCCTCCCTAGGAATGAAAAGTTTCACTTTCTACTCTCAACTGAGGGAAGAAAATTTTATTTGTGAATTTATATAGTTATAAGATAAATATAAAAAATACGCGCAAAATATCAAAAATCATAAAAAAATACGATAATAATTCATTAGATTTAAATAATTTTACGATATTGTTTATGACAAAATCGTTATACGTTGAAGAATTAAAAATAAATGTAAAAATGATTATAAAATACTGAAATTTTTCCGCACTTAACTATAAAATATTACAAAATTTATAAAAGGAATAAAAAATTTCTGTTCATCAATTTACGTTTGGAAATATCCACTTAACAGAGACAATTATTTTTTCTTCTTGATATTACATCATTATCCGGAAATTTACATATATTTCCGAGAACATTTTCTGTAACCTCACTCATGACGTCATTGTTCCAAACATTTGCTTTGTTATGATGACTTTGAAGAAATTATGATGTATTTCATAGAATGCAGCAAAATCGCATTTGGTAGCTCTGACGTCATTTACTTTTACTACGTTGCGGTTAACGTTAGAAAATTGTTTTGATAAACTTGTTTGTGATTTAAGATTTGGTAAAATAGAACAATGACGTCATTAATTATTTACTATAGAGTTAGACTAGTTTTTTATGTTGTCTAAACATTTCGATATGATGTAATGCGTAGAAAAGAAAATTAAATTTCCATATGGGAACCTGTTTATTATAACAATTTTTTGTCTATGCAATACTATTTTTTTTTACAAATAAACCTGATTTTTTGTGGTAGTATAAAGTTACATGATTGTTATTCAGTATTTGAGAAATGAAATAAAAAATTACACGTTCAAAATATTTATTTTTACTACGTAATTTTTTCATTTATAATAAACGATTTTACAAATAATTTACTTTGAAGCGAAGGTCAGCAAAATAAACAACCCCCATACTCATAATTAAATAAAATAAATATATCATCACTCCTTTTATCCATTATTGGATATGGCACTCTGCCGTAACAAATGTTAGTAAGTGATATATTTTTACGCTGTCAAATCACGCTCCTCAAAGATGACAGTGGAGAAAGAACTACAGGGGTAGTTTAATGTGGTGAAAATCAAATTGTCAGTTGTGGGAATCGAACTCGAATTCTTATATTCTCAGTTCGACCCGTTTCCAAAGAAATATCTATCCCTTATGGGATAAAAAAATAAATATATCATCACGCCTTTTATCCATTACTGGATGTGGCACTCTGCCGTAACAAATCTCAGTAAGTGATATATTTTTACGCGTGAATTGCGGTTACCAGCTGTCAAATCACGCTCCTCAAAGATGACAGTGGAGAAAGAACTACAGGGGTACTTTAATGTAATGAAAATCAAATTGCCGGTTGTGGGAATCGAACTCGAATTCTTATATTCACAGTTCGACCCGTTTCCAAAGAAATATCTATCCCATATGGGATCAAAAAATAAATATATCATCACGCCTTTTACCCATTACAAGGTGTGGCACTCTGCCATAGTAGATTTTGGTAAAGTGATATATTTATGCGCGTGAAGTGTGATTACCAGCCGTCAAATCAAGGTCCTCAATGATGTTAGTGAAGGGGGAGCCACAGGGAAATTTTAATGAAAATTGTTTGTCGGCTGTGGGAATCGAATATAAGCTCTCAAATCTATAGTGCGACTCGATTCTACTGAGCCACCTACCCTTTATGTGGGATAGTTATGGCGTTTGTCGTGATACAATTTATGTACGTTTGAATCTCGTTGACTTCAACTTACAATATATAAAAAAAATACGATTGTGTCTGAGTGGTTCGCATTCCACTATTAGCTGTAGGCCCTCTTTACTCTGTAATTGAAATTCAGTTTCTGTTGTGCAGAGTAACAAATAAAATAATAGTTATTTGTGTATCAAGAGCGTAAAGTGAATCTTTATTGCCCGTGCTCGGTAACTGAAGCGCGAGTGCAATAAAATATTTTTCTAAGCGAGCGGTAAAGTATTTTACCGTTTGTTGCTATAGGAGACGCGCGGTAAAGTATTTTATTGTTTGTCACTCAGTAACCATCAACATTACGATGACAACTGAAAGCATAAATATCAACTTTTCATAGCAGTCGTAGAAAAAATATATTATTATTTACACAACTAGTGTTAAAAGTTCAATAAAGATACTTTTAACACGAGTTGCATACACGATTTTGTCTACGATCAAACTTGAGCTAATAATACTAAGTTTTACAAATTAAATTTTAAATATCAAAAACATTTATTCTGTTCGTTATCTTAAATTATGTAATTAAGTTTGTAGCAAATATTTTATCGCATGGTTGCCATTGGTAGCGTGGGATGAAAAGTTTTATCGCATGCTATGCGATAAATAGTCACTTTTTACAATGAAAATAACTACCTACGTAATGACTCATTTTTACACAATCGTAGAAAAAAAATAGTTATTTGTTCCATTAGGACTAAAAATACAAGTTTTTGGGTCGAGTAATAAAGATTGCCGGACGACACGGAGCGGAGCTCGGCAATATTGCGAGACTCGAAATAGTATTTTTAGTCCGAGTGAAACATATTATTTTTTTGACACACTAATTTAAAAAAATTCGCAGATTTATTCAAATTAAAATGAAATAAATTGTCCTTAAATGAACAAGGTAGATGAAGTATCAAATAATTTATTTAACATTGCTGTCAAACATTCGATTTGATATTTTTCATTTAAGTAATCCTTAAAATTTAAGTGAAAGCATACTGGATGAATATTTTGAAAAATAAAATAAATAAATAAATATATCATCACGCCTTCTACCCATTACTGGGTGTGGCACTCTGCTGCAGCAGATCTCGGTAAGTGATATATTTTGCGCGTGAAGTGCGGTTACCAGTCGTCAAATCACATGTTAGTGGTGGAGGAACCACAAGGATAGCTTTTTCAAATTATGAAAATTTGTCGCCTGTGGGAATCGAACCAGGGACCTCAGGATCCACAGGCCGACTTCATACCACTGAGCTAGCCATTTTGAAACATGTTTTTTAAAATTTGCATTAGCATCCGACGACCCACGAGGGGTCGCGACCCATAAACAATTTGGAAACCACTGATTTACATTAACAAGAGCATAATTACAATAAAACTAACTCGATTGAAAAACTAGAGTACAATTTATATTGTTGCTATTGAACATTTATTTATTAATTGATTGATTTCAATGTAAATATTACTAACTATGCTGTTGTCTCATTCAGAATTGCATAAAATCCGGCAGTACGGTGGGGTGGGTAGCGTTACGGAATTCTAATCCGGAGATCCCGAGTTCGATTCCCACTCTAGCTAGAACTTGTAATTACAACCACTCTGCGGCTCGGCGAGTTCGGACCCTGTACTGTAATTGGAAATCAATTCCTGTTGTACAGAGTAACATAAATAAATAAATAAATAAATAAAATGATGATAAAAAATACTAGAATGTTATAAATTATTTATTATTATTTACTGCAGAATTATTGTGAAGAATGTTGTTTAATTGCAAATTTATTAATTTAATAAAGTAATTAATTTAAATGTCTTATTTCTTATTGTATTTAAAATGGAATGAAATGAGTTTAATTGAGTAGTTAACTTATCAGATTCATCTTTCCATTTTCGATGCTATCTTGTTTAGGAACAGCTCAAAAATCTTGTTGAATAGTTTGTATAATGATCACGATATCAAAACTTTCAAGGCTATTCACATTTAATAGGTATTTAATGCTAATTTTATATTTTTACAAAAAAAAAACAGAAATTAATATTTTTCCCGGATTTATATTGCTATTACTGTTTAAGTTTATTACTCTTTTTTATTTAAATTTAAATCAGCCAAGGAATTTAAAGATCTGAGGTGCATAAAGTACTTTGGTATTTTGTGTTTCAAAAGGAATATTTTTTAAGGTGTAAATTTAAAATTTATGGCATTTTGAGATGGTGAGGAAGAAAAAGTTCTGTAATTTGTATTAGTTAATCTTTAATTCAGTATTTTAATAAGAACTTACAAGTTTTATTAGTACCAGCAGCGTAACCAGAATTTCCAGAACAGGGTGACAAGAAACCGTAATAATTTTCAAAAATTTGGGTCTTTGAAACAAATGCTACGACGAAGAAACAAAAACTAAATTACTGATTACTTCATTTGTTTTATTATGATGTAGTATAGTAATGCATAATCTATTTGTCGACTTCATGGGGAATCATAAAAAAATTATTCGCGGTAACCGTACTTCACGCGCATAAATATATCACTTACCGAGATCTGCTTCGGCAGAGTGCCACACCCAGTAATGGGTAAAAAGGCGTGATGATATATTTATATTTATTTTTATAATTTATTTCAATTATCATGAAATTGTATGAAATCGAAAATAATGTGTTCTGTCGAATTTCCATTTAAGAAAGGGGTTGCTAGTATAAAAAGGTTGCATTCCACTGATATAGTAACAGGACGAAAAAAAATTGAAAAACGAATTAATTTGAGTGGGGTTCGAGCTCGGTATTATCGGATTCGAATGCCGTAAAACTAACCACACTGTACTGCCGGCCAAGTATATATTTTTTTTAAACTATAGCAATACAACAATACATTGTTTTTTATTACCAATGATTTGTCTGGTTTGAATGCTATATCAATTTGTCCTTATGTACTTTTTGTTTGGGTACAAATCGAAACGTTCAACAAATAAATCATAATAGGAACGAAATTCTTTTTTAGCTTGAGTACGATTCGAACTCGGTATCTTCGGATTCGAATTACATCATATATTTTTCGAAATGATGGTAACTCAACAACAAAGAAATACGTTGTTGTTTTCTTGAGGAATACTGAAAATATAAATAACGAAAACAAAATGAATAACGTACATATCTTGTATCAGAAAGAAATTCAATGTTGTTCAAGTAATTTTCATGTTGTATGTAGTTTTCTTGCTACGCCAACACTAGTGATTACCACAACATAAACACATAAAAAGAAATAATTTCTTCCGAGGTTAACCAACAGGAAAGGTATCTAAATAATCGTATGCACCTTTCACTAGCCAATGAAACTTACGCACATATACACAAGCCACATTAAGATCAATTTCTCACAATTTGTTTCCGCGCGGGACTTTTTTTTCCTGTCTCCAACAATGAGCAGAAACAACGACGCATCAGTGTTTGCTGTCGGCATATGTTCCAGAAGGATGACGTCATTGTGTTTGCTCTTGTTCATTGCAGACGAAAAAACTGAACGTCGTCGAGCTAACTTGATCTACATGTGTTGGCTGTGTGCTTCTGGTAAATTGGAGGATGGTATGACTCTGGCATATGGTTAATGCATGTGTTTTACTGACTGGCCTGTCAATGAGATGGACTAAGTGTTATTTTGATGGGGTTAGTTTACAGTGGCGGCGGTCATATAAACTTAAGAGAAATTGAACAGTTTGGTTTTATATAAAATGTGATACATATTATTTAGTGTATATGTTCCCGTTAAAGTGTGAAATGCAGTGTTAAATCATGCAAATTTTCCCAAAAGAGTTATTTATATATCAAGAGTGGAAACAGAATGCTATTAGCACGAGGCGCAAAGCAGGCCAGAAACGCGAATTTTACCCGTGGTACAGAGCTGGGCAAGCTACTTAAAAAAAGTAGCTAAGCTACAGCTACAGCTATTCTTTAAAAAGGTAGCAAAGCTACAGCTATAAGCTATATTTTGTAAAATATAGCTAAGCTACAGCTAAAAGCTTTCGTTAAAGTAGCTGTTAAATTTTAAAGCTACTTTTTTTAATTATTGTGAAATAATTAAATTTGCCATTGTCATATGATCAGCCTTTTGTAATAATGACTGTTAATTTACTATTATGTACATATATATCAAAAATAGCAAATACCATCTGGCACCTACTGTGTATTTTTGCGTATTAGAGCCAGTTAGAACCGGCAACAAATAATTATTTTGTGTGGCTTCAGTTGTTATTTTTAAGCTAATAGAAAAAAAAGTAGCTAGCTACAAGCTACAGCTATATTTTTTCACAGTTAGCTAAGCTACAGCTACAGCTAAGGTAAATGTAGCTAAGCTAGTAGCTAAGCTACAAAAGTAGCTAGCTACTACCCAGCTCTGCCGTGGTATATACAGTATTTTATGTTCAACCGGGCCGAAAAGCATGTGTTTTAGCCCTAAAAGGCGGGTTTACACTTCTTTTTGGTCCTAGGGCCATAAAAAAATAATATCCTTTGAATACATAAAAGAATGACAATTTTTGTTTATTGTGAATACTTGATTCTACAAAATATCATTTTGACATATAACCTATTTGCATATTTTATCCACAACTCATATATTATAAAGACATAACTACACTGATTTCAGTTGCATTATATGGCTCTTAAAACACTAGTATTTTATATTCAATGAAACACTGTAAACAACTTGTTACTTACCAACCACTTCATGATTTCCCGGATTATGAGAAACTATATAACTGAATCGACGTTAAACGTTACGACCAATATTCTTCGATACCTATAATTATGAGTTGTGGATAAAATTTTGTATTACACTTGTGTTTTATTGATATATAGAACACTTAAGAAAAATTAAACACTCGTTCTTTGGTCTCATGTTTAAACTGTTCTTGTGTGTTTTATATACCTAATAAAACGCTTATTCCTTTGGGGGCTGTGATTTGACAGATGATAATTGCTCTCATATGCATAAATGAATCACTTACCGAGATCTGCTACTGCAGAATGCCACACTCAGAAATGTATAAAAGGCGTCAACTACGACTAATGTATTATATGTATATCAAATGTGTGATTTTTGTTATATAATGCTCGTAAATCCCGCAGAACCAATCAAAAAATTATTTTGCCTGAATCAGTTTCTCTGTGCAAATTAAAAAAGTATACATAGCTATGAAAAAAATAAAAAAATAAGCAAAGAAAAAAAAATTGACATTTCAAAATAACATTTCTCTATCACCATAGTTACATCACAAAACATTGCAATGTTAACCTAATTTTGTTTAGTTTGGGATATTTATGAGATGAAATTATAAAAAAAATCTTGTATGTAATACATTAGTTGTAGATACAACTCGCGACAATGGCTATTATTCCCTCCGATGATTGTCGGAGATGGCTCAGCGGTACCGAGTCGGCCTGTGGATCCTGAGAACCCTGGTTCGATTCCCACAACCGACAAACATTTTCACCAAATTAAAATTACCCCTGTGGCTTCCCCACCACTAATATCTTAGGGAGGCTGGTAACCGCACTTCAAGCGCATAAATATATCACTTACCTAGATCTGCTTCGGGGGATTGCCACACCCAGTAATGGGTAAAAGGCATGATGATATATTAATTTTTATTTTTATATAAATAATATAAGTATATCATCACAGCTTTTATCCATTACTGGGTAGTGGCTTTCTGCCGTAGCAAATCTTGGTTAGTCATATATTTATATGCGCGAAGTGCGGTTATAAACCGTCAAATCACGACTCCCAAATATATTAGCGGAGGAGGAGTCACAGGGAATCATAAATATGGGCTATTTGGAAAGCTATTAAAGTAGTACTAGTGTGACAGTGGCGCCATCGGTTGTTGAGTGACGAAACTGACGCTCAAAAAAATATAAAAATTGAATAAAATAAGTGTTTTATACCTATTATGATTTAAATATCATGAATTGTTAACATGTGAATTTTCAAATACCATACCACCGTGTGATGTTGCCATTATAAATTGGGATTCTTAATTTTTCGTTAAAAACAAGGCTTTTCATGGCTATATATCCATTACTAAACGATAAAAAACTGTCTCCTTCTGATAAAATATACATGGATAGTTCTAGAATATCATACTAGTTTTTCAAATGAAACTGCAAAATTTTAGAGGTACACTAACCAAATATGTGAGATTCTGAGTGATGATCGCCATAAGCCCCGTGTATAAGAACTCAACTTTACAAGCGAATATATTTGTTCACAGACGATGAATGTGTTTCATATTTTAACAGGATGCGTACGACTACCCAATGTTTACGTGTACCAAATTTCATTCAGATCAGCATTTTTTACGCTAGTACTACCTTAATATCGTTGTATGAATTAATTCAAACAAAATAGAGTAAATCACGGATTTGTCAGCTGGTAACCGAACTTCACGCGTAAAATATAACACTTACCTAGATTTGCTACGGCAGAGTACCATATACAGTAACGGGTAGGAGACGTGATGATATATTTATTTATTTTTTATTTTTCAAGGGGAAAACAGACTGCAAAGTAATAATTACTACCGAACAGAGATATCCTGTATATCTTTCTGCTAATTTTTAATGATCGCAAAAGTTTCTCGGTGTGAATATAGCCCGCAGGAATTTTGCCAAGGGTATACGGGCAGTTAGCATTGATGCACTCAGTAATTAGATAGTGAGACTTTAGAGAAAACTGATGAAATTGCTATCTTTCATTTGGGTCACGTTTCGGCGTCTAGCGGTGAATGTTGTATCGGTTTCCGCTATTTTTTTCAGGGTTAATGTTCATTTCATATGTACGGAAGTGTCTGAGGATAAACGAGCTGGTTGAATATCTGAATCCCTTGATTCAATTGCTATGTCATTCTACATTCTTTGGTGATTAAAAATTGCATTGAAAATATGAATATTTAAAGCTAATTATGTGTTCTTGTACCAATTTATTTTTATTGTCCTTATAACCGACTTTATATTTTAATTATGTATTTTTTATATATTAGGTATTAATTACTTATATGAATTACAATTTTAATCATGTTGTTTAGTTATTATAATCATATCAAGATAAAGTACACATTATGTGATAAACCTAGTTTACATTTTTCAATTTACTTTACTATCGATAAAAAAATAAAAAAAAATATCATCACGCCTTCTACCCATTACTGGGTGTGGCACTCTGCTGAAGCAGATCTCGGTAAGTGATATATTTTGCGCGTGAAGTGCGGTTACCAGTCGTCAAATCACGGCCCCCAAACATGTTAGTGATGGAGGAGCCACAGGGATAGCTTGATTCAAATGATTTAAAAGTATTTTTTCAGTTTGTATATTATTATGTAAAGAGTAAAGTAGTCAAGTGATAATTGTAATTTTTCTACTTATTGGGATTTTAAAATAAAAATGTATTCTTACTAGCGAAAATTGGAACTATGACAAAGGTAGTAACCTAATAAATAAGTGCTTATAAAATAAATACTCATTGGTGAGAAAAAAAAAAACGAAACACTTGAAATTCGTGAAATTTTCCTAATTTTCAAACCCTCATAACTTTTAGGTAATTTGGACGAAGTTAAACATTTGGGAGAAATGCACATTCAGCACTTAGAGATTTATTAAAATAAAATGAATAAAATAAATAAATATATCATCACGCCTTTTACCCATTACTGGGTGTGGCACTCTGCCGGGGCAGAACTCGGTAAGAGATATATTTATGCGCGTGAAGTACGGTTACCAGCCGTCAAATCACGGCTCCCAAAGATGTTAGTAGTGCGGGAGCCACAGAGGTAATTTTAATTTGGTGACAATTGTTTGACGGCTGTGGGAAACGAACCGAGGTTCTCAGGATCCACGGACCGACTCGAGACCACTGAGCTAAACTACCCCATAGATTTATTAAATAGTGAGAAAAATTGGAATATCAGATTTGATTCCAGGGCGACCGTGGCTTGGATGGTTAGAGCATGTGACCGGAGTTCATAAGATCCCAGGTTCAAATCCTGGCGATATCCCAATTTTTCTCTTTATAATTTAATTTTATTAGCTACTGCGCATTTACTTAGAAAATAATAATTAAATTGAAAAGCGATTTATATTACAATAATTATTTCACAACTTACAACTACGCATATTAACTCCTGTGTATTTTAAATCTTTGTTGAATTTATTAATCATGAATTGTTATAAAATATTACGTATTTAATTTTTGTAGAAAATACATAAACAAAAACAGTACACAAAATATTGACACAGATTTCCATACACAACTAATTCTAGATAAGAAAAAATAAGATCGCACGTCTTGTATCTCTCATTTCTCAACTTTGACCCATGCCCCTGTTCCCAACGAACGTCACTGCGTTCATGTCCACCTAATTAACAACGCGTCTAGGTTTAAGTGAGTTGTTTTTATTGTTACGCGACAATGAGAGCTACTATTTCGTTTATTATAACGGTTCAGCCAATGATAAGTTAATAAAAAGATATCGTATGATTTTGTTTCACAGACCGACTGGAAAAGATAAAGGACATTATTGTAGATTATCAGGGCAAAGGTGAACGATGAAGGTTATCAAAAATGATGATTCTTTTCTCTTTTGAAATACTACCTATTTAGACTAAATATAAGTGTTTTATTATTTACTGATAGGATAAATTTTTTATTTTTAATCGTAGAATAAAGGATTTTTTTTTTATAAATATACTGCAAGTCATTTTGTATTGCTTGGGTTTTATATCAACCAATCAGAAGCAAGATTTTCGCCCTTTGTACTTATAAGAACCTCCCTTCATTTAATATGCACCCTAAGTCCTTTATTTCGATTCGTACTCACGACAAAGGGATAGTATTGTGCCTTTTCCAATCAGCACAGTTGCAGGACACGTTTATAAATTTGAAATATCATCATAGGCTAATTAATAAATAATTTTGTTCATCTTATCTTTTATCTGAACCGCTTTTCTTTAGAAGTTATTTGTAATTTTAATTATTCCGAGTGTAATAAATGAATGAGTTTATATGGAGTGATCTCTGAATGTGGTTAAAGTGAGGGTGGTGTGTTTGGATGATAATGTTTGACAAGGGCTGATTATTTGATGAATCTAGTGAGTGAATGTTTTATGAGTGATTTTAGGGTTATTGTACATTGTACCTATTACTAAATACATAAAATAAATATATCATCACGCATTTTACCCATTACTGAGTGTGGCACTCTGCCGAAGCAGATCTCGGTAAGTGATATATTTTGCGCGTGAAGTGCGGTTACCAGTCGTCAAATCACGGCCCCCAAACATGTTAGTGGTGGAGGAGCCACAGGGGTAATTTTAAATTATTGAAAATGTTTTGTCGGCTGTGGGGATCGAACCAGGGTTATTAGGATCCACAGGCCGACTTGATACCACTGAGCCATTAGGGGTAATTTTAGTGTGATTAAAATTGTTTGTCGACTTTAGGAATCGAACCTAGATTTTTAAATCCGACTCGATTTCATTGAGTAATCTACCTCATAAGTAAAATAAAACTTTTATATGAAATCTGTTCTTATAAATTAATAAGAGAACCAAGGAAAGGGCAAAAAAGTGCGTAACTTTGTATATACGTATGTAGTATGATTAAATGTCGAACCCGGGAAGTCTAATTCCAGGCCATTGCCTTAACTAGCTAGACTATTCACTCAACTTTTTAATTAATTTATGAATGCTATTAAACGTTACGATAATAAATTGAAATAACTATATTAAAAATAAACAGATAAATATTTAATTACAAGCTATTTCATATTGTTAAAGTTCGTAAAAAATTAATTGTGACTATTAGTACCATTTTATCGTATTAATGTTTAAAGATCAAGATAGCAATAACACTTATAAATAACTACATCAATAATGTACTTCTATCAGCTCAGATTAAATACATTGACTGCTAGATAAGATTCATTATACAACGTTCATTGATAACAAATTTGCATTTGATGAGCAGAAAATAACATCATACCATTTTTATTATTTATGCTAGGGAGAGACGTGATATATTTTATATTTCCAAATCTGATAGATACTTCATGTAAAGATTTTTTTCTACGACTGAACAGAAAGTGTTAGTTGAGAACAGAAAATTGATGTTTGCTGCTCACCGAGCGGTAATGTAATAATATATCATTGTATCCAAGGGTACATGACAATTTTCAACATTTTCAAGCGAATTTCGAAACAGAAAAACTGTCAAAAATTATTTAAAATTATTTTTTATACTCGCATCATTCAAAATAAAGTTTACATTACCTTGAAAACCGATGGAAAGTTTAATTTTGCGCACTAGTGCGCAAAATAACTGAAGAAGACACACATTTTTATGATTCTACATTTTTACTATTAAAACGCTAAATAGAGACATTCGCTTATAACGCCATTAATCAGACATCACAGATTTACTTATTACGGGTATTAGAACCCAGAAAACGTGGCGATAAAATTCAGTTTTAACATTTCGATCTAAACGGTCTTTCTCTTTCTCCACAACTCGGCACAAATACATAGGACATGGAAAATAAAAAATATAAATACAAATAAAACATTTTTTAAACAAATAGAACATGTGAAATTGATTTAAATATTATCTTTTTGAAGTTACTGTAATATGGATATTACAGATTATATGATTCTTGAAATCAAACTGTATTGTTGCAATCATAATTAATTGTTGAAATGAAAATATTTCATGATTGAAAGCAAGTAGAGGTAGAAGTATTGCCAGGATTTAAATATGTATTTCTTTTATGCATTTATACGTATTCATTGCTATTATATTTGCTGATATTTTTTGTGAAATTTATTTTTTCGTTTCAACTATATTTTACTGTATTTTTAATAATATTTAAAATTAATATATTATGTATATTGCTTACCTTTTATTTGGAGTTATATTTCACTATTACAACTAGTTATCAAAGTATATTAACAGTAATTGCACATAACAAATTATTATTTTCAGTCATCTTTAACATGTCAAATGGTTGTCATGACAACAACAATATTTAGTTTTCCCACAATTCCCCACGGCATAACTAATTTTAATGTATGTGCTGCGGAGTGCTGCCATCTCGTATGTGGTCCATAACTAAACCGCTGTCATGGGATATGCAATCTAAGTTACCTGGCCCTGATCAGACATATTTTAATAAATTTTACGAGAAAAAATAAACAATTTGTTTTCAAATAACAAATGTCAATTCATAGCATACTTAACTGTCAATATAAATTCACTCTTCAAATTTAATAAATTTTCTCTTGTCGATTATATAATTTTTGCTCGTTACAAAAACCATTGTACAAAACTCGTGCACGAAGACGTCATTTGCAACATTCGCGCACTTGTTATGTAAATAACTATTTCCTAAGACCGGCAAGAAAGTGTCTAGTTTCCTGACTACTTGTAGTATGGAAAGTAGATTTTTACTAAAACAGTTCAGATAGTACTAGTGTGACGGTGGCGCCATCGGTTGTCGAGTGGCGAAACTGACGCTCAAAAAAATATAAAAATTTAATAAAATAAGTGTTTTATACCTATTATGATTTGAATATCATGAATTGTTAACAGGTTGTTGGTCTAGTGAATTTTCAAATACCATACCACCGTGTGATGTTGCCATTATAAATTGGGATTCTTAATTTTTTATTAAAAACAAGGTTTTGCATGACTATATATACATTAATAAACGATAAAAAACTTTCTCCTTCTGATACAATATACATGGATAGTTGTAGAACATCATACTAGTTTTTCAAATGAAACTGCAAAATTTTAGAGGTACACAAAGCAAATATGTGCGATTCTGAGTGATGATCGCCATTAGCTCCGTGTATAAGAACTCAACTTTACAAGCGAATATATTTGTTCACAGACGATGAATGTGTTTTATATTTTAACAGGATGCGTATGACTATCCGATGTTTACGTGCGACAAATTTCATTCAAATCTGCAAAAAAAAATTTCACGCTAGTACTCGTACCACCTTACGTATCCCAGGTTACAACAAAAATAACAGTCTTCTAAAGTACAAAACAGTCTGGTAAAGAATTTATCTGACTGTTTTTGTTGTTGCAATCTTTGATACGTTGTTTGCTGTCAATACAATTTATATAAAAACATTAAAGATTTAGAAGTATATTAAAGTTTTTTTTTTTTTTTAAAGTTTGTTTAAACTTTTTTGGGAATACGGTTTTTGCTTATTTTAACAAATCCAAAATTCAGGATTAGCTAGATTTTAGTTAAAACTTTTGAGAATTGGGCTGAAATTGATTTATATCTAAGTAAACTTTTGTACAACTCAACAATTTAAAAAATATACATTGTTAAAGATTTTTTGCATATTTTATATTTTTTTCTCAAGATACTTGTATAACTAATGGACAATAAGTAGATTTGGATGTTTGTTTTTCTGCTCCTCTAACATGGCTACTAATTATCCTTTATAAGTATAAATTCTATTTTACGTCTTATTTAAATAAAATTTATTTATGAACAGCAGATAAAATGAAAAACATGTTATGTACTTAGGAACAAAAAAATTATCAGTGTTGTTAAATAACTGATACATCTTTTCATGAACAAAGAGTACAGATAAATAAGTTCAATTACGTAGTAACAGAATTAATCAGATAATTAATTTTGTTTATTGATAACATTGTTTTGGCTACGTGATTAGTTTTTTTATCAATTTGTTATTGATATTATTGATAAAATAGTGCCATGATTCTTGGAATTTTTCCAAAATATTTTTATCTATGTAATTGCTACAATTTATTTATTCTGAAACCGAAGCGAAAGTACTATTTTCGTGCCGAAAATGCAGCACGAAATTGCATTTCCCTGACTGTACCTATTCGTTTTAATTATAAAGCGTTGGGCTACGATTCTCGCTCTCTGATTGGTTCAAACGCGAAGCGAGTTACAATCAGATTGATAGAAAGTATCATAATCTACAAATAGAAATTTTGAAATTATATTTGTTTTATATTATTTTCTTTTCATTCTTTGTACGGCTGGTTACCGCACT
This sequence comes from Pterostichus madidus, assembly GCA_911728475.2. Classification (NCBI taxonomy): domain Eukaryota; kingdom Metazoa; phylum Arthropoda; class Insecta; order Coleoptera; family Carabidae; genus Pterostichus; species Pterostichus madidus. The sequence continues at coordinate 25,586,754 of OU452312.1, forward strand.
TCACGCGCATAAATATATCACTTACCGAGATCTGCTTCGGCAGAGTGCCACACCTAGTAATGAGTAAAAGACGTGATGATATATTTATATTTGTTTATTTATACTAATAATCCTCCGTCATTTCAGAAATGAAAGAAGCGCACTTCTGGATACTTATAGAAAATCAGATTTAATTATTAAATTGATTATTTTTTGACGTTTCTCAAAACCAATTAAATGCTTCATTGTATGTCACGTGTCTGCGTTTTAACCAATCCTGTCATTATTATACTGAGAATAAAGCTCTTGTGATTATTCCCGGAAATTATCTCTGTAGATACTTTTTTGTTTGTGACAAATGATAGATAGATGTCAAATAATTATTTAAAACTGTCTACGCGTCAAGGAAAATGTGTGAAAAAAATCGATTTAGTTGTATTTTAAATACAGAAATACACCAACAAATTTTGAAAACAACAATACATTAATAAGTAATCAATCGAAATGGTCCCAGTTCAAAATCTTTTAAGTTTGATGAATCGACCTCAACAGCTAAGTCAAAAAATAATCTAATTAAATATAACTCGATAGTTCAATAAATTAGAAAATAATTCTCCAGTATCTTTCTCAAACTTGTCATTTGGCAATAGCCACTCAAGCCCTACGGGCTTTCGTGACTATTGCCTGGCAACAAGTTTTCGAAAGATCACTCAAATTATTTTCAATTTATTCTCACTCTCTTGTAACTGAAAATTAACTTGATTTAAAAAAAAAAATTCTTTCTACTACTATGAAAAGTTAATGGTTACTAATGAACAAACAAATAAATAATTTACCACGCAATATTTCATCGCGCGCTTAAAAAGACAAATTTATCATTTTTTCACTGATTTTTGACTAAAATATGATGATTTGTGAAGAAATAACGGACTTTAATAGATTTTTTTTTGTTTGTTTACTTCAATTGTATATATTGTCATGGTTATTTGATGGCTTGTACCCGCACTTCACGCGCATAAATATATGATTTATCGAGATTTGCTTCGGTAGAGTGCCACACCCAGTAATGGGTAAAAGGCGTGATGATATATTTTACAAATGTAACATGAATTGATTGAATTTAGATTGAACCAACTTAATACAGGTTTATTTCAATTTAAAAATATCTATTTTGATAATTTAATTTGTAGGAAAAATTATGTGTGTATCACGAGCGTAAAGTGTCTTTGTTCCTCTTACACTATTGCAGCTCGCGCTGCAATTACAATGCGCAAGTAACAAAGAATCACTTTACGCCCTTAATACACAAATAACTATATCGTACATGATTCATCAGTAAAACTCGACTCGAAGCCGTAAAATACTCGGGACAACGTGCCTTATATTTCAATATGCCTCCTAGTCAGTAATGTATCATTTTCCTAACTTTTATATAAATAACTATTATTTTATATATTAACAAAAGTTTTACGAAAACGTCTAAAAAAGATTTGAACTGAGTAATTTTCATCTGTGATAAAAATCATGTTCGAAATGGTTCACCAGTAGTGCAATTTTTGTTTATAAATTAGAAAAACTATAAAAATTATAAACAATATAACCATAACATGATAAAGTAGTTACCTACAGCAGTATACAGGTGCCTCGTAAAATGCTTTATCGATTAAAAAATATGTTTGAACAATGTTCACACGCCTGCATTTTCAAAGAAAATTTTTTATTTGTTAAGAGTATTAAATAAATATTAATGTTTGATAATTTTTGTATTGTTTCTTTTATATTTAGGTCAATGACATTCGAGGAAACAAATCCCATTGAAATATAAAAATCGTCGTGTGGATAATTCATAACTTCTGCTAAAGGCGGATTTACACGATTCACGATTGTATCAATCAAATTGATCAAGATTGAATAATATTTTTATTTACTCGTATCTAGCAAGTTGATCAATTTAAAATGATACTAAATGTTTATGTAATCATTTATATTATTAAAGCGGATTTAATACTATTCAATTTTATGGATCAATTACATTGATCAATTGATCAAGAATTAAATAAATTTTATTTGTCTGTATTTACCAAGTTGATTTATTTAAAATGGTATCATTTATGTTATTAATGCCCAAGATTCAATTTCCTAGATCAACCAGATTGAATCAATCAAATTGATCAATTGATCAAGAATTAAATAAATTTTTATTTGTCTGTTATTAACCAAGTTGAATCATTTAAATGGTATCATTTATGTTATTAATGTCCAAGATTCAATTTCATAGATCAACCAGATTGAATCAATCAAATTGATCAATTGATCAAGAATGAATTAAATTTTTATTTATGTGTATTTACCAAATTTAATCATTTTAAATGGCACCAAATGATGCCAAAAAATCTGTGTTATTAAGCGGATTTACATCATTCAATGTCTTTGATCAACTAAATGGAATCATTTAATAAATTTAATTTCTATTTATTTGTATCTATCAAGTTGAATGAATTAAATTCAATATGAAATGGCATGTAATGAAGTCACAGCAATTACTTCATATTATTAAGTCGGATTTATCCGGTTCAATTTTATTGATCAACCTATCATATTGATGCCTAAATAAATTTAATTGCCATATTTACGGGTGTATTACAGTTGAACTAGTTAATTTTAATTAAAAATGGCGACTAATAATATTGAAATCTATAAATTTTCAATTAATCGATTCAATAATATATTGAACAGATGTAAATTGCATCTCAATCTACAGCTTCTTTCAATCATCAACTGGATTGAATTTTGTGAAATTAAAAGAAACTTATTTTTTAAAAGTAGAAGATAATGAGCTATTTTTGATTGATCATACTTTATTTTGAACTTTCATTATCTTGTTATTGATAAATTGAAGTTAATTACAAAATTAAAAATTATAACACAACGTTTCAATTGCTATGATCTGCTATCGTCATCAGGTAATTTCTTATTTTTACGAGCTTTATATCTAGTGTTAAGAGGATGATCATTCCTGGCGAGATTCAAGTTAAACGAAACTATTGATTGATCAATTTTATTAGATTTATATTACAAAATTTAATAGTCATTCTTATGGGGTAGGTGGCTCAGTGGTATCGAGTCGGACTGTGAATTTAAAAACAATTTTCATCTCTGTGGCTCCCATCCACTAACATCTTTGCGGCCGTGATTTGACGTCTGGTAACCGCACTTCACGTGCATAAATATACCACTTACTGGGATCTGCTAAGGCAGAGTATCACATCCAGTAATGGATAAAGGGCGTGATGATATATTTATATTTACTTTTTATTTAATAATCATTTGATTTTGATTCAACCGGGTTAATTAATAAAATTGAATCGTGTAGGTAAATTATGTAAATCCGCGTTTATACATCAAATAACAAAATTAGTATTTCAAAGCAACAGGTTAACGGTATCTAGTCAAACTAAAATCTCCACTAACATCTTTGGAGGGCGTGATTTGACAACTGGTAACCGCACTTCACGTGCATAAATATACCACTTACCGAGATCTGCTAAGGCAGAGTATCACATCCAGTAATGGATAAAGGGCGTGATGATATATTTATATTTACTTTTTATTTAATAATCATTTGATTTTGATTCAACCGGCTTAATGAATCAAATTGACTCATGTATTACAAAATTAGTATTCCACAGCAACAGATGAACGGTAGTCGAACTAAAATCTTTCGAAGAATTTTTCCAAAACATAGTTCTGGTTGCGTGGGGTGTCAGCCCCATCCACAAGTGTTTAAGGGTAACCACCCTCTGGTAACCTGACCTAACCTAGCCTAACCTTACACATGGCTGACAATCTTATATCGTGGGAACCCTAACATGTGTTTTTGTACCACCATAAAATCTCCTTGACAGTATGCGTATTTCCAGATGTGGGCCTTCACTACGCACAGTAAACAAAAAATGGTATGCAGTCACCCTAACGTTCCAACAAGAAAAATCTGTACCGCCATAAGACCCAACCTACGATCTACATTTAAAATATACTGTGAATTAATATTGTTCAAATCTGGGCGAAGGAATCAACTTTAGATAGCAGTGGGGTGTGTATAACTCAAGCTTACAGGTCGTAAGGCATGTGATGAAATTTCAAAATGGTTGGAAGGTCTTTTGAAGATCCACCCTCGGAAAAGACACCTGCGTCACTTGAAAAAGGGAACGTATATTTAAAAAAAAGAAATACGGTTTTGTATAAGGAAGGTCGTGATAGTTAGGTTATGTGTTCCTTGTTCCTTATTCCCTCCGCTATAAAGACCAATTTTCTTTCTGAATCTCGGTCCTAATAGTAAACAGGTGTAAAATACACTAAGGCGTATATTCATACGATGACGGTTATAAGGCTAGGGTTCGCAAATGGGTCGAGTCCTCTATGAAAACAAACGCAATTCGTTGCGTTTGTTTTTTTTTCTTGGTTATAGATGTGTGGTGTGCATGTGTTTATACACATGTGTTGCTAAGTTCTTGCGAGAGTTTTTGCTTCATCATCAATTTTTGTAGTGGTTGTAATGGATGAGATGATATATTTGTTTTGTTTTATTGTTTTAGGTGGGGAGAAGAAGGCATAGGTCTGTTACTTGGAGTTGAACTGCAAGAGACAAGTGAGTTTTTTTTTGTTTTTCATCTTATAATATATAAGGCTGTTGACGACTATACTCTATTCCAGTTAAGAATGGAGTAGATGGCACTGTGTACGCAATTGGTTTTATATGTTCAGGTTTATCATCCATAATAAAGTAATTTGTTAAATGATAAAAAATAATAATTCATTTACAGAACTAATTAGATATAATACAGGGTGATCAAAAGAAATTGTTATAGTTGACAATACAATTCCAGAGATCATTTTATTCCACAGTTGGCACAACGCCAGGTAAAGGTGGAAATGCTATTTGATATGTCTAATAAATACAAATAGGTTATGTCAGGAGTCTGACAGCTAATAGAATTTTTACTTTCTAAGTAATAGAAATACTTTAGGAATAAATGTAATAATAAATGAACTCAAATTTAAATTTTAAATGTCACTGTCAACAACAGGAAATGAATTTATGTATCAGGCTTACCAATTTCAAGTAGTTTTTCACTCTGTATGTATTTCACCTGAATATGTATTTGATTAATTGGAGAGTAAAGGCAGACATCTGTTACTAGTTACATTGTGTATTATTTATTTATTTTTTTTTTGCGTTACTATTTTCTTGAGAAATATTGAAAATGTATGTGACAGAAACTAAATGAGTAACGTACGTCTTGTACAATAAATAAATTCAAGAAAGTAATTGTTTTCTCATCTATCATGGTCTATATTTTTAATACGGAACTTTGCTATTCATTTTGAAAATGAATAATAAATAGAGCAGAATGATTCATTTATTTTATTAATTATAATTGTAGGCGTTAGTCACACGTATTCATAAATGTGAAAAGAGCAAAGGTATTGTTTATAAATTTGTTTACGTGGTAGAAATCTATTTTTAACTTTTAAATACAATGTTATTGGTAAATTTGAATACTGCGATATTTGTATTGTATAAATTTATAAATTATAACAGAATTGTACATTGAACCTATTACTAATATATAAAATAAGTATATCATCACGCCTTTTACCCATTACTGTGTGGCACTTTGCTGAAGCAGATCTCGGTAAGTGATATATTTATGCGCGTGAAGTGCGGTTACCAGCCGTCAAATCACGGCCTTCAAAGATGTTAGTGGTGGAGGAGCCACAGTGGTAGCTTTTGAAATTTGTTTGTCGCCTGTGGGAATCGAACCAGGGTTCTCAAGATCCACAGGCCGACTTCATACCACTGAGCTAGCCACCCCATAGTATTACTAAATATATAAAATAAATATATACATTACTGGGTGTGGCACTCTGCCGAAGCAGATCTCGGTAAGTGATAAATTTTACGCGTGAAATGCGGTTATCAGCCGTCAAATCACGGCGGCCCTTATAGATGTTAGTGGTGGGGGAACCACAGGGGTAGTTTTTTTAAACTGGTGAAAATTGATGTCGCGTGTGAGAATCGAACCAGGATTCTCAGGATCCATAGGCCGACTTGATATTAACATCTTTGAGGCCCGAAATTTGACGGCTGGTAACCTCACTTAACGCACATAAATAAATGTCACTTCTGCTACGTCAGAGTGCCATATCCAGTAATGGGTAAAAGGCGTGATGACATATTTATATATAATTCGCAATGAAAGCATCTCCTTGAAGGTCAAAATGATACAAAAACTGTTTTATTACTATATTATATTTTTGACTAAAATAACGATAAATTATTATTAAATTTATAAAAATCTAGGAAGAAACATAACAGAAAATAATAATAATCATAAATAATTTTCAATAAATCTTGTTTAATTACTGCATGTTCATTTTTATCCTCCATAATAACTTTCTGGTAAATAATAAATATTCCTAGAAAATCTATAAACACCAAGCCATGTAAAATAATTACACACAAAATAAATAGTGTGTGTATTGCCAGAAAATTATAGTTCTTCACTGAGAATAACAACCAACAAGTTTCAATAAAGTATAACAGTACAAGTTGTTTAATTAACGCACTGTTGTAATTAACAGCTGCTGGCCAACCATCGCTAGTAGAGTTTTATCTACAGACACAGCCTGCTCTAAATATAATGCTAGTAATATATCAGTTTCGTTTAACATTACACATACAAGTATACCACGGATAAAATGGTTCGTTTTTATTTGAGTTTGTGATAGGCGAAGTTGTTCTACATTCTGTCCAGTATATTTATTCATTTGTTTATGGTTTTAATCTAGTAGTTGCTACCAGCAATTTTTTTTAATTAATAGTTATAAGATAGGCAGTTGTAGCATCGCTGTTGCGCTTTCGTTTTAGGATACGAGTCGGGTTCAGACTTCTCTGATTTTAAGTTTCAAATCTACATTTTTAGTAGATCCGTAAATGATGAACAAAGTCACAACGAAACTTGAGTCTTTATAAAATATTTTTTATTTATCATCAAATATTGATGATATGGGATGGCTAGCTCAGTGGTATGAAGTCGGCTTGTGGATCTTGAAAACCCTGGTACCCTAGATTCGATTCCCACAGGCGACAAACAATTTTCATAATTTAAAAAGCTACCCCTGTGGCTCCTCCACCACTAACTTGACGACTTCACGCGCATAAATATATCACTTACCGAGATCTGCTTCGGCAGAGTGCCACACCTAGTAATGGGTAGAAGGCGTGATGATATATTTATTTATTTATTTAAATATTGCTGTGATTTTGTTAATTATTTACAGATTTATAAATATATAAATTTATCGCAGATTCCACTATTAATTTTAATTGCACACGAGTATATTTATTCGGTAGTAAGATGATATGTGTAACAATAAGGCATTCGAATTTAAAGACCATGAGTTCTAATCCCACTCAAGCTAAAAATAACACAGTGCGGCTTAGTGAGTCCGGATCTTGCACTGTAATTGAGATTATATTTTTGTTGTAAAATAAATAAATATATAAATATATCATCACGCCTTCTACCCATTGCTGGGTGTGGCACTCTGCTAAAGCAGATCTCGGTAAGTGATATATTTTTGCGCGTGAAGTGCGGTTACCAGTCGTCAAATCACGGCCCCCAAACATGTTAGTGGTGGAGGAGCCACAGGGATAGCTTTTTCAAATTATGAAAATTTGTCGCCTGTGGGAATCGAACCAGGGACCTCAGGATCCACAGGCCGACTTCATACCACTGTGCTAGCCATCCTATATTTTTGTTGTACAAAGTAGTATAAATAAATAAATAATTCCAGATAAGAAAGTTAAGTAGCCGTATTTTTTATGTTACCACCAGAGTATAAAATCCAGGCTATGTGCAAAAAACAATTCAAAAATTGTATTATTTACTAGTTACTTTCGTAGTAGATCGCATTCTTGGCGAGGCTCGCTTCGCACACACTTCTGACAAACAAATTCTAAATCCGTAAAACCCCTGTTTTGCACACGTAAGCTGTTATATTCGATTTTAGATTAAATTATTTTGACTTTCATATATTTTAAATATTGAACGTGTTCTTGGCAAGGTTCTCTTTGCTCGCGTTTTTTAAACAAACAAAATCTAAACCCATGGAACGCACGCTCCATACGCGGAAGCCTTTATACTTGTTTTTTAGCAAAATTTGCATTTTACAATGCTTGATTTCACACTTTACCGGTGACATATCTATTACCTAAATAGATTCCTAAAAGGAGATATCTCGCATTTGATGTAAAGATGACAAGAAATTAGATATCAATAACTGACAGAGAGAGAGAGAGAGAAAGAGAGAAAAATAAAGCGAAAGAGATGTATATATGGCTGTAGATCTACGTTTTATACTTACTGCTAAGCATACTCCGCCCACTTTCAAATATAATATATAATATTAATAATTGAGAGAGTTGAGAGCCGTTACTTGGTGGTACATATTAATACTAATAAATAAAAACAATATACTTGATTTTACCACCGATTTTATTTAATTTAAATGTAATGACCGTCTTGGACTATCAAACAAAATTATCTGATGATGTCGGAGAGGATGAAACGATCGTTACATTTAAAATAAAATAAAATCTGTGGAAAAAATTATGTACTTCGTGTTTATTTAAATAATATCATTACAAGAATATATGGGGTGGTATGAAGTCGGCCTGTGGATCCTGAGAACCCTCGTTCGATTCCCACAGGCGACAAACAATTTTCACAATTTCAAACGCTACCCCTGTGGCTCCTCCACCACTAACATATTTGGAGGGCGTGATTTGAGGACTGGTAACCGCACTTCACGCGCAAAATGTATCACTTACCGAAATCTGCTTCGGCAGAGTGCCACACACAGTAATGGGTAGAAGGCGTGATGATATATTTATTTTATTTATTTAAGAATATATACATATAGTTTTAATGATTATAATGAGGAGACACATAATGTACAATTATTTTATTTTATAGTTTGTTTCTTTAAATTTGACTATGGTTGGAATTTATTTCTTATTATGCTGAGAATAAAGAAATAAATACCCATTGTATTTTTCACTTTCACCATTCCTTTCTCTAAATGTTCCAAAAGACATTTTAAAATGTCTTAAAGGGAGTATAGATGGATATAGGTATCTGTCCTTCTTTTAGTATTATCTGTCTATCTCAATCTACTAAGGACGTATTTCTGGTCTTAATGCAGACGGAGAACCTGTACTGCAGGTTTAGGGTTATAAGGTAGTATTACGAAGCAATACGAGTCAATCAACATATCGTATTTATTTTCTATCAATATTAAATATACATAGGTATAGTTGTGTACGTAAAGGCAAGTTAATAATAATTTATCTGCTTATAAATGTATGCAATTGTTTTTACAATATGTCATTGTACTTTAATTCAATTTATAAATATTAGTTATTATCTTACCTAATCTCACTATATGTACGATATAACAGAATGAAATATTTAGAAACAAACAACACGAAGTTACAAGGTATTTGGTTCTTTTTAATGCTTACCGATAGGATATCTAAGGTAGTATGTTTTGTTTACAAACTGATCGATAAGTAATAACTTTCCGATCGGGAAGCGGTAACTAAATAAAAATTAGATACTGCAATTATCAACATGTACTTTGAAAATGACAACTTTAACAACTAGGTATTTTTTTTTATTTTAATTTTAATTTTCTTGTCAATTAGCAGGGTCGTTGATTTCCTCCGAAGTTTGAATTTCTGAACGTTCGAATATTCGAATGTTTTGAACTTCGTCAGAAAAACTTCGAAGCTTCGAATTCTCGAATTTTTTGCCACTGAATTAACGCCATTTGTCATTTCCAAACACGCTCACGTATAATTCGCGAAAACTCGGCCACGAATTAAATAATAAACTCGGCGAAGTATCCTACAAAAACTTTACAAGGTTAGGCGTCTTAATTAAGCTATCTATTCTCTTACCGCCCATCCAAATGCTATGGACTTTTAGTAAAACGTTTTAAAATGACACTAAAAAGGATACAAAAAGTCTTAATTTTAATGTTTTTGACAGTGTAGCGAAATTTTAAGTCTAAATTGGATTAATTTGGCTAATAATAATAATTAATAATGGAGGATTGAAATTAAAGGACTTAGGCTTAAGTTGTAGTCAATTTTATTGAACAATTATCTTATATTGTTTTAATTTTTATACCTAGACCTGAAGATGGTTACATCCGTAACCGAAACGTTGTCAACTATGCTTCAATAAAATTGACTACAACTTAAGCCTAAGTCCTTTAATTTCAATCCTACATTACCTTGGCTTATTAAAACACACTATCAATAATTAATAATAATTACTTACGAATTAATACAAAACTTAATGAGTTTATCCTGAAAATAATTCAAATCGACATGCCGTGTTCACGTTAGGATCCAGATTCACAATTCGAATAATTCGAAAATTCATAAATTCGGAATATTCAAAAATTCGAAAATTCGAAAGTTCGAATCTAAATTCGAAGGTTCAATAAATCCGAACAATCGAAGTCTCGAATATTCGTAAAATCAACAACTCTACTAATTAGTTAAAAAAAATATTATAAACTACAAAAATATTGTAATTTTCTCTCCAATTAGTATGAAAACTGAATTTTCATTTTAATTCTCCAACACCAAATTGCAGTTTACGATTTTTCACTTTTTTGTATCCTATGCAAATTCGATGGTACTGCATCTGCATTTTATTTCAAGTCAACCAGCTGACTACTCCACCTACTCAAGTGACTAATCATGTGAAATAGCCACTTGGCCGTGTGTTTACGTACGCTAAACATGCGTGTGGCCTCGATAATACTGAATATGTTCACAGGCCAACGACACATGCAATTGCTGTGTAGTTGTACAGTAGTCAGACTTAGTCGAGCACTGTGAATACGACTGCTGGACTATGTTATCGTAAACGTAAGCCGACGTCAAATTTATTTTTTGAGTTCTGAACACGTGGACTGTGTAACGTATATTTTGGTAATAACCTTTAAATATTTCTTAAAATCAATAATTTATTTGACAGCTAATACGTCAGGCATTTGTTTTTATTTTGTTTCAGTTCCATAGCTAACCAACTATAGACCACTACTTTAATCAGTTAAGAAATTGTTAGGTAAAATTGATAAAAGCCGATTTTTCTTTCCTGGAAAATGACATACAGTATTATCTTTTCTGCTATGATTTTAATGCGATATTTTTTATTTATCTCGCTGATAGTTATTGAGAACTCTATATGGAGATGGGAAAACCGATCCTAAGTAACAGATAACAGCTAATACATTTTTTATAATTTGAAATATAATTTCAGTATGTCAATTATGAGGAATAACTAACTCTGGTCTGGAACATTTCTTTTATATTTATTTATCTGCTCAATTTTAACAGAAGAACATAACTAATTCTCGACTGTCTCTTTTTCTGTATACATTTTGGAAACAAAAGTAGTATAGTGTACCTAATTTATTAATGTATTATTAATATTATAATACTAAAAAGCGCGTCGTAATTAGTTCTATTACGATACAAGTATTGTAATGAATTTTGACAGTCAATTGACAGTCTGATACAAACAATGAAACCTTTTTTTTATTGACAATTGCCCACATATAAAATTAACGAATTATTTGGTTCAATTTTACCAATTGAGAAAAATGCCCAATGGTGACGAAGTGATAAAATTAAGTGACGAAATTCCTGTTACATATCCATGACAACCCGAGATTTTAGCAACTGAAATAATTTTTTTCCAGCTAAATAATAGGCGTTTTCCATTTGGATCAGATCTATCTTACATATACTGAACCAGATCACTTATTTATTTCGCTGGATTATTTCGCTGACTTTATTTCCGGTACTAGAATTACAGATTCTTATTTACTGTAAAGTAATTCACCCCCATAAATGCATCAGTTTGCTTAATTCAGTTTATTTAGTCATATGTCGAATTTATCTGAACTGATTTAAGTGAACCAACTGGCAAATGGAATACAGCTTATGTTTCGTTGATATATTATTAATGAAAATTGAATCAACCTACTTATAAGAACAAAAAACTGTCAATTTTGTAATCATGAAATTAAGTAAAACATTGTACGATATATGTAAATAAAATAAATATAAATATGTCATCACGCCTTTTATCCATTACTGAATGTGGCCAAAGCAGATCTCAGTAAGTGATTTATTTATGCGCGTGAAATGCGGTTACCAGTCGTAAAATCACGGCCCCTAAAGATATTAGTGGTGGGGGAGCCACAGGGGTAATTTTAAATTGGTGAAAATGTTTTGTCACCTGTGGGGATCGAACCAGGGTTCTCAGGATCCACAGGCCGACTTGATACCACTGAGCCGTTACCCCATATTATTACATATTGTAATATATTGTAATATGATACATTACACTACTTATATCGTAAATAACTATTTCTATCCACAACTCTTATATTATAAAGATATAATTTCACTGATTTCAGATGTATTATATGGTTCATATAACACTAGTATTCTATATTTCATAAAACACTGTAAACAACTAGTTTACTTAGCAACCATTTCATGATTTACCGTATATAGAGAAACTATACAGGTATATATATAACTGAATCAACGTTAAACATTGCGATCCTTCTTCGGTACCTATAATAATGAGTTGTGGATAAAATTTTGTATTATACTTGTGTATATTGGCTAGCTCAGTGGTATGAAGTCGGCCTGTGGATCCTGAGAACTTTGGTTCGATTCCCACAGGCGACAAACAATTTTCATAATTTTAAAAACTACCCCTGTGGCTTCGCCGCCACTAACATCTTCGGGGGCCGTGATTTGACGACTGGTAACCACACTTCACGCGCAAAATGTATCACTTACCGAGATCTGCGTCGGCAGAGTGCCACACCCAATAATGGGTAGAAGGTGTGATGATATATTTATTTATTTTTATTTGTTTCTTGATATCACTTAAGCAAAACATTTGTTACGTGTTTTATATACCTAATAATATACTTGTATAATAAAGAACTATTTTATAATTGTCATTATTTAAGAGTTTTTGTTTTCCTAAAATTAAACAAGAATGATATTTACATTTTACTCATTACTATGTTTTCTAAAAAATTTAGAAAACATCCATTTAGAAACAACTCATTTCTGAAGTTAATCGGTTCAACTTGGTAATAATTTTAGGAATTTGGCTTAATTCAAAATAAAACTATCAGTTATCAAACAAAGTAAAGTTAGTCGAACATAGAAGTTGTATCAGAATGTATGTTCCACAGACACATTTATAGTCCTTTATTCGTGTTTTATGACTGATTGTGTTTCAAGTAAATTCGTTTTTAATTCCCGATTAATTAATTCTAAAAGGAAATTAATATTTCTACGAAATGAAATTTAATTGTTACTCAACGTTGAGGGAGGTTTCATTATTAGAAGAGCTATAAAATTTCTTGTTCTGGTTTTTTTCGTCTCATATTTGAAGCGATTCCTTTGTATACTTTGTAGAATATTTTGCTGTTGCTGTAAAACAATAGATAATAATAGTTTTTTAGGTAACCGCAAACAATGTCAAAATACTCGTAAACAAAAGCTATCTGCTTCTAACCACTAATAGTTAAAAGGAAAAGTGTTGTGAAGGCCCTAAAAAATTATTTTCTACTATAATTTTCAAGGAAAGTGTTCTGTATGTTTATTTGAAACAACCATCAATTTGTTATAATTTTCCGTAGTACGATATGAAATTACCGTAAAATTTCCTTCGTTATTGTTCTGTTTTCGAGGAACTGTTATTATTTATTATAATTATTATTTCCAGTAATAATAATAACCTAATATCCTGTTTTAAATTATAAATAGATTCAAGACAGGTTAAATATAACTTAGAACCTATTCAGCTAAATATATTTACAGGATTTTACTGAAATATTGATTAATGAAAGGTGCGTACTCAGCAGTCAAGCCGAAAGTCAAAGCTAACTTGATAAAACGTACAAAACCACAGTTTAAAAAACAAACAACAGAAATAAAAACTGCATCATCATGTAAAAAACATTCCCTTTCTACGCCACTTTGATACTTGCATTCTCTGTACAAAAGGTTGAAATTGGCAATTCACAGAAGGTATAAGATGCAAGGGCCAACTCCTACTAACGGAGCTTAGGGTCATCGAACCTTTTCGCTTTTGCTCGTCGGGCAGCTTACGTGCTAAATGAAATTTCGGTTCTCTGCCAGGTTTGTTTACTCAATAATTTTACACGCTGTAGTAAATTTGCTTCTGAGATTAAATTTGGGATTTTGAAACGTCGGTAAAAACTTGAGTGGTTATTACAGAAATTTGAAACTTTTTATGACTGGAAAATATTTTAGCAAGCAAATAAAATTATTTTTTTTTGGAAATTGCCTTTTGAGAGGTTAAACCTCAACAATTTTTTTGGCCAAGAAGATTACTTCATTACTCTTAGAACATATTTATCAGTTTTTATATCAATTGTTCCCGTTAGTCGTTACCAAGCAAACACGTTCTCGTAAATCAAAAATAAAATAAAATAAATAAATATATAGTCACGCCTTCTACCCATTACTGGGTGTGGCAGTCTGCCGAAGCAGATCTCGGTAAGTGATATATTTTGCGCGTGAACTGCGATTACCAGTCGTCAAATCACGGCCCCCAAAGATGTTAATGGAGGAGCCATAGGGGTAGCTTTTGAAATTATGAAAATTGTTTGTCGCCTGTGGGAATCGAACCAGGGTTCTCAGGATTCACAGGCCGACTTCATACCACTAAGCTAGCCACCCCATGTAAATTAAAAATTATCTGATGACACTTCTTTGCAGTATTACCCCTCGAATATATTTTTTAAAATCATTTGACAAGTTGAATTGGCTGTCACTTTATCTGTACCAACCTACAATAATGGCCGTATTTATTTGGAATTGTTAAAATAACCCGGTAGGTTACTTTTGTTTAATTGGCACGCTTTAAGTAACCCAGAACTGATCTTGAACTGACCCTACTGCCCCAGCTATTTTAGCGGGTTGGCAGATTGAACCCGTTTGCTACCCCTTTCTAATCAACTTGTGTTCCTTGTTATCCGTGGCGGCATCGCGATTTGTAATAGTATAGAGAGGTTAGAAGCTATTTTTATGAAAAACGTAAGTAATTTTATAATAATTTTCTGGAAAAATATACAAAACTATTATTTATGCAGGTGATGGAAGAGAAATATGCAGTATGTGTTTCTTACAATATAGTAGTCACAGAGGATAATATTATGACAGATAATTGCGACTCTGAAATAAATTATTTTGATACTGCTGATGACAAAATTATAAAAAAATGGACAGACTCTGACGTTATTTGCTTTTTGACTACATACAAAAAGTATAAAGATGACTTAAATCATTCAATTAAAAGCGCAATTTAACACAGAAACAAAATTAAAGAGATGTCGCTTCGAACATGCATTCAGATTTTTAATTTGCCGCTAATGTTTACAACTGATACTTGAGATACATCATTTATTTGGAAGTAACGCGAGTTAGTTCTAGGTCAGTTTAGGGTTGAATCCAAAGTTCCCAAACAAATACGGCCATAGCTATTTACATAACAAGTGCGCGAAGACATACTTTGTACATGAGCGCAATTTTGAAGCACGAGTGAAGCAAGTGCTTTAATTTGCGCGAATGGTGCAAATTACGTCTTCGTGCACGAGTTTTGTACAATGCTTTTTGTAACAAGCAAAAATTATGTAATCGACAATGAGGAAATTTATTAAATTTGAAGGGTAAATTTATATTGACAGTTTAGTATGCCATGAATGAACATTTGTCATTTGAAAACAAATTGTTTATTTTTTCTCGTAAAGTTTGTTAAAATATATCTGATTGATTGCGTTATAAGTTAATGTATCTATTTCTTTTATAAATTCCTTAAAATGTGTGTATACTTTAGTAGTAGAATTAGCGTTTGAATAGTCAAAATTTAGAACCATAAAATAAGGGGTTTTTTTAATTACTATGCCCACAAGTGCGCAAAATCAAACTTTCTATCGGTTTCCAA
Source organism: Pterostichus madidus (assembly GCA_911728475.2). Lineage (NCBI taxonomy): Eukaryota > Metazoa > Arthropoda > Insecta > Coleoptera > Carabidae > Pterostichus > Pterostichus madidus. Next base: position 25,602,884 of record OU452312.1, read on the forward strand.
GGTAATGTAAACCTTATTTTGACAGATGTGACTACAAAAAATAAATCTCAAAAAATAAATCTCAAAAATCTAACAGGCAGATTCATAAAGCGGATTAGCGCTAACACCATATTTTATTTAATTTTTAACTCTCTTTTGAATGTAAGAAACAAGTTTATTTTAACTTGAGTTAAAAAGAGAGTTAATTAGCATCAAATTTAGTTCATTTCTTTAATCTGTTTGAATTTGAAACAGAGTTATAGATAATATTAAAAACGGTGTTAGCGCTAACCCGTTTTGTGAATCTGCCTGTAAAAGAATTTCAATGTGGTGAAAATTGTTTGCAGTCTAAGGGAATCGAATCGAGATTCTCAAATCCACAAGCCGACTTGATACCACTGAGCCACCTACTTACTATTTAAACCTTTATGTAATTTTAATTAAAAAATTATAGTTAATAGTGCATATCTATGTTAAAATTAATTAAATGTTTTGATGACAAGCCCTGAGAAAAAGCTTATTAGGTAATTATACTCGTTTTTTTACGATGAAAGATGTTTTAAATATAAAAATTATAATTTAATAACTCCGATATTTCAAAATGTGTGCTACCTAGTTACCTATAAGTTAATAATTTTTTAATTATAGTTTTTATTACTGTTTTTATTACCTGATTTAAGTTACGAAAATGATTTTTTATAGTTTGCAATTTTAAATCACGTCACTTTTAATATCCGTCAGTTATCAACAAGAACGTTATTATTTTTAATTTATTAGTTATATTATAAAAAGTAAATAAATTCCACAATAATAAAATATTGATGTTTCCATTTTAGGTTATGCTTATTTATTTTTAGAAAAACCTCTGTCGTTTTGGTGATATTTAAAAATATGACATTTGATTTTATGTCATTGCGTAGCTAAAAATTAATGAGATTTCCGGATGTATTTGCATTTGTTTGTAAGTTTTGTATATCAATTTTGTGAATAATGCATGATTTGTTTTGCGAAATAAGATGGAAAATAACCAAGAAGGATATTTTTGTTGTGATGATAAAATAACCATATGCTACCATGATTATTGAAATCACCAGATATTGATGGTAATTTAGATATATTTGTTTATGCGACCTATATATAAATATATTTACTGTAATTATAGTCAAATATGTTTTTAAATGCTGATATCATAAAAGAAAGTATAAAACTTTTGACTTTCTATATTTAGCAGTTTATTAGTTAATATCAAGGATTTAAACATTTTACATAATTAGCGAAAGATTAGACTAAAAAATAATAATAAAATAGTTAGTGTAAACATGTACGCAATGCGAGAGTTCATAAATTGTTATGGTATAAAAGTCTTATCTTTGAGTTCATTAATCAATTTATATGCAACATAATTTGTTGTTAGTTTGAGTTATCAAGAATAAATAATTAATGAAGACATACATATGACCCAAAAGAGCCTCAATACTATAATAGTTATTTACGATATAAGAATTGTAAGTCTTGTTTCCACTTCTTAACATAGTCTTAGTTTTAGTTTTTCGACATAACCTTGAGAGTTTGTCATATGTGAATACAGCTGAGCGTTTCCAGCTACTGTTTTAGTCTTAGTCGTTGCCTTTGTCGCTGCGCGTAAACACAAAGTTTGCAGACCTCATACTTTCGACATAGTCTTTCGTCGCTGTTCTGTAAGAGAGAGTTAGCTGCGAATGCTATCTCTTGTTATGCTGTCAATTCTATGCCGTATTTATCAAATGTCATTAGGTTTGTGTTGAACATACGATAAATATAGACAATAGAATAAAAATAGTAACAATTTCAACTGTGAAAAAAATCAAAATTACTAGATTAATAGCAACAACAAAACTAACATGTTTAAAAGAAATTATTTGGTCGCTGTCATTTTAAAATTTATTTCTTTTCTTTGATTTTATAAGTATAATTGCAATTTAATCATATTTTAATAATATAAAAATCAATTTTGAAATTTAAATTACTTTATTTGAAATATTCTGGTTTGTTCACTACAAAAATGTCTCCATTTTTTCAAATTGTTTTGGAATTGTATAATTTAATTAAACTAGTGCTTAATTTTAATAGTAATTACTATTTCTTATTAATAATTTTACGAGTATATAATTTTTAAAGTATTCCAAATAGTTTTATACAATTATTTTCTCATTTAAGTGAACAAACCTTTACTGGTATATTGAATTAAGGTTATGTTTATATTAAGAGCTGGAAATGGGTGGAATATTTCCGACATAAATAGAAACAAAAAACCAGAAACAAAGACTAAAACAGAGACTATGTTATGAAGTCGAAATGTAGCTTATTGCATCATAATATAATACGAGATGGGAAAAATTATCGAGCGATACCGTAACCTAAGTTTGATCATCCGTCGAGTATTGTACGATATATTACAATACGTATATCGTACTATGTTTTACCTAACTTCATGATATTAAAAAAAATTATTGATAAATTGACATTATTAAAATTAAAATAAATAAATATATCATCAAGCCTTTTACCCATTACTGGGTGTGGCACTATGCCTAAGCAGAAGTGGGGATCGAACCAGAGTTCTTTGGAACAACAGGCAGACTTGATACCACTGAGCCATTACCATAAATAAAATAAATAATAAATATATCATCACCCTTTATTGGGTGTGGCACTCTGCCGAAGCAGATCTCGGTAAGTGATATATTTTACGCGTAAAATGCGGTTAGCAGCCGTCAAATCACGGTCCCCAAAGATGTTAGTGGTGGGGGAGCCACAGGGGTAGTTTGAAAATGGTGAAAATTGTTTATCGTCTGTGGGAATCGAACCAGGGTTCTCAGGATCCACAGGCCGACTTGATACCACTGAGCTAATTTTAACTATAGTTTATGAATACCTTTATTTTAATTTGTAAATAATTGTAATACCAATAATTGCAATAAAATTGGGGTTAACTTGAATCAATCCAAATCTCGATTTCTAACGTTTACACATTCAGTTTTCAATATTAAAATTAAATCCAAACTGGATTAAATCGCTCATGTGAACATAGTAAATTAATAAAGGGTGATTGAGAGGTTGTATATGAAGTCAAACCTGCAATGACTTTTACTTTTTAAGAAAATTCTAATAAATAATGTGAAAACAAATCTAGCAAAAGTTTTCATGAACAGTTTCTCATAGTTAGTATTGACACTGTTAATTGATGGTTCATTATTTAAAACAATTAAAAATAAAATCAATAGTGAAAGAATGTTGTCACTTTTAAATACTGCTCGTGTAATTAAGTTTAATTGGCAAGGCTTTTGTTTGGAGAAAGCATTCACTCTTCGCCGGTAGCTTCGACGTTCGACTCGGATACAAAGTGGAAAAGGAACGTTTTTATGTGCAATCGAAAGTGATTCAGGAAGCTAGTTACTTTTTATCTATTCAATATATTTAGCATTTTACTTTTTCTGTTTCCTCCCCGGATATTTCGTACTCTTTCCGCAAATAGGGAAACTTTTCTGCAGCTAACATTGAAGAATATGATTTTGAAAAACTTTATGATTATTCAGTTTTTCTTTCATTTATTGAACACAAGGTTGTAGTTGGTATGTATTTTATTTCGAGTAGATCAATATTAATATATGTTAAGTAAAAATAGCTTTGTTTCATATTTTTCATAAATATGTACGAGTAGATTTATTCGTTCGTTCAACCAAGATAATTCTTTACTCTTTTGAGTTCTCAGCTACGAAATTTTTATAATTTTTACTTTCTTATACACAGTATAAGGAAGTATTTGAATCGTAAAAAAAATCGTTGACGAGATTTTCGCGGAAATACGTGTTTTAAGGTCCACTGAATCCGTTTTGATCATTTTCTCAATGATGTCTGTGTGTGTGTGTGGATGGATGGATGGATGGATGGATGTGTGTCCGTATGTGCAATATCTCATGAACGAGATAAGATTTGTTAACGAAACTTGGTAATTATAAGTTTCATGAAAATACGAAGAGCTGAGTTGATTTTGAATGAAATTGAAAAATCGGAAGAGGAAGTTTACTGGACACACAAAACAATAAATTCCATTTATTTCAAAAATGGAATCAGTTACGAAAAAAAGTTTCAAATAAAAGATGTTAGCAAAAATATTTGGAACATAAAATGTTATTTGCAATTTTCCTGTATATGCGTCTAATTTTGAGAAAAACTAATTTTTATATTTAATAATATATTTCAATAATCATCGTAGCAATAGAAACAAAAAACATAAATTTTAATTTTTGCTTTATCTAGTTATCTATGTCTTCTTTCGGAAAGAAACTAAATTACATGTTTAATAACATATATTCTGAATATTATATATGTTGTGTATAAGAAAGTCGTGTGGTGACCACACCAGATTTTTTTATTTGTAGTCTCGCGGGTCGCGATAAGACATCCCCGCTTATTCTGTAACTTGATCATTATCTGTTACCAATTGATTAATTAATGACAACCATAGTTTTCATGATTACTGCATAGATTATCAACATACGAGGTGTGACTATTAAATAACGAGACTGACGCTGCTACAGACGAAGTACGCATGCGCCAAACACCAGCGACCGTCAGCCTTTTAGCGTGAAGCTTTCTCTTTCGAATGCAGTATCTCTCGTTTCTGTAAACAAATCCGTATAGTCGTAGCGTTCGTTCTAATTAGAGTTGTTTTTTTGTTTCGCCGAAAAAGTGTTAAGTGCAACATTAGAGCAACGAATTGTTGTGAAATTTCACATAAAACTTGGCCAAACTGCTACTGAAACTTATAATTTATCGAAAAAAGTACCCGAATTGTGGAAGGACAAGTCATGGTTTCTCCATCAGCAGTACGGTGGGGTGGGTAGCGTTACGGAATTCGAATCCGGAGATCCCGAGTTCGATTCCCACTCAAGCTAGAAATTATAATTACTACCACTCTGCGGCTCGGTGAGTTCGGACTCTGTGCTGTAATTGGGAATCAATTCCTGTTGTACAGAGTAACATAAATAAATAAATAAATAAATGCGCTGGCTCAATCCGCAATGTCTGATTGATTACTAGCAAAGTACAGCATCCCAGTATTAGACCATCCGCCTTATTCGCCAGATCTTGCACCGTGCGATTTCTATCTGTTTCCTCAGGTGAAATTTGAATTAATAGCAACAATATTTGAGCTTTGAAAGAGAAATCGGCACGCGTTCTGAAGGAGCTGACAGAAAAAGACTTCCAGCACTGTTTCGAACAATGGAAGATTCGCATGGAGCATTGTAGGGATAGAGGAGGGGTGTATATTGAAAGTGATAATAAGTAAATAGGTATGGAAACAAAATAAAATGTTAAAACAGCATCAGTTTCGTTATTTAATAGCCACACCTCGTATTGGTATTCTGTGATTGAAATCATTTATTCTGTTTTATTTTTATACATTTTATACTCGTACGAACCTGCTAGTATAAAAAAATGTTACTCTTAACCATACTTTCTATGAAACTGCAATAAACTGTTATTATATTCTTTTTTATAATAGCTACATATACAGAATTTTTGAATACTTCAGGAACATAATTAAATGACATACTACATAATATACACATCTCGCATCAAAAAGATTTTTTTTTAATTCGCAAAATTAAGTAGTTTACCTGAAGTAAACATTTTTAGTGCCACTAATTTGGGAATTATTTCTAATATATTATTATTTAAATTATAATTAAAACCATTACAATAGTTAATTTATTCATTATATAAATGACCATTTATAATGTTTATAAATTATAACTTAATTATTAATACGAGTATATTAGAAATAAATCTTAAACCAGTGGCAATAAAAATGTGTACTTTATTTCTTCAATCAAATGAACATATTGATATTAGATTGATTTTAGATTTCCGCAGCCGACAAACAATTTTCACCACATTAAAATTATCCTTGCAGCTCTCCCTCTACTAACATCTCTGGAGGCCGTGACTTGACGGCTGGTAACCGCACTTCACGCGCATTAATATATCACTTACCGAGATCTGCTACGGAATGCCACACCCAGAAATGGGTAAAAGGCGTGATTTTATATTTATTTTATTAAATGTACGAAGATAAAAATTAAAAATAATTTTGAAAGATTTCAAAATTTTAATGTTATGCGAAATATTTTAAATGTATTCCAAGGAGATTAAGAAATAAAAATAGTAAAAAAAGTAAAATTATATATATATATATATATATATATATGTATATATCAGCACGCCTTTTACCCATTACTGGGTGTGGCACTCTGTCGAAGCAGGTCTCGGTAAGTGATATATTTGTACGCGTGAAGTGCAGTTACCAGCCATCAAATTACAGCCTCCAAAGATGTTAGTGGTGGGGGAACCATAGAGGTAATTTTAAATAGGTGAAAATGTTTTGTCGGCTGTAGGGAGCGAACCATTGTTCTTTGGAACCACAGGCAGACTTGATACCACTGTTATTACCCTATTAAAAAAAAAAGTAAAATTAAACAAATTAAATTGTCATTATTTTTCCTTTATTATTTTTTTACATGATTTTTTAAATAGTTGAATAATGTATCCCTTTCTAAACGATTTTTCTAGATCAATATGCAAAAAATATATATTTAGTTCAAAACATAGTACAGTTAGATGTTTTACTAGAGACGAGACTGAGATGAGAAATTTAATGTCTAGCGTATCACTTAGTAGGAATAATTTAGTTAATGAAATTTGTCGGCAGCTCTATCTGTAGTGGAGTATCTATCTATAATTAACTTAAGATCTTGTGTTAAATAGCAGCAATATAAATGTAACATCATCTCAGATCTAATTGCAGTGAGCACAGTACAAGTAATTAGCGAAAATATGTGTGTCTAATCTTGGATCAAGTCTTTAAACTATTTTATTATGATGAAAATTTGAAGTAGAGATAAAGTCATAAAATACAAATAACCTTTACTTGCCAAGTACAGCTAAATATAGCACTTTTATTATTTAATTAATTCACATCTTTCGGATTGCAATAAAGTGTTTATGTCGCGTACTTTAAATGTTTAGAAAACCTAATTGCGTAAGTCCGTATCAAACTATAAATTATATTAATGCACTACACTTTGTAGCAGGAACAGTTAAATATTATTTAAAACTGACCTTGAAGCTGTTGTTTGTTACGCATTTAAATGAATTAAATCATTTTCAACTAGGTACCCATTCGGAATATTAACCAAAAAATTATTTAAATTTCTATGAATTTTTTTGTGTCTCGAATTCACACGATGTATTTCCTTTAGTCGTAATTTGAAGGCTGAATATATATTTTCTGTTGAATCTATTATTAAAATCAGTTATCAGACAATCGTAGCTCAGTGGATAAAAGCGAAATAAAACTTGCGTTTCTTAATTAACAAACAAGAGGTCGTGCGGTCAAATTTTACAACTTATTTTCAGAATACGATTGTGTGTGAGTGGTTCGGATTTTACTATGAGCTGTGGGCCCCCTGTACTGTAATTGGAATTAAGTTCCTGTTGTGCAGAGTGACAAATAAATAAATAAATTGTCAGTAATAATATAACAAGAGAGTGAGAATAAATTGAAAATAATTTGACGGATCTTTCGAAAACTTGTTGCCAGGAAATAGTCACGAATGCCCGTAGGGCTTGAGTGACTATTGCCAAATAGCAACAAGTTTGAGAAAAATACTGGAGAATTATTTTCTAATTTATCCAACTCTCGAGTTATATTTAATTAGATTATTTTTTGAGTTAGATGTTGAGGTCGATTCATCCAACTTAAAAGATTTTGAACTGGGTTCATATCGATTGATTATTTATTAATGTATTCTTGGAAGTTGTTTCCAAAATTTGTTGGTGTATTTCTGTATCTGAAATACAACTAAATCGATTTTGTTCACACATTTTACTTGACGCGTTGACAATTTTAAATAATTATTTGACAACAACCTATCATTTATCACAAACAAAAAAGCATCTACAGAGATTATTGCCTGGAATAATCACAAGAGCTTTATTCTCAGTATAATAATAACAGCCCCCGGATCGCGCCATATAGAATTCTATTTCGAACAATAGAATCGCTGTCATCTGTCAAGTAAAAATTATTATTTTCCCTAATATAGCATAATATGATCGGTGATATTTGTATCAGATAGTGCACAAATGATGCTAACTACATTTCTATTGCAAAATTATTTAGAATGGAATGCTAATTTGACGATTTGAAAATTATCGCCAGAATTCTATTATAGAATTCTATATGGCGCGATCCCACTACTGGATTGATTAAAACGCAGACACGTGACATACAATGAAGCATTACATTGGTTTTGAAAAACGTCAAAAAATAATCATAATAATTTAATTCACACGTAGTAATAAAATTATCTATTACTTTACACCAGTTACTGATGTCATTGTCCGATTATAAATAAATAATTATATTATTTGTTTAAAGTATGTTACGATCGTTACCAAATTTTATTCTTGAAGAAAGTCAAAATATTTGGATGGTAATAATAGTAAATTGATACATTATAATTTTTACATAATATGTCATTATAATTCATTCAAACATTCTTTTCTTCATCAGAAAACTTTACTTTTGTAGGTCCCTCCTCCTTCTTTCCTCAAATCGTCTATCCAGTTTCTTCTTCTTCTTCCTGCCTTTCGTTTTCTTTAGCTGCAATATATTCTTCCAAAAGTTCGTCAACAAGCATTTCTTCCACGTTTATTAATCTCCATTTCTCTTTCATATTCTTTTTCTCCTAGCAGAAATCCCTTGTTTCAAGTTCCTATATTTAGCTTTTCTCCCTTCTCTTTTCAAGTAATCAAAAATAACACTACAATCGCGGATATAGAACTTACCAGCCCTACAGATTCATGAAAACAATTTAACGAAATTCTAGACTAAAATAATATTGAAGCATACCTATGAGATTTGATAATTTAAGGAGAGTATACTTGTCGGCCTAGTTCAGTAAATACCATGTTTCTGGATGATTTAGAGGTTCACAAATTAATTGAAGGCCGGAGGTACAAAATAGCTATTTACATAACTAGTGCGCGAAGACATACTTTGCACATGAGCGCAATTTTGAGGCACGCGCGAAGCGAGTGCTTTAATTTGCGCGAATGGTGCAAATTACGTCTTCGTGCACGAGTTTTGTACAATGCTTTTTGTAAAGAGCAAAAATTATATAATCGACAATGAGGAAATTTATTATATTTGAAGGGTAAAACGAACAATATAATTGACAATGAGAAAACATTAAATTTGAAGCGTGAATTTATATTGACAGTTTAGTATGCCACGAATTGACATTTGTTATTTGAAAATAAATTGTTTATTTTTTCTCGTAAAGCTTGTTAAAACATGGCTGTTTGATGGATTTATAAGTTTATATGTCTATTTCTTTAAGTACAATTAGCGTTTTAATAGTCAAAATTAAGAATAATAAAAAATGGGTGTTTTTTTTCAATTATTTTGCACACTAGTGCACAAAATCAAACTTTCCGTCGGTTTCCAAGGTAATGTAAACCTTATTTTGAATGATGCGAGTACAAAAAATTATATGTTATACTATTTTTTTAATACTAAATATCTTTTAGTTGTTTTCTTAGATTTGTTCATTATGCAAATAAAGTACGAACAAAAAGCAATCTTCATTCGATCAAAACGCCCAGGGATTTACTTCTTGTCGATTTATTTGCACGTGGCTTAATTTTTTTGGGTGTCACCAAGAGGTGATATATAAAATCAGTTCCATATACGATAGAGCTATCTACAGAAAAACTAAAATGTTATTGTTAATTAACGAACATTTAGTATTATTGTCTCAAGTATTGTGACCTGTAATGATTAATTAATTTCGAGATAGTGATAGATGTTGTCAGGGCGTGAATTATCAATTATCAATATTTGATTGTATCAATATGTGTCGCATCAATTTGTTACCATAAGTACCAAAATCAAACTTGATATTTGATTAATATTATAAAGATTATCAAGATTTGATTTGTATACAATAGAGTCCAATATCTCCGTTGCTACTTACATATCGTCTATAAAAATTATTTACTTTGTTTATTATTATTTAAGTACATAAGATAAATAAATATATCATCACGCCTTCTACCCATTACTGGGTGTCGCACTCTGCCGAAGCAGATCTCGGTAAGTGATATATATTGCGCGTGAAATGCGGTTACCAGTCATCAAATCACGGCCCCCAATGATGTTAGTGGTGAAGGAGCCACAGGGGTAGCTTTTGAAATTATGAAAATTGTTTGTCGCCTGTGGGAATCGATCCAGGGTTCTCAGGATCCACAGGCCGACTTCATACCACTGAGCTAGCAACCCCATCATTTTATGCCTAGGGCACACTGATCAAGGAGCATCAATGAACGTCGAGGAACTCATCGATGAAACAACAGAACGCATCCTGACTGATAAAATAAACAAACACGAAAGATTAGCACAAACCAAAACCAAAATGACAGCCCACGCTAACATGAAATGAGACACAATAATACGTGTGAAATGAGACACTCCTCGATGGAAATAGAGGAGCCTCTATTTTTCATTGATGACGGGTGCGTTCTGTTGTTTCATCGATGTGCTCCTCGACCAGTGTGCCATTGGCATTAAGTACATAGTTGATGGAAAATAAATATTTTAAGGGCATCAACCTTTCTATGCTATTTATTTAACAATGATAACTTTTTAGGCAGTTTTTAAATTAAAATATTTATTACCTACCAGAAAAAAATTTAAATCTTTTCTTAACGTAGTGTAATAAAAAATCTCCTATTTCGTGTTTAAACCAATAATTTCTTCACACTTGAGAACTTTTCTGGAAAATAGTTAGAAGACGCCGAAAATTTCCAAGAAACACAATAAAACAAAATATTATCGATGACGTCATTTTTAACAGCAACATTATTATGTTTATGCTAATTCAACGGCTCTTAAATTACACCAAGAAAATATTAAAAAGTCGTTTTCGTTTTCTACAAACAACAAACGTGCTGTGAAAGTAAAACGACGATCGGCCGATCTTCAACGTTTTCAATGCTCACGTTTCATATTTTTCTTTTTGCGTTTAACCCAAACAGCCCAGTTTATTTAATTTTTAAGCATAACAAAATTTATAACATGCTCGTAGTATTCAACTCGTAATTAAGAAAGATCATTGATTAGATGGTATGCATGCGCTTACTGTAATAATGTTCCACTTTCAGAGCGAAGAAAGTTGCAGAGAAAGTGAACGCGTACCATGATTTGTTTACAGCAGCAACTTGTTTCTCTGTCATTTTAGCCTTTATCCACAGAAGTAATAAGAACTAAGACGTGTTAAACATGTTTTACGCAAGACAAATGAAGGTTTTTTTGTTTATCTTAGGTGGTAATGGTTAAGATATTTATGGACATTGTACAAGAAATCAATCTAAATATAGAAACTAGTAGTAAAATGTTTGATTTGTCAATTGTTTACTCATATTACAACAAATAAACCAAGAATGCGTTGATTGTAGTAACATGTGACAGTCGCGTTTGATAAATTTTGTTTATTAAAATTTAATAGTAAATTTAATTAGATACATGGAATTATCGTTATTTAAATGCTGTAAATCGCAGGAAATTGTGTTAATCAAATATCCTGAATTGTTTCAAAATTTATAGCAATAAAGAAATTTTATAAGTAGTTAATTTGGCATCGATTTCGCAAATAAAGCAAAATACGTATAAATGAACTTTACTTCATTTTGAATTTAGTACAAATTGTACAAATATACTAGCAGTATTTTAGTTGAAAATTCAAATACTCTACATTTTGTGAAGTTACTTACTACTAGGGTTGTTGATTTTACGAATATTCAAGACTTCGATTGTTCGGATTGATTAAACCTTCGAATTTTTGAATATTCCGAATTTTCGAATTTACGAATTTTCGTATTATTCGAATTGTGAATCTGGATCCTAACTTGAACACGGCATGTAATATGAATTATTTTCAGAATAAACTCATATGCAGAGTTTTGTATTATTTCGTAAGTAATTATTATTAATTATTATTATTTGCCAAATTAATTCAATTTAGGCTTAAAATTTCGCTAATGTCAAAAACGTTTTAATTAAGACGTTTTTGTATCCTTTTTATTGTCATTTTAAAACGTTTTACTAAAAGTCCGTAGCATTTAGATGGGCGGTAAGAGAATAGATGGCTTAATTAAGATGCATAACCTTGCAGAGTTTTTGTAGGATATTTCGCCGAGTTTATTATTTAATTCGTGGCCGACTTTTCGCGAATTATGCGTGAGCGTGTTTGGAGATGACAGATGGCGTTAAATCGAGAATTCAAAGTTTCGAGCAATTCGAAGCTTCAAAAAATTCGAAAGTTCGAAGTTTCGTAGTTTTTTTGACGAAGTCCAAAACATTCGAATATTCGAACGTTCAGAAATTCAAACTTCGGTGATAATCAACGACCATACTTACTACAGTAATACAGTAATTTTAAATGCATTATAGACATTATATGCATCAGTTGTCAATTTTGTGGTGGAATTCTGTTTAAATCCATAAGTTTGATAGATCTGTAAACCTGTAAATTGTAAACAAAAACGCAACGAAACTTATGACTGAATGAAATATATTCTATTTATCAACAAATATTAATGTGATTTTACTCATTATTTACTAATTTATAGATCTTCAAAACCATTAGTTACTAATGGCCAGTTGTATCGCTGTCACTTAAATTTAAAGAAAAACAATCTTGAATGAAGAAATAATGTAAAATGAATTAATAAACATTGCTGTTAACAATTTTATTCGATATTTTTTTACTTAAGTGATATTCTTGCGTGAGACAAAGTAGAGTTCATTTTTTCTTCTTTTGTAACTGAATAGAGAATGTTGCGCCTTTTCTTAAAGATATATAATAATATCAATCACCAGTAATTTTAAGTTTTGAACAACAAAATACAAATTTAACACTAGATTTGAGAACCCGATTTCGATTCTTTCGACCGATTAACTGATTTTCACCATATTTAAAATTACATTATTGCTCCTCTGCCATTACCATCTTTGGAGGCCTTGATTTGACAGATGGTAACTGCACCTCTCTCTTAAAAATATATCTGTTACTGAAATCTGCGTATTGGCGGATCCATATTTTTTTTTCTAAAGGAGGATTAGGATTTGGTTTGTAGTATTTTACAAACTGAAATATAAAAATCAATTTTATTTTATGAGTCATAAATTGTAACAGATTAATTTTAATTAGAAAAATAAAAAAATAAATTATAGTATAATAAACTTTATGGGGTAGCAGGCTCAGTAGTATCGAATCGGCCTATAGATCCTGAAAACCCTGGTTCGATTCCCACAGTCGACAGACAATTTCACCACATTAAAATTATTCGTGTGGCTCCGCCATCATTAAAAATCTTTGGGGCCCGTGATTTGACGAATGGTAACCGAACTCCATTTAAAATTTTGAAAATTGTTTGTCGCCTGTGGGATTCGAACCAGGGTTCTCAGGATCCGCAGACCGACTTGATACCACTGAACTAGCTACCCCATAATTAATTAATTTATATTTACTGCGCGAATTCATCGACAACAACAAAATACTAGGAATGAATAAAAGAAGTGATGATATATTTATTTATTTTTTGTTTATTTAGAATCAGAAGTTTTATTTAAAATAACAATATTCTTGGCATATATCAATAAATTAATTTTAATATATTTTATTTTGTTGTACTTCAAATGTATACAGTTGATTACAAATTCATTTACAAGATATATCTGTACAATATACTACACTTTCTAAGTACAACCAAATATGCTATTGCAAATCCGTATTTTCCGGTGTTTCACTTAATTTTCTCGTAGCATGAAACATCATTGTCATAGATAATTTCATTAACAGATAAGAGCAATTACAATTAACATTACGAATAAATGAAACATCGGAGGTTGGCGACTGATTCATCCACATTTTTCTGTTGCGGTCACACACAGCCCACTCTGTCACTGGGAAAATGATTCATTAAGAAGTACTTATACGTTATACTAGATTTGTTAGTGCATATTTAGAATAATCTTACTCTACAAGCAATTTCAACTAGATACTACTTACTTTCACTTTTAGTTATTACGTACGATCGTAGAAAACATATTTAATACAAACTTAAAGCGGACATACAACTGGAATATATTAAAATGTATCTTAAAAATTTATTAATATAAATACGCTACAGAAAAATACTAAAATATGGAAATAATAAACGCTTAACATTAATATGAGATTAAACATTAATTTCATTTATATCTTCCTTGTTCATCATTCTTTATTAATACCATGGATACAAGGTATATGATTTCGTTCATAATACCCAAGGGTATTATATGATTTTAATAAGCCCTAAGGCATTAAAAGTAATGTTACTATAGTAATACTATTAAGAACTGTCATTTCTTCTACTCAATGTTGCCAGGTAATGCATTATATATTATTTAATTGTTAAAAAATACAAGTAAGACATAAAATATTGTATGCACCACAGACATTATATGTTTATACACCCTCGGGCGACTTACAATACCACGGGGCGGAGGTCCTCGGCCCTGTAAGACTCATCCTCGAAGGGCATAAACATCTTCATAATACTCTAGGTATATAAATAACTATTATAATTTGTTTATTAAAGAGGTGTTTAACAGGCTGAGGAGTTGAATATGAGTTTGTTGGATAAAGAATTTGATTGTTTAAAGTGCAAGCGAAGGAAGTTTTGTCGGAAGTCCGGTTCGAACCGTTTAGAATTCATTAACCAACGATTCTTATGCATATATTATTATTATTATTATTATACATTATCATATCATAACGGACTGATTTGAGACGTTATGATTGAAACCATAGCAATTATTGTTAAATGTTGTCATAAATTCAACAGATTTTAATATTGTTACTATGGTTTTTTTTAATCATATAGAGGCAGATTCATAAAACGGATTAACGCTAACACCATTTTTAATATTATTTATAACAATGTTTCAAATTAAAACAGATTCAAGAATTATATTAAATTTGATGCTAATTATTAGTATTTTTAACTCAAGTTAAAATAAACTTGTTTCTCACATTGAAAAATGATTTGTAAACGAAATAAAAAATAGTATTAGCGCTAATCTTCTTTATGAATCTGCCTGATAACGTACTCAGGAGACCTATTCTAATTCTTAGCGACTGCTTGGCGACTAGTTTCAGTCGCTAAGTCAATGACGTGACGGTGCAATCAATGTCATAGGGTTTTTAAATTCTTACGTTGGTATTAATCGGAACCACGGAGTATTTTGTGTTGGTACTTATAATTTCTGACAGCCACTTGATGATATTTGCTTTTCTTTGTTGAACTCAAATATTTGTATGTTATTGCTTAAACTTGACATATTACAAATTGACGGAATTTTTAGTAATTTTCAAGCAATTAATATTTTTAAAATAAATTTTAATAATATCTTAAATAAATATTGTTACATTAAAAATTATTATTAATGTGTAAACGACGATATTGTTGTCCTAATTATTGGTAATAAACATCTGCAACTGGATTTTGTTTAATAATTGGCAGATCCTACTCGTATTTACATTTTATAATAATAATATGTAGTGCACAAAAATATAAAACTTTTCTAACTTCGAAACTAATCAACCAAAAAATGCTAAGCGACTGACGCCATGACACTTCGCAACAGCCTTGTACTAGTCGCCAGCATACGCGACACCGTAAGCGACCAGGTCGCCAACAATGACATCAGGACTGTACTTTTTAACTATACCAACAGATGGCGCCAGTATCAAAGTCGCCAAATATGACGTCAAACAGTCGCTAAATCCAGTCGCTAACGAATTAGAATAGGTCGCCTGATCATAACGAATATAAGACGAATTCCATTTGCCATTTGGATCAGATCTAACTTACATTTACTGAACCAGATCACTTATTTATTTTGCTGGATTATTTCGCTGACTTTCTTTCTAATACTAGAATTACAGATTCTAATTTACTTTGATGTAATTCACCCAAATAAGTGCATCAGTTTGCTAAATTCAGTTCATTTAGTCATGTTATCAAATTTATCTGAACTGATTTAAGTGAACTAAATGGCAAATGGAATACAGCTATAGTTATAATAGTTACAGAATCCCACCCCCATAAGTGTTATAAATTTGTATTCTTAGTAAGCAAGAATTGATCAAAGTTAAAGAATTCCTGTAGAGAAAAATGTTCAAAATTTAATGTTAGCATGCAGAAGAAACAATTATAATTAAATACGTCTCATTAAAAAAAAATAACCTTTCAATTATAAAATTATGGTAATAAAAGTATTTAACAGTACATTATTAGAATTTCACCATGAAACACTTTTGAAAAAAATATTTTTAAACTTGGTCATGATTTCTCCTAATGAATTTCACTTTAATCTCAAGTATTGTTCGTTACAAGGGTGAGAACTTCCATTGTTTCACTAAACAGTTGAATGTAAAGACACCTACTGCGATCCTCCTCTCATGAAATAGAGAAATACCCAAAACAAAGTAACATCAGTAGAAGATGATTTAGAAGACGTTTCTCTTATGTTTCTTTGCTTAGTTACGAATGTTACATAGCAGAAATCAATCTCATTTACTGCATAGGGAAGTTTTATACCGTGAGTTTAGTTTAACGTGAAACATGGGATTTGCCATAGTCATGGTTCCTAATTCGACAACAATGTATCAGTGCGTTTATTTTAAAATGAAACAGTTTGTCAAGTCAGTGGCGGCACCAGGGTGGGGCCAGAGTGGACACGCACCCACCCTGTTACGGCCTGTGCCCTACCATGTGCTCACCCAACTATTTTAGAATAATGCTAAAAAATGTATTCAAATAAAATAAATAAATATATCATTACGCCTTTTATCCATTACTGGGTGTGGCACTCTGGTGAAGTAGGTCTCGGTAAGTGATATATTTATGCGCGTGAAGTGCGGTTACTAGCCGTGAATCACGGACCCCAAAGATGTTAGTAATAGGGGAGCGACAGGGGTAATTTGAATGTGGTGAAAATGTTTTTCGGCTGTGAAAATCGACTCGTTACCACTGAGCCACCTACCCCATAAAATAAAATGCATTTAAATTATATTATATGTATCCTTGTGGTTCTGATATTATGCGTATTCCATTTGCCATCTGGATCAGATCTAACTTATATTTACTGAGCCAGATCACTTATTTATTTCGCTGGAATACGTCGCTGACTTTATTTCAAGTTCTAGAATTAATGATTCTAATTTGCTTTGAAGTAATTCTTCCCAAAAAGTGCCTCACTTTGCTTAGTTCAGTTTGTTTACTCATGTTGTGTAATTTATCAGAACTGATTTAAGTGAACCAAGTGGCAAATGGAATACATCTATTATATCTTCATTTCATCAAATTGGGTAATTTTTGTTGGTAGTTGCTAGGATACTCACATTGAAATGTCTTACCGGAATAGTTAAATAGGGACATCTTTATTATTAAATATAAATTAATAGGGTTAAAATATCGTGGCCGTACAAAAAGTATTGTGTACAACTCGCATGGAATGTCCATTCCTTAATTATTGTACAATATACTATTGTTTCATATGTTTCATTTTAAAATAAACGCCATGACATAATAGACGTATTCCATTTGCCATTTGGATCAGATCTAACTTACATTTACTAAACTTCACTGACTTTATTTCTAGTACTAGAATTACTCATTTTAATATATTTTGAAATAATTCACCCCAATAAATGCATCAGTTTGCTTAAATCAGTTCATTTTGTCATGTTGTCTAATTTATCTGAACTGATTTAAATGAACCAAGTGGCAAATGGAATACAGCTGTTGGTGTCAAATTCGTAACCATGGATATGGCAAATCTCATAATCCACGTTAAAATAAACTCACGCTATTCGTTTGCTGATTTACAACCGATGAATATAAAAGCCATTATTATAATTATTTTGCTATTCTGCACAACCGGAAATTAATCCTAATTATCGTACAAATGAGCTATAGCAAGCTTATAGTGAATTGTGAAGTATTTTGAAGTTGAATTAGAATCCTCGAATTTCTGTTTGTGAAACGAAAATATAAGAACAGTACTTGAGCTATGTGTATATAGCTATCCTTAAATACCATTCCTCTGTTCATTCTCTTACAAAAAAACATTGATAAAAATTTGATTGTTTATGGTTTTTAATTATTTTCCATTTAGAAAGAAATTTTAATTTTAATTATAGGTTATACTACAGTTATATTTGAAGATAATAGATGGTTACACAAAAGCAGATTTTATGTTTATTATACTCGTTATAACGAACTGCTTTGCTATACTGTACAAATAAAACCCTGATGTATTCAATACTAAATATTAGAATTAAAAGAAAATAGTAGGTACGCCTATATATTTATTTTTGACATTTGTCAGAAAATGGCGGCTGCTAATTCCTTGACCACACTGTGTTGTAAGTAGATAAATAAAATCTTAATTAATGGTTTTATATTACACCATTAAGGGTGAAATTCAGCTATAAACGCTGATATTTCACTTAAGGTAGTACTAGTGTGACGGTGGCGCCATCGGTTGTCAAGTGGCGAAACTGACGCTCAAAAAAATTTAAAAATTTAATAAAAATAAGTGTTTTATACCTATTGTGATTTGAATATCATGAATTGTTAACAGGTTGTTGGTCTGGTGAATTTTCAAATACCATACCACCGTGCGGTGTTGTCATTATAAATTGGGATTCTTAATTTTTCGTTAAAAACAAGGCTTTACATGGCTATATATCCATTACTGAATGATGAAAAACTTTCTCCTTCTGATACAATATACATGGATAGTTCTAGAATATCATACTAGTTTTTCAAATGAAACTGCAAAATTTTAGAGGTACACAAACCAAATATGTGCGATTCTGAGTGATGATCGCCATAAGCCCTGTGTATAAGAACTCAACTTTACAAGCGAATATATTTGTTCATAGACGATGAATGTGTTTCATATTTTAACAGGATGCGTATGACTATCCAATGTTTACGTGCGTCAAATTTCATTCAGATCTGCAAACAAAAAAATTCACGCTAGTACTACCTTAACCCAGTTATATACAGTGTCTATAGTTGTATTCTATTCATTTGATACAACTTTTAACGTCAAAATTATAACCTATTAGTTATTTTTATTTTTATTGGCCCTAAGGGCTTGAAACAAAGCAATATCATAACAATCTTGAAGAAACTGCTTGTTTTGCGGTTAATTCGGAAAACAAGCGCAACAAATGAGTCGCAATGGTGAAACAGTTGCTACTCAAGGTCACACACACAGAAAGTAGGAAATATTTTACGCAATATGTTGTAATATATTTATAGCATATAGATTTTTATAGTACTTCTAGTAACGTACGAGTATATTGCGTAGAAGAGTTAATAAACTTGTGGTAATTATAATTAGCCAATTAATTTGCTTACTTAAAGTGAAACTCTTTACTTTTGACATTTTAATACTAAGGGCCGGTTTTTCTACCTTCAGATAAAGCTACGGATTATGCATCTATCAAATGAATTCAAATCTAGATCGATGAGAACAGTGATAATTGAGATATTTAATTACTAAGAGATGGCGTGGATCACGATATGTCTCAGTTGGTCGCCATAAGCTTATTACTACTGCTGTCACTTGCATTTCTTTGTTTTTTTTCTTTTATTTTGTGTTTGCTAGTAGTGGTTTTTTTTATTAATTTATATAGAATAAAGTTCTGTGTGTCGTTAGTTGTAGATTTCGTATTCGTTTCTTTTAACTTTTAAGGACAAATATAATAGTACAAGTATAATAAAATATTTTATCCACAACTCATATATAATAAAGACATTATTACACTGATTTCAGTTGAATTATATGGCTCATAAAACACTAGTGTTTTATATTCCTTAAAACACTGCAAACAACTTGTTACTTAGCAACCACTTCATGATCTACCGTATTTTGAGAAACTATATGTAACTGAATCAACGTTAAATATTACCATCAATCTTCTTCGATACCTATAATTATGAGTTGTGGATAAAATTTTGTATTACACTCGTGTTTTATTGGTATATAAAACACTTAAGAATATTAAACACTCGACCTTCGGTCTCGTGTTTAAACTTTTCTTGCGTATTTTATATACCTAATAAAACACTAGTATAATAAATAACTCTTATCCACAACTCATATATAATAAAGATATTATTACACTGATTTGAGTCGAATTATATGGGTCATAAAACACTAGTGTTTATACTCCATAAAACACTGTAAACAACTTGTTACTTAGGAACAACTTCATGATCTACCGAATTTTGAGAAACTATATATAACTGAATCAATGTTAAGTGTTACGACCATCTTTTTCGATACCTATAATTATGAGTTGTGGATCAAATTTTGTATTACACTTGTGTTTTATTAGTATATACACATTTGTATAATAAATAACTATTATTTGTATAGATTTTTCTTAGAAAAATTTAGTTGTTTTACTATTATATCAGTTAATTATAAGTTTATTAGCTTCTCAATTGTAAATATTAGTTCTATTATCATTCAATTTTATTATTATTTTGAAAGGCAATCGTTGCCCAGTGGATAAAAGCGAGGTAAATCTTGACTTCAACTTATATCAAAAAATACGAGTGGTTCGACTTCCACTGTAAACTGTAGGCCCCCTGTACTGTAATTGGGATTAAATTCCTGTTGTGCAGAGTAACAAAATAAATAAATAAATACTTAGTTATTGGGTTAATAGCAAATTGTACCTTTGTCGTACTTCCAATTTTCGTCACTATGAGCGCATTCTGATTTAAAAATCCCAATAGGAAATTTTTTCATGTATCTGACACTTTTTCAATGGATTCAGTAATCTAAAAAGAATATCTTGCACTAATGAAAACTTGTTTGAAGATCAAAGAAAATAAAAAGTATTATTCTTTTTTTAAATAATAATATCATCTGTAAGAATAACGATAATAATTAATTTTAAGTGTTATTATTTTTTTGTTGCACTGTTGTACGCATTTAATTTGATAGGAATATACATCATTATTTGACGTGATTTAAATCAGTTTATGTTGAACAAGTAGTTGTTTCATAGAATTTAACATGCTTCATAATTTACATAGATAAAATTAATTAACTAAAAAAAACTAATATATTAATTAAATTGCCCAAAAATTCACAAGATACTTCTGTTGGAATCATTGCATTGCATCAGAATCGCTTAGCATTTTAATTAATGTGAAAAAAACACCAAATGCTTAAAATAAAGTCATTTAATGATTTTTAAATATGTTTCCAGGTATGCTATTAAGGTGAATCATGCGCTTAATTGGGTTTGAAGTTGGCACTTAAAGACTGATCTTTTTGAAAGATATTATTGTTACTATAAATGAAACATATGAATAGATAAATATTTTTGAAATTATGATTGAAAGTATTATAATAAATGTGAAAATATTAAATGTATACACAAATAATAGTGGAGTAGATCACACAGTAGTATTGTGTCGGCCTGTGGATCCTGAGAACCCTGGTTCGATGCCCAATGCCGACAAACATTTTCATCAGATCTTTGGGAGGCCGTGATTTGGCGGTTGGTAATCGCATTTCACGTGCAAAAATATATCACATGCCGAGTTCTGCTTCGGCAGATTGCCGCTCCCAGTCATGGGTAGAAGGTGTGATGATATATTTATATTTTATTTTATAATAGTGAAATCATATTGTGTAGCTAGCTCAGTGAGTATCAAGTTGGCCTGTGG
The DNA here is from genome assembly GCA_911728475.2 of Pterostichus madidus. Taxonomy (NCBI): domain Eukaryota; kingdom Metazoa; phylum Arthropoda; class Insecta; order Coleoptera; family Carabidae; genus Pterostichus; species Pterostichus madidus. The sequence goes on from OU452312.1 coordinate 25,624,784, forward strand.
ATCCTGAGAACCCTGGGTCGATTCCCACAGGCGACAAACAATTTTCACCATTTTAAAACTACCCTTGTGGCTCCCCTACCACTAACATCTATGGGAGCTGTGATTTGACGGCTGGTAACCGCACTTCACGCGCAAAATTTATCACGTACCGAGATCTCCTTCGGCAGATTGCCGCTCCCAGTAATGGGTAGAAGGTGTGATGATATATTTATATTTTATTTTATAATAGTGAAAACATATGGAGTAGCTAGCTCAGTGGGTATTAAAGTCGGCTTGTAGATCCTGAGAACCCAGGTTCGATTCCCACAGGCGACAAACAATTTTCACCATTTTAAAACTACCTCTGTGGCTCCCCCACCACTAACATCTATGGGGGCCGTAATTTTACGGCTGGTAACCGCACATCACGCGCAAAATATATCACTTACCGAGATCTGCTTCGGCAGAGTGCCACACCCAGTAATGGGTAGAAGGCGTGATGATATATTTATTTATAATAAATATTTCATCGCAAAAGTAGTTTTTATTTTTTTTAAAACATATTTTCTGACAGCACCATCCCTGTGCAAAATGTTAAATACGTCTCTGGTGATTTTTTATGCTGTGGTTAGGATCAATCCCGGATCTCACAGGCCACATATCATCATCTATCAACTCCATAATACCTTTTTTTGCATCAATGTAATTTTTAATTTATTGCAGGATAAAACAGCCGACCTTCAAATTAAAAAAAAATAGTTTAATGTAATGCAGAGTAATTTTCGTGTCAATTGCTTCTCACAATTTGGTATTTTTGCGAGAAACAGGCAAAGTAATTGTCTTGTAAGCGACCTGGTGCTATTCATAGCTTAATATCCAAGTGGGCTAGAAACAAAAGACTGCAGCATTTTTCTCACTGCTGGCTGTGTTCAACTGTTCAAGAGCAATTATACAAACAGTTCGCTTGCAGTTTTATTTATAGAACTTTGGGTTTCCATTTGACTCATATTTGCATACGTAGAAATGTGGATGAATATAGAACATAATTTAAACACGGTTATAAAGAGCTTATTTTTTTTTTTCGTAAACATGTTTTAACTTTCGAAATAGTTTAAAGTTTAAAGATTTCCACGGAGGATATTCAAACATTACGTAAATGTCAAATGACGAAAAACTTTATGAATATAAACGGCTGTAATATTATATTTAAATTTTCAAACAGGTGAGGTGTCTATAATTAGCATAACCATAAAGTCAAATGTTTTTCAGTTTATTTTTAAAGCATAAATTTTATAAAAGTATTGTTTAATCAAACACGTTTAGTAAAATAAATAAATAAATATATCATCACGCCTTCTACCCATTACTGGGTGTGGCACTCTGTCGAAGCAGATCTCGGTAAGTGATATATTTTGCGCGTGAACTGCGGTTACCAGTCGTAAAATCACGGCCCCCAAAGATGTTAGTGGTGGAGGAGCCACAGGGGTAAATAAAAATAAATAAAATAAATATATCATCACGCCTCCTACCCATTACTGAGTGTGGCACTCTGTCGAAGCAGATCTCGGTAAGTGATATATTTTGCGCGTGAAGTGCGGTTACCAGTCGTCAAATCACGGCCCCCAAAGATGTTAGTGGTGGAGGAGCCACAGGGGTAAATAAAAATAAGTAAAATAAATATATCATCACGCCTCCTACCCATTACTGGGTGTGGCACTCTGTCGAAGCAGATCTCGGTAAGTGATATATTTTGCGCTTGAAGTGCGATTACCAGTCGTCAAATCACGGCCCCCAAAGGTGTTAGTGGTGGAGGAGCCACAGGGGTAAATAAAAATAAATAAAATAAATATATCATCTCGCCTTCTACCCATTACTAGGTGTGGCACTCTGTCGAAGCAGATCTCGGTAAGTGATATATTTTGCGCGTGAATTGCGGTTACCAGTCGTCAAATCACGGCCCTCAAAGATGTTAGTGGTGGAGGAGCCACAGGGGTAGCTTTTAAAATTATGAAAATTGTTTGTCGCCTGTGGAAATCGAACCAGGGTTCTCAGGATCCACAGGCCGACTTCATACCACTGAGCTAGAAACACGTTTAGTGAGGCACCTATTAATCAATTACTTAAGAATTAAAATAAATCAAAAATAAGGAAAGGTTAAATTGCAATAGAAATTAATAACATTACTAAATCCGATAAACTAATAATTTATCTATATTTATTATCGTTGTATAAGTAATACCGCAAATTTCTCTATATATACTAATATGTCAGCTAATTAAATTAAAGAATTTTTATAAAGGATTAATTAATTAAATTAATTGGAGTAATGTCACTGTAAGAATTATGATACACCGTCATTCATATATAGACGTCAAATTTTAATATAGAAAATAGCCTGGTTATTTAATAAATAATAGGTATTTTATTATGATTTACAGTTATTTATGTAGATGTCAAATAGTTGTAAAAATGTCACTAAAAATAGGTGTAACCCTGCTGTAAGTAACCAGACACCTCAATAGTTTATTGAACTTGTCCCTAACGTAACAGCGTTTATGGTTCTTGGAAGTGTGGAACTACACATATTAATGATCTATTGTTTTGAACTTTGCATGGATCGGACCGTATGCGCATTCTAAATCGGACACATATGCATATTTTCATTATTCTTGCATTGATAGCATTTCCATTATGGTCACACAGTAAATGTATACCAGTTTTATTCAAATTCGCTTTCTCAAAAAGTGTATTTTTCCTTTTTCGGTGCAAAACTGATTTTATGTATAACCGGGTCATAATTCATTTGTTTTAGCCCGGAAAAGCGGGTTGAAACACTTGTTTTGGCCCTAGAGCCATAATAAATTAATTTCCTATTGATACATAAACAAAATGACAAGTTTTGTTTATTGTGAATACTTAAAATAAATAAATATACCATCACGCCTTCTACCCATTACTGGGTGTGGCACTCTACCGAAGAAGATGTCGGTAAGTGATATATTTTTGCGCGTGAAGTGTGGTTACCAGCCGTCAAATCACAGCCCCCAAAGATGTTAGTGGAGGGGGAGCAACAGAAGTAGTATTAATGTGGTGAAAATGTTTGTCGAACCAGGGTTCTCAGGATCCACAGGCCGATACGATAACCACTGTGCCACCTACTCTCTATAGTGAATACTTGATTTTGCAAAATGTTATTTTGACATATAAATGTACCTGTTTTAATCTGTTGAATTTAAAACTAAATATTATTTTGTTGTGCATAAATTATTGTATGTACCACGGGCCAGAAACGCTTGTTTTCACCCTTGATACATAAATAAGTATTAAATCATGTAAACGTATATGTATGTAACAATAATAGATTCTTTTTAAATTTTCTGAAATGAAAATTTAGATAAAATGAATTTTACTGAAAAATCTAAATAAATATTTCATCACGACTTTTCCCCATTACTGAGTGTGGCACTCTGCCGAAGCAGATCTCGGTAAGTAATATATTTATGTACGTGAAGTGCGGTTATCAGCCGTCAAATCACGGCCCACAAAGATGTTAGAGGAGGGGGAGCCACAGGGATAATTTTAATTTGGTGAAAATTGTTTGTCGGTTGTGGAAATCGAACCGAGATCCTCAGGATCCACAGGTCAACTCGAAAGCACTGAATCATTACCCTATTAAATTAATAAACATAAATAAATAATTGTAATTGAGGTGAACTATAGGTGGGAAACTTTTTTACCATTGGATGGCATATTTAAATTTGGCAATCATAAAGGAATTTTTCGAGATAATATTTTCAACCCTACATTGACTTGATGATGAAGAAAAAATATTCGAAATCATATAGTAATTCATAATTCGTAGAAATCGAATAGTAAATTGATGAAGTGAACAAATTGTTTTTTACAACGAAAACTAAATACAAAAATAAATAAATATATATATATATATTATCACGCCTTCTACCCATTACTGGGTGTGGCACTCTGCTGAAGCAGATCTCGGTAAGTAATATATTTATGTACGTGAAGTGCGATTATCAGCCGTCAAATCACGGCCCACAAAAATGTTAGAGGAGTGGGAGCCACAGGGGTAATTTTAATTTGGTGAAAATGGTTTGTCGGTTGTGGAAATCGAACCGAGATCCTCAGGATCCACAGGTCAACTCGAAAGCACTGAACCATTACCCCATTAAATTAATAAACATAAATAAATAATTGTTATTGAGATAAACTATAGGTGGGAAACTTTTTTACCATTGGATGGCATATTTAAATTTGGCAGTAATAAAGGAATTTTTCGAGATAATATTTTCAACCCTACATTAACTTGACAATGAAGAAAAATATTCGAAATCATATAGTAATTCATAATTCGTAGAAATCGAATAGTAAACTGATGAAGTGAAAAAATTGCTTTTTACAACTAAAACTAAATACAAAAAATGCCGCCAGGCGCGGACCGCACCCCCCCGCCCCTCACCCAAAGTACGCCACTGTATGTATGTATGTATATATAATACATTTTTTTTAATTCCACCATTCACTGCAAAACATAGTCCTAGTCGGTTAAAACTCAGTCATAAAATTAAATATTTTGAATCTGAATGTTTAATTCTACCAAATTTCAGTGGTGTAAGAACAATTTAAAAATATTTGAACATTTTCTGTCCGACACTACGGTGGTGTGATTAGAGTTATGGCATTCGAATTCAAAGATCCCGAGTTCGAATCTCACTTACGCTATAAAAATATATGAATAATCATGCTGCGGCTTGGTGATTTCGCATCCTTTACTGTAATTGGGATAAAGTTTCTGCTGTACAGAGTAACATAAAAAAAAAATATTTACAGGTAGCAAATCGTTAATAACAATGCGACACTAAAAAATACAAATGTTAAGTTGACAATCTATGTTTCATTATAAAATAAACGCTTTGATACATTGGTGTCAAATTCGTAAACATAGATATGGCACGTCCCATGTTTCACGTTAAAATAAATTCACGGTACATATTTTTAATGTAGAATAATATCAATAATGTCTTTTGGAAAAAGGTCACTGTCCAGGAGCCAACGCCATGTTTTATGATACTGTTTAAATATTATTATTTCAATAGCCAACAAATAAATTTACTGGACAAGTCTGTTCGTTATTTTATCAGCGCTAGCGCACTATAGTAGTCCTAACCACTTTAAACAAGTTTCAGATATAAACAATTTATTTTCCATAGTCTTTCGGAACATTGCAGTCATTTTATAGACACGGTTAGTGAATTTGCTGTGATAAAATTGAGAATTTAAACGTAAAATGAGTTGAAAAATTGCTAATTTATGAACTAGTGTTGTGTACATGTGTGAGAATCTATATAATCAGTGTAGTTGTGAAGTGAGTGAATAAATGCCTAAAAGGTGAAAATAAAAGAAAGTACTTCATGCAGAGGTGTTCAAGAAGGCGGTGGCTCGTTGTTGTGGGTTCAAAAATGAAAATGGGCTTCTAAAGGTATGTATTACATATTAAAACCTAGTTCTGTATATGTACATTGTACATACCATGTTACTTGTATTTGATTATGGTGTAAATGGGCGTTTTTAAATTAAGAGACATGCTACATTAGTTTCTAAAGATGTTGTGAACCAAAAAAATTTTTGAATTATGAGTCATTGTTGGAATTTGCTACAAGCAATTTTTTATTTCGTGCGATTTGGAGACTATTTGCCAATGCTAGAATATAGGTATTGTGACCCATAGATAACTCATCAGGCAAATAATGAAAACAAAACAATCTATATCAATAACTAACATTTAAATAATCCTGGTAAAATTAGATACAAATAAATCGACAGATGGGGTAGGTGGCTCTATGGTATCGAGTCGGTCTGTGGATTTGAGAAGTTGGATTTGATTCCCATAGTTGACAAACAATTTTCACCACATTGAAATTACCCCCAATATCTTTGAGGTCTAAGATTTGATGGCTGGTAACAGCACTTCATCCACGCAGTAATGAGTAAAAGGTATGATGATATATTTATATTTATTATTTATATAAAATACAAAATATGAAATTCGACAGCATTTGCGGCTGGAATATTTTTGTTTTCTCAAACATTTATTTATTTTATATTTGTAAATCGACAGAAAGTAAATCGTCGAGCTCTTTGATCGAATGAATATTGTTTTTTGTTCATACTTGTAAAATATACAAATGTTAGAAAATCTGTAAAAGATATATAATATTAAAAAACAGTACAACACATAATTTAGTACTTACCTACTGTGTATAAATGCTTAAAATTAATAGAAGACATGTTTTCACAATTCAGATGCCAGTTTACAGAAACAAAATCTGTCAACATTTTGCTGTTTTTAACACTACCTAGCTTACTCATTATTTATTTATTTTATTTGGTCACAGATAGCTTACACCGATACTCGTATTCATAACAATTCGTTATTGTTAACGCTTCGTTGCCAAGAAAACAATTACACATTAGCTGTATTCCATTTGCCACTTGATTCACTTAAATCAGTTCAGATAAATTCGACACATGATTAAATGAACTGAATTAAGCAAACTGATGCACATTTTTGGGTGAATTACTTCAAAGTAAATTAGAATCTATAATTCTAGTACTAGAAATAAAGTCAGCGAAGGGATCTAGCGAAATAAATAAATGATCTGGATTAGTAAATGTAAGTTAAATCTGATCCAAATGGCAAATGGAATACGCCTATTATTCTTTTCAGACGATCACTTAAAAAAGTAACCATAACAACATCATAAACTACTACGGAAAGTTGAAAATAACATACACTTCTAACATATCAGGTGAAATTCCACTGATTGACAACAGATGGCGTTACTATGAAAGAAAATAATAAAATAAATGAAAAGAATTTGTATTATTATTTAAATCGAAGTTTCGGCAGATTTTTCAATACAGTTGCACGGATAATTCTTATTTTTTTAAATTAATAATTACTTATTTACGAATATTTTGGCATTATTTAATATTTTCACATTACGGTTAGTACAGTTGGTAACATAATAGATAACCTCAAACATCAAAAGTTAACGCTTACCTACAAAAACGCGTCAGCTGTCAAAGTGTAACAACATTGCTCTTGTAAACTATTTTTAGAAATATTTTGTGGTCGTCTGAAAAATAGTGTTCATAACTCGCTCGAAAGTGTGATATCTGTGCTCGTCTACTTAAATCACTCGGCGCTACGCGCCTTGTTTTTCAATTACACTCGCACGTTATCTTACACTTTCGAAGCTTATTACGTAATATACTAATATATTTACATAAGGAGCTGTCAAAATTTAACGTATCATTACTTAAACGATTCATTATTATGAATACGGACATAAACATATAGTAAAATGAATTAATCAAAAAGTATCTGTATACATAAAATATATTCAGGGTGATCAAAAGGAATTGTTATAGTTGGTAATACAATTCCAGAGATCTGTTTATTCCACAGTTGGCACAACGTCAGATAAAGGCGGATATGCTATTTGACATTTCTAATAAATACAAATAGGTTATGTCAGGAGTCTGACAGCTAATAGAATTTTGACTTTTTAAGTAATAGAAAATACTTTAGAAATAAATGTAATAATAAATGTACACAAATTTAAATTTTAAATGTCACTGTCAACAACAGGAAATGAATTTATGTATCAGGCTTACCAATTTCAAGTAGTTTTTTTTTATTGCCAACTGTAACAATTCCTTTTGATCACTCTATTTTTTTAATTAAAAGAAACAATAAAATAGTTCATATTTAATCATAACGATAATTAATTTTGCAATAGAGATTTTTTATCATTAGTCAAATTTGACATGCTATTTACTGTTGTTTTTAATAACTACAGGTGAGTCATAAATAATTGTAGGATAAATATCTACATAAATAACACCAAGTTTTAAATTGATAAATAAATTATCATCGAAAAACATGTAATACTCGATCTGTTTGGAATCAGATACTGTGACTCACACTGCATGTTCCTATTTGATTAATGAATAAAAGTTGTCGAAATGTTTTAGACTACTGAATACAAAAGAAACATAAACATTCAAGTCATTGAAATATAATTTTCAATCGTGCTCATTTTTTTGTTAGGTTGCATGTTTTGTTAAAATTTACCAATTTAATAGACACTATTTTAGTAAACAATAATGCGATTATAATTCGTGATAATGGCACTTAATGTAAATATAAACTTAAGTGAAGGAAAGTCAGAGAAAAGAGAAAAATTTCGTGTGATCATCAAGAACTTAACTTTAACGGCCAGGTCCTTTACTGATGTGAAACTTTCTCTGATTCTTGAATACATATACAACAATGTACATATTCACATAATACGTCGTAGTTGTAATAGATGGCGGCTGAGTCGTAGACGAAACTTACAGCAGGAAGTATCTTCCATAAACTTTTAGTTTTCAAGTTATATGTTTGTAAATGACAGAAAACGAAAGCTGTTCATCGGCTCATCAATATTATTACATCCGGCAGTCTGACTACAGCTCTTAAACAAGAAATTTAATTTGATATAATTTCAGCTCATATTTTGCACTTATATTTTGTACACTGGAAAGCCGATCGTATCGAAGTATGAAGTAGGCAATTATCTAGAATCTGAGGCCCGGAAATATAAAGAGCCCGTATAATTATTACAGAATTTTAATTATCTTTAACACTTTATATATTCATACAATATATTTGTGTCTTAAAAGTAAAGTTAGATTTATAGTTTACATAGCATAACGTAGCCATAACATAACGAAAATATAAATAAACGCAAGTCCATACACCACTTTATAGTTCATTTACATAGCATAATATAACATAATATGACATAAGAAATGACCAAATTTCATTGTTATGTTCTTTCGCGAATCCTCGGTTATTATCGGCATCTGTCTGACAATTGTTTGTTTATATGTGTCAAAAAGTTAAACAATTTTGGTTTATTATTCTGATTTTAAGCTACATTCACAAATCGAAATTAGTTTTTGTTTTAAGTTTTCCATTTTTGTTTTAATAACCTTGTAGACATGTTATCTTATACAGTCATTCACAAATCAGTATTTAGTTTTGGTTTTAACACAAAAGTTTGCAAACTACAAACTTATGTTTTAGTTTTACGTTTTATACTTAGGAATAGACCAATAGGACGAAGCGTAGAATGATGTAGTGATATATACTTGTCTCTTTCTATCATCCTTCGCATTGACGATAACCTAAGTTTGTTTTTATTCGAGTGTCAAAATGAATGAAAATAAAAACAAGATTTTAATACCTACTTTCTTATTATAATATTTACCTTGCTCTTCCAAAAAATGCGAAAGTAAACAAACAACATATGACAGCATGTGTAACTTAGCACATATGACAGTTGCATTTACTGTATTACCGATCTTCTAAAATTTATGATAGATGTCACTACTAACTAAAATCGACAAAAGCAAAACTATTTATGAATGGCACCTAAAAACACACTAAAACATAAATCGTAAAACAAAAACTAATTTCGATTTGTGAATGTAGCTTTACTCTTTCATCTACTTTGTTTTTTCATTTTTATGGGTTACGTCAAACTAGTGTTAATATTGATATGAACCAAATTTAAATAGTTGGAAATATTGTACCAGCTTAATATTAGTGCATACATACATGAGTTTTTATATTTTGGGAAAACAATTTAAGGGTATATATTATATAACGTACTGCTTACAGAACAAAAATAATTTTTCTAAATTCGCAAAATTATGGTGGTTTGTAAGTAAATATTTTTAGTACCACTGGTTTGATAGTTATTTATAATATATTAATAACGAAATTATAATTAAAAAATAAATATATCATCACAACTTTACTCCATTACTGGGCATGGCACTCTGCATTTGCAGATCTCGGTAAGTCATATATTTTATGCGCAGGAAGTACTGTCACCAGCCGTCATATCACGGCCTCTAATGATATTAGTGGAGGTAGGGTCAGGAGAGTAATATTAATTTGGTGAAAATTATGTATCGGTTATGGGAATCTTACCCGGATATTTAAATCCACAATCCGACTTAATACCACTGAGCCACGTCACCTACCCCATAGAACATCAGATAAATGACTGTTTGTGGCAGTGACACTAAAAATATATACTTCAAGAACCATGTTCATAATTATGCTACTTTTGAAAATAGTTATTTGTGTACCTAGAGCAGAAAGTAGTCTATTGCCGCTCGCGCATGGAGAGACTACCGTATCGTCGGACGTAAACCCAAATGAATTAAAATTTGCTCGTTTAAAAATAAATTTGTGTAAAATTAATTATTTTTCATACTGAACTAGAGGCGTCAAAAATTATTTACTACTAACTAATATTCTCTCTAAAATGTATTACTGGGCAATTACCTATTAGCTCTGGAATAATGGTCCAACCAATTTTGTAAGGCGATCAGAATTTTTAATTTTTTTTTAAAGATACCAGAATGATACGTCCATCATAAATCTGAAATAACTATTTCGTTCGCTCCTTCGTTAAAGTTTCTTGTTACTTAAATAAATTGTGTATAAGTGCAGGTCTAATGCCTATGTTGAAATTTTCAAAAACATTTAAGGCTCCAAAGATACTAATATTTGAAAACTGATTTCATCCCGGGAACAACATCCTAATTTATTGTAGGTAAATTACAAAAAAAAAATTGTGAATGAACATGCTAAGTACTTTCACAGTATGAGTAATGTCCAAAGTCATCTACATCTACGTCGTGTTTCATTTGTTTCACGTTGCGTTCATTTGTATCCCTGATAGAGCAACCGTCGTCTGCGGTTAGCGATTCTAGGATCCTGATAGGGGAAAGAGGACAGGGGAAACCAGGCAGTGGCGTAATGTAACCACCCGGTATTTTATCGCTTATTTCTGCCAATGTTACTGAGAAATCATTTGCCAATGTGGCGGTTAAATTGTTTAGTTTTGGACGCAGTAGTTTAACTTCTTTGTTTCCTTTGTTGTTGTAATATTTGTGTAAATTAAAAACCTACATATACATTGCATAAACTTTCTTGTTTAATAATAGAAAATTTTGAACGTGCTTCAAGAATTTCGTTTCTACAGTTATGGTCATAATCTTGTTAGATCTTTGATTCCGTTACTATTTGAACCATCTATAGAATTTGAATTTCCTTTATAGTTAAAGAGGTAGGGTGCAAAATGATGCCTCATTTTTTCCAGTGACAGAAATGGATTTTTTCATAAATCATGTCATGATAAACATGAAAAAAAGAAAATTTGATTTGAGAACGGGTGGCAACTATAGATGGCGCCGATTTTAACGGTTGTTGTTGATCCCTTCACCAGTTCACGTCCTGTATTCATCGTGAACAAGTAGCAATATGTCATACAACACCATAGAAATTGCTTATTTTGACCGGTTTTGTCGCGCATGCGTCACCGGCCAAAACTACTGTCTTCCATTTTTATTACTTAATTATACCAAAGTCTATAATTTAAATTGAAAATTAGCCTGTAAATAATATGTCAACAACTACCCTTAAAATCGGCGCTATCTACAGTTGGCACCCCAAATCTAATTTTCTTTTTTTCTTGTTTATCATGACATAATCTATTAAAAAATCCATTTCTGTCACTGGAAAAAATTAGGCATCATTTTGCACCCTAGCTCTCTAAGTATTATTGATTCTAATAATTAATATAATATAATGTATCACTCTTCTCTAACTAAAGAAGTTTCTCTAAAAATTATGAATTAGATAAAGAGATACTCATATAAATTAATAAGAAAAAATGCAAGACGTCTCTTTGGTTACTAATAAGGATATCTAAACCAAAAATGAGTTAAGTATTTGACGCACTGAATAAAATTTAGTGCTCGTTTCTAAGTAAAGAGACTTCTCCAAAAATACCAAAATAAAGGAAAACAATAATTATTTAACAAGAATTAGATATATGTCTCCATGGTTACTAGTGACGTAAGATAAAGGCAAGTACTGAAACAGCATTATCTGTAGCTGTATGCCATTTGCCACTTGGCTCCCTTAAATCAGTTCAGTTAAATTAGATTACATGACAAATTAACTAAATTAAGCAAACTGATGCACTTATTGGAGTGAATTACTTCAAAGTAAAATAGAATAAGTAATTCTAGAACTGGAAATAAAGTCAGCGAAGCAATCCAGCAAAATAAATAAGTGATCTGATTCAGTAAATGTAAGTTAGATCTGATCCAACTGGCAAATGGAATACGCCTTGTGTAATATAATTAATTTCTATAACTAGTAAATATGTATGTACCTAAATATGTATACTGAACTGATCAAAATAAGGAGATAATTGTCTATTTAGTGAGGTACTTAATAGGATTAACTTTAATCTAACAGAACATTTAAATATTTTTCTTTGAACTAGCCTCTTTTATATTTACAAATTTCTTATAATATCCTTTTCTAATTACCTACAGTACTTTTATTTTGCCGTTAGATTTTGTTTATTTTACCCAAGTTTCTATGATTTAAATAAAGTGATCACTGATCAGTAAATTAGTTACCTTTATTCACTCCTTAGTCAACAGATTATAGATAAAGGTATAAATTGAAAGAAATGAAGTTGTGTACTAGAAAGGCTAAAGAAGCTTAGAAAAAAAATAGAATATGAAGTGGAAATTTGAATCTAGAACTACAGAAAATAATGGCGAAATGTTTTGTATGGAGTGATACGATGTACGGGCGTGAGACATGGACAGTAATAAAAAAAAAATAGGGTGATGCCATTAAGTGGTCTGATTGAGTTAGTAACGAACAAGTGTTGGAAAAAGTAGGAGAAAAGAGGACACCTTTTGCGACAATTTTGAAAAGGAAGGGAATGTGGTTGGGCCATGCGTTGAGACGGAATACTATAATAAATTATGTAATAGAAGGGGATAGTAGAAGGACAAGGTAAAAGGGACAGGAAGCGGAGGAAGATGGTAGACGACCTGAAAGAAGGAAGAAGTTATGATGAAAATGAAGAGGCTGGCTATGAATAGAAGAAGTTGGAGAAGGCATTTAGGACCTACTTCAAGCAGATAACTATTGATGATGATGAATTGAAAAAAAATGAAAATATAGGTTTTCAAAAGATACCGAAATAATGTAGCAATGCATTTAAATAAATAAAATACAAATTACATGTGGAAAAATTTCTATATATTTATAATAAACAATATAAATAAATATATAATATTCTGTTGAGTACTAGATTACCAGGTTATTACCCTTTAGTTGCAAAATTTATTAAACATCATATTTTGGTCATGAATTGTGGTTAACATTTGTCGAAATGCGATACAAGTATAATTCTTTTTAAACTAGGAAGTTAGATAAAAATTCTCCCGGAGCCAATTCGGAACCGGGAATCTCTTGCGTCATAAATTTTATCCTAATTTCATAACGAAAATAAAAGTTGTCTTTTTAAGATATATTGAAAACAGAAATGACAGAAAATCATTACAATAACACTGTACATAAAACAGATGGAATTACATAGGTACTCATGTTACATTTCGAACAAACCTATTATTATTATTACAACCGTGTAAAACAAAAAACAATGAACAATTGAAAAACTAGAATTATCTTAAATTGGTCTAATTTTATATTTCTTCACGGAATTACGGAAATGATGACAGTTTGTACACAATAAACATGGATATATATATTTATCATTAAATTTTCAATATTAAATCCGTTGATTTTTTCTCTACAATGAATCATTTATTTTTGAGGAAGTTAAAAATTATATCGTTGCATCATAATAATAACTGAATTTAATTATTTTGTTTCCTGTAAAATTTAAACTTTTAAACAAATTCACACCAAAGATTTTCCTAGAAAAAAGGATTAAATCCCGGAAATGTAAAAATAGCATGCTTATTAACAATGCACATTAAAATTATGTTATTATTAATTCTTTCCTGTTTCATTTTCTCTGAAAAGCAATTAATAGCTTATTGCTAATATTTATTGAATGTTATTAATTATGCAATAGAATTCATTGTAATGTTGCGGTTTTTCTCAAATTAATAGAATATCCGTAAAAAATTCTGCGTGTTTGTATCTCATGGAAGATCTCTCGTGGCCTATCGGGCGATCTTCAAGCCGGCAACATAATTATTAGTTGGCAAAAACTAATCTTTTTAGATGGATACCACGTTTAGAAATATAATTAATTTTGAGGCGTTATACTATAATCGGTTGGTAGAGAAATTCTTTAATATTGGTTATCAATAGGTTTATAATTGCTTTTCTGTTTGCTAATGATTATAAGATATTACAGATTCAGTAAAAATCATAAAACATTTATTGCAAAATAATAAGAAAATAATATAAAATTTACAAATAATATTCATAGAAGAAACAGTGGCAGTTGGACTTTTATAGTTCTCGGTAGATATACAAGGTGTTTCTATAGCTATCCGTGAAACATTAGTGGGTTATATAATTTGGTATACCTACAGCTTATAGAATAAAATAGTAATAATATACAATATATATATATATATATATATATATATATATATATATATATATATATATATATATATATATATATATATATATATATATATATATATCATCACGCCTTCTACTTATTACTGGGTGTGGCACTCTGCCGAAGCAGATCTTGGTAAGTGATATATTTTGCGCATGAAGTGCGGTTACCAGTCGTCAAATCACGGCTCCCAAAGATGTTAGTGGTGGGGAAGCCACAGGGGTAGTTTTTGATATTATGAAAATTGTTTGTCGCCTGTGGGAATCGAACCAATGTTCTCAGGATCCACAGGCCGACTTCATACCACTGAGCTAGTATATTATTTTATAAGGAGCTAAAGTATACTTTTTGTAGCAAATCTGTAGATATTGAAAACTACAGATGAGGTACAAAATACAATTTCATTCCACATAAAATATGCTATTTTTTCTTCAATCGCCGAAATATTTACCCAATTAAACATGTTTATACACAACCGGGCCGAAAATAATGTGTTTTATCCCTAAAAAGCGGACTTAAACATTTCTTTTCGGCCATAGGGCAAAAAAAAAATTCCTATGGATACATAAATAAAATTTTTCTTTATTGTGAATACTTGATTTTGCAAAATGTCATTTTTGACGTATAACCTATGTACATATTTTAATATTTTGAACATATAATTAAATGTTAGTTTGTTGTGCATAAAATATTGTATGTACGTCGGGTGAAATTAGCGTTTCCTGGCTCTGAGCTTGTTATTAGCCACGGGCCAGAAACGCCTGTTTTCACCCTTGGTACATAAATAACTATTATGGCACATAATTAGACGCAAATTTTGTTCTATAATAAGAATATCAAATTATGTAACCTATTAAATTTTCATAATTTCAAAAAACTATCCCTGTGACTCCTCCACCACTAACATCTTTGGGGGCCGTGATTTGACGACTGGTAACCGCACTTCACGCGCAAAATATATCACTTACCGAGATCTGCTTCGGCAGAGTGCCACACCCAGTAATGGGTAGAAGGCGTCGTGATATATTTATTTTATTTTGTATTAAAGTTTCGTGCGTAGGTATAGAAAAACCCTGTATACGAGTACTGATATACTATAAAGTAATGTAAAAACATTATTATTGATTTGTGTATAATTTTTAACATACTAATAAACAGTTGAAGTCTAAATAATTTAATTAGTGTGTATATTATATTTAATAGTAAATAACATTACAATATATACATACAATTATATACATTTTAAAAATATTTAGAATATTATTTGCCATTGTATATTTTCTGTTGTCAAACGATTTTAAATTATTTTATAGAAAAATACTACAAATAAATGTTACTGGGAATTTCATTTTATAGAATTCTTATATAACGAATTTATATCTAATGTAATTTAGAACTGTTTGATACTAGAAAATAAACGATACGTAATTTTCAAGGTAATTTGAAAATGTAGAAACCGCAGCACCCATAAATATAGTGTAGAAGGTGCGTTACAAAACTTTTTTGTATACAATTAAAAGTTTTTGTTTTTTTGATCATTATTTTCTCAAAGTTTATGTTACTTGATTAGATAAAATATTTCTTAAAACAAAGATGATTCCAAATTTAATTAAAATATTTTTCAGATTAAGTAATAATACTTGTAAAAATTAGTAGATTGTAAATACTCCAGATTTTTATTTTTTCACAAAGTGGTGTGACTTATACCGAAAAATGTATTCAAGCATTACTATTTGATAAATTAGTAAGCGGCTTAAGTTTTCAAAAGTAGCTTTCTCATAATTAATTAGTCGGTTCGCTTTCGTATCTGTAGGAGCTACTGAAATTTCCAAAGAATGCGCTAATCTGAAGAGATTCATGAGATCTGTTCTTTGCTTAAGTTTTTTAAATTAATCCTGCTTTTAAATTTGCGCAAAATTCTTACAACATAATTAATCGCTTACGAAAAATATGTGTTTTATGGTTAGAAAAAACTATGCAGAGAGACATCTTTTTAGATAGATAAAACAGATAACTTATTTGGCAGATAATTGGAAAAATATCGCGTCGAAATCACAGCATAATTTTTTTTCAACTATATTTATTAGTAAAAATGTGGTTTGTATTTTTAGAATCTGAACAAATATATTTATTTCATTCAATGCTGGATTATAGCATAAGCTGACTATAGCTTAGGGCCCCGCGGAAATTGTAAAAAAATTAAAAAACAATAATGAAAATTTTTCTGAGTAAAAAAAAAAACGAAATGAAGAAACTACTGGAATATATAAGTTTGCGTATGTCTAACTGCTGGTCATTTCTAAAGGTCGACAAGAATTAGTAGATTTTGTAAAAAAGGTGAACAATTCGCGCTATTAACACTTTATCTTCGAAGTGTAGTGCAGTGTCTAGTATCCCATAAGTGATCTCTCTATCGGCTACAGCATACTAGAGATGGGAATTCTAGTTCATTTGAGTGAACTAGTTCATTCATTCTCGTTCACCAAAAAGATTAGTTCACCGAACTAGTTCAATCACTTTCGTTCACGAAATTTTGAAGACTATGATGAACGGAAATCGTATTGTATTGTGATTCACGAGCGAGAACAAGTGAACTTTTAGGATCTGGTTCTAGTATAACTTGACAGCAGACAGCAGAAGCAGAGCGGTGATCATAGCAACGACCACAAACGAATGAAGTATGAGTCTCGTTCACTCGTTCACTTGTTCTCTGCTCTCCGCTATCGATTCGACCTCATCGGCCGTGCCGCCGTGGTGGTGAATCATATCCGAATAGTTCGCAGTGAACTAGTCTTTAATAAACTCACGAACTAGTTCATTTCGTTCACTATAAGTAATAGTTCATATGAACTAGTTCGTTCACGAACTACACACCTTTACAGCATACCTCCTCCACTCAGGAAAGTTTCGCGCGCTCGGCATGGGAGGTTATACGTCAGTGCCGTACTGACAGAATTGATTTCGACCAAATCAACGTATATACAATTCATTTTATATGTCATAAAATAATTATATTCTGAATATACAATGGTACTAATAGTGTCAATATTCATTTACTTATTTTCCTCCCAATAACCTTCTCTTCTCTTTTCAATTGTACCGTTTAAAAACAATTCTACACACAATTATAAATGATTTGCAAACGAGATTACTTTATTCTATGAATAAAGACTAATTTTTTTGAAACGGGGGAGGCCACAATCTGTTGTACTTAGGGCCTCTCATAGTGTTAACCTAGTCCTGCTTTTATTCTATTGAAATAATTTTTTTAAATATCTAATATATATGTATGTATTTTTGCGAAAGTATTTAATTAAAAAGTAGTTTCTGATTCGGTAAAATAAACTCGAATATCAAATGGTGAAATACTTATGCTAGGGATAATAATTGTTTATTTCATAAATGATACAAAAATGTGAATTACCAACATGTTAAAACCCGCGCGGAAAATAAATAAATACGTTTCATAATTAGAACTAGGAAACAAAATTGAAATACACGCTATAATTTTCGTTATAAATTCACCAATGTCACAATACCAATAAAATTGCGTAGCATAATTGTACAAATATAGAAAATAATAAAAGATAGGAAATGAAATAATATTTACTTGCAGCAGGTACCTCTCTTTATGCTATTCGATAAATTTTACTATTTTACTGCATAATTATTGGAAATGTTATTAAATAGACATAAAAGAGTTACGAAATTGACGGCTTTTTCAGTAGCTATAAGATAGTCTTGCTGTTTTATTCGAAATTACTTACTAGTGTTTCCTTAGTTTATGGACAGTTAAATGTGGCGGTACGCAACGAAGAATGTAACCAATTTTACTTAGTTTAGTTAGCAGTAAGAAGTGATTTTACGCAATGAGATACTTCATATAATGCAGATTTTGTTAAGCCGTATAATTTTGTGTCATACAATATTTGAAATGTTACAAATAAATAAATTGATGGTGTACTTGAGGGTGAGAGAATGCGTCGAAAACCTGGACATAAATGGATGAATATGATTGAAGGTTTGTTACTTGAATGAAAGGTTGTGAGTGCAAAGATTAATCGAGCGCGTATGAATGGAATTTTGAATGTAGATGGAACTAAAATGGTGTTTCAAATTAGGAATGTTTGCCGAAGACATAAATCTAATGAATAAATGAAATATTGAAAATAATCAGTAATTATAATTGGTTTACAGGCTTTTTCTATATTTTATTAGCTGCAAATTGTAATTTGTTGGATTTTAAGCTTATGATAAAAAATGTTTAAAACTTTTATTTACGTTTTAATGCAACGTTTCGCCCTAGGTTGTAGGAATAATCACGATCAATTTTACATAATGTGTTATAAATTATTAAAATTAGACTTCAATATAAAATTTTTAATCGATAAATCGTATAGAAAGTGATCAGTTTTCAATTACTATAAAATTTTAAAAAGTATTTGTCTCCTTGGAGATAATTTAAAATTGAACAATATAACTGTATTCCATTTGCCACTTGGTTCACTTAAATCAGTTCAGATAAATTATTTAACATGATTAAATGCACTGAATTAAGCAATTTGATGCACTTATTGGGGTGAATTACTTGATAGTATATTAGAATAAGTAATTCTAGCATTAGAAATAAAGTCACCGAAGTAATCTAGCGAAATAAATAAGTGATCTGGTTCAGTAAATAGGCGTATTCCATTTGCTATTTGGATCAGATCTAACTTACATTTACTGAACCAGTTCGCTTATTTATTTCGCTGGATTACTTCGCTGACTTTATTTCTAGTACTAGAATTACTCATTCTAATTTACTTTGAAATAATTCACCCCAATAAATGCATCAGTTTGCTTAATTCAGCTCATTTAGACATATTGTCTAATTTATCTGAACTGATTTTAGTGAACCAAGTGGCAAATGGAATACAGCTAATGTAAGTTAGATCTGATCCAAACGGTAAATGCAATACGCCTTATGTTACGAAAATTTTGACAGAATCGAGAGAATCGGAGTTCATATTCCACTCTAGTTAATTATATATATGAAGCAGCAGACTATAGTTCGGTGAGACTGGACCCTGTACTGTAATTGGGATTAAGTTCCTGTTGCAGTAGAATAAATAAATAAATAAATTATTGATTGTGTTTAATACTCCAAAAATATGTTATTGCCTTGATTTAAATTTAAAACAACTGGTGTTTAAATGTTCACTGATTGTTTGAAGGATTCAATGGTCTGAACTTACGTTTGATGGGATTTAGTATGATTGTCATTTTGAGAACTGAGATAAAAGATGAAAGTTCTCCATCCTTTTAGTGCTTTAGTTTAGTTCTTAAAAGGCAGATTTATAAAGCGGATTAACGCTAATACCAATTTTAATATTATCTATAACTCTAATTATTATTATCTAAGTAAATACTTATTAATCAATCAAATTAAATTAGGTTGTCATCATAATTTGAATCTGGGACCTTACTTCAATTTATCCCTTTAACTTAAGCCTGTGGATCTTAACTTTCACAGGCTCAGTAGATAAAAGCGAGGTAAAACTTGCGTTTCTTAATTAGCAAGCAAGAGGTCGTGCGTTCAAATCTCACTGACTTCTACTTATATCCAAAAAATACGATTGTGTCTGAGTGGTTCGGATTCCACTATAAGCTGTAGGCCCCCTGTACTGTAATTGGGATTTACTTCCTGTTGTGCAGAGTAATAAAATAAATAAATTAATTAATAAATAAACTTATAACCAAAAAATCTGTTTAATTACAGTTGTACAACATACAGTTTTCTATCATCTTATCAATATCGGATTCATAATGCGTATTTTCTAGAAAACAATATAAAAATCATCATGAATTGTGTAATATCCACACACATTAGTATTCTATCTTGTGATTGCTCGCTGGTTGTTGTTGCAAAGTCCACCTCTGTTTGTGTTGTGGCTGTGGCGTTGTGGACGTTTGCGGTGTTGTTTTCTCTACCGAGGCAGCAGGTACGGGTACAGGCTACGAGCTGGTTCTCCTTGGAAGCTCACGGAAGTCCCGGACACCCGGACTCAACGGACGTAGACAACAACAGAATATATCGTTGAGGAAATTATGATACAGAGGCCGCAGAATTATTAGTCTCTTAACTATCTTCATTATTATCTTCGATCAGCTGTCGTTACAAGTTCTTTTATTTTTTCTCATATTTTCTATAAATTATACTCCGGATCATGTATAGAATACTTAAGTGAATAGGTAAGAGTGAGATTGAGAAAAATGATGTTAGAAAAGTAGGTATTTGATTAATGAGATTATTTGGGCAAGTGAATGTTTATTTATTTATTTATTTATGCTACTCTATAAATGGGGTAGGTGACGCAGTGATATCAAGTCGGCCTGTGGATCGAAAAAAATATTTTGACATTAGCCAGAAAAATATTAGATGCATAGCAACAGTGTAATCTGTCATAGGCGTATTCCATTTGTCATTTGAATCAGATCTATCTTACATTTACTGAACCAGATCACTTATTTATTTCGTTGGAATACTTCGCTGACTTTATTTCCAGTAACTAGAATTACAGATTCTAATTTACTTTGAAGTAATTCATCCCAATAATTCATTGCTTAATTTAATTCATTTATGTGAAATTTGACAAATGGCCTTGGGGATCCTCAAAATTGGAAAGGAAATAAATAACGTATTTATTTCATAACAATTGTTGGAAACCAACCTCCATGTGGAGATGTTGTTATTTTTATGTCTTTGACATGATTTTGTTGGCATATATAATTGTGAGTTTTTTACTCTTATTATATGATTTTATACGTATAACATCTGCAAGCTTTGTTTGTTTTTTGGTGAGTTGATAAGACTTTTTGAATGGTTTTTAATATTTTAATGTGTCATATATTAATTGTATCGTTTTTTGTATTCAGCTGATGATGGATCGAGTATCGATCCGAAACGTTCAAATTATAATTGTTATGAAATAAATACGTTATTTATTTCCTTTCCAATTTTGAGGATCCCCAAGGCCATTTGTCAAATTTCACAAGAATTTTTGGATCCAATTTAACCTCACTATTAATTCATTTAGTCATTTGTCGAATTTATCTGGACTGATTTTTGTGAACCAAGTGATAAGTGGAATACAGCTATAGTTGACGAAATAGCATAATATACAGAGGAACCGTGTCATCCTTCCCGCTCCGTTGCTACCGAATGGAGTTTGCCTTTTTTTCATTTATTACCTCTGAAAGATATGGGGTGGCTAGCTCAGTGGTATGAAGTCGGCCTGTGGATCCGGAAAACCCTTGTTCGATTCTCACAGCCGACAAACATTTTCACCACATTAAAATTACCCCTGTTACTCCTCCACCATTAATATCTTTGGAGGCCGTGATTTGACGGCTGGTAACCGCACTTCACGCGTATAAATATATCATTTACCGAGATCTGCTTCGGCAGAGTGCCACACACAGTAATGGGTAAAATGTGTGATGATTTATTTATTTATTTATATTTTTTACTCTATACAACATGAACTTAATCCCAATTACAGTTCACGGTAAGGGCTCACCGAACCGCAGTTCATATAATTTCAGCTTGAGTAGAATTCAAACTCGGGATCTACGGATTCGAATGCCGTAACGCGACCCACTGTTGGTGAATGTTGAATGAACGATTGGTAAAACAGGTGTATAATGATGAAGTTGTGAATGAGAGATCTACGAATAAATTGATGGATTTGAACGAAACATTTCGAGTGGGAAGAATAAACGAGTTAGTATGAAATGACTTATGTATGTGTGTGAAGCAAAAGTGGTATGGCAGGCATGTTTGGCTAAAATTAATTGCAGAATGAATCTATTGAAATGTTTAGGTAATGTTTCTAGGGTTTGTGCTACCTCATTTGAAGGAGCTTAGCTAGATGTATCACCAAAACGAGCCATAGGCGTTTAACATAGAAAAAAAATTAAGTGCACATTGCTTTCCAAATTATTTTAGACAAAAATGCTTCAAATGAAAGTTATAGAGCTTAAAATTCCGAATCTAAATTTATTTTCCGTATTCAAAATAATATTTACATAACTTTGGAAACCTATGGAAAGTTTGATTTTGTGCACTAGTGCGCAAAGTATTGAAAAAAAACACCCATTTTATATTATTCTAAATTTTGACTATTAAAACGCTATTTGTACTTATATACATATATATATTTTTTTTATGGGATGGCTAGCTCAGTGGTATGAAGTCGGCCTGTGGATCCTGAGGTCCCTGGTTCGATTCCCACAGGCGACAAATTTTCATAATTTGAAAAAGCTATCCCTGTGGCTCCTCCACCACTAACATGTTTGGGGGCCGTGATTTGACGGCTGGTAACCGCACTTCACGCGCAAAATATATCACTTACCGAGATCTGCTTCAGCAGAGTGCCACATCCAGTAATGGGTAGAAGGCGTGATGATATATTTATATTTTATTTATACATATATTTTAAGGAATTTATAAAAGAAGTAGAGATATTAGCTTATGACGCCATCAAATAGACATATTTTAACAAACTTTACGAGAAAAAATGAACAATTTGTTTTCAAATAACAAATGTCAATTCATGGCATACTTAAGTGTCAATATAAAATCAGGCTTCAAATTTAATAAATTTCCTCATTGTCCATCATAATTTTTGCTCGTTACAAAAAGCATTGTACAAAACTCGTGCGCGAAGACGCCATTTGCACCATTCGCGCAAATTAAAGCACAAGTCTTCGCGCACTAGTTATGTAAATAGCTATTGACACATTGAAGTTTTATTTTATTTAAAAGTAAGTTTTTAATATCAATCTGTAAATTTTGCATTATTTTTAAAAATTTATTAAAAATGGAAAATTAGTCACATGGAGAAAAATGACAAATAATTATTCATTAGAAAGTTTGATAGAAAAACTTAATGCATTTGTTTGTAATTTTGTTTTAACTTCATGGTTAACAGTAATGAAATTGTAATTTTAATACTTAATTTCTGCTGTTACAAAAGACAGAAAATAAATTTAGTTTATTGATTTAGATGTAGAATTTTAAGCTCTACAGTTTTTATTTGAAGCAATTTTATCTTAAATTATTTGGGAAGCAATGCACACGGAAAATCTGTTTTCCCATGTTAAAAGCCTATGACTCGTTTTTCTTGATACACCCAGTTGTATGAAATAATACTTGTAGAACTGATTTACCTAAATATAAACTATGGTATTTAGTATATACATGCAGTTACATTTTAAATTCGGTTAAAATGTTAAATAAAGGCCGCGCATAAATGTACCTATTGCCTAAGTGAATCCGAAAATGATCTAGTATGTTGTTAGCTGATGCAGTTGTATTACAGTATCAATTTTGTTGTATTGACGCAAATGTTGTTTTGTTAACCGGAAAAAGTAAGACCTAATTTGACAATCTGTTGTACTTTGTCCATCCTGAATTGCAGGGGAATTACACGTGATATTTCCAATATGTTATTAAATTTAGAAACTATCCAAACAGGAGCGGATGTTTTTGAGCACGTAAAAATATAGTGGTGTCAATATCTCTATAGTGTATCGCACATACAAAGTTAAAAGTACTACACATGGTTTTACACTGGTGTTTATTATCAGTGTACCCTGACGTATGTGTTTTGTTTGTTTGAAACAATATTTTGACATTAGCCAGAAAAATATTAGATGCATAGCAACAGTGTAATCTGTCATAGGCGTATTCCATTTGCCATTTGGTTCACTTAATCAGTTCAGATAAATTAGACAACGTGATTAAATGAACTGAATTAAGCAAACTGATGCACTTATTAGAGTGAATTACTTCAAAGTAAATTAGAATAAGTAATTCTAGTACTGGAAATGAAGTCAGCGAAGTAATCCAGCGAAATAAATAAATGATCTGGTTCAGTAAATGTAAGTTAGATCTGATCCAGATCACTTATTTATTTCGTTGGAATACTTCGCTGACTTTATTTCCAGTAACTAGAATTACAGATTCTAATTTACTTTGAAGTAATTCACACCAATAATTGCATCAGATCGCTTAATTCAGTTCATTTGGTTATTTGTCGAATTTATCTGGACTGATTTAAGTGGATCAAGTAACAAATGGAATACAGCTATAGTTGATGAAATAGCATAGAGTGGAACCATGCCATCCTTCCCGCTCCGTGTGCTGCTATCGAATGGAGTTTGCCTTTTTTTTCATTTATTACCTCTGAAAGATATCTAATATTAAGAAATAGTATAACATATAATTTAGTACTTACATTTAAAGGTCATTATGGGGTGGCTAGCACAATGGTATGAAGTCGGCCTGTGGATCCTGAGAACCCTGGTACCCTAGATTCGATTCCTACAGGCGACAAACAATTTTCATAATTTCAAAAACTACCCCTATGGCTCCTCCACCACTAACATCTTTGGGGGCCGTGATTTAACGACTGGTAACCGCATTTCACGCGCAAAACTTGCCGAGATCTGCTTTGGCAGAGTGCCACACCCAGTAATGGGTAGAAGGCGTGATGATATATTTATTTTATTTATTTTTTATTTATTTAAAGGTACATTCACATAAGTGTTAAGGTTTAAGATTTAAGTGTAAGAAACGGTTTTGCGATGTAACATTCACAGAAGTTACATTTTGGTTTAGTTAATTGAAAGACTTGCAACACTTTTAAGAAGAGAGTCAAAGCATTCTGTTTCTGTTCCCGAAATTTATCATACCGATAACGATTGCAATAGTTTATAATAAATAGCCTTGCTTACAATTTACTCTTATTATTATTGTATTATAGGATGCGGGCACTCACGTGACAATGTGACGTTTTGTGACGTAAAAACAGCTGTTTGGGCTGCGATCACTCCGCCACCTTACAAATTGAACTATTTTATTTGGGACGAGATTTGAAAAGAACCGTTGTTTTCAAATATCGTCACAAAAAATAGTTCATATTGTAGATGACGCAGTGATCGCAGCCCAACAAGATTTGAAAAGAACCGTTCTTTTCAAATCTCGTCCCAAAAAATAGTTCATTTTGTAGGTGGTGGAGTGATTGCAGCCCAAACAACTGTTTTTACGTCATGAAACGTCACATTGTCACGTGAGTGCCCGCATCCTATTGTGTTACATTAAATAATACAACATACAAAACATTTGACAATAGTTTTATTTTTTTTCAATATTTTCGTTGTTTCCTAATATTTCCAAAAAATATAATTCCAGACATATTGATCACTAGGTATACGTATAATTTTCAGAAATAAATTAGAAATGAGATTTATTATTCTCTTGATAGATATCACTTTAAGGCCACTAATATCAAATCATAGTTACCATGTGTTTGACTTTACTTTCCTTTTCTAGGAAAGAAAAGTTTACTTTCTTCCCTAGGGATAAAAGGTCTCAATTTCAATTGAGGAAAGAAAATTGTACTTTCTGGCATGCAGGCAGCATAAAGTTATATGGGTAACCATGGGACTGTGTTTATAGTTAGACTTCCACCTAAGGAATGGCGCTAATAGTCTTTATGTGAAGACAACCATTTTAGGTAAGTACAATATCGGCAATTATTGGTTACTAGATTGTTCCTGTAGTAGTCATTTGTATGTATTTCAAATTTTTTAATCTGTCAAATATCCAATTAATTTTTATTTGTGAAATAATTTCATATAAATAATGTTATCAACTAATAACAATTGTCGGGTAAAAAACTGCACTGCTACTGGTAAGTAAGTGATCATATAATAAATAATATGTAGATGAGGAAGTCATAATATATTTTCAAGTGCACAAGAATTGGATAAAACTGCGATTGAAACAGTTCAAATTATAAATAAATTGTATACACGAGGATAGTTTAATAAATGTTTATATTGAATTTTTATTTTACGTAGTTTAAATAAATATAAAGTAATAATAAAAATTAAAAGTTGCCTAAATACGCATACCGGGTTGCCTATATACATGACTTTAGTTAGACTTTCACTACTCAGATGGCGCAAAATTCAGTCCCAGTGCGTAACATGGCAGTTTCTTATCTATAGTAGTATATTATGATCTGTGTTGGCATGTTTGAGAAAATTATATCAAAGTTTTCACAGTTCATAGAAACAAAATCTGTAAGCATTTTGCTGTTTCCTACGCTACCTAGGTTACTCGTTAAAGTTAACATAATTTGTAGATACATAACAAAATTATAACTTAGTTTACATTTTTGCCGGGAGTATGGCCTTGGTCATATCGCACATTTGTATATTTTCCTTAACATGTGTAACAAAGCACGTTAAACGTAAAACTTTCCTCTAAATTGGTAATAGAATTAATTATAATCTTAGTTCCGTATTTTTCTTAATTGTGATTGATGTGGTAAACATTTAACTATCAATTTTGTTTACTAATTCCAAAATAAGCGATTATATCTTTTCCATGAAGTTTCATCGTATAAATTTCTAGAAATATATTAACCACAATGATAGATTATGCTAAACTACATATCATATGTATGCATGCACGCAATCGGAATAAAAGCGCTGCAGACATTTTTCCAAAAATAACAAAGGAAATATCACATAAATATAGATAACTGGACGCCACTTCCGTCAAAATATTTTTATAAATGATTTAATTGAATAGTTTATTAATTGCATTTTATTTAATAAATTTGACGTCTGCGTTTTATCAAACCAGGAAAAATTGATTACACTATATTTGTTTATTTCATACATAATTTCTTATTAAACGAATTGAAATTGATTTTGATATTAATTCTACAACGGGAAAAATACGGTAAGCTCAGTGGCAATCAAAAACTAATTACATTGCAAATATATTTTGATTTATTCTGAAATTAATTTGAACCATTAGAAAAATATTCTTTTTAAAACTTGATTTGTTTATTCTATTCTGTACAACAGCAACTTAATCCTTACAGTACAGAATCCGCACGCATCGAGCCGTAGTGTGGTAGTTTATATATATTTAGCTTGAGTGGGATTCGAGCTCGAGATCTTCGGATTCGAATGCCATACCGCTAATTACACCACCATATTGCCGGACATAAAATATGAATGTTAATACAGAAACAGATACACACAAAATATACTTATATTTCTTCTTATTAGAATATCTCAATAAGAATGCGAACCTAGAGGTGAAATTTGAAACTAAGACAATGGTTTGTATATTTATTTTAAATATTTTCGACGAAAATTGAATTTAAATTGCCATCCCTATATTTACTGCCTTGCTTCTTTCTATAAGTATAAATTAATTGTAATTATGATGTATACGTCACAAATAAATATATAGGTTATTATGAGAAAAAAAACATTAAAATGTAGAAAGCATTATTGTACATCTGAATGTAAATCTGCTGCGAAGAACAATCGAACAGCTAGATTTCACAAATTATACTTACATTAAAGTTAACTACAAAGATAACCTTACTAGTTACTACATTACGTATCTAAACTGAACTATTTTACCTAAATTATTAATAGAAACTTAGAAAAAACTGAAAATAGAAGAATTTTACTAGGGTTATTTTAGACAATAATGATTTTAGGTTAAAATAATCGAAGTGCAGTAATCGTACAATTTTTTTTATATGCTTCTTTCTTTTGCTCTGTTGAACTTACAACGGGGTTTTACAAAAAATAAACAGGCAGATTCACAAAGCGGGTTAGTGCTAATACCATTTTTTATTTCGTTTTTAACTTTCTGTTCAATGCATGAAAACAAGTTTCTTTTAACTTAGGTTAAAAAGAGTATTAATTAGCATCAAATTTAATTCATTTCATGAATCTGCTTTAATTTGAAACAGAGTTATAAATAATATCAGAAACGGTGTTAGCGCTAATCCGTTTTATGAATCAGTTTGAAAGAGAATTTATAGTAAATTTGAATAATTAGCAAAATTCTTGAACCGGATATAAAGGTTTCATTCAAGGTTTGAAAACATGAAAAGTGTAAATCATTTCTAGTTTATCATGTAGGTTAAAAGATAGTACGAGTACATATTACAAAAGATTTAAACAGCAACAATTTGCACTATCTGCGTCCTCTATATTATCATTTATTGTTCCGGATGTAAGGCCAAATTTAATAAATAAAAAATATTTGTTGTTTAAGTTTTCTTGGCGAGGTCAAGAGTTGTTTTGTATCTTCACAATGTTAAACTTTTCTGAATTTCATACTATTCCGCATTCTATTTTTTAGTTAAAGATTAATCGTTTTGTTTATGTTTATTAGTACGTATTATAAATTTAAATTTAATAGGGAAATAATGCCAATATAACACGCATAAGTTAGTTTTTTCTTATTTCCTGGAAAAAATATGTAGTTTCCTCATTTAAATATGAATAAAATGTACGATGTTATATTTTACAGTTTTATTTCTCGTGTAGTATGCAAGAAAATGAAATGAAATTTTAATAAGACATATACTAATATGTTGTTGATACACAGATAAAATTTTAAGTGAATCGATACATACATCTAGGAATGACAACCATTGAAAGAGGAAGTAAACATTTCTATTTTAACTATTAAAAAACTGTATAATAATAAAGTTTGTTTTGAATAATAATTAACTTCAATTTCATCCGCCAAACTGCCCACAAGATAATAATCATGATAGTTCATTTGTGTGTTGATTTAGTTTATGCGAAGAAAAAAAAAATAGAGTTATACTGCTACACATTTTGTGTTTAAGGTATATTTAATGTTAAATTTAGTTAAAAATGTTGAAAATTAATTGTAGAATTTAGTAAATGTAAGATACCTGGATTTTTGGTATTATTTAAATTTTTAACGAAAAAATTAGATTCAGGCCAACTGAAGTGGAAACGGGCTCGTGCATGATGAATTTTTATCGTATACCATTACATTGTAATAACGTTTTATTCCCAATTCTGGGTGCAACAGTTCGTTTGTTGCTGATGTTGATAAATACTAGTAAAGTGTAGTTATTAACTGTCAAACTACAGTGCCCCAAATATTGTATTCATTAAGGATGAGCTGTAGATATAATTTATTAATGAAAAACTTCGATCTTATTTTGTATTGTAATAATGACATTACTGCTATTTACAAATTGGGGTAGATGGCTCAGTGGTATCGAGTCAGCATGTAGATTTAAAAACCTCGGTTTGATTCCCCCACAGCAGACAAACAATTTTCACCTCATTAAAATTACTACCTGTGGCTCCTCCTCCTTCACTAACATCTCTGAGGGTCGTGATATGACGGATGGTAACCACATTTCACGCGCATAAATGTATGACTTACCGAGATCTGCGACGGCAAAGTGCCACACCCAGTAATGGATAAAAGGCGTGCTTCAAAAGTTATATTAGGTTGTATTTTGCCACCTTTTTAATTTGGTACCATAATTATCAATTATTGTGTGAAGTAGAAATAAAGTTAAATTAGGACCGAAAAATGATATTAGCAGCTAATCTATATTATGAATCTGCCTGATAGGTATTAAATGACTCATTAAAAATGTGCGTTTAGAATTCAATAAGTTACATTAAAATTTATTATGGGGTGGCTAGCTCAGTGGTATGAAGTCGGCCTGTGGATCCTGAGAACCCTGGTTCGATTCCCATAGGCGACAAACAATTTTCATAATTTCAAAAATTATCCCTGTGGCTCCTCCACCACTAACATCTTTGGGGGCCGTGATTTGACGACTGGTAACCGCACTTCACGCGCAAAATATATCACTTACCGAGATCTGCTTTGGCAGACATGATATATTTATTTATTTACATTCAAATTTCAAACATAAATAAAATAAATAAATATATCTTCACGCAGTTATTCATTATAAGTGCGGCATTCTGCCGTTGCAGATCTCGGTAAGTGATATATTTTGCGGGTGAAGTGTGGTTACTACCCGTTAAATCACGGCCCTCAAAAATATTAGAGGAAGGAGGAGCAGAGCTGGGCAGTAGCTAGCTACTTTTGTAGCTTAGCTACTAGCTTAGCTACGTTTACCTTAGCTGTAGCTGTAGCTTAGCTAAATGTGAATAAATATAGCTGTAGCTTGTAGCGAACTATGTCTTTTTTTTATTAGCTTAAAAATATTGTTATAACACTGAAGCTACTTTTTGTAGCTTAAAACTACCACTATTCATTAAGAAATACCTATTAATTTTGGTTTTGTATTTGAATTGAACCTTCTTTATTATTTTCTATAACTATAGGATTACAAGTTATTATATAGTTTAAAATTTATTAACATATTTTATATTTCACTTGTTCTTAACCTATCCTACTTTTGTATTAAATATTAGATGAACTAAACATTGACTGTTTGGGAGTCTTCTGTTAATGTAACTGTTAATTTATTCCGATATAAATAAGAATTATAGCATACTAAATTAACAGTACATTTGTCCATTTGCGAGTTTTTATATTTATTAACAGTCATTATAACAAAAGACTGATCAACTGATCATATGACAATGGCAAATTTAATAATTCACAGTCATTGAAAAAAGTAGCTTTAAAATTTAACAGCTACTTTAATGAAAGCTTTTAGCTGTAGCTTAGCTAAATTTTACATAATGTAGCTTATAGCTGTAGCTCAGCTACTTTTTTAAAGAACAGCTGTAGCTGTAGCTTAGCTACTTTTTTTAAGTAGCTTGCCCAGCTCTGATGAGGAGCCACAGACATGATTTTAATGTGGAGTAAAATTTGTCGGCTGCGGAAGTAGAACTCGGTCGACATGCTTCACTGCTCTATCTATATCTACCCCATAAACATGAATACACATAATTAAATTTATAGATAAATACAGGTACATATGTGGAATATCTGGTATTGAAATTATCAAATTAAGATATTTTTAATATAATTCACCATATTACTATTGGAGCAGTAAAATTCGACTATACCAAGACCCCTATTCTAATTCAAATATTTCAAATGATAAAGTATAAGACTTAATTTATAAATATAGGGGATGTCAAGATAACCATGACATATCAATTTGACATTTGAAATAGAATAAACACCTAGAAAAGTACTCAGCTTATATTGGGATATTCAACGAGTAAGAGATGGCGTTCAGGGAGGTACCAACCGGGGGTGCAAGGAGTGCGATGTACACGGGCCCATGAGCTAGAGGGGCCCACGAGCCAAAGTACCAAACTTTAAACTAAATATTAACATGAATTTTATGACAGAAAAATATGGGAGACGCCCGGATTCGAACCGAGGCCTTCAGCTTGCCGGGCCGATGTCTTAACCACTAGACCACATCCCACTAGTGGTTAAGACATCGGCCCGGAAAGCTGAAGGTCCCCGGTTCAAATCCGGGCGTCTCCCATATTTTTCTGTCATAAAATTAACTTTAAAAATTATCATTGTCACTTGTACTTCAAAGTCATCCATATGACAAAAATTTAAATATTTCAATACAAATTAAACAAATTGATAATATAAATATGTTAATAGGAACCGTTCGCAATCAGGGTAAGAGATGAAATAAATGAAATCAAGTAAAAGTCCGTTGTCTACGGACAATTCAGACTTGTTCAGACTTGTGTCGCGACGCGACACAATACGCGACAGTCGCGTATTGTATAGTTAAGCCAACATTCAATGTGTCTATTGCATTGCGTTTTTTGCATTTAAAAAGAGAATTAATATATTGACCAATTTGCGACCTCCTATTTCTAAATCTAGGGAAAAGACAATTAGATCATAGAACACAGAAATTATAATTATTAGGTACATACATGGGATGGCTAGCTCAGTGGTATGAAGTCGGCCTGTGGATCCTGTGGTCCCTGGTTCGATTCCCACAGGCGACAAATTTTCATAATTTGAAAAAGCTATCCCTGTGGCTCCTCCACCACTAACATGTTTGGGGGCCGTGATTTGACGACTGGTAACCGCACTTCACGCGCAAAATATATCACTTACCGAGATCTGCTTCAGCAGAGTGCCACACCCAGTAATAGGCGTGATGATATATATTATTTTTTTATACATGTACATTTCTTGGCAAGTTGTTTCTTTGGGCATTTCACTTTAACTTATTAATTTTGGAAATACAGATTGCATTTTAACAAAAAATCATTTTAATTAATTTTGACTATTATAAAAATAAAACAAATTTAATTTGAAATCTTTTTCGAATAAGGCACAAAACATATATTTAAAGAATTAAAATGACATTTAGAACTTAAAATAAGCCAAAAGAACATTAAAATTTTAAATAACATAAGGAGTAAGGTGGTGCCCCTTAATCTCAGTGGCACACCGACTCACAAAGGTCTTGCTACGCCACTGATGGCGTTGATCATTATATCTCAAACTTAAGACAAAGGTACACTTTTAGTTGGTCTTCATAAACTTACAATAGATGTCACTTGCATTTCTATATTGTTTTCATTTAGATTGTGTTTGCGTGTAGTTTTTTTTTATTAATTTATATATAATTTAGTCTCGTGTTGCCATTAGTTGTATTTTCATTTATTGTTTAACTTTTAGATAAAAAATTTAAGTATACATAGTTCATAGGTTTTTTAATAATGTAGGTTTTTCTAAGTAGAAATTAGTTCGTTTAATATAATATTAGTTAATTATAGTTTTATTACCTTCATTAATTGGGTGGCTAGCTCCGTGATATGAAGTCGGCCTGTGGATCCTGAGAACCCTGGTTCGATTCCCACAGGCGACAAAAAATTTTCATAATTTCAAAAGCTACCCCTGTGGCTCCTCCACCACTAACATCTTTGGATGCCGTGATTTAACGACTGGTAACCACACTTCACGCGCAAAATATATCACTTACCGAGATCTGCTTCGGCAGAGTGCCAGACTCAGTAATGGGTAGAATGCATGATGATATATTTATATTTTTTTTTTTTTCATTATTGTAAATATTAAGTCTGTTACTATTCATTTTTATTTATTTTTTTAGTACTTAGTTACTATGTTGGTATCAAACTATATCTTTATCGTAGTTCCAATTTTCGCCACTATTAGCGCAATCTTATTTAAAAATCCCAATAACAAGTTCAAATTTTGTTTCACAAATATTTAATTCAATATCTTGTTATTTCAATTTCCGCAAATAAAAATATTGAACTAGCTGCTCAAATATGTAACAAACAACAATTTGGATCTTTTGGCATTGAGTGTACTGGCAGTGAATAAATTTGGAATGATAAAATGCGGGTTCCTTAACATCTGTTGCAGCGGTATGACCTTCACTAAATCGTCAAGTATGATTGTTGCAGGTGTCTGTGCCAATGTTTTCATTCAAAATGCAGTAAACACTTTGTTTGCAATTTCGTACATACATTGACCATAAATATATAGCTAATCAGCTACAGAACATGTCAAGATTTTAATTTCATTTTGGGAATACTTGAGATTTTTTATCAGGAATTGTATTTCTGGATTTAAGTTTGACACAGTTTTCTAATTAATCTGTTTAAGTGAATGATAAGAAATCATTTCAAGTGTTTTTTTAATAACAATATTTAATTGGAGATTATGACAAAAACAATTAAACCACATCTTATGAAATTTAAATTAATAATTCTTCTAAGTTATTTATTTGCTACCTAAGTTCTGCCTAAGCAGCGCATTGTAAGTACGTTGTTTAATAATACCATAAAATTTATTTATTGTACATAGCATAGTTTTCAAAATTTAGTTTATTATTAGATTAGAAATATAAACTTTCACACGAGCATATAAGTAATAATTTGTTACAATTTTCTCATGGAAAAAATACAAATTATACCAAATTCTAGAAGCTTCAGTTTTTGGAAGTTATATTTACGTTTAATCAATTACACATTTGTTATTTTATAAACTATCCAGTTTAGCTATTTTCCTGACAAATATTTTTTCTTATAAACCTATTAGAATTTAGCCAGTTCTAGACAAACCGAGTATAACAGATTGATGCTGAGTTGCAAGAAAAAAATAAAGAGTTCTTTAGTTAAAGAATTGTTTATCTAGCAACAGTATCAATGGCGATTTTTTGAAATTTATTGAACCGTTAGTTGCTAATGAACCGATAAAACTTTCTTGCAACCCAGCATTAGTTTGATGAACGTCAGTTTAGCAGGGTTAAATAATTCATTTTTTTTTTAATGGCGACCGTAGAGTATCTTGTTTGAAAATATGCCAATTATGTCACTGGTTAGCTGAAACAGTAAATAAATACCGACTGGTTTTTTTGGTATATAGAGAATAGAATAATAAAATGTTCAAATTTTAACATCTTTGGGGGCCGTGATTTGACGACTGGTAACCGCACTTCACGCGCAAAATATATCACTTACCGAGATCTGCTTCAGCGGAGTGCCACATCCAGTAATGGGTAAAAGGCGTGATATATTCATTTTAATTTCCTTTGAAAATAAAATGAAAATATCGATAGTCATTTTAACAATTTCTGAGTAAAGCACTCTTCTATAGCAGATTAGAAAAAAAGTGTATATATGATAATGTTCAGAATTAAAAAGTGCATCCAATGAATCCAATTTGTTAATATAGTACCTTCATGTCACGAGATAGACATAAATTAAAATTGCCATATTTAAGCGGGTTCAGAGTGCCATGCAAAATAGAATAAATAGACAGATCTGTCATTATAATGTAATAGCAGTTTTACTTAAATCATTAATGTCATTATAATAAATAAAATAATTTCTTTTTTGCACTTCCGTACGTATGGAGTAGGTGGCTTAGCGGTATCGAGTCGGCCTGAGAATTTGAGAACCTAGGTTCGATTTCCATAGCCGACAAACAATTTTCACCACATTAGAAATATATGGGGTAATGACTGAGTGGTATCCGAGTCGGCCTGTGGATCCTAAGAACCCCCCACAGCCGACAAAACATTTTCACCAATATATAAAAATTACCCCTGTGGCTCCTCCACCACTAACATCTTTGGGGACCGTGATTTGACGGCTGATAACCGCACTTCACGCGCATAAATATACCACTTACCGAGATCTGCTTCGGCAGAGTGCCACACCCAGTATGAGTAAAGGCGTGATGATATATTTATTTATAGAAATAGCCTCCAAAGATGTTAGTTTAGGGGAAGCCACAGGGATAATTTTACTGTGGTAAAAATTGTTTTTTGGCTGTAAGAATCTCAAATCCACAGCCCGAATCGATACCACTGAGCCATCTATCCCATTAATAATAATAATAATAATAGTAATAATAATAAGATAATCTTACAGTTCATTTATTTCTCTCAAGCCCCACTTTTTGAGGTCCGCATATCCTTAGGTTTGACGTCACAAAATCTTTAAAATATCATTACGGCCTAATAAATAACAATTAAAACTTTCTAAACATCTACATTATTTAGATGAAACTTCATTAAAAAAAAATCATAATGAAGGACCCCATTATTGAATTGCATGCTCAAAATTTCTTAATGCAATATGATGAAATTTCGGCTTTGGAATCAAGCCATTACAGTTTATTAGCTTGATAATATTTTTTATAGATTTTTATCAGTCTCTAACTTATTCAGCATAACTGACTTTTCAAATGATCGACTCCTGTATTTATTTTTATAAAATTGAAAACCGACCTATTTTTAATATAATATAATTTTAGAGAATAATTTCCGTACGTATTTATTTCTATGAATTTGTTTATAAAAATCTAAATAATTATATACCATATTTGTTTTTCTTTAGATTAGCGTTAACCTCGGACATAAATTTAAGTCATAAAGTTTTAAATCAGAATGTAAATCAAATTTGTTGTACAAGATTTATTGCAGTAGTACATGTTACATTCTAGAAGTTTCATATCAAGTTTCTATTTTTGGTAAGTAAAAATACGTCGAGAAGGCCTGATAAGAGTTCAGGCCGCTGATAACGATGTTTAAGATCAACAACCTATGTCCCGCATTTTATTTATCCCATTTCGCTGTTCGTATCGTCGTCCTATCTGTTTACCGAAGCCTACAAGTCGAAGATGTGTGTTTGTTTAAGATTTGAACAGTTGCGTAACTTATAGATTTCGGAGGAAGCGATAAACACCCATATTGGAACGGAAATTTCAAAGATTGGATTTGAGATTTCACAATACACGTGCTCTTTATTTCTTTATAACTCTAACTTGGTTGTAATATTCAGTGGCACACTAAAAAAAATCATTTACAGCTAAGTTATAATAAATATACAGGACGGTGAATAGATTTTTGTAATATAGGGGGGCCCGTGATTTGACGACTGATAACTGCACTTCACGCGCAAAATATATCACTTACCGAGATCTGCTTCGGCAGAATGCCACACCCAGTAACGAGGGTAGAATGCGTGATTATATATTTATTTATTTATTTTTATTTTATTCAGATAAACATTAAATTTAAAATTTTATAAAAGTGCTCATTTGTAGTGATAGCCGTGAAATTTAAACAAAATTACAAACAAAAGCAAATCAATTTTCAGTAGTTTGACAGTTCGCATAAGTATTATTATTCCCATTATTACTATTATTACATAGTTTTTGGAAGTATTTCTTAATTAAGCAACACTGTGATTCTTATCAAGACGGCCTAGGAATCCTAAGAACCCTGGTTCGATCCCCACAGCCGTCAAACATTTTCACAAATTTGAAATTACCTCTGTGGCTCCTCCACCACTAACATCTTTCGGGGCTGTGATTTGATGGCTGGTAACCGCACTTCACGCGTATAAATATATCACTTACCAAGATCTGCTTCGACAGAGTACCACACCCAGTAATGGGTAAAAGGCGCAATGATATATTTATTTATTTATGATTCGCTTGCATAAAGTCATTGTTAACTATGTTCTTAGCTTAAAGGCCAACATGGCTGACATCACATTTTACAAATTTTCTTATTTTTATGTTATAATTAATTAATATTAACATTAAAAGATTCATTGTTAGTTAAATAGCAATGGTAAAACAATATTTGTAAGAAATAATTTTTATTAGAAAAACGTTTAAAAAAAAATCATGACGATTCATAAAAATTACACACATATTTAAATCACATCACGATATATCTCATCAAATGGGGTAACACGAACCCTAGAATCAATCACTCATCAGATTCATCAAATAATCAGTCCTCGTCAAACATTCTCATCCCAACACATCACTCTCACTTCAAACACATTTATAGTTCCCTTCACATAAGCTCATTTACTCATCACACTCGGAATTATTCATCACGCAACGAACCTTCAATCACATCCATACAATCACTCCTGTACACTTTTCATTAATCTTTCTTAGACGTACATTTTATATGCTCAAAACATCTCAAATTATTCACGCTCACTCCTCTAACAATGAATCTACAAAGATTAGAAAAGAAGAGAGCGTCAACTTGCGCTTGTATTACATTCTCTATAATTGTGTTTGATTGGTTGGAATTCCATTATAAGCTATAAGCCTTCACTGTACCGAAATTAGGAGTAAGTTCCTGTTATCCAGAGTAACTAGTACATAAATAAATAAATAAATAAACAATTTATATAAAGGTTAAAGAAATAAAATTGAATGTTTTTGTTTATTATTTTATTATTTATTTATTTGCTTAAGTATTTATTACTAAGTAATATATCCAGACAGAGATCTATTGTTCTTTATATTTACAAGTTGCAATTTTTATTTTCTTTCATTACTTAACAACTAGATATTAGATTTTATGTCTTAATTTTGCAATAATTTGTCACACCTTTCTCAATTTTTGTTATGTGTATAATACTGTAATAACTAAACACAATTTCTAACTATTTTAAACATTAGACATGCAACATGATGAGATGATAGCAAATGATGAATTTTAGTAACAGAATAATGGCAAAATATCCTTTTTTACTATGAAATTGTTATGGTTACCATGTTCTAATTTTTATAGTATTTAAATGATAGTTTAACATTTATCTAAATAATCATATTTTAATGACAATCTTCCAAGAATACATGAATATTATTAACAACATATTAACATAATTTGTATTTTTAGAAAATATTGATTATTCCGAATACCTAATTAGCTCCAACGGAAAATTCTAAATCTTTGTTGTTATCGTTAAACGATTAAACATATTTCCTTAAACTGTTTATCACAAACTAAATTAATTAAACTTTACAAATCCGTTTCTGAAAACAGGTTTAGCTTATTTTCAATTTTGGATTAACTAATATTATTTTAACTCTATATTTTAATAAGTTAATCCAAATCATACTCTGTAACCAAATGAAAATTGTTAGAAATAATCTTGATTCAAATTTAAAAAGTGAAGATGAAAGAAACTTTAATCTTTTTTTTACAATTAATATGACCACAGTTGCCATATTTTCGTTTAAAGCCCGGAGATTCCGGTTTTTAGAACAAAAACTCAGGGCTTCAGATTTGCAAGAACAATCTTCAAGTTGAATAATAATTTATATTAAAAAAAACATTTTCGTGAAGCCCGTTTGCATAAAACGTTGTTAAGTAAGCGAAAAAATTGAATTAAAATAAAAAAAACTAATCTAGAAAATTTGTAACAATTCAATATTCTATAACATTATAATTTTTATAGTTATGCATTAAACTAATAATTATTTGTTACAAATATTGTGTTATCATTATTATTTAACCAATATTAAGCATTTTATCCACAACTCATATATAATAGACATTATTACACTGATTTCAGTTGAATTATATGGCTCATAAAACACTAGTGTTTTATATTCCATAAAATACTGTAAACAACTTGTTACTTAGCAACCACTTCATGATCTACCGTATTTTGAGAAATTATAGCTGTATTCCATTTGCCACTTGGTTCACTTAAATCAGTTCAGATAAATTAGAGAACATGACTAAATGAGCTGAATTAAGCAAACTGATGCACTTATTGGGATGAATTACTTCAAAGTAAATTAGAATCAATATTTCTCGTACTGTAAATAAAGTCAACGAAGTAATCCAGCTAAATAAATATGTGATCTGGTTCAGAAAATGTAAGTTAGATCTGATAAAAATGGCAAATGGAATACGCCTAATATATAACTGAATCAATGTTAAACTTTACGACCAATCTTCTTCGATACCTATAATTATGAGTTTTGGATAAAATTTTGTATTATACTTGTGTTTTATTGGTATATAAAACACCTTCGGTCTCGTGTTTAAACTTTTCTTGCGTGTTTTATATACCTAATAAAACACTTGTATAATAAGTAACTATTAATTCTGATATTAATTAATTATAACATAAAAATCAGAAAATACGTAAAATGTCGCGTCAACCATCTTGGCCATTGTTAACTTTTAACATATTGTTAGTTAACAACATAGGTAGTTAACATTGCTTTATGCAATCGGACTTAAAAGTTTAAATCTAATTAAACTCAAATTTTTTTAGGAAACTACATTTTTACTTCTATCATGAGAGAAGCGGGATCTCTACATTTATTTAGTTTTCGCTTACAAGTATTATTTATTTTTATAATAAATAATTTATTACTTAACGTATATTATTGCTCCAGAATCTTTTTAAAAAATTATATTTCCATTTGAAATAATAATAATAATAAACGAATGAATAGTCCTTCTTTTTCTCGCCAAAATGCGCATACTTTGTCTAAACCAAAATTCAAGATAAACTTTAAAAAAGTTAGAATAATCCTTCCTTTAACCTGAGGAAAACAAGACAGCACACATATCTTTTTGTTCTTTTTACATGAAATATTATTATGTCCGTATTTATATCAAAACAAAATACGGTGTATTTTATTGTTCATAAACAATTCATTAAACATAAATATATTTTTCCTTAAACAGAGGGAAGCAAGACAACAAACACACCAATAAACTACATAAAACAACATTATACTCTTATTTGTCTCAACGAAAAAGAAGTTGATTTCATTGTCACATGTCTCGCGTCTCGGCATCGCGCATCAGCGGAATTTTCCATTTGAACGAGCGGTGATCAACAACACAGTGGCGTCCCCCCTCCCGCCGCCCAGTTCGCTGTTGCCCCCTGTTCCCACTCCCCCCTCTAGCACGACATTGACACCCGCGATAAGAATATGATAATGTGCAGTGTATACTGAAATAACTATACTGTTTTGTATTATTTACTGAGCGGGCACGGGGACGTATTTTGTTGTTAGAATATTATATTTTTTTTATAGAATTTATTGGTTTGATTCTCTGTTAGTCGTAATATTAAAACGTAAATAATGTCTAGAGTTTATCGTTTGTCTGTTATAATTCTGTTATAATTATTCTTCTGATAAATATTAGGATATATCACGAAAAGTGGGCTATAAGCGTTTAACATGGGAAAACAGAGTTTTCGTGCGCATTGCTTTTCAAATTATTTTAGATAAAACTTCGTCAAATAAAACTCTGTATTTAAATCAATAAACCAAATTTATTTTGTTTTGTAGCAGCTAAGATTAAATATGAAAATTTACAAAATTACAATATAATTGGTGTTAACCACGGAATTAAAACAAAATAACAAACAAATGCATTAAATTTTTCTATCAAACTTTCTTCCGAATAATAAAATGAATAAATATATCATCACGCCTTTTACCTATTACTGGGTGTAGCACTCTGCCGAAGCAGATCTCGGTAAATGATATATTTATGCGCGTGAAGTGCGGTTACCAAACGTCAAATCACGGCCTGCGAAGATGTTAGTGGTGGAGGAGTCACACGAGTAATTGTAAATTGGTGAAAATGTTTTGTCAATTGTGGGGATCGAACTAGGGTTCTTAGGATCCACCGACCGACTAGATACCACTGAGCCATTACTCCATAAATAATGTTATTTTATTATTTGTAATTTTTCTTTCATTGTTAACAAATAAAATAAATAAATAAATATATTATCACGCCTTCTACCCATTACTGAGTGTGGCACTCTGCCGAAGCAGATCTCGGTAAATGATATATTTTAGCGCGTGAAGTGCAGTTACCAGCCGTCAAATCACGGTCCCCAAAGATGTGAGACACAGGAGTAGTATTAATGTGGTGAAAATGTTTTCGGCTCTGGGAATCGAACCAAGGTTTTCAGGATCCACAAGCCGATACGATACCATTGCGCCACGTACTCCATTTTTAACGAATGTGTAAAAATGATGAAAAAGTTACAAAACAGATCAAAAACTTACTTTTAAACAATGCAAAACTTAAATGTATCAAAATATTTGACAGAATTAAGTCGCGCATTGTTTTTTTTGTTTTAACACTATTAACTTGTTATTTTGTAAATTTTCATATTTCATTTTTGCCGCTACAAAACACAGGAAATACATTTAGTTTATTGATTTAGCTGCAGTATTTTTGTCTTACATAATTTGAGAAACTCTTTTCTCATGTTAAATGCATATGGTCCGGTGATTCTCGTACACTCGGTAGATCAATACATATATTTAGTTTATGTTGACAGTAGATTGACTAACTAGTAAATGACTGTCTTAATTTTTCGCCCTCAAACACTCTTCGAGTTATTTTATAGAAAAATACTTGGAATACAGTTTTCTAAAATATAATTTATGAATTGACTTTGAAAAATAAAGACATAATCGATGAGTTATTCACTCTTAGTTATGTTTCAATTTTACCAACATAAGAAAAAGTTCTGAAAAAATCAAATACAATGTATCTCAAACTTTCTCGAATCACCGTTCTCCTTGGTGGTTATTTTTAGAAACAACGCCCCTTATTCAGTGTTTTAGGAGCCTCATAAGGGAAAGTGAAGACCTTTTTTTTAGTTCACTAATCGGACTATTAGGGTTCGAAATTAAGAATTTGACGAACCGGAACGCCAATTCAAAATTATGATGCGACTCGTATTTTTCAAATAAAAATAGTATATTTTTTAAATACTATACTCTTTTCTTTATGAATCGGAACAGAAAAATTTAATGGTTTTCAGGGACTCAAATAATAATTTTAATCTGCGCTCGTTGGTACTGATCTAAGCGATAACGCGAGTTAAGCAACGTTGCGCGCGGGTATTATTTGGATGGGTGACCGTCCA
The DNA here is from genome assembly GCA_911728475.2 of Pterostichus madidus. Classification (NCBI taxonomy): domain Eukaryota; kingdom Metazoa; phylum Arthropoda; class Insecta; order Coleoptera; family Carabidae; genus Pterostichus; species Pterostichus madidus. The sequence continues at coordinate 25,667,389 of OU452312.1, forward strand.
GAGAAAACTCGCGTTGCTGTTGACAATAACAACTAAAACGCAGATCGGGGCGTAATGGCGGCATATGACCTGAGTAGTTGGTCCGCCAAAGAAGCCAGAAAAAAAAAAATTAATAAGTTCATTACCCGAAACCCATCACAAAAATAAAGTAAAAATAAATATATCATCACGCCTTCTACTCATTACTGGGTGTGGCACTCTGCTAAAGCAGATCTCGGTAAGTGATATATTTTGCGCGTGAAGTGCGGTTATCAGTCGTCAAATCACGGCCCCCAAACATGTTAGTGGTGGAGGAGCCACAGGGATAGCTTTTTCAAATTATGAAAATTTGTCGCCTGTGGGAATCGAACCAGGGACCTCAGGATCCACAGGCCGACTTCATACCACTGTGCTAGCCATCCCATAAAAAATAAAGGGAAACCAAATAACTGCAATAAATGTTTAACTCCCAAAAGTGTAAATGCAGTACTGCGTGCATGCGAGTTTATTGCATTTTATTTTATACTTATTAGCAAAAAAAAAACATAAATAATAATTGCATAAATGAAGTCATAAAAATAATAAATAAGTGGCACTCTGCCGTAGCAGATCTCAAGAAGAGCGCTACCAGTCATCAAATGACAGCCTCCAAAGATATTAGTAATATGGTGAAAATTATTTGTCGCCTGTGGGAATCGAACCCTGATTCTCAAATAAAAGATGTGGATAATTAATCCCGCCAGCCATCTTGCAATAACTGTCCGTCACTTTAATAAATATAAATAAATAATTAAACAAAATAAAAATAATTCACAATTTCACAACAGAAAACATACGATATCAAATATTCAAAATAATATCTTTAGAACACATTTAGCAGTAACATACAAGCAATTAAAAAATTGTTGACTATTAACGTATATATATATTAATAGCTTGCTAATTAAGTCAGAACAACAATTTGTCAATTTAAAATCAGTTTCTTTAATGAATGTTCTACTCATAACCTTGTAGAAAAAATATTTAAGTTACAGTCATTATCATGAATGAGATTAATATTTATCCAAAACTTGTAAATATATCATGTGTTTTAAATTATATCTTTTCTAACAGGATGCAAGCTTTTTCAAATTCTAAGAAGTTATGAATGTATTCAAAATTGTCGTCCATATGCTGCATGCAGAATGATTAAATATTTTTTGTTTACTTGGTAAATTCATACATGTTAATAGCACATCGTGAAAATATTACAGCATGTTTTTATTTATTTATTTCAATAATATTTATATTCTACAAGAATATTTGTACTGTATGTATTGTATTTATAATCGTCACATCATCACATCCTATTTTTTTCTAGATTTGTTTGCTTTTCATTGGTTAAATTACTAACATACCACAAATTATAAACAAAATCTTACTAAAATAACATCGGTTTAAATTAAATATCAAGAATCGCTATTTTAAAAATGTACTTTTATTGTACTTATTTTTACTTTCAACGCTACTAAATAATTTATGCACAATCGGGCCGAAAAGAATGTGTTTTAGCCCTAAAAAGCGGGCTTAAACACTTCTTTTTGGCCCATGGGCCAAAAGGAAATAATTCCTATGGATACATACATAAAATGAGAATTTTTGTTTATTGTGAATACTTAATTCTGCAAAATGGCATTTTGCATATTTTAATCTTTTAAACATATAATTATGGGGTGGCTAGCTCAGTGGTATCAAGTCGGCCTGAGGATTCTAAGAACCCTTGTTCGATTCCCACAGGCGACAAACAATTTTCACCATTAAAAAAAAACTACCCCTGTGGCTCTCCCACCACTAACCGCACTTCACGCACAAAATATGTCACTTACCGAGATCTGCTTTGGCAGAGTGCAACACCCAGTAATGGGTAGAAGGCGTGCTGATTTTTTTTAAAATATTTTTTTAAACATATAATTAAATGGTATATTGGTTAGGACGTTCGCGGCCCTAGTGGAAGGTCTGGGTTCAAATCCTGGCGGAGGCAAGTTGATTTTTTTCAAATTTAATTAAATGGTATATTGTGCATAAAATATTGTATGTACCACGGGTGAAATTAGCGTTTGTGACTCTGAGCATGTTATTAGCCCTCAGCGCTTTGCGCCTCATGCTAATAATCATGCCACGGGCCAGAAACGCCTGTTTTCACTCTTGGTACATAAATAACTATTTTAAAACATAGTATTGTTTTATTTAAATAATTAAGTTGAAAGTTTCTAAATCGAAATATTATAAAAATAATCATGCGTTAAAACATAAATAAAAACATTTTGAATGTCACTGGCCGGAGTGTCGTCATGTCAGCACACAACAGAGTATAAACTTTGGCGCTCGATCAACGATCAAGTTGCCTTTGGACGTGTCGTGTCGAAAATAAAACAATCGCAATGCGGCGTATTTGTCACCAACAACCAGCGACACTTGACAGCCACAACGACGACGAAACAAAGCGAAAGCGATTGTCAACTGTTGAAGTGCGATCGGCGTTTGGTTCTAATGACGTAGCTATACAGCGCAGTCGTGGTTACTCGCTGAAACCGCAATCGAATTGTGGAGAAAGTGATTTGACGGTTTTTAGGACAATTTTATTGTTTGTTATATAAATTTACAATAGATTTTTGGTAGATATTTCAAACTTTATTGTTAATAGCAGGTTATGAAATATTGTTGCTACATTTTTGTTATAGGAAATACTTATTTATTCAATTTCGAGAAAATATTTTTTACCAAATATTTAATTAATCAAGGGTGTTTTAAGAAACAAGTGGAACATGATTTTTCAGCTAATAATACTTTTCTGATTCATTTTAGTCGTTTAGATACAGGAAACGATTTCAAATAAAAGATCTAGAGAATTCTATTCTGCTCTTAAATCAGTCTATACATTTCATTTATCTTGTTTATTACTGTAAAAATGAAGTTCAAAGTTTATCAAAAAGTGATATTATTTTCATTTATGTTGTTAGTCACGGATCTGAAATATGTTGAAAAAAATATGTAATGTTCAAATGTTTGAAACTTAAGTTAACAGTAGCTAAATAAGCAACATTAAATATGTTTTAATTTTATGTAAAATTTAATGGCCACTTTACATTTACATAAAACTAATAATAATACTGTGATGTGGCTGCGCTCGTTGGTACTGATCTAAGCGATAACGCGAGTTAAGTAACGTTGCGCGCGGGTAGTATTTGGATGGGTGACCGTCCAGAGAAAACTCGCGTTGCTGTTGACCATCACACCTAAAACGCAGATCAGGGCGTAATGGCGGCATATGACCTTGGTAGTTGGTCCGCCAAAGAAGCCACAAAAAAAAAATAATGTTCTTAAACTCGCCGGTTAGTTGAGTAGTATCTATATAATTTTTCTACGACCGTATCAGAAAGTAAAATTTTCTTCTCTCAATTAAAATAAAAAGTACATACATATCTTCACGCTATATCTCATCAAATGGGGTAACACGAACCCTAAAATCACTCATAAGATATTCACTCATTACATTCATCAAATAATCTGCCCTCATCAAACATTAACATCCAAAACACACCACCCTCACTTTAACCACATTCATAGATCACTCCATATAAACTCATTCATTTATTACACTCGAAATTATTTATCACACAACAAACCTTCAATCACATCTAACCAATCACTCCTATTCACTTATCATTCATCTTATTTCTTCGACATACATAACATATGCATAAAACATCTCAAATTACTCACGCTTACTCCTAACAACGAATCTAATAACGAATCTAACAACGAATCTATAAAGATTAGAAAAGATGAAAGCGATAGCCTGCACTTGTATATGAAAGAAGAGTCCACACAATGCAGTAACTGAAAATGAAACAAAAAGATAAGAAAGGAAGGGAGTGTCGCCCTGCGCTTGTTTTGGAAGTAAATTCCACACAATTGCAGTTAAACACTCTACGTAAGAACTGAAAACGAATTTAAAAAAAGAAAGGAAGGGAGTGTCGCTCTACGCTTGTTTTTGAAAGTGAAATAAAAAATGATACTTTTTATCCCTATGAATCCTTTCCTAGCTTTGGCAACTGAAAATAAATAAATCTTATCTAAATTTTACTTTCTGATAGGGTACTGAAAAAATTATATGTATAATTCGTGAAGAAAGGGTGCTTTATATCCCTCACCACCGGATCGGCAAATGGAATAACACCTTCAGAAAAAAAATTCTCACTTCCTTCCATGATATACAAAAACCTTTTTGTTTCAAACGTCAGAGTAAGATGATATTTCAGAACTGCATAGAAATAGTCAAAATATGACTTTTCTGACAAATACTTTTTCTGATGCTCGTTAAAATCAAAGAGTTTCATTGGTTCACCAGCGGCAAGAACAATCTTTTTCTGCCGCTCATTAATGCCAGAAAAATCATATGACATTGGGTAAATAATCTGTCGGTTGAAGAAAAAAAAGCATATTTTATGTGGTGCCTCATCTGTAGTTGCCGACCCTCGTTGCACTCGTCCGTAAATTTTACAAAAAGTATTACTTTAGCTCTTATAAATTAATTTACTGTTTTTGTTTGAAATCGAATGAAGACTGCAGAAGGAGGAGCAAATAAAAACTGAGCAACCGATTAACCGAATGAACATATATACATATGAATATAGGTACATTCGCCTAATCCCAAGTCGGATTCTTCATCTAAGGATTCTATCCAGATTTCGGAGTTTCTGTGTAAAAGTCGACAAGATAATAATGACTAATTTTGTAACCATATAGAACATAGTTATTGGGTTGTAAATGAGTTTGATTATAATTTAATTCGTTTACTATTAGATATTAGTAGAACCGATAAAAAATAAATATGCATATTTAATTTGAATGTACATTGTTTAATTTAAACTATGGAAAAACACACTTATAAAAACTACCAAGGTGTGTGAACTTAAAATTCTGTTTCTAAATGGCTTATGTAACCCCATAAAAATTGTCGCTAAATCTTACATTCATAAAAATCCTATTAGAATGTATTATAATAAGTCCTTGAATTTAAAATTCATCAATATAATTCACAAATTGAAAAAAACCTTCGTGAGTTGAATTTAAATACAAAAACTCTTCGTTTTACAAAGTCAATATAGACTTGGTAACTAGTGAGATATCCTGGTATTATGTTTTTAACAAGTTTATATATAATCATTAGTTCAAATAATGTTTCTGAAAAACAACTTGAAGCGACTATTTACTTGATAAAAAATTATAATAAATACTTTAAATTAAATACGTTTTACTATATTTACTAGAGATAATATATGATGAACTATGCCAGATAAGAATATAAATATACTAGTTCTATGAACAATTATACTATATCAGAAAATGTCGTAGATTACATTTTGAACAATGAACGTAGATACAAATTCTATTTAAGGTGAAACATGTGCCTAATTAGATCTGAAGTTAGCATCTCATCACTTATCTGTTTGCTACAAGATAGTATTGTTATTGTATTAAATTTAACAACATTTAATTTACTTGCAAATAATATAAAAAAATAAATAAATATATCATCACGCCTTCTACCCATTACTGGGTGTGGCACTCTGCCGAAGCAGATCTCGGTATGTGATATATTTTGCGCGTGAAGTGCGGTTACCAGCCGTCAAATCACGGCCCCCAAAGATGTTAGTGGTGGAGGAGACACAGGGGTAGATTTTAAAATGGTGAAAATTGCAAATAATAATGAAAATAAATATATAAACTTCGATTAAATTGCTCAAAAAGGGTTGCTCAGGAAGTTAATAAATAGTATATTACATAACAAGCATCGAAAGTGTAAGATAACGTGCGAGTGTACAAATTGAAAACGAGGCGCGCAGCGCCAAGTGATTTAAGTACACGAGCACAGTTATCACACTTTCGAGCGAGTTATGTACACTAATTTTCAGACGACCACAAAATATTTCTAATAAAAGTTTACAAGAGCAATGTTGTTACACTTTGACAGATGATGCGTTTTTGTAGGTAAGCGTTGACGTTTGAGGTTAGGTATTGTGATACCAACTGTATTAACCATAATGTCAAAATGTTAAATATTGCTAAAATATTAATAAATAGGTAATTATTAATTTAAAAAAATAAGATTTATCTGTGTAAATGTGTTGAAAAATCTGCCAAAACTTCAATTTAAATAATAATAAAAATTGTTTTCATTTATTTTATTATTTTCTTTCATCGTAACGCCATCTGTTGTCAATTAGTGGAACTTCACCTGATATGTTAGAAGTGTGCGTTATGCTAACATATCAGTGTGTTATTTTCAACTTTCCGTAGTAGTTTATGATGTTGTTATGGTTACTTTCATAAGTGGTCGTCTGGAAAATTCATTACATACCTATAGTAAATTTTTATTCCATTTGAGATCTACAATTTAAATTAAAATATTGAATATTAGTTATTTGTGTACCTAGAGCAGAAAGTAGTCTATTGCCGCCCGCGCACTGAGGTTGTAGATCGAGACACAGCCGAGAGCAACAACCATGCAAGAGCAACATGAACACTTTCTGCACACAATATTTTTTCTACCGCCATGTAGAAATGCTTGAAAGAATTTAAAACAATTTTTGACAGTTTTTCTGTTTGGAAATTCAGGTGACAGTTTTCATGTACCCATAAGACGCATTTCATTTGCCATTTGGATCAGATCTAACCTACATTTACTAATCCATGTCACTTATTTATTTCGCTAGATTACTTCGCTAACTTTATTTTCAGTATTAAGCTGGATTTATAATGAAGTAACGCAAAAGGTAACGAAAAAGTAGTAGGTAAGAGAAGAAGTTAAAATTTGTGATTGAAGTAGAACCATTTATATTGACGTAAAGCCAGGGGTAAAGTAAGATAAGCAACGCAGAAGATGGTCAACTTTCATCTTTTTACGTTACTTTACTTAACATTTCTTACCGCTGGCCAATCAAAAGTCAGCTTTTTGAACTTCGCATGGCAATCTCTATTTCCGACCGTGACTTATCAGCTGTCACTGTCATACATTTTGATTGATCTATTTTTTTTTCAAATGTTAAGAGAAGTAATACAATTTTTTAAAAGCGAATAAAATTATGTGCGACTTTCATCAAAAGATTGTATTTTTTAAAAAACAGCAATTTGAAAATAAATGCCAGTTTTTGAGGTTCTATTATTGTATTAACAAATTTTGGTTTGTATTTATTTTTTAGTTGAATATATCCAACGTCGTTGGAAAATTATAAGAGATAGGTATCCAAAACAGGAAAGAAATTGCAACATACCTCTGATTGGGTGACAGTATTAGGCTCTGCTTCTCAATATAAATCAGTAATTTGCCTGCGTTACTTTTTACTTTGCTTTACTGTACAGTATCTCTTACGTTACTTAATTATAAATCCAGCTTTAGAGTTACTTATTCTAATTTACTTTGAAGTAATTCACCTCGATAAGTGTTTACTTAATTCAGTTCATTTAGTTATGTTGTCTAATTTATCTGAACTGATTTAAGGAAACCAGGTGGCAAATGGAATACAGCTATACACTCATACTATACCACTCGGCGAGCGGCAAAATCTGATTGCCGTTCAGCAAGCGGCAAACGCCAACTTTTTACTTTCAACTGACAGTTGGAAATGTCTATTTTCTGCTCAGTCGTAGAAAATACATTATTACGAAATTATTAAAATATAACTTAAAGACAATTTTGAAATAAAAGTAAATTAATGCGATGTAGGAAAAATAGTATGAAAAACACCTGTTACAATGATCAACTCTATCACTTGTTTTTCAATACACAATTATTTAAACAAGTACACTAGCAATTATTTTGTACCCGTATACAAATTTTCATGCACGCCTATCTAAACACCAGACAAATGAAGTAAGCTCAGTGTTTAACCTAGACTACTGGACTCATGGCATGACTACACTATAATTGTTTACATGTTTACACTATCAATGGTTTGTCTATTTTCAACTGTTTACTTGTAGACTAGAATAGAATGGCACAAGATTAGCGATAAGTAATTTTTTCACCCCTCGACAAATCAAGAAGTACGACGTATTTTACTCGTTACGGAATTGGTTGAGATTTCGACCAATCGGAGGAGAGCGTCGCGACGCCTGGCCCAGTTCTAGCGTTGGAATGGCGACACTGAAAATAATTTCTTTAAAATTTGAAATTTCATTCCACGCTAACAAATGGGAATCTTTCCTAAATTATTTTAAACATTGTTGCTTCATCACAATTTTAAGAAGTAATTATACACCTTATCTTGTCCTAATACATTGGAAATGTTCGATATGGGTAAAACAAATTATTACTAGAAAAGTGTGTTACATAAATTTTATTAACTAATTTTCTACTCTATTTCATATAAAGTTATAACATAATTACAATTCATTTGCACCTCCAGAATCAAGATAATTCGAAAATATTTAAAATTAATACACAATTAATATATTACGAAAGTGTAAGTACACGAGCACAGTTATCACACATTAGAGCGAGTTATGTATGTACAGTATTTTTCAGACGACCACAAAATATTTTTAAAAAAAGTTTACAAGACCAATGTTGTTACACTTTGACAGCTGATGCGTTTTTGTAGATGAGCGTTGACGTTTGACGTTTGAGGTTAGGTATTGTGCATCTGTACTAACCATAATGTCAAAATATTAAATAATTTCTAAAATATTAGTAAATAAGTAATTATTAATTTACAAAAATAAGATTTATGTGTGCAAATGTGTTGAAAAATCTGCCAAAACTTCAATCCAAATAATAATACAAATTATTTTCATTTATTTTATTATTTTCTTTCATCATAACGCCATCTGTTTTCAATCAGTGGAACTTCACCTGATATGTTAGCAGTGTACGTTATGCTAACATCAGTGTATACTATGTTCAACTTTCCGTAGTAGTTTATGATGTTGTTATGATTACTTTCATACGTGGTCGTCTGAAATAGTTATTTACATCAAGTGCGCGAATGATGCAAATGACATCTTCGTGCATGAGTTTTGTACAATGCTTTTTGTAACGAGCACGAATTATATAATCGACAATGAGGAAATTTATTAAATTTGAAGCGTGAATTTATATTGACAGTTTAGTATGCCATAAATTGGCATTTGTTATTTGAAAACAAATTGTTTATTTTACTCGTAAAGTTTGTTAAAATATGTCTGCTTGATGGCGTTATAAGCTAATGTCTCTATTTCTTTTATAAATTCCTTACAATGTGTGTATATAAGTACAATTAGCGTTTTAATAGTCAAAATTTATAATAATAAAAAATGTATGCTTTTTCAATTACTCCGCGCACTAGTGCGCAAAATCAAACTTTCCTTTGGTTTCCAAGGTAATGTAAACCTTATTTTGAATGATGCAAGTACAAAAACAATATTGAAACAGAAGCATCCTATGTGACAGCATATAAATCTTCTGAAAGTACCCTTTTGCCATAGTATCAAATTTCACCACTAGGTTCAAATTCTTATTGAAATATTCCAATATGCACTCATCAAATTAATAAAATAATCAATCCTCGACAAAAATTCTCAGTAATAATATAACAAGAGAGTGAGAATAAATTGAAAATAATTGGACAGATCTTTCGAAAACTTGTTGCCAGGCAATAGTCACGAAAGCCCGTAGGACTTGAGTGGCTATTGTCAAATAGCAACAAGTTTGAGAAAGATACTAGAGAATTATTTTCTAATTTATCCAACTCTCGAGTTATATTTAATTACATTATTTTTGACTTAGCTGTTGAGGTCGATTCATCCAACTTAAAAGATTTTGAACTGGGCCCATATCGATTGATTACTTATTAATGTATTCTTGGGAGTTGTTTCCAAAATTTCTTCGTGTATTTCTGTATCCATACTAAATAAATTTTTTTCACACATTTTACTTGACGCGTTGACAGTTTTTAATAATTATTTCATAACTACTTATCATTTGTCACAAACAAAAGCACCTACAGAGATTATTCCCGAGAATAATCACAAGAGCTTTATTCTCAGTATAATAATGACACGATTGGTTAAAAAGCAGACACGTGACATACAATAAAACATTTCATTGGTTTTCAGAAACGTCAAAAAATAATCATCCTATCTAACCATCTTTGCTTCAACCACATTCATAGTCCTCTCCATACACATCACACACTGAATCATTCAACAGTTAATAAATATAACTTCATTTATTTTATTTTTTAAGTATTTTATCTAATATATTATTTACTTCATATTATCTATAGAACATAAATTTTCATAATTTCTAAGTAAATATGATATTTTCAATATTATATTCATAATATAATATCTATATAATTTGTGGAAACTTTTATCTATAATGTAAGTATAATCAAACACAAAGTAATTATCCTTGTGAGTAATTTCGTTTAAAAATATAAATCGTGTATTAAATGACACCTATTCTAGTCGTAAATACAAGTATTTTAATCTACACAGAAATAAAATACATTATATTCAAATAAAGAAATGAAAAATCGTTAGAATAATATGAATCATATTCAGCTGAATCAGCTTCGCCATTCATGTTTTGAAAAAGAAGTAACATAAAAGACCTGATGAATAGCTGATGAGTAACAAATATGATTGTTTATGCTATTCAAACTCTTCTCGGTTTCTTATTCATAACATGTTTTGATTTTTATTGCTTTGAAGATATATTACTATTTACAAGCGATATTTAAGACACAACAAATAGTAAGATAACGGAATTTTAAAAATACTTTTGTGCTATTGTACTTCATTTAGGTTTTTTTATTTACATCTAAATAAACATTGATTATTAATAAATTGTTGCAAAAAAATGGTAGTAAAATAAATCATAAACTAATTTGGTTGAAAATTTCGTATGCTTTTTTATAAAATAAATAAATATATGATCACGCCTTCTACCCATTACTGGATGTGGCACTCTGCCGAAGCAAATTTCGGTAAGTGATATATTTTGCGCGTGAAGTGCGGTTACCAGTCGTCAAATCACGACCCCCAAAGATGTTAGTGGTGGGGGAGCCACAGAGGTAAGTTTAAATTGGTGAAAATGTTTTGTCGCCTGTGGGGATCGAACCAGAGTTCTTTGGAACCACAGGCAGACTTGATACCACTGAGCCATTACCCCATTAAAAAAAATCTGGTGCGGTCACCACACGACTTTCTTATACAAAGCATATTTAAAATTAAACTTAGTTTATAAATCAAAGCCTCTGATTTTTAAACATAAATAAATAAAAGTAGATAAATCGAAGTTAGTTTACATTGCTGTCAAAAATGTTATTAATATATATATATATATATATATATATATATATATATATATATATATATATATATATATATATATATATATATATATATATATATATATATATACCCATTTCCGGTAAATGATATACTTTGCGCGTGAAGTGCGGTTACCAGTCGTCAAATCACGACCCCCAAAGATGTGGAGAAGCCACAGGAGTAGTTTTTGAAATTATGAAAATTGTTTGTCGCCTGTGGGATTCGAACCAGGGTTCTCAGGATCCACAGGCCGACTTCATACCACTGAGCTAACCATCCCATAAATAACGATAATTATGATACTCATTGTTGGCAGTTACGAAACCAGTAAAAATCGGTTTAAAAATTTAGTTGCATTATTTACTTAAATAATTCAGTTTGCATGCATAAATATGATTTATTGTTATACTTGTATAATTTTATTCCTATTTTTTTATCTTAAAAACAAAAAACTAATAAATTTTGTGAGCTCAACAAACAGTCAAAAAGTAAATTTAAAATTTATGCAGACATATCCACCTGTGTACTTCACCCTTCCTTATAACAAAGTTCTTGATTAGGGGACCACAAATGCAAATTCAAATTTCACTAACATTCAGATGTCAAGATGCATGATGTGCGGTTACCTGTTTACTTTGGAAGAATATGTGCACACATTTGCACCTGTGAGTCACCCTCCTTGTTAACAAATCCCATTGTTAAAATGCAAGGGTGCGGTACAGGTGAAAAGGTAGCCTTATTTTTCAACCCTCCTTTCAACATTTATGTAAATGCGACCAAGCATGTCATTGCCTATAATATGTTGAAGTATTTTACTTAGCAAAAAATGTAGATATATAATAGTTATGTATTTGTGTAACTAGTGTACAAAGTAACAGTTTATCTACGACTGGGGCGGTAAAAGCACTTTGTGCATTTGATACACACCTTTTTTCACGACTCTATAAGAAAAATAAAATGATCTTCCCTCAACTGAAACAAGAAAGTGATACTTTTCATTCCTAGAGAAGAAAGTAAATTTTTCTTAAGGACAGAAAGTAAAGCGATATCCATGGTAACAGGAAAACAACTGTATAATTTGACATAAGTGACATCCGTGTGATATCTGTCAAAAGAATAACAAATCTTAGCCGTATTCCATTTGTCATTTGGATCACATCTAACTTACATTTACTGAACCAGATCACTTATTTATTTCGCTGGATTACTTCGTTGACTTTATTTTCAATACTAGAATTACTGATTCTAATTTACTTTGAAGTAATTCAGTCCAATAACTACATCAGTTTGTTTAATTCAGTTCATTTACTCATGTTGTCTAATTTATCTGAACTGATTTAAGTAAACCAAGTTGGCAAATGGAATACTGCTCTTATTATTTTAAATTGTCCCGTTATGAACTGCTTCATATACTTATAATAGTATATTACATAATAAGTCAGGAAAGTGATATTTTAATCCGCTGAGTCAAGTAAAAACACTTTCCTGACGTGTATACTGGAAACGTTTAATTTAATCAATAATTAATCATAAATCATTCAAAATATTTAAATTTTTGATATGAATTGTATTGACAGCAGACTACATATCCAAGGTTACAACAACAAAAAACAGTTAGGTAAAATACAATAAATAAATATATCATCACGCCTTTTACCCATTACTGGGTGTGGCACTTAGATGTTAGTGGTGGAAGAACCACAGGGGTAATTTTAGTTTGGTGAAAATGTTTGTCGGCTGTGGAGATCGAACCAGGATTCTCAAGATTCATAAACCGACCCGATACCACTTTACCAGACTATTTTGTACTTTACCAGATTGTTATTTTTGTTGAAGCCTTGACTGTTTTTGTAAAAATCTACTTTCTATACTAAAATTGGTCAGGAAAGTTGCCAGTTTAAAAAAAATATATTGCATTATATTTATTACTGTTAAAAAAAAAAATGTTATTAGCTTATGTCATCGTGAATAATGCCTATAAAATCAGGAAAACCGATACGAAAAATGACATAGTGACATCCGTCCGATGCGATATTGTTCATAGCTTATAAACAAATACAAACAACCTGATTCGCGTTAACAGCTATCAGGTAATGTGAAAGTCAAGCATTACTTCCTCATGTTCCAAGGGCGCGAACCAGAGTTATTAGCGGTCACAAAACTCACTAAATATCACTTGATATATTAAAGCCTCTCCCATTTTATAAACAAAAATACTTGTTGCTGATGTGTTTACAGTTAAATCGTGATTTCAGCATTCGAATATCGAGGTAACTCTTTTATGAATGAACTGGGAGATTGCCAAAGAAAGTGTGTACTTGAATAATCAAAAACAAGTTAATCAGACCTTCGTAAAATTCGTTCGGGAAGTTGAAGTGCTCTTTCGCTTCGCAAGTGAGAGCTTGTTCCAAACTTCGCTAATTTCAACATATAACAATCAAAAATGCAAATGCATTCAAGAGTTTCGAATTTCAATGTCTTTACGCTGTAGGTTGTTTGAACTGTTACTCATTAAGTAGGCTATTAGTTTAGGTGATAAAGTGTGATTCGAGAAATCTTGTACTATATGACAAAAATCTGTCGTTCATAAAAAATACACTTGACTTACTTTTTCCAATATAAGTACGATACTTTAATATAAATAAATAAATATATCATCACGCCTTTTACTCATTACTGGATGTGACATTCTATCGTAGCAGATTTCTGTAACTAATATATTTATGTGCGTAAAGTGCTGTTATCAGCCGTCATATCACGGCTCCTAAAGATATTAGTGGAGGGAGAGCCACAGGAGTAATTTTTTAATGTGGTGAAAATTGTTTGTCGATTTTAGGAATCGAACCCAGGTTCTCAATTCTATAGTGCGACTTGATACCACTGCGCCACCTACCCCATAACTTTAATGGGTTATATAATACTGATTATAGAACAAAAAGGATTTTTTTTTAAATTCGCTGAAATAATACTGGGTTGCAAGAAAAAATAATGAGCTCTTTAGTTAAAGAATTGTTTATGTAGCAACAGTATCAATAGCGATTTTCTGAAACTATTGAAAATATTAAAAATTTAAACAATGAAAATTATGTATTCTTATATTATTTTTATATATTAAAGCAACATGACAGATTTTACAAAGCTATTGACAGATGTCAACTTTATATTATGTTGAGAATAATTATAATACGGATTCTTTGTTTTAAGATAACCTAACTAAATTTCTAATCTATTCATTAAATCCGTACTGTAATTATTCTGAACATATTATAAAGTTGACATCTGTCAGTAGCTTTGTAAAATCTTTCATGTTGCTGTAATATATAAAAATAAAAGAATAAAAAATTTGCATTTTTTAAATTTTTAATATTTTTTACAATTTTTTGACAGTTTATTATTTAATTAATATAATTTGACAGAGCCATTTAAAAATCTGCCTCGATAGATAGAGAATTTAATTACCTTTAATTTAAAAAAAAAAATTCAGATCCGATGGATATTAAGGTCTCCACCAATTTTTGAACAGTAAAATCCCGACTTGCCCGTCTGAGCACCGGCTCGGCAAGTGGAATGGTACCTTCGGGAAAAAATGTCTCACTTTCTTCGCTTGATAAACAAATAACTTTTTCTTCAAACGTCAGAAAAAGATAACATTTCAGAACTGCATGAAACTTGACTTTTCAGACAATTACTTCTTCGGAAGCTTGTTAAAATCAAGGAGTTTCTTAGCTTCACCAGCAGGAGAAAAAATCTTTTTATTACATAAAAATATTTAATTGGGTAAATATTTCGGCGTTCGGAAAAAAATAACATATTTTATGTGGAGCGTAAGCAACTTTTTATGCCTCAACTGTAGTTGTCGGCCTTAGATTCGCTACAAGTATCAAAGTATCATAAAATACTATTTTATCAGGATTAAACTCTGACAGACCAACTGACGCACATAAGTATCAGGAAGAGTTTCATGTTACTTAATTTTGGGAAAAACAAACATCCTCCTGCTCCAACTACAGAACATAATAATTCTATATCTACAGACTATCTTCAGTCTGTCTACGTCAATCCACAATCGTTAATCGTTCTCTCTTCCCGTCAGTCATGTGACCTGACCCTGCGATAAACGAACACACCGTCACTTGTGATAACCCCTCACCTCCACGTGATCTTTGAACCCCGGTCTGACGATACCGCACCCCGGATAAATACACTGGATGGCATTACTGCAACGAGATTAACATGATGGATCAGTGATTTTCAAATCAGTTTGTTGAGAAAATTTTCCTATTTTTTTATAGTTGTTTTGGTGCTGTGGCTATTATTAGGCTGTTGTGACAGATTTGATTAAATTAATTGGTTTTTGGTACTTGGAATTAGTAAGTGTTTTTATCATTTCGTAAATGAAAAATGAGTGATAAGAATGGTTTATTGAAATTTGACATATTTTCTACTTTTTACTTAGATACTTTAGAACAAATAAATTTATATCTAAAACAAATAAATAAATAATAGCTTTATATTGTGTTGTTGTTGTTACATAAATGAGATTGTTTTTAAACGAAAAATATAATTGTGTTTGTTCAAGTGGTTTAGATTTTATTAGAAGATAGAGGTATCATGTACTGTAATTTGAATTAATTTATTGTTGCGTATTGTATGTCACCGGCAAAGTATACAATTAGACAAACTGTGACCAGCAGTATTAAAACAATTTTTAGGAAACAAGTATAAAAGCTTGCTTGTTTGTTTGTTTAAAATGCAAACGAACCGAACCTTGCCAAGAAAATGCTATCTTGTAGAATTTTTATAGTTTTTCTTTCTACTTTCTTATACACAGTATAAGGAGGTATTGTAATCGTGAAAAACATCGTTGACGAGATTTTCGCGGAAATACATGTTTTGAGATCCACTGAATCCGTTTTGATCATTTTCTCAATGATGTCTGTGTGTGTGTGGATGGATGAATGTGTGTCCGAGTGTGCAATATCTCATGAACGAGATAAGATTTGTTAACGAAACTTGGTAATTATAAGTTTCACGAAAATACGAAGAGCTGAGTTGATTTTGAATGTAATCGAAAAACCGTTAGAGGAAATTTACTGGAAACAATATATAATAAATTCTATTTATTTCAAAAATGGAATCAGTTACGAAAAATAGTTTCAAATAAAAGATGTTAGCAAAAATATTTGGAACATAAAATGTTATTTGCAATTTTCTTGTATATGCGTCTAATATTGAGAAAAACAAATTTTTATATTTAATAATATATTTCAATAATCATAGTAGCAATAGGAACAAAAAACATAAATTTTAATTTTTTCGCTTTATCTAGTTATTATGTCTTTTTTCGGAAAAACAAATACATCATTAAAATGGTCAACTAATTTGGCAACTTTGCCTCAATTTAATCGACTTCGTATCTCACGGTTCTTGAGATACCAAGGGTTAGGCAACGGACAACCTGTATATGCCTCATCAGTAAAGTCGACATTACTAAAAAATTATACGTAAACAAATTTGATATTTTATATGTTTCAAACAGATAAATGCTGAATTACTGAAAAACTAAATAACATGTTTAATAATATCATATAACATTCATATATTCTAAATATTAAATAAGCTGTGTATAAGAAAGTCGTGTGGTGCCCACACCAGATTTTTTATATTTGTATAGCCAATTACACTGCCAAGAGTTAAAAATTAAACTTAGTTTAAATAAATAAAAGCCTCTGATTTTTAAACTTAAATAAATAAAAGTAAATCGAAGTTAGGTGTATGTCTAATGGAATAGTTTACATTGCTGTCAAAAATTTTATAAAAAAAAATATATATATATCATCACTCCTTCTACCCATTACTGGGCGTGGTACTCTGCCGAAGCAGATCTCGGTAAGTGATATATTCCGCGCGTGAAGTGCGGTTATCAGTCATCAAATCACGATCCCCAAAGATGTTAGTGGGAGAGGAGCCACAGGGGTAGTTTTTGAAATTATGAAAATTGTTTGTCGCCTGTGGGAATCGAACCAGGGTTCTCAGGATCTATAGGCTGACTTCATACCACTGAGCTAGCCACCCCATAAAAATAATTATTAGATATTATTCATTTGAGGACAACTTATTTTGACTGGATGGTTAACTCTGTACTGCCCGAGTAAAAGTACGCAGATTCAAATTTTGCTTTAGCTTATAACTAAAAATATACCTACATCCTAGTAATTCGCTATTCTTTATAAGCCACATATTCATATACTTAATTTTTTATTACAATTAATGTATTCTGTGCGCGCAGGAAATAAAGGAATAAATAAATACCTAATTTATACCATTATGTATTAAAAACTACTCAATAAATTTTAATGTAAATAGATATTATTTCTGGAAAATTCTTTACGTTATAAATTTCTATTGAATTAGATTGAATAATGTTATTTGTCTATGTACGAATTCTGATGCATTGTGAAACATATGGCTATAAATTTTAGATTAAAAAATAAAAATAAATCAACAAGAGTGCATAAAAATAAAATTCGATATAATTACGTATCAATGTTATTATTAAACGATGACTAGTCGAACATGAATCAATATTAGCATTCTCACTGTAACAAATTACGAGTACAAGCGATATAAATAAAATAACAAAAAAATCGAGAAAAAAAGTTTGACAGATAAAGTCGATGTTTTGAAACCTCTGTTCAAAGAAGCCTGTACAAATAATATCAGAGATATCAACACACAAAAAGTCGCAGCCAAAGAGCATCGGTAGCGATAACCCTAACCCCAGCAAACTCGTTTAGGCGTTTGGGTTAGTGGATGTATTTTTTCACAGTTGGCTGCCTTGTAGAAACCCACTAATCTCAACACAGATTTTAGTTACAATTTATAGTATTTAAAAATAACGATAAAAAGCATGGAAGAGAATTTTTAATTGATGCTGGACAACAAAAAAATGACCGATGAGATTAAAATATTTTATTGGATGAAACACAGCATATTGCAACACTGCTTTACTATTTACTTAATTCCAGTAATTATATTTCATATCAAATGTTATATATATATTTTTTATTGTAATGTTGTAAACACATTTTCATAAATACAAACAGATATGGAAACCATAATAAATTATAAAACTTAAGTAAAACAACAATTAATTATTTACTTGATTCGAATATAAATTAAAACATTTACACGCCGATAATCAAAAAATTTTGGTTTAGCCAATCATTAATCTTATTCTAGTGTGATTTTAAAAAGTTAATCCAAACTACTTTCCGAACATCAAATGGTAACTAGATTATATGTATTAGATTTTGTTTAATTTTTTTTGAGAATATGGTTTTGCTTTATTTGACTAATCCAAAATTCGGTGTGAGCTAATTGGCTAAAACTCTTTTAAGAATTGGACTGTTTAAACATAACTTTATTATTAATATTCAAATTTAGCAGAAATTATGGATCTGTTATTGCATTATATTGAATAAAAAGTAATATTTTCCTCTTTGGGGGCCACAAATGCTTTGTATCCGCTTCATCTCCCCTTAGGCCAGCCCTGTATTTATGGATGAATATAGTTGATTTTGATTTTGGCTGTTGGTAATCGTAGCACTTACTGAGATCTGGTATAGTGAGTGTTTCATATACTTAGAAATAGATGATTTGTTTAAAATATTATTATATTCTTTCGCAAGATACCTTCTGTAATTATTGAATTTTGGAATTGGTAATCACTTTAATACAAAACAAAAAATACATACAGGCTGTTCCAAATAATTAATCTTTCACTGGACGCATGTTCAAATTATTTAAAAATATTATTTATTTCCCCGTTTTCACTCATATCTAGTGAATTATATATTTTTTTTACTTTTATTTAATTGAATCAATGTTGTACATCTTACAATTCTCGAGATCCTGATGCATGTGCAACTTATATGAGACACTCTGTAAGAGCCCGGTTCCACTTTAGTTGGCCCAATTTTATTTTTTCGTTTGATGTTATATTTTATTTCTCGTGTAGTATGCAAGAAAATGAAAAGAAATTTTAATGAGATATATACTAGTATGTTGTTAATACACAGACAAAATTTTAAGTCAATCGATACATACATCTAGAAATGACAGCCATTGAAAAAGGAAGTAAACATTTCTGTTTTAACTAAAAAAAATTGTTTTATTAAAGACTGTATAATAATAAAATTTGTTTTAAATAATAATTAACTTCAATTTCATCCGCCAAACTGCCCACAAGATGAGAAGAGAAAAAAAAGAGAGTTATACTGCTACACATTTAGTGTTTAACGTATATTTAATGTTAAATTTAGTTAAAAATGTTGAAGATTAGTTGTAAAATTTAGTAAATATAAAATACCTGGATTTCTAGTATTATTTAAATTTTTAACGAAAAAATTAAATTCGGGCCAACTGAAGTGGGAACGGGCTCGTATATATTATATATATATATATATATATATATATATATATATATATATATATATATATATATATATATATATATATATATATATATATATATATATATCAAATGATGCAATAGGTAACTAAATTATTCTACATCTTTTGTTTCAGAAGTGGAGAATTAGACGGTTGTGAATATCGTCAACTTTTGGCTGTAAGTAAAATAATTATTTTTTGCATGCATTTCGTTTTATTGTTAGTGAACTTAATTGCCATGGAATCAAAAGCTTATCAATATTGAATGTTCGTACAAGAATGTAACTTGTGGTAATAAATATTCCTTGATTATGTAATCCCTTTGAAGATAAATAAGTTTGAGTTGAATGTTTATTTAAAATTTTACAGACTTACATAGCTCCATTGTAAAGGAGATTAAACAAGAAAAAAAATAATAAAAAACGCAAACACAAGTTTGCAAATTTTCCTCGAATCCTGTGTTAGTAAATATTAGCATTTTACTGTTTAAAAACAAATACACTTAAGAATTTTGTTTATTAAACAGCTGAACAGAGAACAAAATGAATTCTACATTTGCACATAATTATTCTCATAAATGAAAGTGTTTAGTTGTTAGTTCAGACAATAATAATAAAAAATTTCCAGTGATGTCAATAACATCTATGCATAAATCGAGGTCAAATGAGTTTCTTTTTCCGTTGTACCAATAAAAGTGTTTAAAATTTATAAATAGCGCTCTGAGAATGAAATATTCATATCAAATATGGAAAACTGTGAACTACGTGATCCTTTGCATGCAGCAAATGGAACGATGTGTTTTTGTTTGATAATTTCTTGATAAACTTATTGTGGGTTGATTTGTTTTGAAGCCTGGTATATTTCAAAATAAATATTTTACTGATATACTGTAAATTTATTTGTATTGTCACTTTCAAATTTAGTCTACAGTTTATTTTCTTTTGTTTTTCTACATTTTAAAGTTTATATGATGGATTATGGAATGTTGAATAGTTTATTTATGTAATGATGTGTGAAAAAATCGTTCTTTATATGAAATGACTTTTAAATTATTAGTTGTTTCAAGAATGTAATCTGTGTTAAGGACGATTCTTAATTACATATCTATCATGATTAATCCTTTCTCGGTACATGATAATGTAAAATAAACTATTAGTCATAATGTTTTTTTTTACTTAAGAACTTTATTGAAGTTGCACTGTGAGAATTTTTATATTTTACATAAAATTTAAATACATATAAACAAAGACATCATCGTCTAAATTATATCTTCCAAAAAAACAATTACATTGTTAAAGGTACGCCAAGATTGCGCAGATTCCTTCCCCAAAAATTGTAATATCTATATATTACAGATTTAAAAAAAAGTGATATCTAATTAAGCCAAGAAAAATATTCGAATTTAAAAAACCTTATCGAACAGTTTTAAAAATATCGGGTCAAATAAAAAAAAAATTAATTAAAAAAAACCTTGGCGACCCCAGTGTTTAAAATGTTACCAGTTTAAGTAACATTTTAAACACTGGGGTCGCCAAGGTTTTTTTTAATTAATTTTTTTTTTATTTGACCCGATATTTTTAAAACTGTTCGATAAGGTTTTTTAAATTCGAATATTTTTCTTGGCTTAATTAGATATCACTTTTTTTTAAATCTGTAATATATAGATATTACAATTTTTGGGGAAGGAATCTGCGCAATCTTGGCGTACCTTTAACAATGTAATTGTTTTTTTGGAAGATATCACTTTTTTTTGATACAATAGTTTGACCCTATATTATAAATGATATTTGGTATTGGTATATTGTTATTACATCTTTCTATAAAAATCTAAATTCGTTCTAAAATAAATATATAAGCATGTTTAGAGTTTCTTGGCGAAGTTTGTTTTCCAACGTGAGAATCATTTGCAAGCATCCTTGATTTTCCTTTTTTAATCATATTGTGTAGTGTCCCTCAGCCATTGAAGTACCATGGTGAAATATAGCACTTTTTATTTATATCCTTGAATCAAATAAGTTCCCATTGAAACGTTTTAAATATTACGTGTATCAGTTAGTTTACGAATATATCCATTTTCATTTTCAAATAACAGAATTTGGAAAATTAATACTGTGCCAAAAGAAACTAATTCGGTTTTATGTAATTTATGTGAGTGCATGCATTCTGAACATTGAGCTTCTACATTTTCTTTCACAACCAATTGTTTATTAATAAGCTCTTGTATAGTAATGCTCTTATTACTACAATCACGTATTGGAATAATAATAAATACTAGCTGTTGGCCTGGCTTTGCCAGGCCTCACGCTAATCTCCGCGGACACTGATATAGAATTAACTTCAGTAAGACAATAGACACAATATAAATTGAATTATTACGAATCTAAGACTTTTAAATTCTACACGGCTGTCCATCTAAAAATCTTTTAATATATACTAAATATGATAGGTTTTGAATCACTATCACTAAAACAATTGCCGAACAATAGAAATCCAATTCTGCAAGAAAGCTCTTCAAAAGACCTTTCAATTGATACAAAAAATGATGGATTTTGATGTCCTTTCATTAAAACAATAGACGATCGAAAAGTATGAATTTTATACGCGAGCCCTTCCAAAGATCTTTTATTTGATACCAAATACGATAGGTTTTGGAGTACTTTCACTAAAACAATTGATAATCGAAAAGTATTAAATTTTGTACGCGAGCTCTTCAAAAGATCTTTCATTTGATACCAAACACGATAGGTTTCGAAGCACTTTCATTAAAACAAATGCCAATCGATAAAATTCCAATTTGCATGTTAGCCCTTCAAAAGACCTTTCGATTGATACCAAAGACGATGGGTTTTGAAGCACTTTCACTAAAACAATTGACAATCGAAAAGTATTAAATTTTGCTTGCGAGCCCTTCAAAAGATCTTTCATTTGACACCAAACACGATAGGTTTTGAAACACTTTCGTTAAAACAATTGCCGATCGAAAAAAATCCAATTTTGCATGCAAGCCCTTAAAAAGACCTTTCATTTGATACCAAACAAGATAGGTTTTGGAAAATTTTCGCTAAAACAATAGCCGATCGAAAAAATTTAAATTCTGCATGCAAGCCCTCAAAAAGACCTTTCATTTGATGCCAAACACGATAGGTTTTGGAACACTTTCGCTGAAACAATTGCCGATCGAAAAAATTCTAATTCTGCATGCAAGCCCTTAAAATACCTTTCATTTGATATCAAACACGATAGGTTTTAGAATAGTTTCGGTAAAACAATAGCCGATCGAAAAAATTTCAATTCTGCATGCAAGTCCTTAAAAAGACCTTTCATTTGATGCCAAACACGATAGGATTCGAAGCACTTTCATTAAAACAATTGCTAATCGATAAAATTCCAATTTTGCATGCAAGCCCTTAAAAAGACCTTTCATTTGATATCAAACACGATAGGTTTTGGAATACTTTCGCTGAAACAATTGCCGATCGAAAAAATTTCAATTCTGCATGCAAGTCCTTAAAAAGACCTTTTATTTGATGCCAAACACGATAGGTTTTGGAACACTTTCGCTAAAACAATTGCCGATCGAAAAAATTATAATTCTGCATACAAGTCCTTAAAAAGACCTTTCATTTAATGCCAAACACGATAGGTTTTGAAGCACTTTCATTAAAACAAATGCCAATCGATAAAATTCCAATTTTGCATCTAAGCCCTTCAAAAGACCTTTAGATTGATACCAAAGACGATGGGTTTTGAAGCACTTTCACTAAAACAATTGACAATCGAAAAATATTAAATTTTGCTCGCGAGCCCTTCAAAAGATCTTTCATTTGATACCAAACACGATAGGTTTTGAAACACTTTCGTTAAAACAATTGCCGATCGAAAAAAAAACCAATTTTGCGTGCAAGCCCTTAAAAAGACCTTTCATTTGATACCAAACAAGATAGGTTTTGGAAAATTTTCGCTGAAACAATTGCCGATCGAAAAAATTCTAATTCTGCATGCAAGCCCTTGAAAAGACCTTTCATTTGATACCAAACACGATAGGTTTCCAAGTACTTTCATTAAAACAATTGCTAATCGATAAATTTCCAATTTTGCATGTAAGCCCTACAAAAGACTTTTCGATTGATACCAAAGACGATGGGTTTTGAAGCACTTTCACTAAAACAATTGACAATCGAAAAGTATTAAATTTTGCTCGCGAGCCCTTCAAAAGATCTTTCATTTGAAACCAAACACGATAGGTTTTGGAATACTTTCGTTAGAACAATTGCCGATCGAAAAAAATCCAATTTTGCATGCAAGCCTTTAAAAAGACCTTTCATTTGATACCAAACACGATAGGTTTTGGAACACTTTCGCTAAAACAATTGCTGATCGAAAAAATTCTAATTCTGCATGCAAGCCCTTGAAAAGACCTTTCATTTGATACCAAACACGATAGGTTTTGGAACACTTTCGCTAAAACAATTGCCGATCGAAAAAATTCCAATTTTGCATGTAAGCCCTTCAAAAGACGTTTCGATTGATACCAAAGACGATGGGTTTTGAAGTACTTTCACTAAAACAATTGACAATCGAAAAATATTAAATTTTGCTCGCGAGCCCTTCAAAAGATCTTTCATTTGATACCAAACACTATAGGTTTTGAAACACTTTCGTTAAAACAATTGCCGATCGAAAAAAAACCAATTTTGCGTGCAAGCCCTTAAAAAGACCTTTCATTTGATACCAAACAAGATAGGTTTCCAAGTACTTTCATTAAAACAATTGCTAATCGATAAATTTCCAATTTTGCATGTAAGCCCTACAAAAGACCTTTCGATTGATACCAAAGACGATGGGTTTTGAAGCACTTTCACTAAAACAATTGACAATCGAAAAGTATTAAATTTTGCTTGCGAGCCCTTCAAAAGATCTTTCATTTGACACCAAACACGATAGGTTTTGAAACACTTTCGTTAAAACAATTGCCGATCGAAAAAAATCCAATTTTGCATGCAAGCCCTTAAAAAGACCTTTCATTTGATACCAAACACGATAGGTTTAGGAAAACTTTCGCTGAAACAATTGCCGATCGAAAAATTCTAATTCTGCATGCAAGCCCTTGAAAAGACCTTTCATTTGATACCAAACACGATAGGTTTCCAAGTACTTTCATTAAAACAATTGCTAATCGATAAATTTCCAATTTTGCATGTAAGCCCTACAAAAGACCTTTCGATTGATACCAAAGACGATGGGTTGTGAAGTACTTTCACTAAAACAATTGACAATCGAAAAGTATTAAATTTTGCTCGCGAGCCCTTCAAAAGATCTTTCATTTAAAACCAAACACGATAGGTTTTGGAATACTTTCGTTAGAACAATTGCCGATCGAAAAAAATCCAATTTTGCATGCAAGCCTTTAAAAAGACCTTTCATTTGATACCAAACACGATAGGTTTTGGAACACTTTCGCTAAAACAATTGCTGATCGAAAAAATTCTAATTCTGCATGCAAGCCCTTGAAAAAACCTTTCATTTGATACCAGAAATACTTGCATATGAACTTTAAACATATATTTTACACAAATTTGGTAACTCGCAATGTCAAAAGTCAATAAATTTTAGTTTTGTACTTCTGGTTTTGCATCAGTTTCCGATCGACAACGAAGCGAGCTCGAGAGCCGAAGTTGTCGAACTGAGCGTAAGGTGCTGCCGCTAGTCGGACAAGTCGCGAAAAGCCAAACAAAATGCGTCGAGAGGAACGAAAAATTGATTGAAAAAAATCTTATATAGGGAAATAATAGCTTGTAAAGTAATAATTAATACAAAAATTGTATCTAATACAAACAAGGGTGGTATGTAGTAAATTATCATATGTTTAACGTGACTAATTTATCGGCTAATAAAAAGATAAATGGAATTACAATTTTCGAATATTGGCTCAAAGTCTTCGTTACTGTAATATAGACAGTCAGTGTCGCCGGCCGTAGGCTGCTTGATCTTGGCGTCGACAACTACCGCCTGTCTTGATATAGTAAAAGAACGTAGACTAAATAATTTTTTCCACGACTGCTATGAATAGTTGATATTTATGCTTTCAGTTGTCATCGTAAAGTTGATGGTTACTGAGTAACGAACAATAAAATACTTTACCGCGCGTCTTCTATTGCAACAAGCGGTAAAATACTTTACCGGTCGCTTAGAAAAATATAAATTGTTGCTGAAATCTTAATTTATTGAAACAATTCTTACAAAATCTAAAATATAGGTTAGATTCATTTTTACACTTTTACACATATTATACATGAAGTTTGCTGCGCTATGATTTGAAGTTGAACCTGAACGCAGCTGGGCAGCAGTGCCAACTTAATGAGAATGAGCGATGTTAAAATTGAAAATGCAGTTTAGACAGTTTTGCATATTTATTCCGGAACTTGAAATGGTGTTTGATAAGTTGATTAGTTTTGTTGGTTCAACTTGCCAGCACAAAACCCATTAATAAACTTATGTTACCACTGGTAGTGTATAGCCTGTTAACGAACTTAACCTTCCTTTTGTGCTTAAAAACTTAAATATAAAGTTTAAATCCAAAATTTCACACCATAATTTATCGTACTGATATATCGTATAGATCGAATTTTCTTGGTATTATGTTTTTTGAAATTAATAAAGTCTAAAACATAATATGGGGTAATGGCTCAGTGGTATCAAGTCGGCCTGTGAATCCTAAGAACCCTGGTTCGATCCCCACAGCCGATAAAACATTTTCACCAATTTAAAATTATCCCTGTGGCTCCCCCACCACTAACATCGTTGAGGGCCGTAATTTGACGACTGGTAACCGAACTTCACGCGCATAAATATATCACTTACCGAGATCTGCTTTGGCAGAGTGCCATACCCAGTAATGGGTACAAGGCGTGATGATATATTTATTTATTTATTTAAAACATGATAATTCTTCTAAATCCCGAGATAAAAAAACCACCATCACAATACTTTCCTAATTTCCAAGTCAGAGAAATAAAAAAGTAGTTAATAAAGTTTGCGTAATTAATTATATTCGTATACTTAAATTATTGCCAAATACGCGAATCTATGTAGGTAAAAATTAAACCAAATATCACAAACTCGAAGTGATATGTTTGGTGAAAAGCCTTATGAAAATGTTGAGAATGTCCTGTGTAGTCTGCTTATTTGGTTTTAATATTTAAATAAGTTTTTTTTTCTGTTTTGCGTTACTAATTAATCTTACGATAATCCGAAATAAAATCTAAAAAATATAATCCATCATCCTGAATACGAATACCATTCTTCTATCAAAAGAAATCTGCTTAAAGGTGCATCACCATAAGGAAAAAAATGAGTCACTTTGTATCACAGTGTCGATATAATAGAACTAATAAAAAGTTATGGTCCTCAACGTTAGGCATCACTCTTTTGTTATTATTTTTTCCCTTTAGGGTCTGGGTTCTTTGTATGGTGAACCCACTGCACCTTGGGCATTCGTTTAGCTTTAGCAGGTACAGTCGTACTAACGGAAAACTGAACACAGGTGGCCGAAATGCTACTGAGTATAAGGGATATTGTTGCAAATTTTTAGAAACATAGTTACACATTGGATTCTATTGGGATATTTTGTAGCACTATGAAACAGAACTCAAAGTTTAGTAAAATATGATATAAGCAGAAAAATATGTTTTTCTGTTTATTGCATGCTTGTCGTTGCTACTGAAATATACACTCATTTTCATATTTCACGGTTACCATAAGTAACGTGAGATAATAGTCGTATTCCATTTGCCATTTGAATCAGATCTAACTTACATTTACTCTACCAGATCACTTATTTATTTCGCTAGATTACTTTGCTGATTACTAATTTACTTTGAAGTAATTCACCCCAATAAGTGTATCAGTTTGCTTAGTTTAATTCATTTAGCCATGTTGTCTAATTTATCTGAACAGATTTAAGAGGCGAATGGAATACAGCTATTATTGCTGTCATGTCACAAGCATTGTTTCGTTGCTAGGATACTAATTATAATTATATTCAGGCAGATTCACAAAACGGATTAGCGCTAACACCGTTTTTAATATTATCTATAACTCTGTTTCAAATTAAAACAGATTAAAGTAATGAACTAAATTTGATGCTAATTAACTCTCTTTTTAACTCAAGTTAAATTAAACTTGTTTCGTACATTGAAAAGGGAGTTAAAAATGAAATAAAAAATGGTGTTAGCGCTAATCCGCTTTATGAATCTGCCTGCAAAGGAATAGTAGTGAAATACACAATAAGCACAAACTTATTAATAAAATATAAATTAATAGGGTAACACTATTACAGTCGTAGAAAAAGTATAGTGAACAATTAGCATAGAACGGCAGCTTTCATACTTGAGCGAAATGTATAATATACTATTTTTTACAACCATTAAATAATGGTTAATAACATGGGGTAATGGCTCAGTGGTATCAAGTCGGTCTGTGGATCCTAAGAACCCTGGTTCGATCCTCACAGTCGACAAAACATTTTCACAAATTTAAAATTACCCCTGTGGCTCTCCCACCACTAACATCTTTAAGGGCCGTGATTTGACGGCTGGTAACCTTATTTTACGCGCATAAATATATCATTTACCGAGATCTGTTTCGCCAGAGTGCCACACCCAGTAATGGGTAAAAGGCGTGATGATATATTTATATTTATTTATTTATTTTATTAAATAACATATTCATTACATGTACATTTTTTGATAGTTATTACGTCAGTCATACCTAGACTTAAAAGTGTAATTTCCAGTTGAATAGTCATAGTGAAAGTATAGCAATGAACACGCGTGTAATGGGTATTACACTCTCGTTGAATAATATACTATTATACGTTTCGTAGTATTCTAGTTCTAATTCAATTAAAAGTTTCTTGTTGATACAAGCACAGGTTGTCGCTCTTTCCTTTCTATCATTTATAGATTCATTGTTAGATTCGATGTTACAGAAGTGTACGTGAGCAATTTAAGATATTTTGAGCATATGTAGAAATATAGGTCGGAAGAAAAATTAATAATAGGTGTATAGGAGTGATTGAAGGTTTGTTGCGTGATGAATGATTCCGGGTATGATGAGTAAATGAGCTTATATGGAGGAAACTATGAATTTGGTTGAACTGAGGATGGTAAGTTAGTATGAGAATATGTGACGAGGACTGATTATTTGATGAATCTGATGAGTTACGAATGATTTTGGGGTTCGTGCTACCCTATTTTATTGGTATAGCTTGATGTTATGTATGTATATATATATATATATATATATATATATATATATATATATATATATATATATATATATATATATATATATACGTAAACCTAGACTTTTAAAATTAGGTACAAGCACAGTCATTGAGATTCCAATGCTAGCTCTAATACAAAAAACCGTCTCTAGCTCTTTTAAATATTAAGATAGTGGGTCAAATTCATCACTTTTCTTTCATTTAAGAAGCAGTTCTAAAAATAACAAAAAATGAATAACGTATGCAGTGATAAATTAATAAGAAAAAATGCAAAATATTTTCACTATAGAGACAATCTTCAAGCTAATTTCGTCCCACTATCTCGAAGTTATGTTACTATAGAAGTCATTTTAAAAAACAGCATAACATAAAAGCTAACAAAAGATACGAATATGGTGCGAACTATATTATATATTTATTTATGCTACTCTGTACAATAGGGACCAATTATAGTACAGGGTCCCGGACTCACCGAGCCACATTGTGCTAGTACATATATTTTTACTTTAAATGGAATTTGAACTCGGGTTTTCAGATTCTAATAACGTAATGCTAATCACACCATCGTACTGCCAGGCATATTTACAAGGTATGTCGATTTAAAAAGAAAATCTTGAACGAATATTTGGTCAACTAAAGTTCGGATATTCGTCAAGGCACCATATTCGTATTCGAATAGTTCGAATATTCATTAATGTATCCAGTGCCGGATTTACCATTAGGCTGAAAAGGCTCCAGCCTAGGGCCCCGAGCTCGGGGGGCCCCGCACTGGAGTTAAACTAGTTTTGAACATTTTAGTAAATTTAAATTTTACTAATACGTCAATAAATTTAACAGAGAAACTATGAACCAAAAAACTAATCAATATTAATGGAGAATTAATCATTGTAATTATAATTATATACAGGTCATTGAAGATTTCGTTAAGCAAAAAGTGCGAAGAAAGATGTTTTAATTGCGTCGCTGATATTGTATTTATAATAAAACACATGTTATTTTAATCTTACTCTTATAGTTTTATTTTACTTTTTATTTTCACGGCAACAGAGAGGGGGCCATTCTATGTATTCAGCCTAGGGCCCCATGTCACGTAAATCCGGCACTGAATGTATCCGAATAGTTCGGATATTCGTTAGTCTCCATATTCGTGTCCAAATAGTTTGAATATTCGTTATTCGGATATTACAAAATTAATGGGGTAGCTAGCTCAGTGGTATGAAGTCGGCCTGTGGAACCTGAGAACCCTGGTTCGATTCCCACAGACGACAAACAATTTTCATAATTTCAAAAAACTACCCTTGTGGCTCCTCCACCACTAACATCTTTGGGGGCCGTGATTCGCAGTTCACGCGCAAAATATATCACTTACCGAGATCTGCTTCGGCAGAATGCCACACCCAGTAATGGGTAGAAGGCGTGATGATATTTTTCTTTTTTACAAAATTAATTGGATATTTGAATAGCCAAAATATCCGGAGAGCCGAACCGAATATCCGTTATGTAAATATTCGAATATTCGGATAAAATCAACATATCTAATATTTCCCGAGATCTTCTACGTCAGACCACACCCGGTAATGGGTAAAAGACGTGATGATAGATTTATTTATCTTTGTTCTACAACCAAATTTTCTCCGATTTATCTGAACCTGTCCTAACCATCAACAAAAGATCATTTGCTCTCAACATTAGTCTGTCTCATACATCACCCTCTTCAATAGAAACCAAATCACCCTTAGCCGTTCACATTTCACATTCCCATTCTATTGAAGCATTCTCCCCATACGATTTTGCACCTGTGCAACCGTGCAACCAAGCTGAAGTTATCCCTGACGAAGATTTTGACAGTCAGGTGTGAATCACAGCGCAAACACCAGTCTGACGTTGTAGCGTTGGTGAGTTAACACTGACAAACAGTGACACTTGCTATGCTGTGTTTTATTTGTGGCTGTGTTATGAAAACTTATGAACGGTGAGGTACATACATGGTTCAGAGCGATGTACGTGTGATGCATCATGATTACGATGTCTGGCTAAGAGGAAAAAGATTCAATTTAGTTGGAAGAGGAATGAGGAAAATTTGGATAAAAGGAAATTGTGAACTATTAATAGATTTATTTATTCAATCATGAATGATTAATCGGGGCTGGTCCTAGACTTACTGACGCCTTTGTTCTATTTTTAAAATGCATCTCTTTTATTTAGTTTTACCTAATAATCTTCTATAAAAAGCTATATTTGTACATGTTTGCATATTATTTTCCTTTTTATTATACTATATATAAATAAATAAATAAATAAATATATCATCACGCTTTTTACCCATTACTGTGACAAACTGCCGAAGCAGATCTCAGTAAGTGACACATTTATGCGCGTGAAGTGCGGTTACCAGCTGTCAAATCACGGCCCTCAAAGATGATAGAGGAGGGGGAGTCACAGAAGTAATTTTTAATGTGATAAAAATGTTGGTCGACTGTGGATATCAAATCAGGGTTCGAAGGATCCACAGGCCGACTCGATACCACTGAGCCACCTACCCCATATTTTCCTTTTTAATACACAATATATAACAATTCAATAATAAATAATCAGAGCTTATTTTATCTAAGGTCCATAATAAGAAAGGGTTCGTGCATTTTTTATTACATATTTATAAAATCTAGTGTGGGCACCACACGACTTTTTTTATACACAGCATATTTAATATTTAGAATATATGAATATTATATAATATTATTAAACATGTAATTTAGTTTTACAGTAATTCAGCATTTATCTGTTTGAAACATATAATATAATATAATATATCATCACGCCTTCTACCCATTGCTGGGTGTGGCACTCTGCTAAAGCAGATCTCGGTAAGTGATATATTTTTGCGCGTGAAGTGCGGTTACCAGTCGTCAAATCACGGCCCCCAAACATGTTAGTGGTGGAGGAAACATATAAAATATCAAAATTGTTTACGTATATTTTTTTAATGTTGACTACTTTATGTCTAACTTTACTGATGAGGCATATACAGGATGTCCATTTTTCGAGCCTAACCTTTGGTATCTCAAGAACCGTGAGATACGAAGTCGAATAAATTGAGGTAAAGTTGCCAAATTTTTTGATAAAGCGAAAATTAAAATTTATGTTTTTTGTTTCTATTGCTACTATGATGATTGAAATATAATATTAAATATAACAATTAGTTTTTCTCAAAATTAGACGCATATACAGAAAAATTGCAAATAACATTTAATATTCCAAATATTTTTACCAACATCTCTTCGTATTTTCATGAAACTTATAATTTCCAAGTTTCGTTAACAAATCTTATCTCGTTCATGAGATATTGCACACTCGGACACACATCCATCCACACATACACACACACATACACACACACACACACACACACCCAGACATCATAGAGAAAATGATCAAAACGGATTCAGTGGACCTCAAAACACGTATTTCCGCGAAAATGTCGTCAACGATTTTTTTCACAATTCCAATACTTCCTTATACTGCGTATAAGAAAGTAAAAAGGAGATTTTTTGCCTTGGCTAGATTCATGTAGATGAGGCGAAGCCACAGCTGTAAATCTGCTACTTTTTGCATAGTTATACAAATAACTACTTGTATTTATACATTAATCTATGAGTTAAAAATAAAAACCATAGGTATAAAGGGTTATTTATTAACAAATGATTAACTTTGTTTTCACTATCAAAGTGTCACATGCCTAAATTATTTTATAGATAAATGCTTTTGACACATATTATACCTCTTTTAGTTGTTAAAAATAAACTTAGTCAACTGTTAGTTAATCACAAATTCATTCTTTGTCAAGAAAATTCCCTCAATCAGATATTGTAAATTAATAGGTACATGTACCTATAATCATATTGAAATAATTAATAAGGTTACAATCAGCAAAAAATAAAATTTCCATGTTACTCATACAAAATCCAAAATATACAGCATACATAATCATTATTTTCCTTATTTCTTTGTAACAAATATTATAAATAGTCCAATAATGAATTATAAATAAGTAGCAAAAAATAGTATTTTCCAGAGTTCTTTCTCTCACAAGAAAGAAACAAGTTAATAATTGTTATTCTTGCAACAAGTACTAATCAAATCCAAAATACTACGTAATATTAATAACAAATATAGTCAATAAAATCAAAGACACTTCTTTGAACCGCGTATAGAGGAAATTCCGCCGCTTACTGTATGCAAATTTTGTTTATTGTTTGTTATGAATGCCCTTGAACGCTACAGGTAAATGTCAACAGCATAAGCGAACCACGTTTCGTTGCATGCGTGTGTATGTGTGTGCGTATGTGTGTGATTTATGTGTGTGTTGGTGTGTAAGTAAAAGAATGTTATTCACTTTTCGCTAAGAAAAGCTTGTTTCTTGTTGATACTGCACAAAATATAAATAATGTAAAAAATGCAGAAAGTATTTTTATTTGCTGCTGCGAAGTAAACTGAATAAATTAAAAAAAAAAATCTGTAGGCAATTGCCGTATATAAGGAAGATACTTATAAACAAGTACTTTTGTTTACTTATAAATAATAATTACATCAATCGTTTACAGCGGTACGATCAAAATAAAAATAAACATTAATTTAAAAATATGGCAATTTAGTCATCAAGTACATAATAAATAATAGAATGGATAAGGAAAAAACAGCAAATGATAATAATAGATATTTGTATTCTAGTGAAATTATTGGCGTATCGATGAGCGAATAAAGGCGAGGCGTACATTCTGAGTACGCCAAATACATTTCACGGGTTAAGTATACACAATATTTTTTTAACAATAACAAAGCTGTTACAGCACCCAAGAAAATTTGTTAGTAGCTCATTCAAGTGCTGCAATTTATATTTTTAAGGTTGGTGACTCTGCTGACATATCATAATATGAAAAAAAATGGGACTTGCTAAGAAGTAAACTCTTGACGGTACTATTTTATAATTTCACGTATTTCAGATAAGATACAAGAAAAATTATTTATACTTTTTTACTTTGAATAAATTGACTGTTTCAAATTCAACCAATAATTGAATGACCAACTAACACAAAATTGCCTAAATTTTGAAAACACTATATTTTATTTAAAAAGAACATAAAAGGCGCAAAATAGAAAAAATAGTATAAACAGCTCATTCAATAATTGTCGATTATTTTGTTCGAAGGGTTCGAACATTCTTTTCACAAAATAAAGTGACAATTATAAAACTCTTTCTTAATATATATCCTATTATACAACTAAATATTAAAATAAAATATCTTAAATTAAAAAATTGTATTATCTTGGTACTTATAAATATAATTCTGTAACCAAGGAAACAGTAACCTCGTTTGATATTTATTTCCATTAAATATATTTGTGCTGGGTTTCAAGAAAGAAATAAAGAGCTCTCTTTAGTTAAAGAATTGCTATTTAGCAACAGTATCAATGGCGATTTTCTGAACCTTATTGAACCGTTAGTTGCTAATGAACCGATAAAACTTTCATGCAACCCAGCATTAGTAGTTTAGCAATTTAATGGCCATTTACATCGTCAAAAGTTAAATATTAAACTTGGCTTATTTAACAAATAATAGTAAAAGGAAATGATTTGTCACATGAAATAATTTTGACATTGCTGTCAAACTTTAATTTTCTTTTTATTTATTTAAACCATGTTTAAAATTTAAATTTTGACGATGCAAAAGGATGTTGTCAGTATCAGCGTCCGATAAAATCGATTTAACGTACACTATTGGCAACGTCCGCCAAAGTAGTAAAAAAAAAAAAAAAATAAATATATTATCACCTATTCTACCCATTATTCCACCGTAGCAGATCTCGGTATGCGCGTTAAGTGCGGTTACCAACCGACAAATTACGGTCCTCAAAGGTTTTAATGGAGGGGGAGCAATAGGGGTATTTTTTATTTAAAGCCTTTTTATTTAATCTGGAAATTAAGAAACTTTGGCATCTATAAATATGCAATACAAAATAATCAAGATTTATTGTGATAGGCAGGAGACCTGCTATTATTTTTATTTTTTTTTAAGAATTTTTATTTTGTTTTTCTTTTTGTTGTATATTTTCTTATTCGTTATGATTTTGCTAAAATTTTATTAGAAAAATATGGTTTATGATCCAATATTTGTTCTTAATGGACTTTATATACTCTTCATAATTTAAAACAGTTTGATTTTGGAAAAACGATTTTTTCTTTTAATCAAGAATGGCGGTTTTTAAAAGTTAGCCCTGGGCGGCAAAATGTTTTAAGATGGCACTGATTTTATACCAAGTGAATACAAAAGTGATGCATTCAAATTTCGTCTTTTGGATCTACATATAAAATTAGGAATTATTATGCAGGAAAACAGCCATAAAATACATTTAATTTGTTTAATTATAAAGTATATATTCCTATACAATCAAGTATATACCATACAACTAGTTTATAAAGCAGAAAATAGAATTGCGGTTACCAACCGTCAAATTACGGTCCTCAAAGGTGTTAGTGGAGGAGGAGCAATAGGACTATTTTTTATTTAAAATCTTTTTATTTAATGTGGAGATTAAGAAACTTTGGCATCTATAAATCTATATATATAAAAATTAATGTTTGTTTGTCTGTCCCGTATGCGTTCCTATACCATTCATCCGATTGCGATGAAATTTTGCTAAAGTGTTGTGCGCACGCCCGCGAAGATTTCTGACTTAGCACACGTCCAATCCGCCATTTTGAAACAAAATGGCGCCTAGCTATCTTGAAAAGTACTGCACTGATTCGATTCAAATTTGGTATAGACATAGACGGGAACCAATCTTAACATATAGGTATAAAAAAAATTCAGTCCGCCATCTTGAAACCAAATGGCGGCTAGCTATCTTGAAACGTACTGCACTGATTCGATTCAAATTTGGTGTAGACATAGACGGGCACCAATCTTAACATATAGCTCTAATAAAACTTCAGTCCGCCATCTTGAAACAAAATGGCCGCTAGCTATTCTGAAAATTGCTGCACTGATTCAATTCAAATTTTGGTATAGGCATAGATGAGAATCAATCTTAACATATACGTATAATAAAGCTTCAGTCTTCCATCTTGAAACAAAATGGCCGTTAGCTATCCTGAAAAGTACTGCACTGATTCGATTCAAATATGGTATGGACATAGACGGGAACAAATCTTAACATATAGGTATAATAAAGCTTCAGTCCTCCATCTTGAAACAAAATGGCCGTTAGCTATCCTGAAAAGTACTGCACTGATTCGATTCAAATATGGTATGGACATAGACGGGAACAAATCTTAACATATAGGTATAATAAAGCTTCAGTCCTCCATCTTGAAACAAAATGGCCGTTAGCTATCCTGAAAAGTACTCCACTGATTCTATTCAAATTTGGTATAGGTACAGACGAGAACCAATCTCAACATATAGGTATAATAAAGCTTTAGTCCTATGCCATTCAAATTTAGACGTTTGCAGTTTCCGGTACGACTCGCATTTGTAATGACCATCAACAAAACACAGCGACAATCGCTACAAGTGTGTGGAGTAAATTTGGAAAATCCATGCTTCTCACATGGACAGCTGTACACAAACACTTTCTTTGAGTTGCAATGCAACGCATGCCGGGTACTCGCATTAAATTGTAGACCACGCGAACGAAGTCGCGGGTAATAGCTAGTATACAATAAAAAATAATCAAGATTATTTTAAAATATTCTAGAATGTGGCATTGTATCAAATATAAATACAGGGTGATCAAAAGGAATTGTTATAGTTGGCAATACAATTCCAGAGATCTTTTTATTCCACAGTTGGCACAACGTCAGATAAAGGCGAACATGCTATTTGACATTTCTAATAAATACAAATAGGTTATGTCAGGAGTCTGACAGCTAACAGAATTTTGAATTTTTAAGTAATAGAAATACTTTAGAAATAAATGTACTCAAATTTAAATTTTAAATGTCACTGTCAACAACAGGAAATGAATTTTTACAATTACAAGTAGTTTTTTTTATTGCCAACTGTAACAATCCCTTTTGATCACTCTGTAGTTTTATAAATATAATCACAATTGTGGTTAGAGTTATTTGACGTAATATGTATAAAAACGTATGAGTATGAGTTAAGTCCGACTTAAACAAAAGTTTCATTTTCTCATACATCGACTCTATAATTTTGTACATTTTTATTTCTCAAACTGTTACATAAGTATACATCCAAACCTTTTTATTTTCCTTCCTTTTTCAACATCGTCTGGGCTGGAATAATACCCAGAAATAATTGCATTCCACGAATTCGGTTCATTTTAATTCCACGCCATTCCTACGCTCGTGCGATCTACATTAATAATTCATAATATAATGGCCTATCATACACTCATTTATAGAACAATGCTTGACGTTTTTTACGTATAGGTTTTAAGACAGAAAGTGAGAATGTTAATATCGATCATTTTATATTCAAATCGGTTCCTAATAGAAGATCGTTTTTGTTAGATTAGTGATTTGTAAAAATAATTGTTTTTTTGTTGTTGTTGATTTATTATTTTTATTTATCCTCTGTTTGACTTTGAAATTATTTACTACTGACCTATTCACGATTTTTCTTTTTTTGTTTTGTTTACTGTATTAGCACGGTGACAATAGATCGTTAAATTGAAAAAATGGAAGGTTAATAATTATTAAATGTTTTTTTCATTGCATACAAAAAAATATGTAAGTTTTGTGCGTATTTTAAAGAATGTAAACAAAGAGTTGTCTTTATTTTTTATGGTACCGATTTCAAATTAACTTGTTTTAATAGTAAATGAAAATGAAATCTAAAATGAGTAATATTTAAAATGTTGCTTAAAAATTGTGTGATACAATTAATTTTTTGCATATTGATCATGAAAGTAGTTTTTCTTTATCTAAAAATCGTATAGAAAGTCATAAATTTTTCAACTATTTTTAAAATCGTTTAAAAGGTAAAAAAATTGTGATGAAAGTAAAAATAGTGCATAACAGTAAATACGAGCCCGGTCCCGCTTCAGTTGGCCCAATTTTATTTTTTCGTTTGATGTTATATTTTACAGTTTTATTTCTCGTGTAGTATGCAAAAAAAATAAATGAAATTTTAATGCGACATATACTAGTATGTTGTTAATACACAGGTAAAATTTTAAGTCAATCGATACAGCCGTCAAATCACGGCCTCCAAAGATGTTAGTGCTGGGAGAGCCACAGGAGTAATTTTAAATTGGTGAAAATGTTTTGTCGGCTGTGAGGATCGAAGCATTGTTCTTTGGATCCACAGGCCGACTTGCTACCACTATGCCATTACCCCATTATACATTATTACATTACAGTTATATTTCATTTGATATAATTGAATTTGATAATCAGGCGTGCCAAAATAATATTTAAAATTTCATAATTTGAAAAAGCTATCCCTGTGGCTCCTCCACCACTAACATGTTTGGGGGCCGTGATTTGACGACTGGTAACCGCACTTCACGCGCAAAATATATCACTTACCTAGATCTGCTTCAGCAGAGTGCCACACCCAATAATGGGTAGAAGGCGTGATGATATATTTATTTATTATTTATTTCAGATATCACAAAAAAAATAATTTTGAATCATTTATAGTCATCCGGTAGAAAACAGCTAGTGTAACGTACGAGTATGTATATGACAAAGAAGGAGATTATTATTTTAAATAATTTAGATACAGAATTTAATTGTATAGATACGTACAATTTTTATTTTAAGTAATTTTGTGCGAAATAATGTGGGAACATTTCCCACGAAACAATTAATTCCATTTCCATAAATGCCTGTTTTTAATTAATGGTATAGATAGTTAGGGCTATTTTTATTTTCTAATTTGTAAATTTAAAAATAAACTACAATCACCCAATGACGTCACAAAATGAGTTCTGTCCATAATGACGTATTAACAGCCATGTAATTAATTTTCAATTAATAGTACGCCATCTCATCTACTATTAATTGCAAAATAAAAATAACTACGAAACAATAACACAGATTATAGCCTGCGAAAACAATCTTTACTTATCTTTTTTCTAGAACTTGCGAATTAAAGTATTAATTAAATATAATTATAACGTTCTTATTTTTTAAATGATAACTCTTAAGATAATAATAAAAAGTACTTTCTGACGAATAACTCTGGATTATTTCTTTAGTGCGCCACTGGTTTTTGGTAATACATGGTCAAGGCCAACTAGAATCTTTTTTACTTTTATTAGCTGTTTTTGGTAAAATATCTCACTAATAAAAGTTTGTGCACTTTTATTTTTATTTTTGGCCATTTATACGAGAAAATATTATAGCTTGGTTCCAACCAGGATGTTTTCAAGTTGCCTGGTAATAATCTTTTGACTGAATCCTTTCGATGCTACGGAGATTTATAATGATGAAGAAAAGAAAACATTCTCATGCATCGTGTTGAATACATATCAGCAAAAATAAATCACTCTGAGAGGTACAAAGTTCGAGAAAACTTCTAGGAACAACCGCAATTTTTTGTTTCGTGTTTTTTTGTCTTGTAATTTACGTCAATTAGAATTGCAGAAAAATTAATTGATGCAAATAAATTCTTCAATTACAACGCGTCAAATAATTACCTACTTGGCGCCTATATTAAACGTTTTAAGAATATATATTACATTTTTTACATAAATAACATAAATAAATATATGAACACAAAAAAATTCATGGGAGTGGCTTCTCCGCTAAAGTAAATCTGGGTAAATATAGATATTTTTGAAGCCAAGTACTGTTACCAGCCGTCAAATCCCAACTCTCAAACATGACGGGAAAGAGGGGAAATCCCTCTACCGTTCTTGACGCTTTACAGCTCTGCATTTGCAGATTTCAAACCTCTACAACTTGAAATTTTCCTTAAGTTGACATTTGCTGTTGTTTCCGATATATTTTGTATAACTTGTCGAAAGATTTTATAAATAAAAAATAAATGTATCATCACTCCTTTTATCCATTACTTAGTGTGTCGCTCTGCCTAATCTCAACTTAGTTGCACTTTAATTGAGATGCTATCAAATTAGTAGAACGATAGATATATCTCGTTGAATGTTGAATGAACTATAGTTAAATGGCTTTTTAGCGGGACTCGCTTCACTTTCTTTATACTTTCTCTTTTACTTATATAGTGTGTCCAAACTTCGATGAATCATTATTTCTAACTTCTAAACTAGAAGAACTACGAATTTGGTTAAATGGAATTTTTTTAAGTACTCTTGCGGAAGATTGATTTGTAGACAAGTTCTTACTTTCATTCGAAAAACTAAATTTGATTCGCGTATCGAGAAAAACTTGAAAATAATCAAAGTAGATAATTTTTTCAGGGACTCATTCCCGATTTTTGACACTTTTTATTTTTTTAAGTACCTACCAATATTTAAAAATATCGTACAAGAAGTATTTATAATGGCAGTAGCTATAGCCCAATGGATTCGAAAACCCGAGTTCGAAATTAAAACTATTCCTTTGGTTTCCCCTCCACTAACATCTTTGGAAGTCGTATTTATAAATATAAATATATCATCACACCTTCTACCCATTACTCGGTGAGGCACTCTACCAGAGCAAATCTCGGTAAGTGATATATTTTGCGCGTGAAGTGCCGTTACCAGCCGTCAAATCACGGCCCTCAAAGATGTTAGTGGTGGGAGAGCCACAGGGGTAGTTTTTTTTTAATGGTGAAAATTGTTTGTCGCCTGTGGGAATCGAACCAGGGTTCACAGGATCCACAGGCCGACTTGATACCACTGAGCTAGCTACCCCATATTAATCGTATATTATGCGCAAAATATATCACTTACCGAGATCTGCTACGGCAGAGTGTCACACTTATTAATTAGAAAAAGGCGTGATGATATATTAATTTGTTTTATTTAAACAACATAATACTGCATACCATAGTTTAAAACAAATTTTATTTAAAATATTATTCGCTTGTCAAAACTTTTTTTATGGTTAAAGCTGAACTGACCAGCCGTTTGTTGATGACCTGAGAAGTTGATGCAAACGTGCTGTAAAACCTCTGTGGAATTATGAGACAAGTGATGGAAATTTTTTTCCTATTTTTCTTATTTATTAAGACTCAATTCCACATCGCAATAGACATTTTGTCTTTTGTTTTACTTTTTTATTATTTTTGTCAAGTGCATACAGTCAAATAAACATAATATCTTATTGAGTAGTTGGATCCGGTCTGTCTGCATCTTCGCGAACTGCGTCTTTCCGTCTACGTTTCTTCACTCCTCTTCATTTCATATAAATTCTGCGTGGCTCACGTAATAGTAAACAGATAACAAGTATCTTGCTGCGCATATAAAAACTAAATTTGTGCAAATTTGTTGAATCGCACTGGGAGATAAAATTAATTGTACATAATTTACGTTGCGTAATTTTATGTCATACACTAGTGAATTTATTTATGTATGTATTAATATTAGCATTGAACTCATCATTACTTTAATTAGATAAACGCAGGTTGATTTTTCTTTTATTATGATTGTGTTTTAATTATATTAGTTTGAACTTGGCTAATTATCTACCTAGAGATACATTTTCTTTTGTATCTAAAACTAAATAAATTAATAGTATGACTATGGTAGTATATTTCCATAATATAGAAAGGTATAAGTAATAAAATAAATACTAATTTCCTGCTAATTATTTAATTAGGTTTTAATTTAGAAACTTGATGAAATGTTACAAAGTTTTACGTTTATCTTTACATTGATTCTTAGAAAACAAAATAACTAAAAATATGCCACTATTAAATGTCAAATGACTATTTTCTCATTCTTTAAAAATATTTGAAGGTTGTGATCATATTTTATATCAATTTAGATATAGTAATTTAAATGACGTAAATAGTAAAAAAATATCTCCTTTACAAAATGAATTTTGTGCAACAGTCCTTGTCAAAAACAGTGCTACGAAATTTAATTTTGTACAACTGTTTTTGAGGATATTTTTATATGAAGCTCATATAAAATTATTGCAATTATTATTATATTTTTTATAATAAAATAATTGTATTAAAAACTGCACAAAACTTCTTTATTAAAAATAAAAGGTGTTTTGTTTTATAACATAACCTAGATAATTATTATTATTATTTGAGCTCTAATCTAACTAATGAATGCAAAAAAAAATCAAATGTTTATTGAATCTGTCATTATTACCGCCGTGAAATATTATTATTATATTTTTTAATAAAAAAATTTAAATAAAAATGAATGAATGGATACAGACAAAATAGAATGAAAAACGCAAATCATGTTTATGTTAAAAATAATATTAATTGTAGCCCGTATGTTAAAATCTTGGCTGTGCCACTACCATATTTGGTGGCCGTGATTGACGGCACGCACATAAATATAGCACTTACCGAGATCTACTAGGGCAGAGCACCACAGTAAAAGATGTATAATTATTTATTATTTATATAAAATACAAAATGTCACCTAGAATATTTTTGTTTTCCGAATATTTTTAAAAGTTTTTGATACATTAATTGTCGTATATGTCTTGTGTCAATTGTTTTTAAATTATTTTAGAACAAAATGTTTCAAATAAAAGTGATAGAGAATTTAGTTACCTATTATTTCAAATAATAAATATTTCTACAAATAATTTATTTGTAGAAATTGTCTCATTAATTAATTTAGAAGCAATAAAAAATGTACGAAGTCAAATGTGTCAAAATCTCTTACATGCGTATTATCAGTTATGAAAATCTGTCTAATTGAAGAGATGAAATGTAAATTTGAATTGCTAAATTGATAGTTAACACGATACGGTTTTGAGGCATTTTGTTCGTCAAGCCCATTAATTTCTGAAGAAATGCACAATGCGTACGTGTCTTATTACGATATAATCATTGTCATCTTCACGAATTTACAAATTAGCTTTCTCCATTTGCTATGGGTGTCTCCGTTGTGCACTATAGCTATTCTTGTTGACAACGTTGCGACTTGTTGCTTGCCGATCACTCCTTTAATCTGTGGGAGCACTGTTGCCATGTTTACCACAAAGGCAGTTTTACAAAACACCACTATGATCAACCCCATTTTTTATTTATTTATTTTTTATTTTAACCTTACACATAAAATAGATAAATTGTTTGAGACAATTCAGCAATTAGGATAATTATAAATTAATTATTATTTTATTTTGGAGATATTTATAATAAAATAAATAGATATATTAATACCCATTACTGGATGTGGCACTCTGCCATATCAGGTCTCGGTAAGTTATAATTTATGCGTGAGAAATGAGGTTACCAGCTGTCAAATCACTACTCCCCAAAGATGTTTATGATGGGGCAGCTACAGGGGTAATTTTAATGAAGTGAAAAACCAGTTTGTTGATACCATTTAACTATCTATATTATAATCTCTCTCGTTCTTTGAGATTAGAATAGAAAATGTTTAAATTGAAAATTTTTTCAATAATTTTTGTGGTAAAGTTTATTTCATTTGTGAAAAGAGTGACGTCACTGAATTTTGTTTGTGACACAAGACCTACGTTACTAATTATTCTTATTTTTTTTTGTACATTACAGCTTTCGGCGGGCAAGCGACTTAACTTGATATTTCTTTATAAAATAAAATAAAAATAAATATATCATCACGCCTTTACCCTTTACTGGGTGTGGCACGCAGCCGAAGTAGATCTCGGTAAGTGATATATTTACCAGCCGTCAAATCAAGGCCCTCAAAGATGTTAGTGGTGAAAGAGCCACAGAGATCATTTTAAATTGGTGAAAATGTTTGTCGGCTGTGGGGATCAAGCCAGGGTTCTTAGGATCCACAGGCCCACTTGATACCACTGAGCCATTACCCTATTACCCCACTATATTTCTTTATAAAATATGTATTTTCATTTCTTATTGATTTAGTTATAAACAAATAAGTTTGTACTGATTTCATGGGATAAATAGTATATTGTAACACA
Organism: Pterostichus madidus; assembly: GCA_911728475.2. NCBI lineage: Eukaryota > Metazoa > Arthropoda > Insecta > Coleoptera > Carabidae > Pterostichus > Pterostichus madidus. The sequence continues at coordinate 25,711,503 of OU452312.1, forward strand.
AGGTTGGCAATGGCCGTAGCCACACATATATCACATACTATTTTTTCTACGGTCGTGAACTTTTATTTCTTAAAATCGATATTTGACATCTATCATTTACTGTTATATTTCACATTAATTTAACAAAAAAGATTGTTAGACAATGGTTGCCTTGGAAACAACATAATAAACGATTTCATGCCGCACTGGGCGTGGCAAGAAATGATGCCGCGCTGAGTGTTGAAAAGAGATATTTTCCACACACATTTTGAATGTTGATAAGTTGACTTTTCAACAGAATTGTAGAAAAAGTACATTTTGTCACATTTTTAAGTTATAAAGTTTACTTAGAGTCTATTAAAACTACAAGTACTGATGATGCATACGTAAATATGTCGATTTTAATGCAAGAAAAACTGTTGAGAGATGAAAACAGGCGTATTCTTCTTATATGAATCTTAGTAAATCACAATTCAATTGCAATAAGCAAATGTAACGCTGTCAAATGAGCCTAAATGGAGTTTAAATTGTTGGGGCATCCACAGAATTCATCTGTAGAACAGGGTACACTAGTGGTAATGTATAATTAGTGCAATTTCGAATTATGCCAATAATTTACTGATATGCATTTGTTTATCTGCTAAAAAATAGTAGTAATAGTAATTACATCAGGATAAGGCAGCAATTCCAATAAAACTGATGTATTATATCAACAATTTTATCAAATACATTTCAGTACAGGTAAATAGTAAATGTATAGAAGTACACAACATTCTTCATTCTATTATTATAAATCAATGGGCATGTTGAATTCATTTATTCCAGTTTTAATGACTTTACACGCTTAAAAATTCTATTGCAATCACAATGAACTAAATATTAAGACAAGCATTTAATAAGAACTAGGTTCATGACCCTTTATCAACAACAAGCTGATAACACTTGACTGATAACAGCTGCAAGCGAAAATCAACTTTATTTCCTATCCACGTTAGACAAGGAACTGAAAATCACTGTTGCATTACTTGTTTGTTCAAGCAGAATTTTTAACATATAAAATTTATCAGTTTTAAAATTTTTGACTTCATCATAAAAATATCATTGTGTAAACCTGTCTCAGTCCTTTAGTTTCACCCCACAATTTATGTATAAAGTCAGTCAGACAAACCCTCCGCTTGAATCAATACATCCGTGGGCAGTATTTGTTCTGGCCGACTCTAAACACTTGTGGATACTTTAAGTTAGTAGAAAGCAGTTTTGATATTTTGGCGAATACACACAAACGATTTTGGGATATGCACCCCAGATGGCTGGCTCGAGAAAAGGATAGTCGAAACTTTCGTCTGCACACTTGTGGCTGCGAAGCATGTTTGGGTTTGACGTGGGGCAAATTTATCTGTTGAAAATCTTGAAAACTGTTTTTTTATGATGAGGGTGGTTGAGCCCCTTTTCCCTAGGGGTAAAATTACGACTGGACGTCGTAAACCTCAGTTTGTGGATGGCTCTAGGCAACGGCTATTAAAATTTTAAAGTTTTTTCTCTACGTTTACGTCATTAATTTATTTTATCTCAGTCATTTGTTTTCATGTTTTGAATTTCTGATGAAATATTTTCGTCTGTACTAACCAGAATCAGTTTATATAATACGTTTTTTATTGCAAGAAATATTTGACAAATGTTTTAAAACAGAGTTACTAAACTGTGAAAACATGTTTTCATAGAAAATTTTCCGCATATTTAATCAAAATATGTACTTTATATTTATGTTTTATCTGTCAACTATAAGCCATGTAAATCAGATAGACATATCAACGTTGAAACACGGATATTGTATCAACAAACGAAATATGTTGTTGTTTTCTTGAAATATATAGGGTTTTATGTATGTAAACGTACAAAGCATAATAGAATGTTAGGATCTCTGCCTGGAATCCAAATCTGCAGTAATTCGATATTGAACTCATTTCTTAATGCAGCAGAAGTTTGAGATAGACCAATGAAGAATAAGTTTTAATTCATTGAAATCGAAGTTGTCTTTGCAAAAAAAAACACACACAATTGACATACAGGGTGGTGAACGCAACTCTCGAACATTGGCTCAGATGCAGAATTTTATGCCCTAAAACTTTAATTTGAAGCTTTTTTGTTTAAAATAATTAGGGAAGCAGGAAATTACAAACTTGTGATTTTACATGTTAAATCCCTATGTTCGAGAGTTGCGTTCACCACTCTGTATAAGATCATTGGCATCGCAATGAAAAGCTACAAAATTAAGTGTTTCAATTCTGGCCCAACGCCAGATAAATGTTGGAATATTATTTAATACGTCATTTTTATAATAAATACAAATAAGATGAACGATATAAATACTGTATATTATTCCTGTGAATAATGTTAAGAAATAAAAGAATATGGGTAAAGTAAACAACGATTTTTATTCAATAAATTTTCAAATGTCACTGTCAACACCAGGAAATATATTTATGTATCAGTTGTACCAATTTCAAGTATTTTTTTTTTTTATTACCAACTGAAACACTTATTTCTGATCACTCTGTACATGTTTACCAACGCTGATTTTTGGAAAAAAATACCTGTCTACTCGTATACTAACAAGTGAGTAAAATGTATAAAATAAACCAAATGCAAAAAAAAATAAAATAAATATATCATCACGCCTTTTATTCATTACTGGGTGTGGCACTCTGCTGAATCAGATCTCGGTAAGTGATATATTTATGCGCGTGAAGTGCAGTTACCAGTTGTCAAATCACGGTCCCCAAAGATGTTAGTGATGGGGGAGCCACAGGGGTAATTTTAAATTCGTGAAAATGTTTTGTCGGCTGTGGGGATCAGGGTTCTTAGGATCCACAGGCCGAATCGGATACCAAATGCATGTCTAGATTGGTAAATGTAGTTGGCATTACGATTTTCAATAAACCGAATATTATTAAATTGTCAATACAAAAACCTTTTATGTCAGTTTTGACAATCAACATTTTTTCCAGAGAACTCATTGATTTTTATTTTATTAAATAAAATGTTCAATCATGAAGTAATTTGATTGGTTTTAAGATGCTTCAGTTTTTATAGAAAGCATATAAAACAAATATTATTGCTAGATTTATTATTTATGTGTTCAATTCCACCATCGGCTAAGCGTTGTACCCGTACCAAAATAACAAGTTGTATATTGAAAATATAAATAGAATATAAAAAAATCAATAAAACAATTGTCTTCCCAGGTGACATATATTTAATACAAAAACATGTATGTACCTACTTCCTGGTGATAAATAATTATCAAATGCAGAAGTTAAATTTTCGATTAAATTAAAGCATACAAATTTAACAACAGATATCAAATTTTCATCGCTAGAATTATGTTTGAAGTTAAATATTTCAATTCACAATTATTTCTTAATGGTAGCAAATTTTTTTACTAAAACTGTGTATATTATTTTGTTTTTGTGAACAAAATACTACGAATCACATCGAAAATTAGATCTATAAAGAATCATTTTTTATTTCACTTCTGTCAAAAATAACATCGCTATAATTATTTTTGAAGATAAATATTTCATTTCACAATTATTTCTTATTGGTAGTAAACTGTATTTTTTATGTAACACCCTATATATTATTTTGTTTTTGTGAACAAAAGACTACGAATCACTACGAAAACTAGATCTTTAAAGAATCATTTTTTATTTCACTTCTGTCAAAAATAACAACAGGTTATTCCAAAACCGAATTCTTATAATTAATGACTTTAGAATTGAGATATTTAACTTAATACCATAAATAGTCCGAGTGCGTAAATAATAAAATAGCTATAAACCATTTTTAATCTCAATTCACGCACAACAACAATAAGATAAAAATTGGCATGTCATATCGTACTATATGACGCAAAGAATGAATCTTTGCAACCGCACAAAAAATGAATAAAACGATAATGATATCTAAATTCGTTTATTAAAGAAAACTGATTCATGATGACGTCAATACATGTTGATCATCCAGTTATCTTGATTTTTATTTACGCTTTATTAAAATAATGCTTAGTTCAAGAGTTAAACTTGGAAAATAACATTTGTAACGAAGCTGATAAAGATTCATTTAATTAATGGGTGTTTGATAAAGTTTTTATGAGTTTTACTTTTTGTTAAATTAATTTTTTTGGTAATTGGGTAATGCTCATTTAGTTTTTATACATTTTTTTTTAATTTAGCATCAGTTTTTGCCATAATTATGTAAGTAAAGTATTTTAAAAACTGCTGGAACAACTGACAGTCTATATCTTGCGCTTTCAAACGTTTATAAATTATTTTAGAAAAAAATCTTGAAATAAAAATAGAAGATATTTTGAATACCGCCTGGATATGAAGCTGGGACCTTTAACTACGGTCGAATGCTCTAGGGTGGGGTAGATGGCTGAGTGGTATCGAGTTGGCCTGTGCATCCTGAAAACCCTGGTTCGGTTCCCACAGCCGACAAACATTTTCACCACATTAAAATTAGTCCTGTGGCTCCCTTACAACTAACATCTTTTGGGGCCGTTATTTGACGCCTAGTAACCGCACTTCACGTGCATAAATATATCATTTACCGGCTTTGGCAAAGTATCATACCCAGTAATGGGTAAAAGGCGTAATGATATATTTTATTTATGTAAATGCTCTAACTGAACTAATCTACGGTAACCATGTGTTTCTAATCTATTTTGGCTTCATATATTAAAAACCTAGACATAGGATTCGTCCCAGGTTTAAATCTTGGTGGTATCCCAATTCTTCTCTCTTTAAAATTAAATTTGTTATCAACAATTGTTTAGTATGTACTAGTAATTAAGGAGATTATTTTTTGACGTTTCCCAAAACCAATGAAATGCTTCATTGTATGTCACGTGTCTGCGTTTTAATTAATCCTGTCATAATTATACTGAGAATAAAGCTCTTGTGATTATTCCCAGGAATAATCTCTGTAGGGTCTTTTAATCGTGACAAATGATAGGTAGTTCTCAAAAATTATTTAAAACTGTTAACGTGTCAACGCGTCAAGTAAAATGGGTGAAAAAATTCGATTAAGTTCCATTTCAGATACAGAAATATACAAACAAATTTTGGAAACAACTTCCAAGAATACATTAATAAATAATCAATCGATATGAACCCAGTTGAAAATCTTTTAAGTTGGATGAATCGACCTCAACAGCTAAGTCAAAAAATAATCTAATTAAATATAATTCGAGAGTTGGATAAATTAGAAAATAATTCCCCAGTATTTTTCTCAAACTTGTTGGCATTTAGCAATAGTCACTCAAGTCCTACGGGCTTTCGTGACTATTGCCTGGCTACATGTTTTCGAAAGATCTGTCAAATTATTGTCAATTTATTATCACTCCCTTGTCATATTATTACTGATAATTATTTTTTACTTATTTTTTAAATGAATAATTTTGCTTTCAAATAATTTGATTGCGAAAAATACATGGTGCTAAACATTCAAGTTATTTGAAAAAACTATACTGTAATTTCTGATTATTTTCATTCTTTGAAGAAATATTACAATATTTGATTGATTCAAAACTATTTTGGAACAATGAATAAAGTTTTATGAATGTTTACTATATACATGAAATGCAATTAGATTAATCATCAGGAACAATAGAATTATCAACATTTTTCAATTTTAGAAATTTAGAATGTTTTATGATTTATGTATACAATGTTTATCTACTATTTATCTGTTCGGTATTTTTGTTAAATGTTACTATTTGTTGCATCATACTCGCACTACTGATTACGAGAATATGCATAGTATTTAAAAACGTAAAAACTGGAAAAATTATACAATACTTTGTAATTTAATTGATAGAGTAGTAATGCGTTAGTTGATAGATTGTTTGTTATCCGAGAAATCCAGGTTTAGTTTCAAACTGCGCCTTTGAAAGTTTTACTATATTAAATCAGAACATTTCTGGATATAGTGTTTTCATAGCTAGAACTGGGTCTCATTGTATAAGATAAGAATATTTGAAAACTTACAAATAGATAAAAGGCGCGTTAGGAGTAGATGGGCTCCGAGTTCGATTCCCACAGGCGACAAACTTTACTCCACATTAAAATTACCCATCTGGCTTCCCCTCCACTAACATCTTCAAGGGCCGTAATTTGGCGGCTAGTAACCGCATTTATTTATTTATTTTAATACTCCACATTCATAATAAAAAATTCTTCTTTATAGCATAGGTATATAAATAACTACAGAATGATCAAAAGGAATTGTTACAGTTGTCAATAAAAAAAACTACTTGAAATTGGTAAGCCTGATACATAAATTCATTTCCTGTTGTTGACAGTGACATTTAAAATTTAAATTTGAGTACATTTATTATTACATTTATTTCTAAAGTATTTCTATTACTTAAAAAGTCAAAATTCTATTAGCTGTCAGACTCCTGACATAACCTGTTTGTATTTATTAGAAATGTATTGGAATCGTGAAAAATATCGTTGACGAGATTTTCGCGGAAATACGTGTTTTGAGGTCCACTGAATCCGTTTTGATCATTGTCTCAATAATGTCTGTGTGTGTGTGTGTGTGGATGGATGGATGGACGAAACTTGGTAATTATAAGTTTCATGAAAATACGAAGAGCTGAGTTGATTTTGAATGAAATTGAAAAACCGGAAGAGGAAGTTTACTGGTCACACAAAACAATAAATTCCATTTATTTCAAAAATGGAATCAGTTACGAAAAAAAGTTTCAAATAAAAGATGTTAGTAAAAATATTTGGAACATAAAATGTTATTTGCAATTTTCCTGTATATGCGTCTAATTTTGAGAAAAACTAATTTTTATATTTAATAATATATTTCAATAATCAAAGTAGCAATAGAAACAAAAAATATAAATTTTAATTTTCGATTTATCTAGTTATCTATATATTTTTTCGGAAAAACAAATACATCATTAAAATGGTCAACTACCAAGGGTTAGGCTCGAAAAACGAACATTCTGTATATGCCTCATAGTAAAGTTAGGCATAAAGTAGTCAACATTACTAAAAAATTATACGTTAACAAATTTGATATTTTATATGTTTCAAACAGATAAATGCTGAATTACTGAAAAACTAAATTACATGTTTAATAATATTATATAACATTCATATATTCTAAATATTAAATTTTAAATTAAAAAATCTGGGTTTAACGTCATTTTTATATCTTATATTTACATATATTAAATATTTATAAGAGATTTTTTTTATTTTTATAGGGAATTTATTTTGAGAGTTCGAGGGATTTTTTTACTTAACGAAGTTGGTAACATTGCCTACAGGCAGTAGTAGCCAAGCAAATCTCGCTGTCTTCAAGAAAATATGACTTTGTCTGAGTGGTTCGAATTCAACTATAAACTGTAGGCCCACTATATTATATAGAGATTATACTCGCATTCCTATTGTTCAGAGTAGCAAATGAATAAATATAGAATATAAAATATATAAGGGTTAAGGATCATAATTTAGAATACTGGTAGTAGCTGTAGATTCCGTATATTGTAATTTCTATTATGCAATGCAGGCAATAAGTAAATATTCTATATCAACGTTTCTATCAAAATTGTAATTTATTTTCCATGGAATCTCGTAGTTCCATTATTTATAAATATATCCGTAACATCAACAGTAAATATACAAATGTATACAATTTTCAATAAGAGACGGGATAGGATTTATCTTAAACCTTCCGAAACCCAACTATCGCAGTAGGTTACGATTCATAATTAATCAGTCATTGAATATAAAATAAGTGAGCAACAGTCCGGATACAATTCTCGTTGCGACACGTCGTAAGACCGAACGTTAATGAAAACAGACTTAATACAAAACAGACTGAAAAAAATATATATAAGGCTTGTGTTGCCTCATCACATCCTTTTCTAACTCACATAACATACATCTACGCGTCTCTTTCTTACGGGCTGGTCCAGTCCAGAGATGTAACCTTGAGTCAAGTCGCTGGGAAACAAGGTTTGATATTAAAACGATAACAGCGAGTTCATAATACCAGGGAAAATATATTTTTTCTTTTTAAGCGATTTTTTTCAAGATGTTATTTATCGTGAATGATTGATTGTACTTATGCAATAGGTGTATTCTTTATTTGTTGTTTTGTAATTACTGACTGGGAAAAAGAAGATGGCGTGATTATAATTTCTGCTAAATTGGACGCCATTTTTTATTCACTTGTTTACGGATGTACGATAACCACGGAAAACCTTTATTATAATTATTTTTCCACTCGGTTCTGGTCCAGAGTTAAACCTATAGTTACGAAAAGTAGAAAGCAATTTTATGGCTCCCAAATTCTCCTTTGCCTTGTGACTAATTCTACACCAGTGCTTCTTAAACATTTTACTAAAATTTGAAAGATTTCGAGTAGGAGAAATAAATGAATGTGGATGAAGCAAATTAGGCTAGCAAGACAGGAATATTTGGCGTAGATTAATTGCAGGATATATTTAATAAATAAATGTATAAAACGAGGTCTTGTTTTTAGGTGATATTATTTCATTTGCTTTTTTATGTACTAATCCTAAGCCCACTGAACTTAGATTCAAGCCGTTGAACTCGGTTTAATGAAACTTAATTTAGGGTAGGCTCGCTTCGCTTGTGCTTTTAATAAACAAATCCTTGGTCTCCTGAACTCATGAAAATCCTTGATTTTAACGAGCTTCAGAAAAACTGTTTGTCAGAAAAGTTTAACTGTTTCTATGGATTTCTGAAATGTCATCTTTTTTGACTAACACACAGCACATCATGCAAAGGTAAAGATATGAGAATTAAAAAATCCATGCCTTACCGGATTAGTTTCAAAGAAACAGAGATGGTCGCACGCGTAAACAGAAATGGCCGCACGCATAGACAGAGATGGTCGCACGAATGACAAACCAAGAACTATGAAAGTTATTATTTCGATCAGTAAAAAATATTAATTTTAATACAAAAAAAATATTACAGCATTTTATATTTATATGGGATGGCTAGCTCAGTGGTTTGAAGTCGGCCTGTGGATCCTGAGGTCTCTGGTTCGATTCCCACAGGCGACAAATTTTCATAATTTGAAAAAGCTATCCCTGTGGCTCCTCCACCACTAACATGTTTGGGGGCCGTGATTTGACGACTGGTAACCGCACTTCACGCGCAAAATATATCACTAACCGAGATCTGCTTCAGCAGAGTGCCACACTCAGTAATGGGTAGAAGGCGTGATGATATATTTATTTTATTTTATTTATATTTATTTATTTGTTGTTACAGTTGATATTTAATTGCTTTGGTGCATTTTTGTCATTTTTTTTCTGAACTGTCAACAGGATGTATCGATAATACAGTTACATTTCGTACCGACTGGTAATATCATACTGCTTGTGGTTCTCGCAATGTTGTCATAGCTTCTGCGGTATAAAATCTTACACTGCTATTGGTTGGCATGAAACATTCACTTCCAAAAATTTTCTTATGTTACTGAATTTCATAAACTAGTTAAATAGTTTTATTTAGTATATTTAATGTTATTGTTAATTATACGATATTTGCAGTAAAATGTTAATTCTGTTAATAACCTATACCATACAAAAATGTAATGATTGTTCTTATAAACTTTTTAGGTTACCTATACTTTTGTATGAGACTGTCATGATAGAACCATCTTAATAGTCAGGTTTGTGACACGAATACCTATAATTTTTATTTGATATCGAGGAAGCACCGTCTTATTACTCGATTTCGGGAAAGTACCATATTTTTTTTTCAGGAAGGGAGCATGGAAATCGTTGATATAGGGCCCACCAAGCCTCTACGCCACTGGTTCTGTTATTATATAACAGACACAGACATAGTCGGTAATAATAATAGTACATAAAAAACTAAAGATATAAATATACAGTTACTAATAAATAAAATATAGTTAAACTTAGTAGAGTTTAAACAGTGTATTAGTATGATCGATAGATATTGTATGATAAGTTGTAATAAATGTTATGTTGGTACAATGAATACAACTACATACTTTGTTGTTACTTATAGATGCAGCTAGCAGCTTATGGCTGTAGTTTGTCATTGATGCAGCCAGCAGCTTTGGGTTGTAATAAATCTGATCAGCTTGCCAAAGGGATTCGAAAGGATAACAATTGTTCCGCGATTTGATCAAGTTGATCCAGAATCCTGCATTTCAGATATAAAATGAAAGTAGTTATTCACTGAGCTGTATATAATACATATAGTTAGAGAGCTAGGGTGCAAAATGATGTCTCATTTATTTCAGTGATAAAAATGAATTTTTTAATAGATTATGTCATGATAAACATGAAAAAAAGAAAATTAGATTTGAGAACAGGTGGAAACTATAGATAATGCCGATGTGGATGCCCCGATTTTTAGGGTGATTGTTGACATATTTTTTACAGACAAATTTTGAGTTTAAAATATAGATTTTGGTATAATTAAGTAATAAAAATGATAGACAGAAGCTTTGGCTGATGACGCATGCGCGACAAAACCGGTCAAAGTAAGCAATTTTTATAGTGTCTTGTATTACTACTTGTTCACGACGAATACATGACAAAAAAATTATTGACAGAAATTATTGCAGCTTGCTCACTGGTGACAGAAGCTCTGAAAGCGATCAACAAACACCCTTAAAATCGGAAAATTCACTTCGGCTCCATCTATAGTCGCCACCCGTTCCCAAATCTAATTTTCTTGTTTTCATGTTTATCATGACATAATCTACTAAAAAATCCATTTCTGTCACTGGAATAAATGAGACATCATTTTGCATCCTAGCTCTCTAACTAATAGAACGATTCGTTTTTTAATTACTACAAATTGGAATTATTTATTTACGCTATAAGATGCTGAAAATATATGGATGACTCAAGGAATTCTCACAACAAAACAGATAAATTATGCTCTTTTAATTTAAATTTTAAATATAAGCTACTTCAGATGTCCAGTTGCGTGACATTAATGCGCAGAAAAACATTAGCAGGTCACGCATGCGTAAACAACGTTTGTCATTTGTTCTCCCTAACCTACGATTGCATGTAGATGTACTCGTAGGTGTTCTCACAATGACGTTGTATATTTGCAAGCGAATTGAAAGCAAGGATAATCTTACAAGTGACGCTTTATTGCAATTTGAAATGATAACGTCTCTTTCTAAATACCGTACCTGATTATGTAGGTATCTAATTATACTTGGTGCAGGTGTGGTATATGTGGTATGGAGGTATAAATTAAGCGTTGTTGTGTTTTAATGTTTAGAAGAAGGCAGTAAACGATGTTCACAATAAGACAACTACGTATGAGAATGACATGAGGGAATAGTTACTTCACATGCTATACGCATTTGATTTCTTAATTAAACAGCAAAGCATTATTATTAAGTAGAACTATTATAAAATCATGGGGTAATGACACAATGGTATCGAATCGGCCTGTGGATTTTGAGAAAACTGGTTCGATCCCCACAGCCGACAAAACATTTTCACCAAATTAAAATTACCCCTGTGGTTCTCCCGCCATTAACATCTTTGGGGACCGTGAGTTGACGGCTGGTAACCGCATTTCACGCACATAAATATATCACTTACCGAGATCTGCTTCGGCAGAGTGCCACACTCAGTAATGAGTAGAAGGCGTGATGATATATTTATTTATTAATTTATTAAAGATCTTAGTTCTATGTTTGGTAACAAAATATTATTTTACAAATTAATTAAAAAATAACCTGAAAAATTTATTAATTATTATTTACTTACTGAGATCTGCTATGACAGTGTACCACACCCAATAATTGGTATAAGGCGTTTCGAAGTATATAATTTTTTGTTGTGTGACCTAAATAACAGAAACACTTTTATTAAATTGTACTATTTTATTTGTTCGACTGCTATATTATATATCTTAAAGTGGAACAAACAAATTGCTATAGTTATGGGATCAAATGACAGTATAGTATTGATACAAATTATTTTTATATATGACTGTGTGTAAAATAGATTTTTAGTTCGCTATTTTAAGTTCATAAAACGATTGTTTAACAACCAAATTTCGTTAGTTTAGGGTTGCCCAGCAATGCATGTTATTTACGCACTATTTAGTTACCATGGTTAGGTTAATAAATTATCTACTATCGTTATACAATATCAAAATTATCTAACAATTTTGAGTGTTGTAATAACACATTTTCCTGCACTAGTGCACTAAAGTAGATATACAATACATACCTAAGAAATCAGAATTCACGTCAACATTGCATTTTTTTGTAATTTCGTTAATGCAATCAGGTACACTTATAATTTATCATAAGGTCAACCAACCAAAGAATAAAAATTTGCCACAGCTAGAATTATAGCCAAACTGGTGTAGCGACAGAATTTGTTTTACATTTTAATAATTTCTTAATATATTTTGCCACTCGTCGAGCGTATCCATGAATACATGAACACTATCGCTCTGATTTCCAAGCAGAAAAACTGTCAAAAAGATTTTAAATTATTTTTCTATCGTTTCTAAATAGTCATAGAAAAATATTTTGTTTGCACCTTCTTGCATTGTTGTTGCTCTCGGCTACGCCTCGATCAACAATCTGCATGCGCGAGCGGCAATTGGCTACACAAATAACTATTGTTTCCTACCGGGAATTGAACTTGGAGTCTCAAATACACAGTCCGATGCCTTGTCACTGAGCTGTATATTTATTTATATTATTTAAATTTATATAAAGAATGTCACAGATAATAAATGATGCAGTAGATATTATTCAATTCCTTTTTCACTAATAAATTTTTATTTTTTGTTTCAGAAGAAGGAAACCATGCGAATTTGAATATCGTCAACTTCTGGCAGTAAGTAAAATGTTTATTTTTGCATGCATCATAATTCTGTTTAAATATCTAATATTATAAATTCTTCTACTAAATATATACAATAGATAGATCTATTATTAAATTTATGGTATGCATTATAAATATCTGGTCTATTTATAAATTGGAATAATCAAATACTTTCCTCGCTAAATTAAACGTGGAAAAGTAATGTTTCCTTTTGTTTATTGACGTCTAAAATCTCAGCATTATCTATACATTATACAATTACAAGATTGAATTAAAACAAAGTTTAATCCAATGAACAAACATCCGCTGCATAAATTACCTAATTGAACTTGACAAAATAAGTACGAGCCAAAGTTAGGGCAACTCTAGGACGTTTCACTAGCTTTAGTGACGCTAGTGGCATTACTGGCATTACTTCAAAGATACAGCCTCCGAATTAGAATTACTCTATTTAGTCAGTGATGGACACTAAGTTTTAAACTAGGTTTAAATTAATACGTACTGTTGATGGACAACTCTCGCAGACGAGGGCATCGTATCCAACGGAGTGCTTGCTTAAACTGTTCCAGAAAAAATGTTTCATCATGTTAGTTTGCGCTTTTCTAAGTGATTCGACGCTTGGTAATCATACAAATTATTTATGCACAACCGGACCGACATTAATGTGTTTTAGTCCTTAAACACTTATTTTTAGCCCTAGAGTCATACAAATATAATTCCTATGGATACATAAATAAAATGACAATTTTTGTTTATTGTAAATACTAGTGGTGGGATCCGGATCCGGATAGTTTCGGCTTCGGATCCAAAAATATCCAGGTTATCCGGATAATTGAATGTTGAACTATCCGGATCTCGGATCCAAATCTCAGTATCGGATTTTGGATCCGGATCTGAGTATCGGATTTTGGATCCGGATCTGAGCATCGGATTTGGATCCGAATCTGAGTATTGAATTTTGAATCCGAATCTCAGTACTAGATCTTGAATACGGATCCAAATGTCGAATCTTGGAAACGGATTTGAGCATCTGATCTTAGATTCGAATGTGAGTATGAGTATGGAATTTTAGATATGGAATTTCAGTATCCGGATCGGTTCTCTTCAAATATTCTGAGTAAAACCAAATAAATGTGATTATGAAATAATCCACTAAGCATCTGCTAACAAGGAAATTTCACAGAACTAGTAGGTATAAATACTTGATTCTGAAAAATGTCATTTAGACATATAATCTATGTACAAAAAAAAAAAAATTTCATAATTTGAAAAAGCTATCCCTGTGGCTCCTCCACCACTAACATGTTTGGGGGCCGTGATTTGACGACTGGTAACCGCACTTCACGCGCAAAATATATCACTTACTGAGATCTGCTTTAGCAGAGTGCCACACCCAGTAATGGGTAGAAGGCGTGATGATATATTTATTTTATTTTATCTATGTACATATTTTAATCGTTTCAACATATAATTAAATGTTCTTTTGATGTGCATAAAATATTGAATGTATCACGGGTGAAATAAGCGTTCCTGACCATGAGCATGTTATTAGCACGAGGCGTAAAGCGGGTTAGAAACGCCTATTTGCACCCTTGATACATAACTATTACCGAAATCTGCTATAGAAGAGTGCTTTACTCAGAAATTGACTAGCGATATTTTATTTTATTTTCAAAGAAAGTTAAAATGGATTTGTGAAAAATTATTATAGTTATTGTATATTTGTATTTCTTATAATCGTTCAATATATTAGTTCAATCAAAATATTTTGTTTTCTATGTTTCATTGTAAAATGAACACTCTGATGTATTAGGCATATTCCATTTGCCATTTGGATCAGATCTAACTTGCATTTGCTGAACCAAATCACTTATTTATTTCGCTGATTTTATTTTCGGTACTAGAATTACAATTTTTAATTTACTTTGAAGTAATTGACTCCAATAAGTGCATCAGATTTCGTAATTGAGTTCATTTAGTTATGTTGTCTAATTTATCTGAACTGATTTAAGTAATCTAAGTAGCTAATGGAATACAGCTATTGCAGTCAAATTCGTAACCATGGATATGCCAAATACCATATTTCACGTTAATATAAAGTCAAGGTATGATTTGCACATTTCTATTTAACCACGCCTTATCGGAATTTTAATTGTTTTTAAACGATCCCACATTTGGGACTGTAGCCACTTCCTTTTATAAATGAAAGACAGTGGATAGAAATATTGACTGAAATGATTATAAATAAATATATCATTCGCCTTTTTTGCCGTAGCAGATCTTGACAAGTGATATATTTATGCGCATGAAGTACGTTTACCAGTCGTCAAATCAAGCCCCCCATGATGTTAGTACAGGGGGAGCCAGAGAGGTAATTTTAATGTGATGTAAATTATTTGTCGGCTGCGGAAATCGAACCGAGATTCTCTAATTCACAGGCCTACTTAATACTACTTACCCCATAAATTTTTATTTTTTTTTCTGGCTTCTTTGGCGGACCAACTACTCAGGTCATATGCCGCCATTACGCCCTGATCTGCGTTTTAGTTGTTATTGTCAACAGCAACGCGAGTTTTCTCTGGACGGTCACCCATCCAAATACTACCCGAGCGCAACGTTGCTTAACTCGCGTTATCGCTTAGATCAGTACCAACGAGCGCAGCCATGGCCGTTGACAAAATTATTATTATTATTATTATTGTTTGGGGTGGCCAGCTCAGTGGTATGAAGTCGGCCTGTGGATCCTGAAAACCATGGTTCGATTCCCACAGGTGACAAGCAATTTTCATAATTTCAAAAACTACCCCTGTGGCTCCTCCACCATCAACATCTTTGGGGGCCGTGATTTGACGACTCTTCACGCGCAAAATATATCACCTACCGAGGTATGCTTCGGCAGAGTGCCACACCCAGTAATGGGTAGAAGGCGGGATGATATATTTTTAAAATTACCTCTTTGGCTTCCCCACCTCTAACATCTTTCGGGGCCGTGAGGTAACGGCTGGTAACCGCACTTCATCTGCATAAATATATCACTTACCGAGATCTGGTTTGGCAGAGTGCCACACTCAGTAATGGGTGAAATGCGTAATGATATATTTATTTATTTATTTAATTTACACGAAATTTCTTTTAATGAAATGTGAAACTTTAATTCAACAACAGAATGATACTTTCTTCTTTTGAAGAGAGTATATTTGATAAAAATATAAGATATTAATGTCTGTTTTAGTAATGAAGTCTATTATAGACCGTCAGAAAATATTGATTTGTAAATTTATTGCAATCATCAATGAAAGTCATCATAAAGCATTGCTCTGCAATCCGTTCAATTACATCTTAGAAGGATTACCCGACAAATAATTAAATCATTCGTTAGTTCCGTACATAAACTTGCACATCTAATCTCAATAAACTTCATTAATTATCGAGTCAATTAAATACATCTTAATTAAAAATCAACCATGAAGAAAATCGAACACTGTCATCGTTTTACTTCCTGGTTCATATAAATATAAGTGGCTAAGGTCGTAGACGCTTGCCAATATAAATTCAAATTTTATAAAAATGTTATCTATTTTTTCCGCCTTTCAAATTCGCTACACATCAAAGTATAATAGAAAAAAATCTATCTGAAATTGTAGAGAAATCAAACTGACTGATTCTTTACTACAAATTTCCTACAATATTTTCTAAATAACCTGTATGGTACCTATATTTCCGATATCAAACGATTCTAAATTATTAAAGTGAAATCGTCCCAATAAAAGATATAGACAACTAAATTATCTACCATCTTTATTATCCATATATTATTTAAAAGAGTTTAACATAAGAAGATATACAATGTAAAATATTTAAATTGTTTTGAAAAATATTGGAAATGTTTGCCAGAAAACTAAGTATATAAAATATATTTATTTTTATCGCCCTTACAACTACTACCAATGAACTATAATAAAAATAAACAAAATTTGAACTTCATCCTATATAAATAGAAATACATGAATTCTTTGCCAGAAAGAAAATAATATGTAGATAAATTATTATATTGTCTTTGTATTATGTGCCAATTATTTACAAAACTAGTATAAATTGTGATCATGCGGAAGTATTGGCCTATGGGCCAAAAAGCAATGTTTAAGCCCGCTTTTTAGGGCTAAAACACATGCTTTTCTGCCCGTTTGTGCATAAAGAAAATTTCAAAACTCTTCTAAATTGCTGTATTGTTTTCGCAAAATTTTACAACTTTCAGAAGAAATTCAGATTCGGAGACAAAAATAAACGGAGACACAAGTCTTGTGTCAGGGTTTGTTCCAGGATACCGGGAACGAATGATCATCTTTGTTTAAGGTTCAGGTCATTCTAGGCATTTCTTTCTCCATTTCTCCATGAAGAGGTGGCGTTTTTCACGAATGAAAAATGTTTATCGTCCTGCTATGAACGAGCAAAATGACAGGTTGATATATTTTATTCGTAATATAGAAATATTCTCGAACAAAAAAAAATACGTTAAGGTCAACCTCGTTCACTAGAATCAAGAATCCAGAAACAAAAAATTCCATCTTATTTCCATCGCCCCCGCAATCACATTCAAGTTGGCTATGACTGTATGACGCAGAACTTCAGTTGTTTCAAGCACAGCACTAGCGATGCTGACGCGGTCAGCACGTACGTGTTGTGTTTTTCAATCATTTTTTAATACGCGCGCCACGTATGACGTCACGTTCCCCTGTACTACCCATACAGGAAACATTGGTTAGCACGTTTCTGTGATGCCATGCTTTGTAAAATGATGCCTAGTGACGCATAAACCTGCCAATGGAGGTACTTTTAATATTTTGTAAAATTAGAAAATATACGTAATGGATAGAGAAAATATATTTTCAGTGACGTCATTCCTAAACTAAATAAATAGCTCCATGGTAACGTTGGCATTTCCACTAACATGTGGATGCTGTGATTTTGAACACTACAATAAAATTAAACGATAAATCTGTCAAGATCTGCAATTGCACAGAATACCCAGATTGGGATTCGCCGCACTAGTCGTCAAATGGTAAATTAGATATTTATTATTTAAAACTTCGTACCAGAGATGGCAAAAGTTAAAAAATATAACTAGTTTTTAACATATTTCAGTTTTTAATACCCTTAACAAAGTATTGTGATCTCTCTTTAACTCTCTCTCTCTATATATAACCCTCTCTCTAATTGTATCTCTTTCTCTCCCTCTAACCATCTCTGTCTCTCTCTCTCTATCTCTCTCTCTCTCTTTAACCCTACTCCATCTTCTCTCTCTCTCTCATACACACAATTTTCCTATTCCAAATTCATTCCACTTTAATTCTTTTACGTCATCCCTACTTTATTATTCAATCTGAATGCTAGACCTGCAGATATTAAATTCGTTTTTTATTTCTACGAATGACAACAGATCTTTCTCGTTTATTTCAGGACATTCACATTTGTAGTTTAAAATTTCAAAATAAATAATAGTGTCACTGTAGACGACTTTCGTCTTAAGTCTTTAGAATATGAAAAAGTCATGGGATCGAGGATATCTATGAGACATAACAAAATAGAGAGAAAAATTGGAATATAATCAGATTTGAATCTAGGGCACCAATAGCTTAGTTGTTTTAAAGTATATGGCCGGAGTTTATAGGTTCCAGGTTCAAATCCTGGCGGTATGTCAATTTTTCTCTTTATAATTAATTCTATTTGACTTCACCGACTTTATACTTGACAGAAATGCTCATTCACATCGAATAGATAATTTGCTAGAATAAATGAAAACATTGAACATGTTCTGAAATTTAATTCAGGATCTAAATGAAAAGAATATACGAAGCATATAGTTTTTTAGAGCAACCTCCAAAATTTTACAAAAAATCTTATTAATTCAAAAGTCGAAACAATTTTCTTCGCTTAAAATCATTCTTGTAATTCACTGTTTACAAACATCCTTGAGTGTCATTAATTTAATGCTACCTAATCATTTTATCGTTTATTATTTTCATTTAAATCCTTAGTCCAGTAGTGCGAAGGAATTATTATTTAAATATGGTATGGATGTAGATACCGCAATGGAATTGCATCGGCCTGTGAATTTGAGAACCCGAGTTCAATTCCTGCTTTAGTTCTCATTAAAATTGCCCCTGTGGCTCACGCATCATATCAAAATAGAGAGAAAAATTGGAATAAAATCTGATTTGAACCTAGGGCGACCGTAGCTTAGCTGGTTGAAGCGTATAACCAGAGTTTATAGATTCCAGGTTCAAATCCTGGCGGTATCCCAATTTTTCTCTTCATTTCTCTTTATTCAATTTGATTTCATCAAGTAGTAAACTTATTATTACTCTTTTTAATTTGCCCAATTATAGGAGAAGAAGTTTTGCCTTAGATGAGAACAGAAGTTTATAAAGTGTGAAATAATATAAAATGTTAAAATATTCTATTGGAGAGATAAACAGAATATCTTGTTGAAAATGTTTGAGGACTGCAGGCATGAAGGGCGGTAACATACAATAAAACAGAGTGATATTCCTTGACCTGTCGGACCCTTTTCAGGCGTCACCAGGGGTTTGGGATTTCTGTTGTAAAACGTCAACGGTGACCTAAAAACTTTCCAAGAAGTCATAAAAAATGTGATTTTAGTTACACTCGAGTAGAACTTTCATGTCGTTTCAAAACATTTTGTTTCGGTGTCCACCAGATATAGAATAATAAATGTAAAATATAGTAATTTTATTCTATTCTCTATATTATCACTCAGAGCTGGGCAGTAGCTAGCTACTTTTGTAGCTCAGCTACTAGCTTAGCTACGTTTACCTTAGCTGTAGCTGTAGCTTAGCTAAATGTGAAAAATTGTAGCGAGCTATGTTTTTTTTTCTGTTAGCTTAAAAATATTGTTGTAACAACTGAATTTACTTTTAAAGCAACTTTTTGTAGCTTAAAGCTACTTTTTGTAGCCCAAAGCTACTTTTTGTAGCTTAAAGCTACCACTGTTCATTAAGTCATACCTATTAATTTTTGTTTTGTATTTGAATTGTACCTTCTTTATTGTTTTCTATAACTGTAGGATAACAAGTCATTATATAGTTTAAAATCTATTAACATATTTTATTTTCACTTGTTCTTAACCTATCCTACTTTTGTATTAAATATTAGATGAATTAAACATTGACTGTTTGGGAATCTTCTATTAATGTAACTGTTAATTTATTCCGATACAAATAAAAATTATAGCATCAAAAATTAACAGTACATTTGTCCATTTGCGATTTTTTATTTTATTAACAGTCATTGTAACAAAAAACTGATCAACTAATCATATGACAATGGCAGATTTAATAATTCACAATAATTGAAAAAAGTAGCTTTAAAATTTAACAGATACTTTATGAAAGCTTTAGGCTGTAGCTTAGCTATATTTTACAAAATGTAGCTTATAGCTGTAGCTCAGCTACTTTTTTAAAGAACAGCTGTACCTGTAGCTTAGCTACTTTTTTTAAGTAGCTTGCCCAGCTCTGCTATCACTTATCAAAGCAGGAATAAAGTAAGTCATTTGTCAGATAAATAAGTACCTGAAAAATTATGTATAGTCAATATAATTTGTGTAATTTATTTTGTTATTTCAATGAGGTATTTTTCACATATCCGACAGATGAGTTATCTATCACTATAGCCTTATTATACAGGATGTTGCGTCCGGAGACGCATCATAGAGATTTCAATGTTAATTTTGAAATATTTAATTATTGGTTTCCCTAATTGTTTCTCAGCAAAATAGTTAAATAGCTTTTTCACAAAAAAAATCTGCTTCTAATGATATCCTAATTAATAATTTTCCTTTATCCAGATTAGGAAAAATTCATTAAATAAATGTGAATATTAATCAAATCACTAGCGTCATGGAACATTTCTTTATAATAAATTTTTATTGTTCGTTGTTTTAATTTAATAACATATTTATTCTTTTCAGCTTTACTATGGATGATATTTGTTATGAAATGTCAAATGTATTTAATTACATTTTTTGTTTTATTGTTAATTTATAAATTAGAATATCATTGGATACAGATTTTTAACTGTTTTTCCGAGAAACAATTAAATATTTCAAAATGAACATTGAATTGCACAACCATGTGGAAGATTTTTACTTACCCATCGCTAGGGACCCAAATTGCAACAAAATCTAAAATCCCACCAATATTTATCTTTGTACGAAACTGAAACGTATATTTTTGTCTTGAAGTATGGAAAACGAAAGTATAAAATTTTAGACATTTTGCTCAGAACTTGTGTATTTATTTTAAAGTTTTCGTATCACAAAGTAAATAAATGAAGGTTGTTCATAGTTCCGGTTGTTTAGAGTAAAAATATCTAAAAATCAAGACCAAGCTATGAAAACATAAACATAAATCAAAATTATTCTTCATGAATGAAAAACTAATGAGTGCTGAAAATCCTGGCAAAAATTCAGAGCAAAAATAGTGGACTTCGAACTGTAGTAACCTTCACAAAAGAGTACCTACGCATAAGCGTTATTTTGGGGACATTGAAATCTAAATATACGCGAAATGTTTCACGAAATATCTTTCTTGTTCTAGAAATACACGCTTGTAAACAAAGTTCTAGCGTAGAGCAAATTTTACTGGCAATCGCCAGGTTGAGGATTTAAAAAATGTGGATATTTTTAAATGTCATCTGATGCTAATTTTGAAAAGATGTTTGTGGTTTGTATGCTTGTCATTTTGTCAGGTTAAAATAATATTTTAATTTGTTCCTATTTTTAATTCGACGTTTTGAAGTTCGTTTATTAAATTTTCTGGATGATTTCGTCAGCTTTCAAACTCAATGATTAAACAATTGTTTGTATTGTTTTACAAGAGACTTAATAAAAACTTGTGATAATATTGCAATGTTTTTTAATAGTTTTAGATAAGTAAATAAAAATCGTTAAAAATTTGCTTATAAGTCAATTCGGACACGAGGAATTCAATGCTGTTGAGTGCATTTTTATATATTTTTAAGATATATCCTCTGGAAAAGTTATATTTTTGAATATCTGAATAACTTATATGGAAACTAACAAATATCCGAACTATTCGGATACGAATATGGAAATTAACGAATATCTGAAATATTCGTGCGACAATTTTTTTCAAAATCGACATCCCTAGTTGACCGAGCTGAAGATCCCTACAGTTATTGTTCATTTTCATTATAATGATACAGTGCTTACATTTAAATAGATTTTTCTTTGATCTAAATCACGGATCGGCAATCTTTAGAGGCAGAAGAGCCAAACATGACCCTCATAATGATTTAAAAGAACCAAAAATATATTTTTACAAATAAGGTTAATTTAATGAATCGTGATATTTTATAATTACTTATAACTTTATAAACAATACATAAAAAAATCTCTGTTTTGTATTTTATAATATAAACATAAATTAAATTATTCTGCAAATTTATCCCATTTTATTTTTTTAGAATGAAAATATAATACTTTGTCTCCATTTTCAACTTTATTTACAAAGAGCCGCACACAACTACCCAAAGAGCCGCAGTTTGCCGATCCCTGATCTAGACATATGTGAACCTAAAGCGAAAAACTGCATGAAAATTAGAAAAAGCCCTTTAAAATTTCGGGTGGTTAATTCGACACCCGAAAATTTTACAGGTGTCGAGAACTACAAACCGAGGACACGACTTCTGCCGGTCCTATCTGAAATTACGCCTATTATCAATTTCGCAATTCTAACACCAACCTGCTACATTAAACAATTCTCTTGCAACTTGCAAGTAATGCATATAGATCAAACACACCCAAAGCATGCTC
Source organism: Pterostichus madidus (assembly GCA_911728475.2). Taxonomy (NCBI): domain Eukaryota; kingdom Metazoa; phylum Arthropoda; class Insecta; order Coleoptera; family Carabidae; genus Pterostichus; species Pterostichus madidus. The sequence continues at coordinate 25,734,248 of OU452312.1, forward strand.
TATCAGTCACGCTTGAGTACGGATGTCCTAGTCTTGCTTTCATAGGCGCCAAGCCCCTTCCCACTCCCCTGTCCGCCGCCACTGACTGCGACAACTTGATAATTTAACACGTGAGTGATTAAAACAGCCGAGATCTGCGGACTCGTACGTTGATGAAAGGAAAACACCAAGACGATATGGAAGCATAAATGGTAGTGTTTTCCTGGTGAACGTGAGTTGATACTCATTTTGGTCGAGTATTTTGAAGTTTAATTGCTGTGTATTGGTTTGGAGAAGTGATAGACTAAAATGGTTTTTGTTATATGTGATTTATTTGCTGAATAATCAAATGGCCTGTGAACAGATTATATTTGTGCTTAGTTGTTGTTACTAGAAATGGAAAAGAGTGATAAATTTTAAGTTTTATCAATGCAAGGTGTCAATTTACTTGTTTTATGTCGTCTTTTAATTTAGACCAGTTTTTTTCAGACAGTTAAAACTTTGATTTTATTAGTTTCTTGAAGATTGTTTTTTCGTTCATATTTTTACAGCTTTTAATATAAAAAAATATATATACACCATCACGCATTTTACTCATTGTTGGGTGTGATACTCTGCCATAATAGATGTCGGTAAATGATATATTTTGCGCATGCTGTACGGTTACCAGCCGTTAAATCATGGCCCCCAATGATATTAGTATAGAGGAATGCACAGGGATAATTTTAATATTGCGAAAATTAATAAATAAGAAAAAATAGGAAAAAACTAATTTTCCATCAGTTGTCACAAATTCCACAAAAATTTACAGCACGTTTGAATCAACTTATCAGGTCATCAACAAACGGCTGGTCAGTTCAGCTTTAACCAGCTTTAGGGACTCATCAGTATGGTGCGATCAACTATCCAACTAGACCAACTAGGGACTAGTGAACTGTGATACTGATGAGTCCCTAAAGGACGAAACGCGTCTATGGTTCAAGCTGAACTGACCAGCCGTTTGTTGATAACCTGATAAGTTGATTCAAACGTGCTGTAAATTTTTGTGGAATTTGTGACAACTGCTGGAAAATTTGTTTTTTCCTATTTTTTCTTATTTATTAAGACTCAATTGACATTCTGTCTTTATGATATTGTGAAAATTACTTTGAAGACTGTGGGAATCGAACTAAATCTAAAATTTGATTCGTTACCATTGAACTCCTATAATTATGGAAACATTTTTTTTATACTATTTAAATTAAGAAAGATTCTAAAGGTTCATTCATAAATCAAAATTAATGTTAGTTTGTTTTACGTTAACTGAAAATTATTTTAACTACGTTACCGACGTTCTGATAAATTTGTGAATATTTTTTTTTGATCATATTTTATAGTACTATGACACAAATTATTTCTAAGAAAATAGGGATGAATGAGAAGCAAAAGTCGTGGATGAATAGGAATGAATATGTTTGAGATTAGTATGACTGTAACCACAAAATTAAGTGTATAATAATTAAAATAACTCGTTATGAATAGTGTCGCAAATCCACACAATCTCATGCAAAGACAAAACAAAACATAAAGACAAAGTGTAACTATCTCAAACAAAAACCACCGAAGAATGCGAAGCAACAGCCCGGTTAACAATTACATTGTTGCAGACTGACATGTAAAACAAATTAAATATTTCGACATGTTTATATTCCGCTTTCACAATCCACAAACACGCCATACATACTCCACTGTTGAGCGAATTGACACGGACACTTAAGAACTTTTATCTGCAAAGTCAAGCAAACGGACCTCCGAGGGATATTGTTCGTTTTTCGTCTCTCTCTTTCCGAGTGGAAATGACGTTTTGCAGACCCGAACTACAGGGGGTCCAGACTTGATGACCGTAAAATATGAGAAACAGATGGGTCACTACAGATTTTGGTTTCAGATTGTTAATTATTTCTCAGGAAGTCATGCTTTCAAATGTTTTGTCCTTTGGAAAATAAGATTTTTAAATTTGACTTACAAATTGGACAATGTGGTATGAATATTTCATTTTTGTTTCTGCTGTGGAATTTGGTATTTCCAACAGAGATTTTAGTTTGAATAATAAAATAACTGTATATTATTAATTCTCAGGTGATTATTTTTCTCTCCTGCGTATCGTAAAATAAACTTCATCCTTAGGATGATGCACTTTAGTCCTGCGGTATATATACCATTTTTGACAGCTAGTAATTGTATTTAGGGTAGCCAACTTTGACCCATGTTCACTACAAGTTACATCAATAAAGAAAAAATTCCTATTCTCTAAATTTCATATTCATAACAGACAAATTCGATGAATTTTTTCTCGTATTTTCCACCTCCTTGAGAAATACCCAAACCAGATACATATCTACTTCCCTATAATTCGATTCAGTGTAATTTTATTTATTTATGTAATTATTTTAATTAAGTGAAAATGATCCGTGACTGAAAATAAATATTTTTTTAATTCTATATACAATTTGTTCAAAGTTATACTGTTTTCTATTTTGGAAAATATAAATGTTATTAAAATAAATTTTAGAAATAATTTTTGATAAAGTAATGAGCGTTCGCCGGGATTTGAACCCAGAACCTTTCACTCGCATGGTGACTGCTCTAACCAATTGAGCTACAAACTCTCACGAATATTCATACTTCTTCGTGCAGCTCAATTGGTTAGAGCAGCCACCATGCGAGTGAAAGATTCTGGGTTCAAATCCCGGCGAACGCTCATTGCTTTTTCAATAATTATTTCTAATATCTATCAACAGACAATTGTGTCAATAAACAAATTCTTATAAAATTAATTTTTCATACATGAGGCATTCTGTATTGAAGTATAAAAAATATGTATACGGATAATTGAACTATCTTTAATAAATACAGAGAGATCAAAAGGAATTGTTACAGTTGGCAATAAAAAAAACTACTTGAAATTGGTAAGTCTGATACATAAATTAATTTCCTGTTGTTGACAGTGACATTTAAAATTTAAATTTGAGTACTTTTATTATTACATTTATTTCTAAAGTATTTCTATTACTTAAAAAATCACAATTCTATTAGCTGTCAGACTCCTGACATAACCTATTTGTATTTATTAGAAATGTCAAATATCATTTCCGCCTTTGTTGTGCCAACTGAGGAATAAAAAAATCTCTGGAATTGTATTGCCAACTATAACAATTCCTTTTGATCACCCTGTAATATTTATAGTATCATGCACCGCAGAGAAAATTCAGCGGGACGAGTCCAACATGTGAAAGCAGGAATATTACTAACTCTCGATTTCGTGCTTGGGAGTTAGAGATTTTTACCAATTTTAAATCAATAATTTCATTTAAATCGGCGCGAAAAATCTTGTGTAGCACACATCTAGAAACTGTTGTGCGAGAACAGTTTCCGGCCTAGTGATACAAATAATTACAGGGTGATCAAAAGGAATTGTTATAGTTGGCAATAGAATTCCAGAGATCTTTTTATTCCACAGTTGGCACGTCAGATAAAGGTGGAAATGCTATTTGACATTTCTAATAAATACAAATAGCTTATGTCAGGAGTCTGACAGCTAATAGAATTTTGACTTTTTAAGTAATAGAAATACTTTAGAAATAAATGTAATAATAAATGTACTCAAATTTAAATTTTAAATGTCACTGTCAACAACAGGAAATGAATTCATGTATCAGGCTTACCAATTTCAAGTAGTTTTTTTTATTGCCAACTGTAACAATTCCTTTTGATCACTCTGTATTTCAAGACCCTTTCAGAAACTAAAATGCCTCATTAGAAAAAATAAAGTTATATTTTTCATCCTTAGGGAAGACAGTTAAAGTTCATAGATTAGTAAAATATCGCAATTTGTCACCATTTTTACTTCAAATATTAAATTAATGGACTCTCAAATAGCTGTTCGCCATTTTGGCTCCAATACAAGCTTCATGCATCGCGGTACTTTGATAATCTAAGCACTTTAATATTAGAAATATCCTGGTGACATCTATTAAGAGATTAATAAATTTTAATTATTTTTGAAAATTTTATTTTCTGATAAGGTAGTGAAAAACCTGGTAGATGTGAGAAAGTATCATTCTTCCCTCAAATGCTTTATATCCCTAGCCTTCGTTTTGAGAAATAAAACGGTACCTTCGGCAATAAATGTCTTACTTTTTTCTCTTTATATACAAATTATATTATAGGGTAGATGGCTTAGTGGTATCGAGTCGGCCTGCGGATTTGAGAACCCAGGTTCGATTCCCACAACCGACAAACAATTTTCACCACGTTACACTACCCCTGTGACTAACCCTCTAGTAACATCTTCGAGGGCGTGATTTGACAGCTGCTAATCGTACAAAATATATTACTTATCAGAATCTGGTATGGCAGAGTGCCACATCTAGTAAAGGGTAGAAGGCGTGAGGATATTTATTTTTATAGACAAATACCTTTTATATATTTGAGTTAATTTCTACACATGAAAATTACGACAATAAGGCTATAAGGTTGATTCTTTTTTCAATGAAATTATTTTGGCGTGAATTGGAATCAAACTTGAATCATCTTTCTCTTTCAAATTACTAGTATATTTGAAAAAAATATATATCATCACGCCTTTTACCCACTACTGGGTGTGGTACTCTGCCGAAGCAGATCTCGGTAAGTGATATATTTTGCGCGTGAAGTGCGGTTACCAGTCGTCAAATCACGGCCCCCAAAGATGTTAGTGGTGGAGCCACAGGGGTAGTTTTTCAAATTATGAAAATTGTTTGTCACTTGTGGGAATCGAACCAGGGTTTTCAGGATCCACAGGTCGACTTCATACTTGAAATATTAATAAATTAGTTGGCTTAAACTGCATTTCATATTCATATTATAGTAATACCAAATAATGGTTTTGTATAATTTATGCTTGGTCATTATTATTAAATAATACTATAATAATAATAACAATAGTTTTCAAAGTATAAATTAATTTATAAAGATCAAGATATTTCAAATTTTACAGTAAAAATTTAGAAAGTTAATAAATTGTAAATTATTAATATTTGGGCCAATTACTGCAAAATTCGGTAAATTATTTTCACCTTAAATAAATCTATGTTAATAATAGCCTTTGTAAACCACGATTACTGATTGATCAGCCAAACAATAGCTCTTTAAAAGTTTAATTACGTTTTTGTTTCTCTTCATACCTCTTCAGACCAAACAGGATGTCTTTTGCCAAAATAACCTAATTGTTATTCTACATCAATAGGGTACACCATACATATTAACGAAAACAAATATCTTAGTGACTCCAGTAGGCTATGAATCATGTTTGACACCTGTTTACTGGTACTAGGAATGTTTGTACGATGAAGGAAAATAATTCAAGAGTAAAATTAAATTCAATGCAAAATTGATTTTAGAAAACAATGGTTAAATTTAAAGTTGTTTTAGAAAAATGTGAATGATACATTTATGGTAATTTTATTATTGTGTATATTCATGGAACTGTGGACGAATTCTTATTGTATGTATTTATTAGTACAGAAAAGGAACATAGTAAAGGGTAATAATTTTCTGTATTTAAATATTTTATAAATAGGGTAACGGCTCAGTGGTATCGAGTTGGCCTGTGTATCCTTAGAACCCTGGTTCGATCTCCAGTCGACAAACATTTTCACCAATTTAAAATTACCTCTGTGGCTTCCCCACTACTAATATTTTTGGGGGGCGTGACTTGACGGCTGGTAACCGCACTTCGCTCCCGCAGAGTGCCACATCCAGTAATGGGTAAAAGGCGTAATGATATATTTATATTTATTTTAAATATTTTATATGGGATGGCTAGCTCAGTGGTTATGAAGTCGGCCTGTGGATCCTGAGGTCCCTGGTTCGATTCTCACAGGCGAAAAATTATCATAATTTGAAAAAGCTATCCGTGTGGCTCCTCCACCACTAACATGTTTGGGGGCCGTGATTTGACGACTGGTAACCGCACTTCACGCGCAAAATATATCACTTACCGAGATCTGCTTCAGCAGAGTGCCACACCCAGTAATGGGTAGAAGGCGTGATGATATATTTATTTATTTATTTATTTATAAGAAGAGGATTGATTCAATAGAAATTTTATTTAACAAGTGACGCAGTGTTATCGAGTCGGTCTGTTGATCCTGAGTACCCTAGTTCGATTCCCCCAGTCGACAAACATTTTCACCACATAAAAAATACCTCTATGGCTCTCCCACCTCTAACATCTTTAGGGGCATGATTTGACGGCTGGTAACCGCACTTCACGCGCATAAATATATCGCTTACCGAGATTTGCTTCGACAGAGTGCCACGCCCAGTAATGGGTAAAAGGCGTGATGAAATATTTATATTTATTTTAAATATTTTGTAAGAGGATGATTGATTCAATAGAAATTTTATTTAACAAGTAAGTGGCTCAGTGGTATCGAGTCGGTCTGTGGATCCTGAGAACCCTAGTTCGATTCCCACAGCCGACAAACATTTTCACCACATTAAAAATAACTCTGTGGCTCTCCCACCACTTACATCTTTGGAGGGCATGATTTGACGGCTGGTAACCGCACTTCACGCGCTTAAATATATCGCTTACCGAAATTAGCGTCGACAGAGTGCCACATCCAGTAATGGGTAAAAGGCGTGATGATATTTTTATTTATTTTTTTACGATTCTCACTACCGACAGCTAATAGTCACATCATTAAAATTATCCCACATACTTCCCCTTCAATATCATCCTTAGGAGCCATGATTTGACGGCTGCGAACCACATTTCATGTGCCCAAATAAATATCGAAATCTCTGTCGACATGACCGTATTTAGTGTAGATGGCATTTTTTATGTAGCAAGTTTCACTTTTCAAAAGTAGTAGAATTGTTGAATTGTAACAGTCTATAAATATGGATGTAGTCGTTTAAGTGCGTCTAAATAGTTAATGCATGCACAGTAATTGTCGGAAATCCGTAAAATTGGTTTCAATGCATTTTGCATAATCTAAGATGCGAGAAATTGTGTGCCAGATGGATTCTACGACTACTAAAGTTGAAAATATTTCCGAAATGCATCCATAATGATATAAACTGCTGCAAGAACGACAAGGGCGATTTCTGCTCAAGGAGCACACGTTATTTTTTCTGCGACCATTAAAAATCCATGAAAGCAGAAATTAAAAATAAGTTTTACAATTGTTATTATTTAGAAATTCATGAAAAATGTTATCCTATCCGGAAAACTCACTTTCTGCATTAGAGCGGAAATTAATGTCTTTCTGCACGTTATGTAGCAAATTTTTACTTTCTATACATGAAATAAGTGCAGAAATGTCTTATTCCTAATGATATTTCAAAAACATAATATCGTATCAAGTGTTTAGTAGTAACTTCAGTGTTATTCAGCCCGAATGATTAATCTTCTTTCACACATCTTTCGCATTTACGTATTTTATTTGATAAAATTAATTAAGTCTTGTATAAAAATTGAAAATACAATAACTAGTATCTTTTATATTTTAAATAAATGTATCATCAAACCTTATCTATCCATTATTGGTACTTTGCAGTCGAAGATTTCGGTAAGTGATATAATCCACGTGAAGTGCGATTACCAGCTGTAAAATCACGACCCCCAAATTTGTTAGTGGAGAAGAGCCACAAGGGTACATTTAATGTGGTAATTTTTTTTAACGGCTGTGGGAAACGAATCCTGTTTGTCAAATCTTCAGGCCGAGTCAATTTCACTGAACTATCTATTATTATTATTACTTCATAGTAATCCAAGCTTTGCGTAGTCTAATTGGGAGAACGCATTCTTAGATATAAAGAGTCTCGGGTTCAAATCTCGGTATAATGTTAATTTTACTCTTTAAAATAATAATTAACTACTTAGTTTGTTTTATTTGAACCAGTTGTTTAAGTGTCTATAAAAACGTAATACCGTTAAAATAGGAACTATTCAACTATGAATTGCTACTGTTACCAAAGCATTATTTCAATAAAAAAAAAGTTCCGATTAACAATCATGTAGTATTACAACTCACGAAATAACAATTACATCACATACAAGAAAAAAATCCTTTTCATACCATGCACGCACACTCGAAAATTTCAGAACAACGAAACTACATAAAACATAATAAACAATTGACAACCGTTGTCAACGCACGCGTTCTGATTGGTCACAATTGCGTAGACGTGGTATACTGACCTTGAAGTGTTCCTGGCCGTGCCGAGTCACTTTGCTAAGCACTCTTGATTCTTGATGCTTACTCAAAGTTTATCTAGGCTAGTAGATATTGATAGTGAAACTGTTTAAAACCGTTATTATTTCTATTTCATTCGTAACTGTCTTCCTTTCATTTTTATAATTATGTTCTTGAGGACTACATTTAAATTCAGATGTAACAAACTACATACAGTTGTGCCAAAGTACAGCACATACAACGAGAAGTAAAGCTCGGAAAATATGTGAACTAAACTGTAATTTTGTTTGAGTCTCTACTAAATATATCTAATTTGACCATTTATAATTAGTCACCTAAATAGCGTTGGAAAATGCAAAATGTTGACAAATTTGGTTGCACATTTACTTGAATGGGCTGCTATGTCATAATTGAAATAAAAAGAATTGATGATAAAAACAAAATATATACTCCAGAGGTATATGCGATTGAAAATATAGTGATATCATAAGTACTTCAGTATTCTCATTGGCCACAAGTATTTTCGCGCGGTAAATAAGGGTAGAAAATAACAATAACATCTCAATACTGTTTATTCAAACGGTTTGTCGTTTGCTCGTATATACATATTCAAAACGGTGTATATTTATTACTATAAATTAATTTCGGTTTCTTGGACATTCAATTACAACAAAATATTATTTTTGACATAGTAAGATTATTTTCTAATAAATAATTCGTATACTCATTATTTGCACTCATTGGTATGAAGTCGGCCTGTGTATCCTGAGAACTCTGGTTCGATTCCCACAGACGACAAACAATTTTCATAATTTCAAAAACTACCCCTGTCGCTCCTCCACCACTAATATCTTTGGGGGCCGTGATTTGACGACTGGTAACCGCACTTCACGCGCAAAATATATACCTTACCGAGATCTGCTTCGGCAGAGTGCCACACCCAGTAATGGGTAGAAGGCGTGATGAAATATTTATTTTTTTATTTATTGAATCAAACAAGTTTAGTACCACTTAAACTCATTGAAAGATACTTATGACGTCACAAGCACCTACAGAACTTAAAAAAATCATATCTCACTTAATATAAGGAAGTTCAACACTGGCTTGATTGATAGTCATAGTTTTTCAAATACTTTCATAAAAAATTTTAAATTAAATCGGTAGAGGAACCTATTCTTTTAATATCGTAATTTTCGGAATAGATTTTAATGGTGTTTTTGATTTATTCGTGAGTCAAAATAAAATTCAAGTGTATTTTTTGAAGATAAATTTACTAATAGTACAACGAATTATATTATCACGCTTTTTATCCAATACTGGATGTGGAACTCTGCCTTAGCAAATCTTGGTAAGTGATATATTTTTACACGTGAAGTGCGGTTACCAGCCGTCCAATCACGGCCCCAAAAGAAGTTATTGGAGGGAGAGCCATAGAGGTAATTTTAATGTGATGAAAATTGTTTGTCGATTGTGAGAATCGAACCGAGGTTCTCTAATCCAGAGGCCGACTCAATACCACTCAGCCACCTACTCTATTAAAAATAATTGATATTTGTAGGTGGCTTAGTGGTATCGAGTCAGTCTGTAGATTTGAGAATTCAGGTTCGATTCCCGCAATTAACAAACAATTTTCACTACCCTTGTGGCTTTCCCTCTCCTAATGTTCTTCGGGGCCGTGATTTGACGGCTAGTAACCGCACTTCATCATCATCATCATCATCGGCTCAACTATCCAAGCAGGATATGCGCCTCCCTAATTAACTTCCTCCAACCATCTCTATTCAGTGCTAGTCGACTATAGTTGTTTATTCCTACCGCACTTCACTTACCGAGATCTGCCACAGCAGAGTGCCATACTCAATAATGGGTAAAAGGTGTGATGATATATTTATTTATTTATTTTATTTACCGATATCTGAAATTACAAACCTAGAATTCAGTAATACTGGTGTTAACAAACAATGTTAAATATTTACAAATAAGTTTTCTTTTTTTCTAAAAAAAAAATTATAATCGAAGAATAAAAGTTTGTTTTAATAAAAATAAATAAATATATCATCACGCCTTCTACCCATTACTGGATGTGACACTCTGCCGAAGCAGATCTCGATAAGTGATATATTTGGCGCGTGAAGTGCGGTTACCAGCCGTCAATTCACGGCCCCCAAATATGTTAGTAGTGGGGGAGCCACAAGGGTAGTTTTAAAATGGTGGCTTGTCGCCTGTGGGAATCGAACCAGGGTTCTCAGGATCCACAGGCCGACTTGATACCACTGTGCTAGGCTACCCCATAAAGTTTGTTTTATCATTCATATTGTGTCAATACAATAATTATTAAATAAAGATTTGTACCAAATATTTCAAGTTATTTCATATTAATTAACGAACAATTTTGAGACTTGATCATACTGCAAAATCATCTGTTAGTATCAGTGTATCTTTATATTAGTGTGGAACCGTGAACTGTTTTAGATGTAATTTTGTGTTTTACCGAATTTATCTACTTGTGTTAGTCCCAATTGAATGGAACTAATCAAAATTCAAAAATTAGGAGTTATATAAGGTATTTACATTTTTTGTTTATTAAATATCATAATATTGTAGATACAATAGTTAGGTTATGTTTCAAAACGTCAAAAATAGTAATGAATAACGATTTCATTACAGAATGAAAAAATTATTAGATTTAATTTTTAATTAGTAATAGAATGCAGCATTCAAATGCCAGTAAAAGCATTGACATTTAAAGAAAGATGTGTAGAAGTTTTTTACTTACGACTATTTAGCAAACACATGTAACATATGTTATTTATTAGTAAATAAATTCATATAATAATAAATATTTTCTATTTCTACAAAGACGTTTATTCAATCTATTACAAGTTACAGGTGTTACAACTAAACAATCATTGTGAAAGAGTCGTTTGTAATATTTATGTAAAAATAGTGAAATCCGTCTGCCGTAAGCACTCAAATTACAAATCAATTGCTGTTGTTTGGAGAAAACAAAACAGACTTCGCACCAAATACATTTTAAAACTTTTTAACTTAGTTATGCATGAATTATTAAATTATTATTATCGTGCATTGCCCTCTCAAAAATAACTGCGAATCATTATAACAAACAGGAAGCGTAGAAAGTTGCAAAACATTACCAAGGCCTGCTGTGTTACAGATTAAATTAGAGACCAATGCTGTTTCCGTCCGACTTTGATATTAAATTTATACTCTTTAATGCGAACAAAAACTGAAAATGGGTGCGTAATTGCCTGACGGAAATAACTGAATTATTTGACTTTCAGCTTTTATGAAATTCCCGAGAATTTCAATGATGCGTAGCGCTTGTAACTTTATAATAAATAGCGATAGTTTAATTGATATTAATTGAGATGCCACAGCCAACTTTGATTATTCTGGTTTATTTTCACTGTGAATGTTTTAATAAAATATAACTACATTATAATTTGCGAATAGTACATACTGTATGTTCAGATATTTATGTTTGGCGCAATAAGTGTCGCCATTTCTGTCACGAAGGATAACATACCTTCTACTTAATTATTATTTATCATCAATATTGTTAATGTGTACCATAATTAGTTATTAGAACTGATTTAAAAGATTGCTATAACACTATAATATAATTACTTACATATAACCTTCAATGAGGAACAGGTCCGGATTTAAGGCCTAATTTAAACAAGTTAATAAAAAATAATATACAGTGTAACCAAAAGGAAGTGAAGCCTCGGAAATAGGTCAACTAAGTGTTAGTGAATCTCTACAAAAAACCCCATTTTTTAATCTATGATAATGAGTAACTTAGATAACGTTGAAAACAGCAAAATGTTGACAGATTTAGTTTCTATTGAAATATCTCAATATGAATGCGAACCTAATGACGAGAATTGAAAGAAGTACTTTCAGGAGATTCGTATCCTGTTACATAGGACGTTACTGACTGTTTCAATATTGTTTGTATATTTATTTAAATATTTTCGAGGAAAATTAAACTTTCATCCTTATATTTAAAAAATACAAAATAAAAACACTCGGTTGTTTCAAAGAAAATATTTATTTTAACACTTAATACGTATTTCGGCTTTTACATCATCAGAAGTTCTGATAATGGTGTAAAATGCGAAATACGTATTAAGTGTTAGAATAAATATTTTCTTTGAAACAACCAAGTGTTTTTATTTTGTTTTTTTTAAATATTATCAAACATGTTTCAACAAGTGCCAAAAGCTTACTCAATTAATTATATTTCATCCTTATACTTCTTCTACAGATTAATTGTAATTATGTGGTATTCTTAATATGATATAAAATATTAAATATGTAATGATATTTGTAGGTTATTTTGAAAAAAGGAATCTACTCCGAAGAACAATCGAACAGTTAGATTCCACAAATTTTCGTACAATAAAATTAACTACAAAGATAACCTCAATATTTATTCAATCTAAACTGCAAATTTAAAATCTAAATACTGCTAAAACTAACTCAACAGAAAACACTGAACTATAGCTACCTAAATAATTCATAAAAACTTAGATCATACTGAAAATATAAGCACAAAACAAAGAAATTTTACAGTCTGCAATGTTACATTTACGGAAGTCAAACAAAAGTACTCCATTGTTTAATGTTTGACATATGAGTTTCAGTGCCATCTCTTATTAGTGAGATATCCCAAGGAACTGTCATTTGAATGATTAAAACATACAGGCCCAGTTGCATAAAACGTCAACGAATCACGCTGTTATCTACTCGAAAACGTTTAATTATAATTTTAAGAAAAACGCGTCTAAGAAATGTACATTTTTTTACAGTTCAAATGTTTCAGTTTACATTAAATTAATAATTATTTGTTACAAATATAGATTTACCATTATTATTTAACTAACAATAAGTATTTTACGTGAATTTTAATGTTATTTGAAAGTCATAAATAAAGAGAGGGTAACAAGGGGAATAAAAAGTTGCTTCAGGCGTTAATGGTTACATTTCGGCATTGTTTAATGCCATCTTCAGCTGCGCAAAAGAAACGAACAAAAATAAAGAGATGTACAACAATTTGTAACTTTACTATACAATAAATGAAGGAAATTTAACAATAATTTTATTTACATCTAGTGATGATTAACGATGTGAAATGGGGGTGGGTGATGACTGATGTATTGTGAAATACCACCATTTTGTTCACCCTACGTCAGTCATCACTCACCCGCATTTCACATCGTTCATCATCACTAGATGTAAGTAAAATTATTGTTAAATTTCCTTCATTTATTGTATAGTAAAGTTAAAAATTGTTGTACATCTCTTTATTTTTGTTCTTTTCTTTTGCGCAGCTGAAGATGGCATTAAACAATGCCGAAGTATAACCATTAACGCCTGGAGCAATTTTTTATACCCCTTGTTGCCCGCTCCTTATTTATGACTTTCAAATAACATTAAAATTTGCGAAAAATCAAAATACAAGTCAAGAATTCCCAAATAAATAAGCATTTTAATGTTGATATTAATTAATTATAACACATCTTGTAGGATTATTTGTAAAATTTTCGACATATTTTACAGCAATTTTTGTGTTTCTAATAATTTCTAAGTAAAATATCATCCCAATTCTTGATTTGATATATTTTTCTCAGCCCATTGTATTTACAATCATGATATGGCCATATTTAAGTTTTCTTTAAATTTTTGATGAGACTAAATAGGTCTAAGTTTTATTCTACTAGAAATTTTTGTAAATCCGGGCCTGATTAATTATCAGATTGTCCCATAAACGAAAGTAACCAATTATTATCGGGTTCCACTGCTGCAGATTTTCACACACGTTTTTTGTTAAATTCAATTTCAACAACTTGAGTTTGTTTGTTTGTAATTCTTGTTTTTGCATGAAGGATTCTCAGTGATGTTTTGTTCGTAATCTAACGATCAACCATGAATCATTTGAGTCACAAAATCATGAATGACAGGCCTGGTAACTGGTAAAAAATCCAAATGAATGTCAAATTATTTCCACTAACACATTTACCGACTTTTTCCGACTAGTTGCCGGGCTTTTTCCATCAACATCATCGACGCATGCGCAAACAAAAGGCAGACGATTACGTGCTGGACAGAGCACACGTGATCGCGAGAGGAAATAACGTAAAAATAAAAGTGTGCTGGATTTTAAAGGCCAAGGTCGTGTGACGTCACGAATGGCAGATTGTTATTTTCGATTAGAGGGGGAAAATGCTGCACTATCATTATAGTAAACATCGCAACGGGTTTTTGTGGGCCCAGACGACGGTGATGGGCGATGATGGGGAATGATTTCAAAGCGGGCGGGGGGGCACTGCGATCATAGAGTCATGAAAAGTGAATTTAAAGATGAAACATGCCCGACATAATGTGAGACGTGCTAAAATAAAACAATGAGATTTCTGCGCCATTATAAATAGCTTAGATCAGTGATTCTCAATTTTATTTTTACACCATGTTCACATGAAAGGTAGCTAGGTATCTTTCTGTTTCAGCCCTCACAATTTTGAATACAGGGCAGCAGGATAATGACTTAAGGTAGTACTAGTGTGACGGTGGCGCCATCGGTTGTCGAGTGGCGAAACTTACGCTCAAAAAAATATAAAAATTGAATAAAATAAGTGTTTTATACCTATTATGGTTTGAATATCATGAATTGTTAACCGGTTGTTGGTCTCGTGAATTTTCAAATACCATACCACCGTGTGGTGTTGCCATTATAAATTGGGATTCTTAATTTTTCGTTCAAAACAAGGCTTTGCATGGCTATATATCCATTACTAAACGATAAAAAACTTTCTCCTTCTGATACAATATACATGGATAGTTCTAGAACATCATACTAGGTTTTCAAATGAAACTGCAAAATTTTAGAGGTACACAAATCAAATATGTGCGATTCTGAGAGATGATCGCCATAAGCCCCGTGTATAAGAACTCAACTTTACAAGCGAATGAAAGTGTTTCATATTTTAACAGGATGTTAACAGGATCCAATGTTTACGTGCGCCAAATTTCATTCAGATCTGCAAATTTTTTTTTCACGCTAGTACTACCTTAAGTATTTGGCAGCACTGACAGTTATATATGATAGCACTAAATTCACATAGTAGAGAATAACAAAAATCTCGCTTGTGGTATTAGTTCGAGTAAAACGATTTTCACAGAGGCATGTAGAGCATATACAGGGTGATGACCGCGATTCTCGAACATAGAGATTTAACATGTAAAATCACAATTTTATAATTTCCTGCTTCCCTAATTGTTTTAAGCAAAAAAGCTTCAAATAAAAGTTTTAAGCCATAAAATTTTGCATCTAAGCCAATAGCCAAAATTAATTTTGCATGCTTTGTAAAATAGCCTCAAAACTATCGATAGCCATGGAACTGAAACAAAATTAAACAAATATTTGACGTTTAATCTGTCAAAATAAAGATAAAACGTCAAAACATTTGTTTAATTTTGTTTCAGTTCCATGGCTATCGATAGTTTTGAGACAATTGTCGTCATTTTCAGATCTAATTTGTGCCGTTGCAAAGCATGCAAAATTAATTTTGTTTATTGATGCAGAATTTTATGCCCTAAAACTTTTATTCAAGGCTTTTTTGCTTAAAACAATTAGGGAAGCAGGAAATTAAAAAAATATATTATTTTACATGTTAAATCCATATGTTTGAGAGTCGCGGTCACCATCCTGTATGTAACACATTAACAATGCATTTCTGGAAAATTTTGAAAAAAAAGTTCATAGTGCAAGTACACGTCATAACATAATTTATCTACGACTAATGTATTATATGTATATTAAATGTGTTATTTTTTTCTACATAATTCCATGTATAAATTCCGCAAGGAATAATAACAAGGGAATAATAGTCATTATTCTGTCTTCCGCACCAATCTGAAAATTATTATAAAAAAAAATAAAAATAAAAATATATCATCACGCCTTCTACCCATTACTGGGCGAGGCACTCTGCCGAAGCAGATCTCGGTAAGTGATATATATTTGCGCGTGAAGTGCGGTTACCAGTCGTCAAATCACGGTCCCCAAAGATGTTAGTGGTGAAGGAGCCACAGGGGTAGTTTTTGAAATTATGAAAATTGTTTGTCGCCTGTGGGAATCGAACCAGGGTTCTTAGGATCCACAGGCCGACTTCATACCACTGAGCTAGCCACCCCATAAATTATTATGCCTGAATCAATTTCACTGTGCCAAATATAAAGTATAAATAACTATGAAAAACCATATAGAAAAAAAATAAATAAGCAAAAATTTTGATATTTCAAAATAACATTACTCTATCACCATAGTTATATCACAAAATATTGCAATTCTTACCGTTTTTATCGTATTTAGTTTGGGAAACGAAATTATAAAAAAAAATAATATAACTCGCTATAAAGGTTATTATTCCCTTCGATTATCACAATACGAGCGAGCAACTTGATTGTTAGAAATAATAGCATGCATTATAGCCTCGTTGTATAATGTACAATTTTTATCCTCGTATTCTAAGGATTTATTATTTTGCCCATAAAACATTTTTCAATTTTGACGCCCATCGTCTTGGCGCCCTGATGCATGTGCACCCTCTGTCTTTCCACGACCCAGCAGGACCGGCGCATACAAATTTACCACTCAGAATGAGTGCTCAATTTATGTCTTATGAAAAATGATAATGTTTTTGAAATAACAAATTTTCAACATAATAATATTTTCATTCGACAAGCAAATTTTACCACCTTAACATTACCCCTGTGATTCACCCTCTGCTAACATCTTTGGTGACCATATTTTGACGGCTGGGAATCGCACTTCACGCGCATTAATACATCATTTACCGTGATCTGCTACGACAAAGTGCCATACCTAGTAATGGATAAAATACGTAATGATATATTTATTTTTATATATATATATATATATATATATATATATATATATATATATATATATATATATATATTTCAACTTTGATACTTTATGCGCAAAAAATAAATAGCCAATAAGTGCTATAAGATAAAAAAATTAATTAATGAGTATTTCAAAACAACATGATAAGCAAGATTATTTGTCCTTTAAATTGACTCATTACTGTAACAAACAATTTTTTGATAAATGAATTTCGGTCTGAATTTTTATTTAAATATATCATCACGCCTTCTACCCATTACTGGGTGTGGCACTCTGCCGAAGCAGATCTCGGTAAGTGATATATTTTGCGCGTGAAATGCTGTTGCCAGGCGTCAAATCACGGCCCCCAAAGATGTTAATGGTGGAGGAGCCACAGGGGTAGTTTTTGAAATTATGAAAATTGTTTGTCGCCTGTGAGAATCGAACCAGGGTTCCCAGGATCCACAGGCCGACTTCATACCACTGAGCTAGCCACCCCATTATTTATTATTATTATTTATTTAAGGATAGTAATATAAAATCATGTGTTTCTGCTTGTTGGGAAGCACTGATCTAGATGTAATCTATTAGTGTGAAACAATGAAACTAATGCGATGAGATGATCTGAAACGTTTCTGCTGACCGAAGGTTGTCTGGAAATGATACCAATGTAGGGTTTTTCATTTTGCTTTTATTTCATTGGTAATGGTTCGTGCTAATTTTAGCTAATGAAATATGTATCGCCAACAGGTGGACTTAAAACTTAATCATTTATTAAAAATGAATTACCACACCTTTTCCTTGATGTGAATTTCCGGAATAGTTCATTTCTTTGTCTTTAGCAAGTTTATAAAATGAATACTGAAGACAACATTTATTTAAAACGAGTTTGAAATTCAAATTATCTGCAAATTTTTCCCACCATAAATTGGTCAGCAAGTAAATATTCATGAAATGGGAAAATCGTATTTATTTTTTCAAAAAGTAAATAGATACAACGATAGGTATTATATTTTAATAGCTTGATTTTAATTAGTTGTGCATACAGGGCCGTTGTTATTTGTTTTAAACAAAGGGACGCAACATAATTCATTTTTAGGTCGTATGAAAGTAATTTCGAAAAATGGCGATTAAAATGATCAGTAATTTTGTGTACATTTGTAATTTCAAGTTCTTATTAGCTAGCCATAAATAGATACATATAATTAACTTTGGTGGCAAATAATCGAGTTTTGAAAAAAGCCGAAAATCATGTGTTTTGGCCCTAAAAGCGGGCTTAAACACTTGTTTTTAGCCCTAGGACCATAAAAAAATAATTCCTATGGATACATAAATAAAATGACAATTTTTGTTTATTGTGAATACTTGAAAAAAAAAAGCTATCCCTGTGGCTCCTCCACCACTAACATGTTTGGAGGCCGTGATTTGACGACTGGTAACCGCACTTCACGCGCAAAATATATCACTTACCGAGATCTGCTTCAGCAGAGTGCCACACCCAGTAATGGGTAGAAGGCGTGATGATATATTTATTTATTTATTTGTGAATACTTGATTTTACAACATGTCATTTTGACATATAGCCTATGTACATATTTTAATTTTTGGAATATATAAATTAATGTTATTTTGTTGTGCATAAAATATTGTATGTACCACGGGTGAAATTAGCGTTTCGGACCCTGAGCATGTAATTAACCCTCAGCGCTTTGCGCCTCATGCTAATAATCATGCTGCGCGGACGAAAAACGCCTGTTTTCACCCTTGATACATAAATTTTAGCGTAAGTGGCATCTGAAATCAGGATCTTCGGGTTCAAATGCCGTAACGTTATCCACACCACAATAAAGCCCAATTTTGAATGTAGATAAAGCAGAAGAATTATACCACTTTTAATTCCAACTAAATTCCGTTTTTAATATAAAAAAAGTAATAATTATAAGACTTAGTGTCAGGGCGGAAAAAATACAATTTAATCTCACTTCAGATAAGTCAAAAATTATACATATATCCCATTAAATGGGGTACCAAGAATCCCTGAAACATTCACTGAACATTTACTCATTAGATTTATCAAAGAATCAATCTTCGTCAAACATTCTCATCCTGACACACGATTCTCTCTTCAACCACATTCACGTTCCCTTCATACAAGCTCATTTATATATATATGAAACACATTTTACCCATTACTAAGTGTGGCACTCTGCCGTAGCAGATCTCGATAAGTGATATATGTTTGCATGTGAAGTGTGTCGACTAATAGTAGTCAAATTACGGCCCCCAAAGATTTTAATAGAGGGAAAACCACAGGAGTAATTTTAATAGGGTGAAAATTATCTGTCGGCTGTGGAAATCGAACCCGAGTTCTCAAATCCGCAGGCCGACACGATATCACTAAGCCACCTTCAATAAAACATAAATAAAATAAATATAAATATATCATAACGCCTTTTACACATTACTGAGTGTGGCAGCAGTCAAATCAAGACCTCAAAATATGTTGGTGGTGGAGAAGTCACAGGGGTAATTTTGATGTGGTGAAAATGTTTGTCGGCTGTGGAATTCGAACCAGGGTTCTCAGGATCCACTGGCCGACACAATACCACTGAGCCACCTACTCCATAATAATACATAAATAAATATATCATCACGCCTTTTACCTATTACGAAGCAGATTTCGGTAAGTGATATATTTATGCGCGTGAAATGCGGTTACCAGCCATCAAATCACGGCCCCCAAAGATACTATGATTGATGAAATTGTTTGTCGGCAGTGGGGATCGAACCAGGGTTCGTAGGATCCACAGGCCGACTTGATACCACTGAGCCATTACCCCATATAATAAAATATAACATGTGTTATATGAATTATGTGTTTTCTTCAGTATTAAAAAAAAAACGCGTCGTGCATTTTTATAATAAAACAATGGAACTCAAAATTAACAAGATGGCATAAGTCCCTCTAAAATGGGCTAACGTCGCTTTTGATAAAACATTTAGGATCCTTTATGGAAAATATAAATACATAAATTATATCTTAAACACGAAATTATTGTCTAGGTAATGAATTTTGAACACCTACTGCAAAAAATATCTGCATTAGTTAAGGTGGGAGGTAACGCGTAGTTTATTGTGAAAACTTTACGACATTCTCATAGTTTTTACGTGAAAATTTACTGCCCACTATGCATTATATTTCGTACCTGTTCGGTAGCATTTTTTGCTGTGCCAACCTTGAAAAACTAAATATGGGATATAAACTTTCGATGACTCTGCGGTTGTAAAAGGCTGATTTGATTAACGATAGCATATTAAAGTACAGTAAAGTGTAAAAGTATAAATCCCCTGCTATTAGCATAATTAGTATAGCGCTGGATAAGTGTTTCACGGTAAATAATAACAGGCATTTTTATAGTTAGCCCAAGAATTCATTATTTTATTACTTATAGTGGAAAATAATAATTTTATTACTCCAAACCATAGAATATTTTTTTGTTTTCTTTTAATTTTGTTTTAGTTAATTTTTAATGTCCGTATGCAAATAAATCTTTAAAATTATTAATACACAGATACTATAAACAATTTTATGACGTAATTGTGTTTCGATTATTTAAGATTATTAGAAAACACTGCGCTCTTACGTCATAATATTGTTCTATACTAAATTTTTTACAAAAAGTAGTTTTGAAATATTTAAAAATTGATAAGTACCTAATATTTACGCGGGTGATATAAATAGTACCTATAATAAATATTGTTATCAAACAAGTGGTAAATAAGAAAATTTATGTATTTTTAAAAATAAAAATAATTTTTGCATATTAAATTTGAAATTGCGGAAATAATATTTATTATTACATGGCGAATTGTTGCAAAATTAAAATTAGAATTTGATCGTATGTTTTCAAATAAAACTCAGAAATTTGAATGAATTTCGTATGCTATTTCTGTTTGTTTGCTTTCGCCACTTAAAATTGTACTTTCAGTTTTGTCAAACATAAAGAAATTCTCCAGAATATATAATTTCAACAGAGCTCTTGTAAATTTCAGAAAAATTATTCTATTTTTATGTATTATTATATCTAATGTAAAGAAATTTCTGTGCTGAAAAAGAATTATTCTTTTTTTATATACAGAATGATCAGAAAATGGATGACAAACTTCAAGTAGAACGATATATATATATATATATATATAGTGGGTTAACACCCCAAGTGGGGTTGCGCCGCTCATAGAGCTTTCTAGATCCTTTACGTTTTAGGGAGGATCAATCCCTTAATTAGGTAGAACGATTCCTTGATTAATTCTGAGATAATCCTAACGCAAAAATTTGTACGATCCTTCTTAAAGACACACGAGCTCCTTAATAATTAACATATTATTAATTCTATATTGCTTAATTATTGATATTCTATAGCTGTATTCCATTTGCCACTTGGTTCACTTAAATCAGTTCAGATAAATTAGACAACATGACTAAATGAACTGGACAAAGCAAACTGATGCACTTCTTCGAGTGAATTACTTCAAAGTAAATTAGAATCAGTAATTCAAGTACTGAAAATAAAATCAGCAAAGTAATCTAGCGAAATAAATAAGTGATCTGGTTCAATAAATGTAAGTTAGATCTGATCCGAATGGCCTTATAACTTGATTTTTATCTGTTACCTATTCAAACATTATTGACAAATGGCAATTTCAAAACAGATAAACTGTCAAAAATGATTTAAACACTTTTTCAAGAAGCCC
This sequence comes from Pterostichus madidus, assembly GCA_911728475.2. Classification (NCBI taxonomy): domain Eukaryota; kingdom Metazoa; phylum Arthropoda; class Insecta; order Coleoptera; family Carabidae; genus Pterostichus; species Pterostichus madidus. The sequence continues at coordinate 25,756,139 of OU452312.1, forward strand.
TAAATTGTCGTAGAAAAAATATTGTATGCACCACGAGCAGAAAGTACCTTTCAAAAACTAAAATTTTGAGAATTAATTTAAAAATTTAGATAAGATTTATTATACTTTTGCTGTCAATATCTGTATGTCACCTGTTTCCCACTAATTTCTGACAAGGTCATGAAAAAAAAATTACGTAGCTTATATAACAGCTCTACGTACCCTCTGTAGAAACTTCACGTACCCCTTAGGGGTCCATGGACCCCTTGTTCAGAATCCCTGACATAGAATATATAAGGCGTATTCCATTTGCCATTTGGATCAGATCTAATTTACATTTGCTGAACCAGATCTCTTATTTATTTCGCTGGATTACTTCGCTAATTTTATTTCCAGTACTAGAATTACTGATTCTAATTTACTTTGAAGTAATTCACCCCAATACGTGCATCAGTTTGCTTAATTAAGTTCAGTTAGTTATGTTGTCTAATTTATTTGAACTGATTTAAGTGAACCAAGTGGCAAATAGAATATAGTTAAATTTGTGATAATCTAGTAAGTGCTCTTGCAGGTAACCCGCGTTGCTTATTGGTAGCATGTGTAGCGTAACTTTGAACTGTCGTAAATAATATTTAAATCAGATAACAAATAACAAATTTTGTCAACTAAGTATTGTATTGAAAAGTTAATTGTTTAGGTGTGTCCCGACATGTATCAATAGTATTGTTCTAAAATATTAATTACATTCAATGGGCGTTTAAAATGAACATGAAGTTTATTTTTAAATGTTGACGCATTTTAAAAAGATAAATTGTATAACATGTTATGTATCAGAACAATTTACATAAAAATTAAAAGCTTTTTTAGCACGTTGTCAAATAGCTTACAGAAATTATTTGTACTAAATAAATAAAATAATATTTTGTTGTTGTTTTAGTACGTATTTATTTGTATTTAATGCGTGTTTATAAAAATAAATAAAAGCACGTTGCTTGGTAACCACCTGATGTCTTAGAAATATGGCGAGGTTAATATTAATATGCCCTTCGGTCGCGTTGTGTAGCGATATATCAAAATATGTTGATATATCAATATGACGAACTTTAGAAATTCCATTATATCTATATTCCGATATTTCAATATTTTGATATCTCTGTGGAGTAGGTGGCACAGTGGTTTAGACTACTAGGCTACTGACCCAGAGATCCCGGGTTCGATTCCCGGTCAGGGCTGGCATCAACCAGCGTCTGTGTCTGACTACAGCGCAGACGCTTCCATCATCATACCACTCCGGCTAGTAACCAAAGCAGTTGAAACCGTATCACAAAAAAAAAAAAGAAAATAATACAATGACAGCTCACTGACAGTTTCTTGAAAAATTGGTTCAAAATAATATTTTTTATACTGGCAGTTTTGTACGGCAGTAAAATGCATGAAAGTAATAGAATAAATTTCAAAATGCCGAAATGGTAGTAATTTGGAGAATAATCATACAAAAATAAGGATTGTCATTAACTTATCGATCATTCATAGATAATGATCGAGTTACAGAATAAGAAAAATTATGGTTATGTTATAAATAAAATAGTGCGTAGAAAAATAAAAAAAAAACATAAAAAAACAAGTTCACTTTCTGTTAACTTTTGTAATTGGGCGATTACCTGTTAGTATTTCAAATAAATAAATAAATAAATAAATAAATATTACGTCTGTTTTAAGAAAGGAAGGTAACTGGTGAAATCATTGGCAACATGTTACATATATTTAAATTTCCGTTTTGCGTATTGTATAAATGGTTATCAAACCTAATTGCATAGTAGTTCTACTCGTATGTCAAATAATGTATAAAACTAAAAGTGAAATTGTACGTAATGCAATTTCGCTGACATTTAAAAGCGGAATTTGAGCAACAATGCAGAAACCTCACTTGACCGGAACCGGTACTTTCTTCATCATAATTTTCTTAGGTATTTTGATATTATATCCACTACTACCTGATACAACTTATAGTTCGTAAGTCATTTATTTCCAATCTACAATTAAATTACAGTACACAACAGTTCCAAAACGTCACATAAACATATGACTGTCGAAGTAAATAAATGTTGTTATGTTTCCGTTTCAAAATAAAAACTCAGTTAGCGTTATGCGTGAGCCGATCGTCTCACTATAGCTCCACTGTGTAACTTTAAACTGAAACATGCTGGCTGTGCACATGTTTATATCAACTTCTCAACCTTATTGTACTATACTATAAGGTTGAAAATTCAATTTTGCAGCGCATGTAGTGGGTATACCAGGCTTAAATTACAGTATGGGTCAAATAAAGATGCTTACGCATGGAATACTGCATGTGCAGTAAATTTTATTTGGTATATAAGAAAGTAACTTTTTGTGCGAACGAAACAAGTTCATATGTAAGACAATATGACTCTTATGTACGAGGGGATAAGGATAGAAATCGTTTGTGGATGAAAGTTAATCCCGTATTAAACGCCTACAGATCTTCTTATTACATGGCGGAAAGTATTATTGATAATTAAAGGCACTTTTGATTGAAAATGAAATGTTATTGTAGTTTTATGTTGTTTCATTGGATTTTAAAGGTTTGATGGGAACATTTACCAAGAAATTGTTTTCTAAATGCAAACCTATTATCTATAAAAAGGCATTTGATACATAAATGCAATTGTTTTACTGATTTTATTTGAAAATAAAGTTCATTTGATTGATTTCAATTCAAATAAACGAATGGGATTTGCTAAATTTTAATTGTATAGTTGTGATTTAATTTTGCTATCACAAATAAATATATACAAATACATAACACTAATCATTTTGAAATACAATATCTTTGTATTATAAATTATGTACTGCATACACTTTTGAAGAAGATTAAAAATATTGTTATTATTTTGAACATATACTATTTATTTATGTTCAAATAATACTAGAAATTTATTAAAATATTTTGATTAAACATATTTATTTTTTATTACGTTCCTTTTAGACGTTTTTGAAAAATTAAATCATAATTTTGAAATCATTTTCCACCATTATTTCCACATAAATTTAATAGTTTCAAATTTATTACCTTTAACTTCAAAATTATGTACAAATACATAATTTCTTTCATTGATAATAACAATAAAATCTTGTTTCAAAAAGATCAGTTATTAAATGCCAACTTCAGGCCAATTAGACACATGATTTACTTTCAGACAAAGCCAGTTGTGGATGTATGGTTGCAAATAAAGATCGAGGATTCAAACCTCGTTGATTTATCACCAAAAATATTGCATCCAACTCTATCTGAATCCACTATAAACTGTAGCTCCCAGGAGACCTATTCTAATTCGTTGGCGACTGGATTTAGCGACTGTTTGACGTCATATTTGGCGACTTTGATACTGGCGCCATCTGTTGGTATAGTTAAAAAGTACAGTCCTGACGTCATTGTTGGCGACTGGTCGCTTACGGAGCAGGCGACTAGTACAAGGCTGTTGCGAAGTATCATGGCGTCGGTCGCTTAGCATTTTTTGTTGATTAGTTTCGAAGTTAGAAAAGTTTTATATTTTATGTGCACTGTATATTATTATTATAAAATGTAAATACGAGTAGGATCTGGCAATTATTGAACAAAATCCAGCTGCAGATGTACATTACCGATAATTAGAACAACAATATCGTCGTTTACACATTAATAATAATTTTTAATGTAACAATGTTTATTTAAGATTTTGTTCAAATTTATATTATTTATTTTAAAAATATTACTAATTGCTTGAAAATTACTAAAAATTCCGTCAATTTATGATATGTCAAGTTTAAGCCAAAACATACAAATATTTGAATTTAACAAAGAAAAACAAATATCAACAAGTGGCTGTCAGAAATTATAAGTGCCAACACAAAATACTCCGTGGTTCCGATTTATACCAACGTAAAAAAATAAAATCCCTATGACATTGATTACACCGTGACGTCATTGACTTATCGACTGAAACTAGTCGCCAAGCAGTCGCTAAGAATTAGAATAGGTCTCCTGGACTGCTTTGCAATGAAGCGCATAAAATGACTGCTTCAGGTTCAAATTTCAGGGGCCCCTAAGTAAGACACAAAATAATAGATTCGATAGATTTTGCTATCGGTTCTCGTTGAAACATTTAAGAATATATAAAAAGATAAATAATAGGTACGTTTGAAACTTACCTAGTATTTTTCTTTTTACATACAATATAAAAGATTAAAATTCATAATGCTTTTATACGATATGAGTTGATTAATACTGAAAAGAACAAATCTAGATATTTATTGTATAATTGATTTTTGACAAAGCTTGTTTCGCTCGCACATTGTACTGTAAACAATCAAATCTAAAACAGCAAAAATTACTTAAGATAAATTAGATTTTAGTAAAGAAGAAAGTAAATATATTTAAATATTAATCAAGTTCATTGAACTCGCATTTTAACAAAGTAAACTCAAGCAAATGGAAACAAAACACAATAACATCTGTTTCAAAAATAATAATATCGTAAGTATATATAAGTGAAATCTTAAGAACTATTTAGATTTATATAAGGAAAGAAAGTATTGTTTAAAAGAATCTAACTTGGAATGGAAAATCAATTCAATTATATTTGTTTGGATTACCTGGATTTCTTAAATCATTTTACTTCTAAAGAAAAGACGACGTTTCAGAACTAAGTATAGATGCTATTTTCAAGTCAATATAAATTTTAAGTCTATATTACTTTCTAAATTTACGAAATTTATAATGTAACTTAGACTTAAAATTTGGAAGATATAGTTTTTCTATAAACTTTGCTTAATTTAAATTGAAAGTTGAACCAATACTTAGTTCCGAAACGTCGCCTTCTCTTTAAAATTGAACATCCCAATTTAAAAAAAAATTTTAGCTAATGCTGTATTTTGAGTTAGTCAAAATAAACTAGAACATATTCTAAAAGAGGTTAAACAAACTCTAATATTACCATTTAGTTTTTGGTAAGTGATTTGAACAAACTTTTTAAAATCGGACTAGAATAAGATTAGTTGATCAAAAATTCAAGATTAGCCAAAAATTTTTTGGGAACCGAACTGCAAATATTCTAATACACCCAAATAATCCAAACAAAAGAAATTTAATTGATTTTCCATTTCCACTGTCGAAAAAGAAGTATTAATATATATATTCGAGTAATATATTAGTTGAAAGGACAGGGGGTTCCAAAAGCACTACCGTTTCACACCTCAATATACGAGTATGTAAAACCTACTCTGGGCTGTCGTATAGGTTCTTGCTAATTACCACTAGACATGGGCGCCCGCAGACTTTTTTTCAAAGTGGGATAAAATAAGTAAATTATATACTATTTATGGAAAATATTTTTAGTATTCTAAAATATTTTTTAAGTATTTTAATAATACAATAAATAATAAATTGTCAAACATAAAAGAAATTTAAGATAATTATATACTTATTTTATACTATACAGGGTGTTCAATTTAAGTGTGCCACCATTGCTATCTCGAGAACTATAAGAGCTACAAGGTTGGTTAAATTAGAAAAGAAATACCATTTTGCAAGTCTATTAAAAAGATATTAACAATTTTTTTTCGATCTGTGGTTCTCCTAATATGGCACACACATATTTTAAATGAAACCATATTTTTTATTTTTTTAGTTAGAAAGGGAATTTAATTCTGAATTTAACGAATACAAATTTCAGCACCCTCATATTACAAAAATTTATGAGAAAAATGTATATTAAATTGACATTAATTTCATTCAAATCACATAGGAATTAGCATGCTATGAAAGAAACAAATGAACACATCATTATATTTTTGTTTGTTTGATAAATTATTAAATGTGAACACGACTATTATGTGCAAAAATAAATAAATAAATTTTGATATTCGTTTGTTTGTTTCATAGCATGCTGATTTTTAAACGATTTGAATTAAATTAATGCAGGGTTGAGAGATTTAAATCAAATTGATTTAAATCATGATTTAAATCAAGTGATTTTTTTTTAAAATCATTGATTTAATCAAAATAAATTAAATTAAATAATTTAAATATAAATGAATAATTTTTATTATTGTATATGTATTTATTAAATTAAAAATCACAATAAAAAAATAAAAACATGTTTTAATAAATTATAAATATTTGAATATGAAAATATAACAATTCAAATAACAAAAAAAAAAGTAGAAACGTTTATTCATTTAGTGGTACATTATTAAAATGTTTAAATAAAAAGATCAGTTTTCTAACCTTTTCAGTTCCTAGTCGGTTTCTCAAAAAACTCGCTCAACAAAAGACGAAGACGAATTGGCGGATAAAAGTGATTTTATAATTTTCAATATTATATCTTTATTTGATCCTAATTCATCTTTTTGGGACATCCACCACATTACACAATACATAATATTTAAAAATGTTATTCAAAATACCCGTAAAACGAGTATTTTACAAATAATTTAGAAAATCTAATTTAAATCAAAAAAATCTGATTTAAATCAAAAAAATCAATTTTTATGATTTTTTAAAAAAAAATCATGATTTTTATCCACCTTGAATTAATGTCAGTTTAATACATATACCTTTTTCAAAAGTTTTGTAATGTTAGGGTACTGAACTTTTGTATTCGTTGAAGAATTCAGAATAAAATTCCCTCTACACAAAAAAAGTAAAAATTATATGTTTTCAAGAATGTTGCACTCCGTATTTTAAAAACCACTGGTAGAATAATTTTTTTGTTAATAGTTTGTAACTTGCAAAATGATATTTCTTTGATAATTTAACCAACCTTGTTACTCTTATAGTTCTCGAGATAGCAATGGTGGCACACTTAAATTGAACATTCTGAATAAAGAAAAAAAATTAACAAGTTTTGATTATTGGCATAAATAAAATAAAATCAAAATTCACAGCATTAAAAACATAATCACAGATCATAATATACTACTATAGATAAGAAACTGCCATGTTACACACTGGGACTGTATTTTGCGCCATCTGAGTAGTGGAAGTCTAACTATAGTAATGTATATAGGCAACCCGATATGCATATTTAGGCAACTTGTAATTTTTATTATTATTTTATATTTATTTAAACTACATAAAATAAAAATTCATTATTACAATATAAACATTTATTAAAATATACTCGTGTATACAATTTATTTATAATTTGACGTGTTTCAATCGGAGTTTTATCCAACCCTTATGAACTTGAAAATATATGATGACTTCCTCATCTAAGTATTATTTATTATATGATCATTTACTTACCAGTAGCAGAGCAGTTTTTTACACAACAATTGATATTAGTTGAAGACATTCTTTATATGAAATTATTTCACAAATAAAAATTAATTGGATATTTTGACAGATGAAAAAATTTGAAATACAAATGATAACTACAAGAACAATCTAGTATCCAATGATTGCCGATATTCTAGTTACCTAAAATAGTTGTCCTCACATAAAGACTATTAGCGCCATTCCTTAGGTGGAAGTCTAACTATAAACACAGTCCCATGGTTACCTATATAACTTTCTGGTGCCTGAACATAATTATCAAATAGATTAAAAAAAATTTAACTGCAGGTATCAAAGGGGGATCCATCGACCCATAGGACTCTCTCCCTCCCGCAGGCGCCAATGCCACTAAAACCACAAAACTATGGTTATAAGTAGTAACCATGGTTGTGCAGTTCTACAATAATAATTAACAAATGTAGAAGGTTTTTGAAATAGGACCCTCCAGTTTCTATAAATAAATAAATCTCCACATTTCACCATGAAGCTATGATCTTTTGCTAGTAGTACGGAAGGTGAAACAATCTTTCTAATTCTACGTGTCGAAGCCAAGCAGCGTTGAACGTGAATTTCTAGTGAAAATGAATTTTTGAGAGCGACGATGTGTCAGTCACCGAACCGACCACGCCGCTGCCGCGGCCGCGGCTCTGAGACTCGAGAGTAGAGAAAGTGAAACGCGAAACGGTACGCGGTACATGCGTTGGTCGCAAGCTAGAACCAACAGAGTTTCTTTACCTTACATCTACATCAACTGATGGTTGTTTAGAACAGAATTACTTTATAGATTTCATTTATTTCTTTCATTTGGTTGCCTAGCGTTGGTGTCCACTGGTCATTGTAAAAAGGAACACTAGTATTTTAATTAAAAGATAAATTAATCTATAATTGCGTTAGCTTTTATATCATTTTTGTTTATACTTGGTTTTTGTGTTACTGCGATTTTGTAAATAGTTTATTTTTTTAATAATCCCAATTATAAGGAGGCCTATTGTTTATAGTACAGAGTAATCAAAAGGAATTGTTACAGTTGGCAATACAATTCCAGAGATCTTTTTATTCCACAGTTGGCACAACGTCAGATAAAGGCGGAAATGCCATTAGATATTTCTAATAAATACAAATAGATTATGTCAGGAGTCTGACAGCTAATAGAATTTTGACTTTTTAAGTAATAGAAATACTTTAGAAATAAATGTAATAATAAATGTACTCAAATTTAAATTTTAAATGTCACTGTCAACAACAGGAAATGAATTTATGTATCAGGCTTACCAATTTCAAGTAGTTTTTTTTATTGTCAACTGTAACAATTCCTGTTGATCACTCTGTAGAACCCAATCCACTCAAATACTGTTCTAAATATATTCCTTATTTGAGCATTAGAATAACAGATTTTCACACGGCTTCATGGGCTTCATTCTTAAACAATTTTTAGTGTCATATTGTTATTATAGATTGGTATAACTGCATTAAATACATAAAATACAGAGTGGTTAAAAGTAAATGTTTCAGTTGGCAATACAATTCTGGAGATCTTTTTATTCCATAATTGGCACAACGCCGGGTTAAGGAGGAAATACTATTTGGCATATTATAATTTTTATAATAAATACAGATAGGTTATATCCGGGCCTGACAGCTAATAGGATTTTAAGTGAAAGAAATACTTTGGTTTATTACTCTGTGAGTAATGTTCAGAAATATAAGGATGTGGGTATGATAAATAATGATTTTATTTATGGATTGTAAATGAAATAAAATTTAAATTTTCAAATATCACTGTCAATAACAAGAAATAAATTTATGTATCAGTCTTATCAATTTCAAGTATTTTGTTTTTTTGCTAATTGGAACACTTACTTTTGATCACGCTGGCCGTATTTGTTTGGGAACTTTGGATTCAACCCTGAATTGACCTAGAACTAACTCGTGTTACTTCCAAATATGCATCTAGTGTCAGTTGTAAATACTGGCGGTAAATTTAAAATCTGAATGCATGTTCGAAGCGACATTTGCTTAGTTTTGTTTGTGTGTTAAATTGCGCTTTTAATTGGATGTTTTAAGTTATCTTTATATTTTTTTTATGTAGTCAAAAAGCAAATAACGTCAGAGTCTATTCGTTTTTTTAAATTTTGTCATCAGTAGTATCAAAATAATTAATTTTGGAGTCGCAATTATGTGTCGTAATATTATCCTCTGTGACTTATATTGCAAGAAATACATAATGCATATTGCTCTTCCATCATCTGCATAAATAGTAGTTTAGTATATTTTTTCAAAATATTATTTTAAAATTACTTACGTTTTTCATAAAAATAACTTTTAACCTCTCTATACTATTACAAATCGCGATGCCGCCAAGAATAACAAGAAATACAAGTTGATTAGATAGGGATAATAAACGGGTTGAACCTATCAACCCGCTAAAATAGCTGGGGCAATAGTTTAGAAACAGTTCTAGGTTACTTAAAGTGTGCCAATTAAACAAAAGTAACCTACCAGGTTATTTTAAAAAGCTCAAATAAATACGGCCTCTGTATCTATTCAACGGACAAAATAAGAAACACATTTTATTCAAATATGTAGGCAACGCACAAAATCAATTGGAAATCACTGTTACCAACTTAACTATTCTATCAAAAATTTCCTTCAATGGAAAATGTAACAGTCTAATGCCAATGGCACACTGGTCGAGGAGCATAGCATCAATGAGCATCGAGGAACTCATCGATGAAACAACAGAACGCATCCTGACTGATAAAATAAACAAACACGAAAGATTAGCACAAAGCAAAACCAAAATGACAGCCCACGCTAACATGAAATGAGACACAATCGTTTCATCGAGGAACTCCTCGATGGAAATAGATGACGGGTGCGTTCTGTTGTTTCATCGATGAGCTCCTCGACGCTCATTGATGCTCCTCGACCAGTGTGCCAATCGCATAAGGATTGGTAGTAAAATAAAGAATTTAAAATGGGCTAACTTGAGTTATGAATATAATTATGGAAATAAACTGTTTGAACGACGTTCAGAATTTAAATTTTCTTCCTAGAATACCGACGTGCTGGCCATGAAATTCTTGAATATCGAAAAACCACATTTGGAAAAAGATGATATTCGGTGTACAAATGTCAAGAACTAAATAAAAAGATGTATACTGATTTACTGATTTGTGTTCCGTAAAAAAGACGCCCAGCACTGGCATAAAAATAACAAGAAAAAGCTAGAGGTCACCTAAGATTACCGTGTCAGAATTCATGTATGCCATTTTTCTTATTATAGACAGCATTACTTTCTACAATACCTACTTAAAATATTCGTCAATAGAACATTTACCATTTTAGCGCTCTCTAAATACATTCACAAAAAAAGTTCAAATATTTTTCAATAGTCGTGTTTCAAAATGTTTGTATCTATTTTCAAATATTCTTATCAATACAAAGACCATGTGTACACACAAATCAAACGAAGATAAAGGGAGTACTTGTTTGAATCTATGTTTATTTATCGAAGATAGGATACTTTATTGAGGACTGAGATAAATTTTCAAAGAACTGTGTGTTCCTTTCAAGAAAAAATATTACGCATTTGAGTGAACTTCAGATATTTATTTAGAAAATACCGGATGATATGTCTATTGACAATTTGAACACGTGCTAAGGGAATCAGATTAGTTATAGGTACAGATGCACCAAGTCGGAAAATTTTATTAATTCTGCTGTATTTTTAGTTTGACTATCTCTATATTCTTAAGAGATTTTGTTTTTCCAAAACAATGCTTATGAGATTAATACCCTGTTCTACAAATAAAAGTTAAAAATTAATCTTAGTTTAAATAAATAAAAGCAAATGAAAATTACATGGCAAATGGATTAAATGACGTCGCTGCCATATATTCGATTTGCTTTTATTTATTTAAACCTGGTTTAAAATTTAACTTTCGTTGGTGAAACCGGCCATGAAGAAAATGAAAATCGGCGATTTAATTTAAACAGTTTAATTTTAAATTAGTGAGTGATAGGTGTATGAAAAAACTTTCAATTAAAAATAGTAAAAGTATATGATTTGAAGTATCTTTGGCTAAAATAATGTAAAGTATTTAACAGTGAAAAATAAAGCTAATCAGCTATTTAAATTGAGGGGGAGGAGGCTCAGTGATATCGAGGCCACCTGAGGATCCTGAAAATCCTGGTTCGATTCACACAGCCGACAAACATTTTCATCACATTAAAATTATCCCTGTGGTTCTCCCACCACTAACATATTTGGGGGCCGTGATTTGACGACTGGTAACCGCACTTTACGTGCATAAATATATCACTTACCGAGATCTGCTACGGCAGAGTGCCACATCCAGTAATGGGTACAAGGCGTGATGATATATTTATTTTTATTTTAGAAATACTATGTATATATATATATATATATATATATATATATATATATATATATATATATATATATATATATATATATATATATATATCATCACGCCTTCTACCCATTACTGGGTGTGGCACTCTGCCGAAGCAGATCTCGGTAAGTGATATATTTTACGCGTGAAGTACGGTTACCAGTCGTCAAATCACGGCCCCCCAAAGATGTTAGTGGTGGAGGAGCCACAGGGGTAGCTTTTGAAATTATGAAAATTGTATGGAATAATGATAATAATTCCTGAAATATTAATTTCATTATAAATATTTAATAATGAATCATAACGCATGTTTTGATCTACAAATATGTTTTGTTTTAATGCCAAAAATTTTATTGATTGCTATAGCGAATGTGCAACCTAATACATGGATAATTTTCCTTTTTGACAAGAGTTAAAATTGAATCATAATCTGACTATGGTCTAATTTATTTAGGATTTGAACCTAGGATCAATGACATAACAAAAATAGAAAGAAAAATTTGAATAAAATCATATTTGAATCTTAGGAACACTGAAGTTTAGTTGGTTTAAGCATATTACCAGAGTTCATAGGTCCCAGATTCAAATTCTGGCGGTATGCCAATTTTTTTCTTTATAATTTAATTTAATCAATTGGTATTTACTTGGAAAATTGTAGTTAAATATTAATTTATTTTTATATTTTAAAATGTTCAGTTAGTTTTTCATACGCAGACGGTAATTACTTAAACACTTGAAGAACTATAGGGTTCTTGAAATTTAAAGTGTACCGTTAGAGATGGTTTGTTCTCGCCTTTAGAGTATTATATGTAACTGGTAAACTGGTATACTCATCTTAGCACTTAGGTGGCAAGAACACTTCGCTTATGGAACGTTCTATTTTCTGTTCTTCCCTAATGTAGGTTACGTAGGTACTTCACTTTGTCAATAACACATCTTGGTTAAAATCATTAGTAAATATTACACATTTAACATAAGCCCGGCTCTAAACGCAGAAAATATATTTCAAACCAATTTCAGATATTTATAGGTTATATGGTTCAGTACAAAAGGTATTGGACTGTGAAAATGAGAACCAGAGTTGGATTCCTGAATTTTAGTCACTTTAAAATGATCTCTGTTGACGATTCTAGAGATGCGATATGCCATATAGTGACAGAAATTTCAACTATTGTGTGAAGGCATCTAAAGTAGCGGTTACATGTGTTTTATATGTGCTTCACGCAGTTTTAAGTAATGAAAGTTGTAACAACAGGAAAAAATGTCATAACGTATTATATTTACGGATGCCATTCAAATATGAAACGCGAGGAAAGTTAAAGTATTCATGTTTTTTCCAAGATAGGTGACAATATTGTGTAAAAAGTATCTTGTGCCGTTGTCAAACTTATGAGCGTTGCAAAACATGCAAATTTGTTATTCGATCAGGACAAAAATAATTTCAAGTAACTACAAACTACGAAGTATTTATATATATATATATATATATATATATACAAATATTATCAATATAATTTTAAAAATATACTTATATAAAATACAGTCTTTAAAATACAATAATATACCTTTTACTACATTTCTGGAGTGCAGAGCTGGGCAAGCTATTTAAAAAAAGTAGTTAAGCTACAGCTACAGCTATTCTTTAAAAAAGGAGCTGAGGTACAGCTAGAAGCTACATTTTATAAAATATAGCTAAGCTAGAGCTAAAAGCTTTCATTAAAGTAGCTGTTAAATCTTAAAGCTACTTTTTTCAATTATTGTGAATTAATTAAATTTGCCATTGTCATATGATCAGTTGATCAATCTTTTGTTATAATGTAAACGTAGCTAAGCTAGTAGCTAAGCTACAAAAGTAACTAGCTACTGCCCAGCTCTGCTGGAGTGTGATATACCTTGCAAATACTCAAAAATGTTACTATTCTAAGTTGAACTGTTAAAATTAGGAAATTTAACGTAATCTTAATTTCAATTAAATGGCGTCTGTTAACTACATGAATTGATCGCAGCGCCGCCATAGGTGCAGTTGACAATAGATAGTTTCTCCTCCACTTGTGTCTTTGGTAGCCGTGAATTGACGACTGGTGATCGCATTTTACTTGCAAATTTATATAACTTATCAAGATTTGCTACGGCAGAATGACATTCAGAAATGGGTAAAATGATGAGTTAACATTTAAGATATTTTCAATAAATTTTAATTGCAAATTACCTCGGTATATAAATACGAATAATATTTATACATAAATACGTCCAAATTGTCAATATTAGCTTTCCATTAAACGAAAAATTGTTATGTATTTGCCAATATATTTATATTCAATTTATATTTAAACAGTTTACGTCTTCCGTATGTAAATAATACACGCTTTCGTGATCTAAGGTTTCTGCTTCTTATCTGCTGAGCAAGTGTTTTATTTTGTTTACTTCAATACTTGTTTTATATGTTTTGGTTGCCTAGTAACTGAAAACAACTTACCTAGTATTTAATTCCGTAAGTTTATGAATTTGTAAATATGTGTATAACCTGATTAAATATTTGCCATTGCATAAATGACTAGCATAACTTGTAAAATCACCTTATTTTCTGTATAAATACTGCACAAATTTGTACAAAATACAGTTGTTTATCATCTGGAATTACAGATGAAATATTACCTAGTGAATGACTCACATTTTCAGATTGATGTACTATTTATATAAGTAGGAGATATGAAAGACCTAAATAATTGTTAGAGATTACAACAAAAAATTACTCATATACTTGTATTGTTTGACACTACATAAACAAAACTGAGCCGGTGTCATTCGGTTAATGTTTTTACCATTTGATAAGACTTTTGTATGACAAATTCAAAAATGTGACTTCATTTCGTAAATACAACAAATGAAACAAAATTTAAATATAACAGTTCAGTTCAGTATTATTATTATTGAACCTAATCATTGTTCCTGCTTTGTTATAATTCAAAATTAATATTCAAGCAGTATTGATTTTAATTGATATTAAAATATGTAATATATAAATAAACAAATATACTGGGTGTTCCACGAAAACTTTGTTATGGGTGAATAACATGAGAAAAAATTATCCTATATCGCGTTTACAAAGTGAATTTTGTACAACTATTTTTTTATTAAAAACCGTGCTACAAAATTCAGTTTTGGACAACTATTTTTGGGGATATTTTTTGCAAAGTTGTTCAATTGTAAAATGTCAAACATAAATCTGTCAGTTTAGCTGTCATTGCTCAGCTCACGTAAAATTATTGCAATTATTATTATTTTTTATAATGGGGTAATGGCTCAGTGATATCAAGTCGGCCTGTGGATCTTAAGAAACCTGGTTCGATCGCCACAGCCGACAAAACATTTTCACCAATTTAAAATTACCCCTGTCGCTCCCACACCACTAACATCTTTGGGGGCCGTGATCGAAATCTGCTTCGGCAGAGTGCCACACCCAGTAATGGACAGAACGCGTGATGATATATTTATTTATTTATTTTATTTTTTATGGGGTGGCTAGCTCAGTGGTATGAAGTCGGCCTGTGGATCTTAAGAACCCTGGTTCGATCGCCACAGCCGACAAAACATTTTCACGAATTTAAAATTACCCCTGTGGCTCCCCCACCACTAACATCTTTGGGGGCCGTGATCGAAATCAGCTTCGGCAGAGTGCCACACCCAGTAATGGGCAGAAGGCGTGATAATATATTTATTTATTTATTTTATTTTTTATGGGGTGGCTAGCTCAGTGGTATGAAGTCGGCCTGTGGATCCAGAGAACCCTGGTTCGCTTCCCACAGGCGACAAACAATTTTCATAATTTCAAAAGCTACCCCTGTGGCTCCTCCACCACTAACATCTTTGGGGGCCGTGATTTGACTACTGGTAACCGCACTTCACGCGCAAAATATATCACTTACCGAGATCTGCTTCGGCAGAGTGCCACACCCAGTAATGGGTAGAAGGCGTGATGAGATGTTTATTTATTTTATTTATTTATTTTTATAATAAAATAATTACATTAAACTACAAAAAAACTAATATTTACATAAGAACTCCATAAGTATTCCATTTGCCACTTGGTTCACTAAAATCAGTTCAGATAAATTAGACAACCTGTCTAAATGAACTGAATTAAGCAAACTGATTTATTGGCGTGAATTACTTCAAAGTAAATTAGAATCAGTACTTTTATTACTGGAAATAAAATAAGCAAAATAATCAAGGGAAATAAGTAAGTGATCTGGTTCAGTAAATGTAAGTTAGATCTGATCCAAATGGCAAATGATATACGCTTAATTTCAATTGTATTTTATCATAGCTGTGATAGACATGTAACTAAGGCAGATTCTCATTGTTGATTCGCGGAAACAAGTCACGTGACCTATGAATTATATTCTCGTTGGTAAACAACAAGTAATACAGTACAGGAATCATGTTTGCTTGTTCCTGTTATTTTGTTTTTGTCTATATTATAGTATTATTTGTAAACCTCGCGTGATACTTTTTAGCTACCGTGTGTTCACCCAAGCGAACCACTACCACTATCCTTCCTTGTAAAAGTCGATCGTATATCCTCGTTGAAACTAAACCTCAACAAGGCATGCAAAATGTCCCAAGTATCAGTTTACGACACCTCAAATAAAACAGATATATATGTCGTGGTTAGTTGTGTGTACTCTATCCTGACCATCGGTCGGTGTCATTCGATAGCACCGCACATCAGATGATGGCGGTAAGTCAAGAGGAAGAACAAGAAGACTAGAGGAAAACATTGAGAGGGTTTAAAAGTTTGTTTGCTGTTTAAAGTCGAGAGACCTATTCCCTATTACAAACAACACCGAGAAAAATATTTGTGTTAGTTGAAATGTTCAAAGATTTGACCGATGGGATGGTTTAACTTTGGAATAATAAAAACAATTCCACGTTTGAAAACGTGACCCATAATAACTATTTGTTTATATTAGAATAAATATTTTGTACAATGAGATCAGTAGGACATACATTAATATTTGGTGTTTATGATCTATTTCTATCTTAAAATTAAAATAAATAAATACAGTATGAGCCAGATATTGTGATCTCTGGATTCAAAATCATCCGCTTGTGAATACAGAAGCTTCAATAACAAAACAAATAAAAAAAAATTCATAAAAGTTTATATTTCAAGTGGGCCGCAAAAAAATGTTTAGACTAAAGAAACTGCATAAATTTCTTATAGAATCGAAAGGAAAATGAAGGAATGAATATAAAGTACAAAGTTAATAATAAAAATTTCTTTTATTCTATCATTTTAAGATATAAATTATTAGTAGACAGGCAGATTCATAAAACAGATTAGCCATTAAAACCATTTTCATTTCCAGTTTAAACTCCGTTTTTAATTTCACCATGCACATGTTTCACCAATCTTTTATTCGAGATATAAAATAAATACAGAACTTAATCTAAATAATTGTTTAGTTACGATAATATGAGTTATGACAGTATTTTTTTCAGAAATCTAGAAAGCTGGTATTGTTTTCATCTCATACGTCAGTGGTAAGTCGTTTTTATATTTCATAACATGTTTATATAATACTGATTATTTTTTGACGTTTCTCAAAACCAATAAAATACTTCATTGTATGTCACGTGTCTGTGTCTTAACCGATCCTGTCATTATTATACTGAGAATAAAGCTCTTGTGATTAGTCCCGGGAATAATGTCTGTAGCTTTTGTTTTTGTTGACACATGATATGTAGTTGTCAAATAATTATTTAAAATCAAGTAAAATGTGTGAAAAAAAATCTATTTAGTTCCATTTCAGATACAGAAATACACCAACAAATTTTGGAAATAGGTAACTTCCAAGAATACATTAATAAGTAATCAATCGATATTGATTCAGTTCAAAATCTTTTAAGTTGGATGAATCGACCTCAACAGCTAAGTCAAAAAATAATCTAATTAAATATAACCCGAGAATTCAATAAAGTAATGGAGTGGCTAGCTCAGTGGTATGAAGTCGGCCTGTGGTTCCTCCACCACTAACATTTTTGGGGGCCGTGATTTGACGACTGGTAACCGCACTTTACGCGCAAAATATATCACTTACCGAGTGCCACACCTAGTAATGGGTAGAAGACGTGATGATATATTTATTTATTATTTTATGCCAAATTTATATAGGATAAGTGACTCAGTAGTATCTAGTCGGCCTGTGGATTAGATAATCTCGAGTCAATTCCTACAGCCGATAAACAATTTTCACCTCATTAAAATTACCCCTGTAGCTCCTCTTCCACTAACATCTTTGGGGTCGTGATTAGACCACACCCAGTTATGGATAACAGGCGTGAAGATATATTTATTTTATTTATGTCAACTTATTTAAGTTCTTAGAATGAAGCAGTTAAGCATAATAGTTTTTGCAAGGCAACAGAGCAGAATAAAATTCCTAATTAAGGTTTTAGTACAAAACTTTAGATTTAATAAATTATTGTTTACCTACAATGGGCAATTTTGCAAACTGTAATTTCTGTAGAAATTTCTTGCCCCAGTTACCCTGTTTTGTGATAATTAGACGTGGTTTAATTTTAAGATAGAATTATGAATTATGTATTTTGAAATGAGTTCAAGATAAAATCATAGCATGACCGATTTTCGCTTAATATTACAAAATGCATGAAAAATTAATAATTTCTTTCACTCTTTGTTTTGTGCAACCGTTTACTAAGATAACAATTAACAAACAGTAATTAAACGGAAATATATTTCAAAATTTATATACATGTAGAACAGGATCATAATTTAGTTTTAAAGTTATTAAAAAAAATGGGGTGGCTAGCTCATTGGTATGAAGTCGGCCTGTGGATCCTGAGAACTCTCGTTCGATTCCCATAGCCGACAAACAATTTTCATAATTTCAAAAGCTACCCCTGTGGCTCCTCCACCACTAACATCTTTGGGGGCCGCGTTTTGACGACTGGTAACGCGCAAAATATATCACTTACCGAGATCTGCTTCGGCAGAGTACCACACCCAGTAATGGGTAGAAGGCGTGATGATATATTTATTTATTTTTATTTAAAAAAAAAGTATTTAGCTCTTAAACCTGTCTTTAATTCTGCCTCATCTCATTTTTCAAAATTAGAAATTTGATACTTTTCGAAGATAACTTCTCTTTTTTTGTAGCCGATAAGCTCTTTAGTTTCTTAACCTCCGTCTACAATAAATTACCAATTCTGATACGCTCGTCTGTTAAAAACTCAACACTGAAGATTTTTTGTAATTTTTTTTTACTTTCTATAAGTAAAATATGGCGCAAAGTAAACGAACAAGGAAATAAACATCACACGAATTAGCATACCTCGTCGCCATCGCATTTCCCATAAGCATGCATATATAGTGAAAGTAAAATTATAAGAAAGAGCAACCATTCATTTCTTATAATTTCTTCAGGTTTACATTTGAATGCATTAATTGTTTATAATGATGTTGCGAGACAAGACGAGATATAGCCACCTTTCGTCTCGTTATAAATTTTCAAGATTAAGGAGAAGTTTTTTCGACTGTCGTTTGTCTTGACTATCCTTTCTTATCTCGATCTTTAGACCACAATTTACGTCTTGTCTTATTTATCTCGAGATATTTTGACAGAAACTATTATAATCTTTTCTAACCTAATGGTAAATATTTTATTTCATTTCATCACGTTACTGGGTGTGGCACTCTGCCGAAGCAGATCTCGGTAACTGATATATTTTGCGCGTGAAGTGCGGTTACCAGTCGTAAAATCATGGCCCCCAAAGATTTTAGTGGTAG
The DNA here is from genome assembly GCA_911728475.2 of Pterostichus madidus. Classification (NCBI taxonomy): domain Eukaryota; kingdom Metazoa; phylum Arthropoda; class Insecta; order Coleoptera; family Carabidae; genus Pterostichus; species Pterostichus madidus. The sequence goes on from OU452312.1 coordinate 25,775,688, forward strand.
AGGAGCCACAGGGGTAGTTTTTTAAATGATGAAAATTGTTTGTCGCCTATGGGAATCGAACCAGGGTTCTCAGGATCCACAGGCCGACTGTGTTATTTATTAAGCTGATGATAAATGTACTATACGTTCGAAACGTCCTCAAATAAAAACGTTTTATATATAACTAGTTGTTATTATTGGATCTTGAAGCCTTTTTATTTATATTTATTAATTTTATGGTTTGGATCTTAAACTTATATTTTTTAATAATAATTAATTATATCTTGGATATAAAGAATGATTTTTTATTACGAATATGGAGTATTAAAATAACAGTGCAGGCCGAGGCAGAAGAGCAATTTTATTGTGGTGATTATTTTTGACGTCTCTCAAAACCAATGAAATGCTTCATTGTATGTCACGTGTCTACCTTTTAACCAATCCTGTCATTATTATACTGAGAATAAAGCTCTTGTGATTATTCCCGGGAATTATCTCTGTAGATGCTTTTTTGTTTGTGACAAATGATAGGTAGTTGTGAAATAACTATTTAAAACTGTCAACGCGTCAAGTAAAACGTGGGAAAAAATCGATTCAATTGTATTTTAGATACAGAAATACACCAACATATTTTGGAAACAACTTTCAAGAATACATTAATAAGTAATCAATCGATATGGACCTAGTTCAAAATCTTTTAAGTTGGATGAATCGACTTCAACAACTAAGTCAAAAAATAATCTAATTAAATATAACTCGAGAGTTGGATAAATTAGAAAATAATTCTCCAGTATCTTTCTCAAACTTGTTGCCATTTAGCAATAGCCACTCAAGCCCTACGGGCTTTCGTGACTATTGCCTGGCAACAAGTTTTCGAAAGATCTATCAAATTATTTTCAATTTGTTCTCACTCTTTTGTGATATTATTACTGAAAATTATTTGTTCGCTGTGGGAATCGAATCCGACTTGATATTAAAATTTATACAAATTATCTATTTCACATACTTTTGAAGTTAAATGTTTAAAGCATTTGAAAACATTAAATTTATTTACAAATAGTAATGGAATTCCACATGACGCTACAGTTCTCATCCTTGTCTTTCCTGTACTGTAAATGGGATTAATTTCCTGTTGTACAGTATATAGCAAGCTAATGACTACAGTAATGGTATCTAAAGTAATGCTCCATGTTTCAGTGATTTTATTACTTTTAAAGCTTGTTAGATAAATAAAAAAATACATATGTTGCTGACAACATCAACATCAGACTTTTATGAAATGTAAAATTAATTCTTTTGATCAAGATTCTAGAGGAGTCATCTCGCTGAGTCGTTTCATTAAATAAAGAACAATAAACAGTAAAGTCTTATATCTAATACCCCATTCCACTAACAGCCCATCAAAAAAAATAAATTAAAAAAACCACCATCAGCGAGAAAATGACTTCAGCTAACGAGTTTTTTCGAAACCCTTGTGTTTACGAAGAGTGCTATGAGATCTAAACAAACGACGATACCCGATCACACCCGAACTTGTTTACGAACTACGAGAGCAGGGTTGGATCTAGGGATTTACTGGGTAAGCGAAAATACACCCCAAATTTTACGAATAGTGGCATTTTATGAAAGCGATCTTTTTGAAAATTTCATATTTAGTATCTATTTAATTTTTTTTATTAAATCGTATAATAATGAACTACAAAATCGTGGTGCGCTGCCGATCCACCGATCGTTGACGTAAATTGCCGAATCGGTCCGAATATCAAACAAGTTTGCCAACTGTTAGTAACCTAAGTGTAACTAACCTAAATATTATGTATTATTTTGCGATTTCATAAAATATATAACATAATAACATACACTTCGGCTATAAAGATATTATTTATTATTCACGTGGTTATTTTAAATAAAAAACCCTTCTTTATAGTCCAGATATATAAATAACTATTATTACCACATGCATAATTCATTGATGGGTAGGTGACTAGTCGTATTAAGTCGGACTGTGGATTTAAGGAACCGGGTTCAAGTCCAACATTAAAATTATTCCCGTGGTTTTCGAATATCTGTTTTGAACATTTCCGATAGGTGGCGCATGATGGAATGTCGAATTGAACTTCGAAACCATCTTTGTAGCCTGATTAGAAAATTTTGATATTGGAAAATTTTGTTTAAACAGTTTCTAAATTGTTTATTTAACAAATAAGTGAGTTTCTGGTTTAAATATTCGTATCTCTCTGTCAATTCTATATATATATATATTTATGATCAGAAATAATTTTTAAAATTCTCTAACTTTTGCACTCTAAAAGTCAAATTTTCATTCGAAAATTGTTATTAATAAATTAAATAGTATTGCTTAGGAACCCAATAATATAAAATGAACAAGGTTTGGGCCCATAATATGGAATAGGTGAGCTGGGAACTTCGAGCTATCGATGGGCAGTTCAAGCTCTAGAGAGTTCGTTTTTACATATATATATATATATATATATATATATAAAACTTGACACGGTGATCAGGAAGGGAGAAACGGTGCGATGAAAATGTCCGCAAAAACGGCCAATGCAGAAAGTTTCCGTATCATCTGGACATTCAAAATCCGCAAAGATCAAAATCATATCAGCTCCCTTTTGCGAATTATCAACATTTATATATGTATATATATATATATATATATATATACATATATAAATGTTGATAATTCGCAAAAGGGAGCTGATATGATTTTGATCTTTGCGGAGTTTGAATGTCCAGATGATACGGAAACTTTCTGCATTGGCCGTTTTTGCGGACATTTTCATCGCACCTTTTCTCCCTTCCTGATCACCGTGTCAAGTTTTATCTTAGATTCGGTCCTGCGCGAGATGTTTTAGCTAACCTTGAGGAAGTCACCTCTCCCTTGCGTCGCACCCCCCGAACGGGTCACCAAAGTACCGATGGAGCATTTCAAGGTTCCCAAATCTTAAAACCGCATCGGGCAGTTTTTATGCCTGCTTTTTTGAGAACTGCCACTTGTACCCCTTTACTTCTTGCTCCAGGCGTTTTGTATGTTTTTTCGATTCGTTTTTGTTTTTCTGAGGTACGGATTTTGCTGTTTATGTAAGAGTTCTGAAAATCAGGATATCGCGATATAGGTTAGCGCACAATCAAATGAAACACGCACGATACAAAATTATTATTAACTGTTATTACTTCGCTGGAAATGTTTCATGATTTCTAGAATTTAACATCGTTTATCACGAGAACTTTTAAACACACACTGTTGCAAAACTGTGGGATATCAGACCGAAAACGTTTAAAGCAAGAGAGTTTCAGAATCAGTATTTTAATAATTATTTATACAGATAACCGACAGGAAGTAGGTAAATCCTCGGGCACTTTGATCGAAAGGAGATTGCCTTTTCCTTCTATTATGGTTGCAAAATAAACAAATTTTAAAAAATCCTCTAAAATATATACGAGTATAATTTAGTAGTTACTTTTCTATTTTTAACTAATTTAAAAGCATAGAAGATATTTTTCCTCAATTCAAATGATAATTCTTAGAAACAAAATTTGTCAACATTTTACTGTTTTCAACGTACCCTAAATTAATGATTATCAATATTTTTAGAAACTATACATACATAAATATATATCTTGACGCTATATCCCAATAAATGGGGTAGCACGAACCCTAAAATCACTCATAAAATATTCACTAATTACATTCAGTCCTCGTCAAACATTATCATCCAAACACACCACCCTCACTTTAACCACATTCATAGATCACTCCATATAAACTCATTCATTTATTACACTCGAAATCATTTATCACACAACAAACCTTCAATCACATCATTCCTATTCACTTATCATTCATCTTCTTTCTTCAACGTACATAACATATGCATAAAACATCTCAAATTACTCACGCTTACTCCTAACAACGAATCTAATAACGAATCTACAAAGATTAGAAAAGATGAAAGCGATAGCCTGCACTTGTATATGAAAGAAAAGTCCACACAATGCAGTAACTGAAAATGAAACAAAAAGATAAAAAGGAAGGGAATGTCGCCCTGCGCTTGTTTGAAAGTGAATTCCACACAATTTCAGTTAAACACTCTACGTAAGAACCAGGGCTCGAAATGGAAATTTTTACGAAACGGAACGCTCGATTTATAATATTTATTATATTATATAAACAATACTCGCAGCTTATATTCCAAGATTTCCCTGTTCTTCCACAAAACTTGATTAAGTAATTTTGCCAATTTTTAGACAATCGAAGGTTTTTGTCGCTGTTTATATCAAAATCTTGAACAGTTTTGCAGATGGAGCACCCTAAAGCTTTTTTTTTAATAAGCCAAATATTATTACTTTGGTATAACTTGGCTTGTTCCACAGTTCAACAAGATGGAAGATCAGAATCAGTTTCTGTAATTATAATAGATTTATCAAATTCCTCGCTAGAATTACTAACAGTTACTTTACTTGTTGTTTGGTCACAGGATGACTTAATTTTTGTCTTCGGTGGTGATAATGACCGTTTATTTGATAATAAATCTATATCTTGTTCATCTTTCTTGGTCCATGAATGATTTAACCAATTATTTATCAAATTCATGCTTCGTCTTTTATTATAGCCTAAAATTATTGTAACTAAGAATGAAATATAATTTTTGTATTTATTATGATTTTTTATTTAATATTATTGACATATCATACACTAGCACAGCACAGAATATGCAAGGGCGTAGAGTGCACGGAACATACAAAGCCTTAGAAAGCTGCGTAAGAGACTCCTTATTTAACTAAACGCCTTAATTGAAATACTAAAATATGAGCGACAACAATTTGGAGAAATTGTAATTCAGAACGTCTTTCAAAATTAATTCTATTAGGAATTAAAAATAAATATAATTTTATAATATTTCATTTATGTTTTTTGAAAAGTGACGAACCGGAGCGGTATTATCCATTATTTTACGAGACGGAACGATATAACTGACCATTTCACGAACCGGAACAGCGTTCCGGTCCATTTCGAGCCCTGGTAAGAACTGAAAACGCATTAAAAGATAAGAAAGGAAGGGAGTGTCGCTCTACGCTTGTTTTTGAAAGTGAATTCCACACAATTGCAGTTAAACACTTAGTGTAAGATCAGAAACGAATAAAAAAGATAAGAATCGAAGGGAGTATCGTCCCTGCGCTTATTTTAGAAACTATATTCCACGTAATTAGGCAGTCATTTGAAATGTTGTCAATGATTGCAAGTATCTACACATTTATTTTTCGCTCAAAATCGTTCGGCAACTATGTGTTTACCGAATGGTAGGGATTTTTGTAACTAATTTATTCCTAGTAAACTAAAATATTAGTAATTATAATTGAATTTGTCGTTGCTGTGTACAACCAATAAAAATATGTATACAGATAATTGGTCTATCTTTAATAAATAATATTTTCAGCTGAGTGAGTCCAACTTATGAAAGTAGAGATGTTACGATGTAATGAAACTGACTGTCAATTTCTTTCGTTCATTACTTGAAGATTAGAGATTTTTCCCAATTTTAAATCAATAATTTCATTTAAATTGGCGAGAAAAATCTTGTGTATACTGAACGCAAAGATATAAGAAAATGACTTTTAGACGCCCCTCACAGCATGTAATTAGTACAGGCTTATCCCAGGATTAAACTGGTAGAAATGTGAAAAGAAACAGAGCCGTATTATAATTATTTTATTTCTGTTAACATAATAAAGATGTTTTATTATTTATTTATGTATGTATTTACATTTATAGTTTCAAATATAGTCAAAAGTCATGTTACAGTGTGCAATAATAATATAATATGGATAAAAATAGAATAACAATAATATGAGCATGAAATAGAATTTTATTAACCTTGTGACAAATCTACCTAATGCACTCCTTTGTTAACTGTAGCCAGACTCCCCGCTGAGGCCGGTAAACCCCACCTATTAAAAAGTCAACTCGATTCCTTATATCTTTGCGTCCACTATATCACACGTCCAGAAACTGTTTTGGGAGTACTCATATTGGAAGAGATTCAGATAAAATTACACTTTATTTCACTTATTTTCCTAACGTGATTTCCCTTTGGTGCACAACAGCAAATTTGTGCTAATTATGGCATAAAAAAATAAAAGGAACCAAGTGCTTATACGTTGTGGATATTCGATTTGTTGAAACGTTGTCCTATTATGGTTAACATTTCAAAATATTGTTCTTTCCAAATTATGTCATACCTATAAACTGATTAATCAATACCTTATAATTTACTTTAAATTGCTATTTAATGATATAATTATTTCCATATTTATCTGAACCATTAAAATATTATAACCTTGAAAACTAAATAACAAAAATTAATTTCAAATAATACTATTATTACTTAGTTTTCCTGTTGCATCACTGTTTTATTAATTTTAAGAACATTACGGACTATCGTTGTGCAAGTGTATAATTACTTTCATCTCACAGTAGCGGATGTAATTTTAATTTGATATGACTTTATAAAAGTTATAATGCTACGCTATTTAATATAAAAATAGTTATTTAATTTACCAAGGGCGTAAAATGCTATGTACCAACTCTCGAAGTTTTTGGCGCTCTTTATTTTCTCGGAGTGGTATGAATTACCGATGCTTCTAAATCGGAAAGATAAATGTCATATAACCTCAAAATTGTAAATTGTCGGTGTCGAAATATTACAAAAAGAATATGCTGTAATCAGATAAAATTCATAACATGCCGAATAAAGAAAAAATATAGATTAATTGTCAAAAAAATGTAAATTTCAATTCTTTGGGTTTTGAGAAGCGCTATACTCCATTCCCTGTATCAAAACGATGACGTCATATGTGGACGAGGTTATCATAGATACGATGAAATATAGCTATCTTTTTTTAATAATATTATTCGTACCTATGCGAATGACATAACGTATGTCTTAATAAGTAAAGACACACGTTTCATGTTTTGTCACGTTCTATCAAATTTATTATTTGAATGAAAACGTATGACAGTTCTTACAAATACGAAAATTTATATTTATTTTGTTCACATTTGTTTATAAAATAAAAATAGAGACCTATGGCCATGATTTTATTATTTTCTCGCCTGTCATTTCTACGTTTGTGACATTTTTAATACATAAATACAGACTGAGAAATAAGAAATGGCTTGAAAAATTATGGGTAATCAAATGCAGAAATGCGTTTGTCATCTTCATGATTATTTTGCGCTGGAATTAGAGAGAATCGAGCATCTTTAATTAATTTAACTGTAGTACAAGAGGTAATGTGCATTGTATTTTGTATTTTCATATATTATTTATTTATATATAATAATAATGCATATAAAAATATATATTCTTTTGAGTTTTATTTTACAAAATTACATATTTCAATAAGGTAGGTAATATTTTTCGTGAGTTAAGATAAATTTTATTTGGTTTCTTTTATAAACTAATTAAATTTTATAAAGTAATAAATATTTTAATCTGACATTTAATTTTTAGGTTATGTTTTTAAAATGTCAATCCAATACCAATGTAAACGTTTTAAGCACAAAATCTTAGCTGTATTCCATTTGTCACTTGGTTCATTTAAATCAGTTCAGGTAAATCATACAACATGACTAAATGAACTGAATTGAACAAACTGATGCACTTATTGGGGTGAATTATTTCAATATAAATTATAATAACTAATTCTAGTACTTGAAATAAAGTCAGGGAAGCAATCTAGCGAAATAAATAAGTAATCTGGTTCAGTAAATGTAAGCTAGATCTGATCCAAATGGCAAATAGAATTCGCCTCTTGAATCACATGGATACCGAATGTGACGTAATCGTTTTCATACAGGGAATAGAGTATACCAACACAACTGATAAAAAACACCAACTTATATTTTTGACAAGTCGCAGTTTTTAAAAATCTAACAGAAATATAAAATTACTTCAATAGAAAAAACAGTATAAAGAACACGTTCCATAAGGTCTGTTAACGCACTCGTCCTTTGTAAAACTCGACGCAGAGCGGTTCGTTTTCCAAATTTGAACTCGTGCGTTAACAGATGGCCTTATGAAACTAGGTTCTTTAATATACTATTATTCTGCAATTGTGGATCTCTGGTTGTTAAACAGGCAATCGTGACGCTGTAGATAGAACGTTTCAAAAACGAAAGTTCGTAAAGTGAGAGATCGCGAGTTCAAACCTTGTCAACTTCAACTTAAATCCAAATATCCAATTATATCCGAGAGTTTCGGATTGTGCTATAAGCTTTACATCTCCTGTACTGTAATTAGAATTAATTTCCTATTGTATCGAAACTAACAGTCATATTGCTGTCAACAATTCGAAGCGATGTTTTTCATGTAAGTAATACTAGAAATGGAAAAATTATATACATCTGCTGTTCTGCTTGAAGTAAAAATCTGAATCTAAAGTTAATGGAGAGAAATTTGTTACTTTATATTACATTTTTATGCGGGTTATCCCATGATTTATCGATGCAATTATAAGATGTAAAGTCCAATGCCGCTCGCCGTTCCTACCCTGTCCCTATAAAATATGAAGGTTCTTAGCCACGTTTCTGCAGCTTTCCGAGTACTGTGAACAAGAATCTTATTTGCCTTTTTCAGAGCATAAGCTCAGCGAAATTTCATACCATTAGTATCTAGAAATTCTGTATTTATTCTACTCTACTACACCAAAATGTAACCTATTGAAAAATCGATC